>CAMZMU010000119.1:3204918-3856618 GCA_947311845.1 Poa pratensis | reverse complement strand
CGGCCACCACATGCGTGCACGATTCCGTCGCCGTACGACCTCCCCCGACCTCGTTCCACTCCATCGTGCTCAGGGTGAGCTTTTGCATCCTCCAGTGCCTTCAATTCCATTATTGCGCCCCGTAGCTCCGCCGCCGCGTTGCCCGTCGTCGGCCGCCACCAAACATCGTCGCCGGCGTTGCTCCGACGACCCAAATTGGGCGGCGCCGCTACCAAATGGTTCCCTGCAACCTCCTCTACATCGCAGCGCGTTCGAATCATCCAGAAACGCGCGGATTCGAGCAATCTTTGATTAACCCGAAATTTCAAAATAGGGCTTTATAATTCTGTTTTTGTGCTGTAACTTTAATTCAAAATAAAATAGTTAAACTGTGTGTTTGTGCAAACCAAAAATCACAGTGATAAATGAATGAGTTTAGAACCACTTCCAATTTGCAAATCTTAAAAATATTAATTTGTGTGTGCTTGATAATTACTGTACTGCCACTGGTATAAATCAAGAACTATTTTTTAACTTGAGAAATATGAATCCAAAATTTGTAAATCCAATTGTTTTAGAATGCCTGTGAGTATAGCTTTCTGTAGAAATTAGCCTCATATGTTTGTGATACATAGTTTTGAAATGGCATGTGTTGGTAGTTTAGACCAGTGGGGTTTTCTAGCATTTAATTAATTTTCTGTGAATTAGATTTTGGACTAAATCCAATTGCATTAGTTTAAAATACTTACATAGAACCTAAACCTATCTTTGCATAACTTGTTGATGAACAGAACACCCTGGACTTAATAAACTCTAAAAATGGTGTTTTCTGCCTATTAAAAGTGATAAAATAAATATTTGGTCATTTATGAAATTGTTGCTATTCTTGTTTGTGAAATGTTTAGCTACCGTAGATCACTACATAATGTTGTTCTTAATATGTTAGTACTGTTAGTAATTATTTAATAAAACCATTTGTAGTAAGGAAACCCATTTTATGTTGTAAGGTATGATAATTCATTTAAATAAATTCTAGGACTAAGTAATTTTTAGTAATTGATTTGTAGTAATTATTTATAACAATTGATACTCATTTTATTTGATGCATTTTGAAATAATATTGTGTGCATTTTGCAGAAACTATGGATCCACCTAGTCCAACCCGCACCCGAAGAGACCTAATACAGGAAGAAATTCTCGAGAATATGATCCACGACGCACCAGTTGCTGATCCAGGATCTCCGTCGTCATATCTGAACCCCTCCGGGGATGGAATGGATGTCGACCGAAGTGAGGATGAAGTCGACGGCTCCGATGATGGAGAAGGCGATAGCTCCGATGATGGAGAAGCCGGTGAACCCTATTATAGGGCATCTGATAAAGCAGATTTTTTTTCGAACCATAAAACGCTAAAACAGGTGTCCTATAACTAAAAAGTGGTGGTTAATTTAGGGCATCCGTTAGAATTGCTCTAAAAGATATAGGCAGGCGGACGTGCGTGATGGCGACGTGACGATATTTATTTTGCGACCTATGGAGTAGCAGCCAACCAACCTATCATGAGATCAAATTAATGCATTCTACTCTTCTTCTTTTTTTACGAATGAATTAATGCATGCTAGATACAACGAACGTTGGCTCGGACGCCATCATCTTCAACGAGTTGGCTAAGGCACTCGATGTGGACATGCTACTTTTTTTAAGATGGCTCCCGCAGTGATCCGATGGTCTCTAGCACATCTCCGATTGCGACCGTCCGAGACGCCTAGCAAAGCGAAAACACCCTTTCTCAAGCGCGCAAGTGGTCAAGCGGTTCGGGCACGAACCCCGCGGGGCTTGGTGGGTCCCGCCCATCCCCTCTCGAGCGCTCGATGAGTTGACGTCGACAACGCTGCTGAGATCAGCAGAGAGCTACAACGGAGAAGGCGTCGGTGAGGATGGAGCGAAGCTACGCCGAGCAATGTGTAGAAAGTATTGAAACCCTAGAAATTTTGTTTATTGCGGTGACCCTGATGGGGTATATATAGGAGTACAAGGAGGGGAGAGACTTGGAGTAGAAGGTCATGAATCTCAAATCCTAGTCTATCTCTAACTCCTACGTGTACACGTATTGTACTCTAACACAATGGACTAAACCGGGGTGGTACGTCGGAGCCGGGAGTGTGGGGGAATTTAGAGAGGGATGGATGGGGCGGCGGTAGGCAGAGGAGGTGATTTGTGTGCTCTGGTGCACGGAGCCTCGGAAGGCTCCCGATTAATTACGTTGCCGAGACAAGGTCACGGACCACCTGTGATTAAGCTGCTGCAATGGTCGTTATCTTCTACTCTCGTCTTCTCCAAGTGGTCGGTATAGACGATAGTGATGATGTTGTGGAATAGAAGGGATGAAGCGGTACGTCCGTCGCTCCGGCGATGCTTATGCGTATCCCTTCGACTTTTCGATGTCCGATGATGAAGATGTCTGGCTTCGTCAGCTCACGCAGGTGGGCAGCCTCTGCCTCGTTGGTGCCTGGAGCCTGGTGGTGTCCGCTTTGTCGGTGTCGGACTTGATGACTTGCCTCCGTCGGTGCCGTGAAAGCGGAGAAGGCGCCGGGCTGCACGCCGGTCGCTCCGACGATGTTGTCGCGGAGACGGAGGAGAAGTCGCCAGGCTGCACGCCGGCAGCTCGGACGACCGTGTCGTGGAAGTGGTGAAGGCGCCGGGCTGCACGCCAGCAGCTTCGACGACGTTGTCACGGAGACGGAGAAGGCGCCGGGCGCAGGCCGGCAGCTCTGGCATCGTCTTGTCGGTGAAGACGGCTTCAGGCTAGACTTGGGCAGCACCTCAACGTCGGCGGGCTGTACGCCCGTAGTGCCTCGGCTTCTTCGTGTTGGTTCATTGCGATGGAGACGGCTTCTGGCTGCAAGCCGGCGGCACCTTGTCGCGCCTTGGTTCACGGTGGTGAAGATGGCTTCTTTATTTCTACGGCGCGTCCGTCCGCTGCCTCTCAGGTCTCTTCTCTGTCTATCCACCTTGCTTGTATGTGTGTTTATTTGGAGGCTAAGGTGTGCTTAGTGGATGGATCGAGATTGGAAATGGCCTGTGTGTGCATGTGCAAGTACTAGCTAGGGCCTTAATTTTCTCCAGGCTCCTCTCTCCTGGATGTGTAAGTGTGTGTTGGGTTCTGGTACAGCCGCGTGTATATATATGCTTCTCGCTACCATCTCCTCCCAACCTGAGTCCCCTTCGATAAATACATGTTAGATGTTGTAGGTGTTGTACATGTTGTCTAGATTTAGACTAAAATTAGATAAATCTTAAAACGTGTCTAATATATGTGTATACGTGTGAATGTAACCTATAACATGTTATATGGTGGAATGGAGGGAGTATATGTCAGCTTCTTATATAGGCATCCAGAGCAAGGTGTAGCGCCGAACCACACTCCCGATATAGGGACGCGCTTTGGTTAATCATGCCGCTTCCGATTATCTAGGGCTTGATATGAACGTGTTTGTTCCGATGCTTTCGTCGGAGCCCCTCAAGCAAGATGTATCTAGATGTAAAATGCATCTAGATACATCTATTTAAAAGTCATCTAAAATGAAACCGAGGAAGTAGTACATGTCCACATGTATATACGGCGTACTAGCTGGTATATGCCATCGATGTAGCTTTCAGTCCACGTGTAGCTAGCTCTCGTGCATGCATTCATTTTCTTTTCTTTTCTTTTCCTTTGTCTCCTTGATCCCAATAGCATAAGCATTCTAACTTGCATAAGAGATAACTCTGCGTGCCACATGACTATATCACTAGTAGAGAACCCACTTATAGTACCGGTCCTAGATAGCCTTTAGTACTGGCCGCACAACCGGTACTAAAGGGTCGGCACTAAAGGGGTAATCCTTTAGTACCGGCACAATAATAAAACCGGTACTAAAGGGTCTCCACGTGGGCGCACAGGGGGCGCGACCCTGAGGACCTTTAGTACAAACCGGGACTAAAGTTTCTGCTTTTTCTGCTTATAATTTCAGGGGGGTTTTGGTTTTTTTCTTTTCGATTATTTTTCGGGGTTTAGGTTTCTGTTTTTTTCCTTTTCGCATTTTTCAGGGTTTCGGAGGAGGTCGCATGTAAAGTCCCGGCTCGCGAACCGGGACAGTACAAGCGGGACTACAGGGCAAACCGGGACATTCGTGCATATATAAGATAACTTGTCTTACGATCGAGCATATACAAATATATACAATTTTGATAGTTACATGGAGATCACAATTACCGGGACTAGAGCCCGTCTATTCGATTACACGGTCGGGGATCATCAGTAGCGCCTATTCACATTAAATTCTCCGTTGTCGTCTACCATCTCTGTCATCAAAAATCCCGCCAGTTCCTCTGCAATTCCTATTAGGCGTTGCTCTGATAGGTGTTGTTCCCGCATTCCGTCGAACTATATAAGAAAAGAAGATCAATATGAACATCAATCATGATAACAAAAAGTGATGGTACTAAAATAATGTTGTGAATGTATTGCTTACGTTGAGTCTATTATCATTGTGCTCAGTGGTAAACGTGCGAATGAACTCGCAAACGTAGTATCCACATAGATTCGTCCCCCGTGGCTGCCTCGCGCACTTTACGAGAATAGAATGCAATCAAAATAATAATCTAGCATCATAATTGTATTGAAACTAGAATTAAAGAGATGCGCGGACATATCTCGTACTACTTACCTTGACCGGAGTAAACTTTAGCTTCTCAGTAAAGGAACACTGCACCGTACGCCTGAACTGTCTCCAAACCCTGTCCGGCAAAGAAAATTAATTAATGAATGAGTTATTCAATACCTGATATCTCATGAAATCAACAAAAGAGACCGATATAGCGCGAAAATTACCTCTGGAGCATGTCCTGCATGTCGCGTAACCATTCCAGGTCTCTGTTTAATGGGTCCATGACTTCAACTTTTCCCTTATCAATTTGAATGTCTAGCAGAACATAGTGGAACATGCACACGTTTATATATACGTCAGTAACTCATCAATTACACTTAACATCGAGTAAGCAAAATGTGTAGAACAGAGTAAGACCTTCACGAGAAGTTGTAAGGAAATAGTATGTGGTCACAGAAATGTTGCTCCGTTAGAAACCATAGAAGGTTATTCGCCGTGTCCTTGGGTTTGTTCGTTAGCGAATGTACATGTACTTTATCTGGGTCAATGAACACAACATTATAGATCTTTCTTTTAATGCCTTCATCTTCATTCTGCATAATAGAGTACAGAAGGATATAATGAGGATAATTACATGCAATGAACAGAACTACTGAAAAACTGAACAACTTATGTAGACAATGAATTCAACAACTTACAGACAATAGCAACTGATGAGAGATTTGTCGAGGGCGTCGAAATTGTATAACTGGAAGAGTTCTGAAAACTCAACATGGACCTCTTCGGCTCGGAAGAAGTACTCATGTGGGACTTTCGCCACGATCATTATTCTGCCCTTGTTTGACTCTTCCAAGTACCAGTCATGCAAATTCCGCATATGTGTTGGCAGTTGTCTGAACTTCTCTTCGCTGACCAAAGGCTTCCCTAGGACATATGTAGGTACAACATCAGCCTTGGGTAAATTGTCGTCCTGGGAACCTAGCAATTCAGCAACAGTCACACCCATAGAGGCCGCCAACTTCGCAGCTTCTTCCATATCCTGCTGCAGCACCAGCTGGGGAACGTTTTCGGATAACACCATGAGGGATGGGATCGATTGTTTGGCCTGTTCTCCGAGCTGGGGAACATCCCTTCTGTTCCTGCTGCTGCGCGCTTAGTACTGCAGCTGGGGAGGGGAGACATTTGTCGTTTTGGGCTGCTGCGTCGCTTAGTACTCATCGACGGAGCACGCTTCCGCTTATTGTCCTTAGCGGGCAAAGGCGGCGGCGAAGACGGCCGTCCCAAGTCCGGCGGCGGAGATCGAGATGTACTCGCGCTGTGGTGGTCGTAGTCATGGGGTAAATTGTCGTCCTGGGAACCTAGCAATTCAGCAACAGTCACACCCATAGAGGCCGCCAACTTCGCAGCTTCTTCCATATCCTGCTGCAGCACCAGCTGGGGAATATTTTCGGATAACACCATGAGGGATGGGATCGATTGTTTGGCCTGTTCTCCGAGCTGGGGAACGTCCCTTCTGTTCCCGCTGCTGCGTCGCTTAGTACTGCTGCTGGGGAGGGGTGTGCTTCTTGGAGGTGATGGAGGTGTAGGTGACCTGCGACGACTCGGAGGCGGTGATATCCTTGGCGTCGACCCTGGAAACTTGATGTAGTTCTTGTCCCATAGAATGGTATCACCTACAACTTCTCCGAGTGTCCTCTCATCACCAGGTCCAGGGATGCCAAGCTCCATAGGATGAGACCCCGGTACGATTTCATCCACCACGACTTTAGCATAGCCAGCTGGAATCTCACGGTCTTGCCAGCGTGTGTCCGCCACCTTCATGGATATGTTCTTCAGTTGCTGATGGAGCTCACAAGATATTGCATCCTTGATTCCTTCCACGGGGTAGCCGGGACCGCCATCTATCATCCGCCGTGCATCGTCAACCGGGACCTCCGAGTCAACCACGCTGCTTTTCCGCTGAGATGGACCGGCAGTAATATCGAGTACAAGATTTTGCGGGGGCACTACTTCTCTAAGTTCGTCAATCTGCTGCTGCTGGTGGTTAATTCTGGCAAGCAACTGGTTGAACTTGTCTCGCTCCTCCTTCTGCTTTCGCTGCTTTGCTCTCGCTCGGCTTCTGTAAGTTTCTACGTCTTTGGCAAACCCAAGCCACCACGGGACGGAAGGGCCAAAGCCTCGTGTTCGTCCTCCTTTTTCTTCATTCTCGACGACCAGTGACAGCAAGTCTTTCTCTCTATCGGGAGTGAACTTTAACTTCCCCTCTTTAATTTCTTTCACCACTGTAACCCAATTTTCCCTGGGTACCCTAATCCCGTCACTGCAAATAAGGTCCCCTGTTGTTTCGTCGTATGAACCCCCATGCGCAAGGAACCAATTTCTTGCCCTCAATTCCCATTCGTCGCGCATCCATTCTGGTTGGATCCCTTTAGCAAGAAGCTCTTGCTCTTTTTTATCCCACTTTGGCATGGCAGTCTCGTAGCCCCCTGGCCCCAATTTATGGTGATATTTTTTCTTGTCAGCATTTTTCTTGTTCCTTAGAGAAGGGGAAGAGGAGAAGTGTTGGCGCTTTTTCAGGTAAGACCCTGAGTTTTGGCGTAATTTGACTTAGGTCCTTTCCCGCGCAAAACGGTGGAACGTGGTGCTATTTCTCGGCCGCGAGGGGCCCTTTTGCAAATTATCGCGTGCGGGTTCGTGCGGACCGTCCGATCGACGGGGGACGGCCGGGAGCGTGCTACTGTAGAACACTGTAGATGAACAGTGCCTTCTACAGTAGCACGATCGCGGAGAGGGCAGTGATCTGCGCAACTTTTATATAATGAGTAATAATGCAATGCCTGCAACGCATGCATATACAAATATATAAATATCCTAGGTAAACAAAAAGCATAATTGAGGATCATTCATTCATCTAGATAGCAAGCCCATCTAGATATACAAAAGTATTAAGATTGGTCAGGAGATTCGCACGTCACAGCATCACCGCCGACCTGAGCTCCCGTGCAGTCCGTCAATCAGGACACCAGTACCCCGACCCCACCGAACGAGTCGGCCGGGACATTCAATTTATCGTCCAACACCGGCGCTCCTTGCCGCATGTCCGCCTCAAGACTCTCCAGCACGTGCCCCGGTCGCCCTCGCCACGACGTGCACCTCCGCCGTCTTCCGCGGCCCAGCACAGAGCTGCCGCGTCTCGGGGTAGGTGCCGGCGACCTGGACACCATGGTAGAACACCTCCACGTTCATGCCGGGGTTGACACACTAGTGGAAACAGGGCCACTGGTTCCGAGTAGTAAGGGCCTCTAGTACCGGGTGTCCACCCGGGACTAGCAAGGCGACACTACAGGCCCCCCTTCTAGTACCGGGTCCGTTATGACCCGGAACAAAAGGCTCCCACGTGGCCGCCGAGGCGCGGGCGTGGTGGAGGACCTCTAGTCCCGATTGGTCATATGACCCGGGACCAAGAACCTCACACGTGGCAGGCTGTAATTTTTTGTTTTTCCTTCCAATTTAATATTGAAATGGTGCAAAAAAAATATGCGTTTAATTAATTAAAAACAGAAACTACATATAACATATCAAAATGTTCATAAATAAAAATATGTTCATGTCTATCCGGTTACATGGAGTTGCTCATAACCGGGACTAGAGCCCGTCTATTCGATTACACGTGTGTTGGAGATCATAACCGGGACTAGAGCCCGTCTATTCGGTTACACGGGAGATCATAACCGGGACTTCACCCCTATTCTCCATGGTATGTTCCTTTTGTAGATATGACATCGCTGAGCAGAAACCCCGCAAGTTCCTCTGCTAGTGCTTGAAAGCGCTTCTTTAGTGGCATATTCTTGCGCAATGGCTCTGCCTATAAAAGAAGGAAACCAATACGAATATTAATCATGATTATCAAAAATTATGAATGACACTGGAGATCAATTGATGAATATGATTGTTCATGTACGTCTAAAAAATTCTTTGGGTCCCGCTCAGTGACCGCACGACGAATCCACTCGCAAACGAAATATCCACAGAAATTGGTCCCCTGTGGTTGCCTCTCGATCCACTTTACAAGAATAGAATTCAATCAAATCATAGTCAACATATAGTGGTATTGAAAACTATAAATAAAGAGATGCCGAACCTAGCTAGACCGTAGTACCTACCTGTGGGTGAATAAAAGTCAGCTCTTCTTCAAATGAACCTGAACCCTTTGTCCTCGCTTTGAATTGTTTCCAAACCCTGCCGGCCAAAAAAAAGAATAAATGAGTTATTAGTTTTTGATATCTCTGAAATCAATAAGAGAGACTGATATAGTGCGATAATGTTTTACCTTTGGAGCTTTGGAGCGTATCTATAATGCTTTGGTACCTCCCCTCAGGCCAGTCCAATGAGTCGTAGACTTCAACTGTTGATCTATCAACTTCAATGACAAGCAGAATGTAATGATCGCTACGCATGATTATATACACGTCAGTAACTCATCAGTTACACTTAATTTGTACAAGCGAGTAACACTCTCTTACCTGAAGTAGTAAGGAAACATTATCTGCCCCTTGAAATGTTGCTTCCTTAGGGTATTTAGCAAGTTCTTCTCCGTTTCCGTCACGTGGTATTTTAGTGTCCTTGCATTAACTCGTACTGGGTTAACGAACCCAAAGCCATAGATGCCCTTGCTGTCACATTCATCACTCTTCATACTGCATAATACCGTAGTGAGCATAATTAGCGATGGCAATGAACGAGCTGAGAGCTAAAGACTTTATCTTTTTTGGAAATAAATAAATTGAATCACTTACAGACAGTAGGCACCGACGAGAGCCAAGTCGAGGGCGTCAAGGTTGTATAGGTACCAGAGTTCTTCGAGCTGAATTGTGAACATGTCTTCACCCGCGAAATGATTTTTTGTAACTTTCACAGAGATCAAAAAGTCATCAAATTCCTTTGTGGTTTTCATGTACCAACTATGAAGTTGTCGCATACATGTCGGTAGAAACTTTATCTGATCACCTCGCAGTAGGGACCTCCCCCATTTCCATTTCCATGAATCATCTACATGAGACGGAAAGAGATTTTCGTTGTCCAGTTGAGCAAGAGTAATACCAGCAGCTGCAGCAAAGTTCTTCTTGAAGGATAAAGTAGGAATTAGGTCCGTCGCGGAGCCATGACCACTGGGTATAACTACGAGCGGGGGTATCGACTTGTTTACCTGTTGTCCGAGCTGGGCAACGTCTCTATTCCCTCTGGCACTATTTTTACTCAGAGCTCGTAAATAGTTATCTTGCTTATTTTTCTCATATTGCGATGGTTCCGTGGCGAATCCAGTAGCCCACTTCATTTCCTTTGCAGTAAATGTTTGCTTTTCCTCGGGCTTTTTCCGTGCAAGCTGTTTTTTTGTGTCTGCATCCACCCACGTATCCAGTTGCTCTTTAGTCATGTCGCAAGCTCTGAGATCGTTAAGGTTTTTGGGTACTTTTGGAGGGGCGAACATCGGGGGTCTCGCGGACGACGAAGTGGCGCCCTTCCTATGTCGGGGCTCAGGAGTCGGCTCATGTGGCGGCGGAGTGGGCTGACGCGGCGGTGGAGTCGGCTCAGGCGGCGGCGGAGTGGGCTGACGCGGCGGTGGACTAGGCTGACGCGGCGGTGGAGTCGGCTCAGGCGGCGGCGGAGTGGGCTGACGCGGCGGTGGAGTCGGCTCAGGCGGCGGCGGAGTGGGCTGACGCGGCGGTGGAGTCGGCGCACGCGGCGGCGGAGACGACTGATGGTTGTTGTCCCCTTCATCGTCATCAGGTGCTGAATCGTGAATTGGCGGAGACGATGGTGGCTCCCAGCCTTCAAACTTGATGTATTTCTTCCGCCATAGAATTAGACCACCCACGACGTCCCCTAGCACCGACTCATCAGCAGCTCTTGGGAACTCAAGGTTAGGTGATTCATATCCTTGTACAACTTGATCAACGCCGACACGAGCAAATCCATCTGGAATGGCATTGCCAAGCCACGATGCTGTAGAGTCAATAGAAAAAGCATAGCCGTCCGCCGCCTTCATGGATAAGTTAAATATTGGGACATGCAGCTCACAATTTGTTTTCTCCGTGATATAATCCATGGGGTAACTTGTCTCATCATCACCGACCATAACCGAGGAAGCCACGCTGCTTCTATGATGCGATGGGCCGCCTTGACTCGCTTGTTCCAGCTGAAGAGTTGGCGCCCCTTGCTCGCGCATTTGATCTATTTGCTTCTGCTGCTCCTTATAGAGAGCAACCATCTGGTCATGATTTCTTTCTAAGATCATCAACCGGTCTGATTCCTGCTGCTCCTTCCTCCTCTTTGCTCTCGCTCGGCTTCTATAAGAGTCACGGTCCTGGGAAACCCTTCAATCCAAGGCACTTCTCCTAAGCCTCGTGTTGATCCTCCTTTTTCTTTGGTCCCGAGGGCCTCTGACGGCTCGTCCTTCTCTCTGTCGGAAATAAACTTTCCCTCTTTAGACTTGCCAATTAAGTCAGTAATTTTTTTTGGGCTTCGTTGACTACTTTGTTTTCATCAATTATTAACTCCCCTGTTTCCATGTCATACTCCCCTCCATGCGCAAGTAGCCAATTCCTTATCCTTCTGTCCCATTCCTCTGTGACCGGGGTGATCCCTTTTGCACGCAATGCGGACTCAACTTTTTCCCACTTAGGCTCGGCAACTAGGTAGCCACCTGGCCCCATCTTATGGTGATACTTCTTTTTCGCTGCATTATCCTTATTCGTTTTCGACCTTTTCTTAGCTCGTTCTGATTTCTTGTACTCCAGAAATGCAGGCCAGTGAGGCCGCTGCCTCTCTCGTGTGTCGGTGAAATCCGGCAGTTTCCCATCTTGATCCCACTCACGGAATAATTTGTTCTTGTAGTTATTGAATTGTTGAGCCATCTTCTTAAGAGCGAAATGCTTGACTTTGTCCGTCATTTTTTTGTCTTCACCTCATCTTCCAAGACCGGTAGGGTGAAATGTGCAATGAGCTTGTTCCAAAGCACATCTTTGGTTCTATCGTCGACATAACTAACTCCCTCTATCTTTGGCTTAATCCATTCCTGAGTGCTGATATAAACGTTGTTCCTGACAGTGACTCCGCATTGATGCACAAACTTAACTGCGTTCGGCACGGGTGCCAGTGGTTGGCCAGTTGTTGCATTCACCTCGTCAATTGTGAGATGCTCATCTTTGCCCATCCCTTGGGCATGGCCTCGTTTAGTGGATTGGTTCGATGCGGAGGTCTAAAAATATGAAACATGTGTGAATACATATATGCACAAATCAGTTATTGCATCTGCTCAACATAGGCTTAATATACCTCGCCAGACGGCGTGGGTCCACCAATTTCCGAGTCCTCATCTGCAGATCCTTCAACTCCTTCCGCGGGATGCCGAAATTCCCGGGTTCCCTAATGTAGGAAAACATCTCTTCTTCCCCTTCTCTCGTTGCGAAAGAAGCATCGTCATCCATTGTTTAACTAATACAAAAAAAAGATAAAACAATAATAGCATTAGTACAATAATTCAAAGTAGGGAACTATACAAATATGCAAAAAAAAACAATTTAATATTGTATCTAAAGAAAAAATCTTTCAAAAAAAATAGGCTGTCTCAATCCCATCCCAGCCCAGCCCAGCCCAAATTTGGGCCAGAACCTGGTCAAAGGTGGCCAGCGTCCTCATCACTGGCCCACCTGCCAGCGCCCACCACCGCCCCACCGCCACGTGTGACCGCCAGCTGGCCACGCGTGGTCAATGGTGGTTCACCTGCCAGCCCCCCGCCCACACCGCCACGTGTGACCGCCCACTGGCCACGCGTGGTCAATGCTGGCCCACCTGCCAGCGCCCCAGTTCTGACCCCCCGCCCCCGCCTCGTCTTCACGTCCCCACATCGGCTTCCCACCCGGCCGCCTCGCCTTCACCACCGCAGTCAATGCTGCTGGCCCACTTGCCAGCGACTCGGGACGGTTCCCCTCCCGACGGGGCCCACCCGACGGTTCCCCTCCCCGCGACGGTTCTCGTCCCTGGTCTTTAAAAAGGGACGCGCCCGTGCGGATAGAGACACTCCACTTCCCTCCCCGACGGTTCCACTCCACTCCTCTCCGCTCCCACGCTAGTGCCCTCGCCGCCATGTCGCGCTGGGGGAAGTCCCGAAGTACGAGGCCGGCGAGCCCTCCGGCCGTCGCGGCGCGACTCTACCGCCTCCACCACCGACGACCTTGGGCATCGTTCTGCAGGGCATGCGGAGGATCGCGCCACCGGTGCGTGTCGGCCCCGCACCCGACGCGCCACCACGGAGCACCACCACCACCGCCGGAGGGAGGAAGATCCGGCGCCGGCGCTACGTGCCGGAGCCGGAGTGCCAGTGGCACTGGGACAACGCCGCCACCCTGGAGTGGAGCGACGTCCACCTCCCCGAGGGCTGGCACCTGAACCCGCAGAGGATTCCGGTGCCGGCGGTCCCGCTCCCTGGGAGGAACCTGGACAGGGAGATCGCGCGCCGCGCTGCCTCCTCCCGCCGGAGCTCCTCAACGACCCCGCCTACGGGCCGGTGTCCCCGCACTGGGAGGAGTGGCTCAAGGACGAGCACGAGGAGCGCCGCCGCTCCTACTTCGCCCCGGCGCCCCGCCCGTCCAGTCCGCCTACCCAGCGCTGCCCGACGCGCTGTGGTTCGAGGAGGAGGTCCCCGAGGATGAGGACGACCCGGAGATGGTGGCCGTGTTCGAGGCCTCCAACCTCACCCTCGTCGAGGACGAGGTCAAGAGGTGGGAGGTGAGGGCCCATGCCGCCGCTGATGCGGCTGCGGCGGCCTTGGCCCTGATGCCGCCGCCGCCACCGCAGCACTTCGACCCGGACGAGGTCGAGCCATGGCACTACGCCATGGAACGCGAGCAGGAGCAGGACCTTCCGCCGCCCTCTGCCCCCCGGTCTCATTGGCCAGTCCTGGGTGTTTACCGCCAGGACCTGGTCGCCGGATCGGGAGCAGGAGCAGCCACCGCCACCGCCACCGCCACCGTAGGGCCAGCCACCGCAGGAGCAGGCGCCGCAGGAGGAGGAGGTGCCTGCGCACCTCTGGACCAAGCCGACGCTTATCGTCCTGGACGACTAGGCGCGGCGTCGGCAACGACGACCCCTCCAGGCCCTTATGGCCACACCCCCTAATGTAATGGACCTTATGGCCACCCCCCTAATTGTAATGGCCCTTATGGCCACCCCCTAATGTAATGGCCGTTCGTGGCCTCCCCCCAAGTATAATGGAACCGGCCCTAGTAAAATTGTGTTCTTTGCTTCCGCCGCCGCCGCCGCGCGCTATATCTGAGAGAGGAAGAGGGGTGTTGGTCGTGGGGACGAGCTCACCTTGGGTCGGGGGGCGAGCTTGCTTGCTCCGCGGCGACGGCCAGGGCCGGAGAAGAAGAGGGCGGCGACTGCCGGGTCAGCGGCGGCGCGGGGACGAAATCCGGCAGCCTGGCGGCGCAGGGGCGGCGTCGTCTGGAGCCCGGAGGCGGAGCGTCGATTTGCTGGACTTGGTCAAATTTTCGGCCCGAGCTACTTAAAAAGTAGCGCCAAAAGACCTCTAGTACCGGGCCGTGGCTCCACCCGGTACTTGAGGTCCCTCAGGGCCGCGGAAATTTGCGCGCCAAGCCCAGTGGACCTGTAGTACCGGGGGGTCGCACGGCCGGTACTAGAGGTTGATTTTTTTAATTTTCTGGTTTCTTACTTTTTTTATATCTTTTGATTTACTTGTGTAAATTAAGTAAAAATTGCTTTCATTTTCCAGTTTTTCTGTTTTGGTTTAAAATAAAGTATCACATGCGCTTGGTTTAAATTAAGTACTACATATGCTTAATATAAAATCAATTCAAAAATTTATAAATCAAGTACTACATGCGCAGTGAAATTCCTAGAGTGCCTTTTCCACTTAGTCTCCTCATGTCGCGATTCAGGAAGACCAATCGACTTAATGCCGGGAATAAAGTCAACACAAAACTCAATGACCTCTCGTTCCATACCCTTTGGACATGCTTCCTTGTGGCCTAGCACGGTTATGAACATACTTCTTCAACACTCCCATGAACCTCTCAAAGGGGAACATATTGTGTAGAAATACAGGACCCAGAATGTGAATCTCGTCGACCAGGTGTACTAGGAGATGTGTCATAATAGTGAAGAAGGATGGTGGGAACACCAACTCAAAACTAACGAGACATTGAGCCACATCCTTCTGTAACCTTAATAGAGTGGTTGGGCTGATTGACTTCTGCGAAATTGCATTGAGGAACGCACATAGCTGAACAATGGCTACTCGAACATTTTCCGGTAGAAGCCCCCACAATGCAACCGGAAGCAGTTGAGTCATCAGCACGTGGCAGTCATGAGACTTTAGGTTCTGAACTTTTTCTCTGCCATATTTATTATTCCCTTTATATTCGACGAGAAGCCAGACGGGACCTTCATACTGCTCAGGACTTCAAAAAATATCTCCTTCTCTTCTTTGGTAAGAACGTAGCTAGCAGGACGTAGACGTCCTTTATCCGTCCTCATTGGATGCAGCTTCTTTGGGTCTTTCAAAAGTTGCTGGTCCTCTCGTGCTTCCGGAGTATCTTTTGCCTTCCCATACACGCCCAAGAAGCCTAGCAGGTTCACGCAAACATTCTTCGTCACGTGCATCACGTCGATTGTAGAGCGGACTTTAGGATTTTCCAATAGGGTAGTTCCCAAAATATAGACTTCTTCTTTCACAGGGGAACGTGGTTGTTAGCGTCCTTCGGAACAGACTGTCCGCCAGGACCCTTTCCAAAGATTACATCTAAATCCTTGACCGCATCATATATATCTTCACCACTTTGGAGGGGTGGCTTCGGCCGGCGATCTGCCTCACCTTTGAAATGCTGCTGCTTGCTTTTCTTTCTTAGGGGATGCTGACTTGTAAGAAATCGACGATGACCCGGGTACACATTCTTGTTACCTACATATTACTTTCAGTGCTATCTAAACAGTGTGAGCACATTGTATCCTTGTTTGACTGTCCTGAAATGTTACTAAGAGCAGGCCAATCATTGATGGTTACAAACAACAACCCTCGTAGGTTAAATTCCGCTTGTTTGTACTCATCCCACACAGGTACCCCTTCATCACGCCACAACTGTAAAAGTTCATCAACTAATGGCCTCAGGTAGACATCAATGTTGTTACCGGGTTGCTTCGGGCCTTGGATGAGCACTGGCATCATAATGAACTTCCGCTTCATGCACAACCAAGGAGGAAGGTTATAGATACATAGAGTCACAGGCCAGGTGCTATGACTGCTGCTCTGCTCCCCAAAAGGATTAAAGCCATCCGTGCTAAGACCAAACCTTAAGTTCCTTGGGTCACGTGCAAATTCTTTACTACTGTATCGATTTTTCTCCACTGCGACCCATCAGCCGGGTGTCTCAACATCTCGTCGCTCTTGCGGTCTTCTTTGTGCCATCGCAACAATTGGCATGCTCTTTGTTTCTGAACAAACGTTTCAACCGTGGTATTATAGGAGCGTACCACATCACCTTGGCAGGAACCTTCTTCCTGGCGGGCAGGCCCTCAACATCGCCAGGGTCATCTGCTCTGATCTTATACCGCAATGCACCGCATACCGGGCATTCATTCAAATTCTCATACTTCTCACCGCGGTAGAGGATGCAGTCATTAATGCATGCATGTATCTTCTGCACATCTAATCCTAGAGGGCAGATAATCTTCTTTGCTTCATACGCACTCTCGGGCAATTCGTTACCGGCCGGAGCTTGTCGTTCACATTTTCAGTAAACTCCCAAATCCTTGTCAGATAAACCATTCGCTGCCTTCCATTGCAATAATTCTAGTGTTACCGAGCTTTGTGTTGCCATCTTCGCAAGTTGGGTAAACTTTGTTTTGTGATCCTCTAACATGCGCTCCAACTTCAACTTCTCAAGTGTAGTTTCTGCTAGGGTATGTGCATCAACGATGACCCCACGTAAATCATCATGTATGATGGGATCATCTGGTACCTCTTCATCATCAGCTTCCCCTGTTGGGTTACCAACGTATTCAGGGTACATGTAGTTGTCATCGTTCTCTTCTTCTTCGTTGTCTTCCATCATAACCCCTTTTTCTCCGTGCTTGGTCCAACAATTATAGCCGGGCATGAAACCTTCAGTTATCAGGTGGAGGTGAATTCTGTCTGTGTTAGAGTAATCCTTCTCATTCCGACATTTCTGCATGGACAACACATAAAACCATTGGCCCCTTGTTATCCTTAGCCACATTGAGAAAAGATTGCACGCCATCCATGTACTCTTTAGACGTCGGTCAGCGTACATCCATGGATGACTCATCTGCAAATCACCGCTAAAACCCATTACGATAAACCACATAATAGGAAACATACAATTCATTAATACAAGTTCATCACATTAAAACCAAAGTATAGTAGTGACCAAATGTAATACATAGTTCTCATAAAACATAAATTAATTGAAACTAGAATACAACTATCTAAAGAATTTAAATCCAACAACAAATGCGATCAGAATCGCAACTAAGGTAACTATTGAACCAACAGCATAATGATACCAAGCCTCTTGACTAATGACATATTTTCTAATCTTTCTAAGCTTCAAGCGCATTGTATCCATCTTCATCTCGTGAACAGCGACGACGTCGGTAAGCTCGACCCCGTGAGCATCAACGATGTCGGCAATTTCAAGTCCAATACCATCTTCTCTTCTAGCATTGGAGACGAAGATCTTCACTTATTTTCAATTTTGCTTTCAAATCGTTGTTTTCTTTTTTAAAAACTCGACAATAGGGTCGGCTGGAATTTCCGGTTCAACTACCTCCTAAATAAAAATATATCTATGTCAATTTGGTCGGCATGATTGTTATAAACACGAAACAAAATAAATAGTGATAAAAATATACCACATCCGAATCATAGAACGGACGAGGGCCGACGGGGACGGCGGTGAGGACCGAGGTGGTGCCGGTCACGGGATGGCGGGGGCTATCGACGGCGGTGAGGACCGAGACGACACTAAAATCCACAAATCATAAATTAATTTAAGCTCAAAATACATAAAAAAAATGAACTATCTAGTTTAGGCATTTCATCAAACAGCTAGGTAGCACTATAAAAATGTAATGAGCTAAACTTGTATGGAAATGGCTAAAATTTGGCCGCCGGGTGAAAGGATCAAGTGTTGCTAACCCTTGGAGAGACGGGTGCCGTCTATCTTGACAAATCTTGGAAAAAAATGAAGCTACACTTGAGCTTGAGAGAGAAAACAATGAAGATGAGCTTGAGAGTTCAAAAATGGTGACTGGCCCGGGGTGGGAGATGATATAGCGGGACCTCTAGTCCCGGGCTGTAGCCAGCCACCGTGAGTCCGTGGGCGACGCGACCAGATCCCATCTGCATGGACTCCAGCAAGCGCCGCCGCGTCGAGGTCATCGACCGGCTGAGCGACCTGTCGGATAGCCTCCTACATGACATACTCTCCCGCCTGGGGCCCCAGCAGGCCGTGCAAACGAGCGTCCTATCGAGCCGGTGGAGGCACCTGTGGCGCCAAGTGCTCCCCGCCATCGTCGTCATCGACGAGCGCGAGTTCGCCGGCCACCCGTGGGAGCTCTTCGAGGACTTCGCCGACCAGCTGCTGTTATCCATCCCGCCGGAGGAGAAGCTCGATTTCTTCCACCTGAATCTGGTCAGCCGCAGGGGCACCTACGCCGGCGACACTTCGTTCGAAACCTCCAACAGGTGGATCCGCCGTGCCCTCCGACACTGCCCGACGGCCGTCGACATCCGAACCGACCAGGATACCACCATCTGGGAGCGCGCACAGCTCCTACTTATCCTCCGCCCACAGGCTGCAGCCCGACCTGTCTGCCACCGGCGCGTGCGCCGCGGGCTTCACTCGCCGCCTCACCACGCTGCGCCCTCGTGGGAGTTGCTGTGTTGGCCACCTTCGCGGAAGACCTCGGCAAGTACTGCCCGGTGCTTCTGGACCTCCACATCGAGAGGTGCCACATGCTGCACCTCGCAACACCGTCCTCTCGCCGTCGCCGACGCTCACGAATCTCGCCATCCTAGTGCCCCGTCGCCCCCTCACCTGCGCGCACCTCAGGATCTTGGCTCCCCGCCTTGTCCAGCTGCGCCTTGACCTCACCCATGATGAAGGGCGGGACTGCCGGTGTGTCGCCGCTGCATTGGCTACCAGGACGGCGCCGCCGCCGCTGATGGCGCGCCTCGCGTTCGTGGAGCTATCCATCCGGTTCACGGACACCAACACCGACTGGCAGGGAGACCCGCCGGCGCGGGAAAAGTGTAAGATGGAGTTCTTCAAGTCCGTGGGCCGCTTCCTCGCGCTCATTCCCAACGTCGTCAGACTACGACTCTCTGGATTCACGACGTCGGTACGCACCACACGCCATGATTCATACATTTTCTCCATAAACTTTTATATGCCCCTCAACATTGTTGTATATAAAATCATCAATATATCATGTGTACGTACATGTTTCAGGCATTGGTAGAGCAAGAACCCAAGAATTCCCAGTTCTCCATCGCCTAAAGACCTTGATCTTGGAAGGATGTGATCTTGGAGTGAAATTCCAGGCACTGGCAGGCATCCTCCGGAACACACCTGACATGGAGAAGCTTGGGCTGTACAACTGCAGGGTTTCTATTTACGTGATTATTTAACGCTCATGGGGTCATTTCCTTTTGGTTTGCGTCTATAACTAATCTGCCCCTTGTACACGATCCACAGTTTCTATGTCCTTCGGTCAAGAACAAGAAGAAAAGGAGACACCAACCTTCAAAAAGCCACATGTCGACTCCTAATCTTTTCGTGTGCGAGAAGCTGGAATCCATAGAAATTGAGCGGCCGCAGGAACATGAGCAATTTCTTGCCAAGGTTTTGTCAGAAATCTCGGAGAGAATGCTGCCAGAGCTATGGCGGAGGGTGAACATATCAAGTACAACTGTTTAGATGTAGCAGTAAATTTGGTACAAAACAAGAATGATCTGAAAACAAAGAACTATGTGTTTTTTAATAAAGCATGAAACAACTTGGAATGTTAGTTCTAGGTTTAACATAATCACGAAATCTTGGAACATCATTTGATTTTATCTTGTTCTTTTGCCATTTATCACGGAAATATCTACAATCGCACCCATTTGTCTAGCGTGATTGCCACTATTCAAGCTAGGTTTGAGATGGCACCATCATTCATCGAATAATACACGTGATTTGAATGCACTAAAATCACAATTTCCAATAGGACAACAAATAGCAAAATCCCTGGCGTTCAACCGACCGGCACAAAAGCGTTCCTTTGCGACGACGCTTGTCCGAACCGAGAGGTGACGGTAGGACACTTTCACTGTTTCACCTAGGTCCCCGTCTCCACGCACGCGCTGTGTTCAAGCTTCTCCGATGTGACATGAAGGGTGACACTGAACTCTGGATCAACCGTGAGCCCCAGGTGCTTGGATGTCGGTGAGGCTGGGGAAGGTGTTGAACTGTTGATGGCGACCGAGTTGCCTGGGTCGCACGGTCCCATAGCATAGGCCAAGAATCCTATACACCCCCAGCGAGAGCTAACAGGACGTAGAAGCTGAAGAACGTGACCCTAGCTTTTGGTGCGTGTGCTTTGGTGGTAACATGATCCCTGGCTAGCTAGGTCGGATTAATTATAAACGCCTGGCGGAATCGATCAATTTTCTTTTCGACTCGGCCTAGAGCGATGATATTAGACGTGTGATATGCTACGCATGCTTGCGGTTGATTATTTATTTAACTAGTAATTGGGCACGTGCAACTGCACGTGAATTACAATTGCACGAAAGGACTTCACCTCTATATAGAAAAGTATCTGGAATTTTTGCTGCTACAAACGGAAGGATGTCCAAAGAATTTATGACTTGTGGTCTAGCCTAGGGATGTGATTTACATGGAAGCTAGATATATATGTTGACATTTTTTTCAGTAACAAATATGTGTCAAATAACAAACTTCGCCTACGAAGCTACAATTCTCCGAGTCCCCTCTTCAAGATGATGTAAGTGTTCTTTCAGAGAAAAGAAAAACAGCAATCGAAATAGCCAAGAAGCATGTTACTGCTGTGAAAAACTTCATAATCCAATGGACTAATACAAATTTCAACCTAGGCCAAGGTTGTGAAGAACTTCATGATCTATCGGACCATCTAAATCTATTAACTTGCTGCATCCTTTCTGACAAGGATGGCTGGAAGCGACATTTCCAGAGGTAGCCTATGCATGCCCCAACTGTTCGTGTTCCTATTATCTGAATCCCCTGGAAAATCGTCAATCCTATCAGAAATGATAAAAAACAGGTACAAATCAGCATATTTTACAACAACAACAGTAAATAGCAACATGATTCTTAGCTGCCCATAGCATAACAGGAGGCGCACTTAATCTGACCTCAGTGAGAGAAAACACCCCCGCAGCCAGCATCTCCATATTTCTTCTATCAAGAATGTGAGATGCCTCTGTACACGCATAAAATATAATGTATGCCAAGAGAAATAATCTCGGAGTGCTGCAACTGCGAAGGAGGCCGGGCAGCTTTTTCTGAATGCCGGCAACCTTGTTTTGGAGACTCGTGTTTGCTCCACGGTTGTATTATCATAAATTTTTAACTGCCGATTAAGTTAAATTGCTGTACTTCCCCTTACACTTCACCCAACACCCATGACCTCCACACAGCCTTAAGTAGATCATGTAGTTGTTCACAGATTATAACCATGGCAAGAGGCCATAGGCAAAAATAGGTTCGCTAAAAGCCACAGCTCATTCATGAAGCTGCTAACAGCAGAACGTGAATCCATGCATCCATACCTACCAGACCAGTAGCAATAGGGCCACGGCAGAACAGGATTATCCAGCAGCAGAGCAAAAATTCGGGCGCATCGCTGAACCATATATTACTTTTTGAGGTTGAGAAGAACCACCGCGATGATTGCCGTCGCCGCGGCCGCGACCATCCCGCGAGGCACATGAAACCACAGGCCTTCTACCGGCGAGGCAATATTGGGGATGATGCCCAGCAGGGAGACGTCGATGAACTGCGGCGACAGCGCCGTTGCTAGCTAGTGGCGGTTAGTTGGGGATCGGGCCGATGGTTGCAGCTGGAATTGGGAGCGACGTGGTAGGTATGTCAGGGAGCTGGCTACGGGTAGAGGCCCTTCCGGGAGCAGCGCAAGAGTGCATGGCGCACGGCAAGGCACGCCAGCGCGTGAAAGGCTGGTACTGCAGGCGCCGCGAGCTGAGGTACGCGGTCTCCCGGTGGCGACACATCGAGCGCATGGGCGCACGGCAAGGCACGCCAGCGCGTGGAAAGGCTGGTACTGCAGTCGCCGACGCGCGGGAAGGCTGGGCCGGCGGTCGCCGGCGAGCGGCGGCCGGGTGGTGGTTCGGGTCTGGGCCGTGCGGGAGGTCAAGGATAATTGCCGTGTGGAAACAAAAGAAAAAATAACGATTCGGATGTGTTGAGTTTAGCTCAACACGGACGGAACGATCTGGTTCGTTGATCAGCGATCGTAGGACATAAATTTAATGTATCCGACGAAGTTTGCTCTTTTAATAGTAGTATAGATAATCACGATAACGCAATAAGAAATTACGTTAGTTTAATGTAATGTAATAAAAAGGGATGTAGCTCAAACGGTAGAGCATTTGAAAGCATTAAAGTAGGCTCCATCTCCAGATATTTTTCTTGTCGATCGTGTTTTCCCTGCAAAAATTGAGACCAATAACACGGAAAAAACACACTTGATGGGCCTGCTTCTTAGGTATTTAATTGGGCTGGAAGTTGCAGGCCAATCTTCTATGGAAAAATTATTTAACCGCGCTTGATTGTAGAATCTAGTACTCCTATTTTCTTTGTAATAGAAGGTAAAATTCAGTGTTAACAAAACTTGCAATAATCTAAAATAATAAATTATTGAGCTTCTAATTATTTCATATTTTATATGAGTATTTTTGACAATCTTGTAGTATTTTATATGAGTTGAATTTGTGTTAGACATATTAATAAATTTATTCTACCGTTCAAAAAAATATTATATCTATATGTATTGTGCGATTGTACCCTGACGGACTATCTTGAGCATCCATATAACCTGAGAAGCATTTCGGTCTCACCTACAGAATCAGGATCACCCCTTGTCGGGTTAACCATGCCATGCATCGCATGGTCGCACCTAGTTGGAGATGAGCGACTTGAAAGGATTTCGATGCAATGTTTGTTTTAATTTCCGTTGGTCTTTTTGAATTTTCCACGTATATTAAACCAACACAGAGTACACGACTATATCGATTACAAAAATAAAACTAAAATAGACTAGCAAATCTATGAGATTTTCAAGCCCTTTCTTCATCCATGACATAATCTTGTACTTTTCTGAATGCAGCCATAGAACAACGCCAAACCCACCAAACCATAGACCTGTGAATAATACCGAATGTTCTCCCTTTTTAATTATGAGCCGCAATGCCAAAGCTTTGTGCACGCACGCAACCATTAAATTAATCAAGCAACATGGGCAGGAGCACCACGACTAATATTTCAGGACAAATAACCGAACGACGTTTTCGACGTCGTTGGGAGCCGAGAGAATGAATCACCATTGCCGAAGACGTAGGCGGATAGATATTGCGAGGACAAACCTCCTCGCGGCAACCATGAGAAATAATCCAAGATTGATCTAGCGAAACAAGATCTGAAAAACCATACCTAGACAGACTTAATCTTTCAAAGCCACCATTGACGTCGGGAAGGATATCTCGTCGTTGAACGGAGCGTCGGAGATCACTTATTGCAGACGATATCATCTCCATTAAAAAGGAAGATGACGACCAAAACTAAGCTCTAAAATTAAAGACCTTTGTATAGCGCCGTGCGCAGGTCCGAGGTCCCCACCCCTCCTAGTGCTAGAACGGCAACTGAGTAGGCGAGGACCCGTCGAATCTTTGCCGGCGGCGACAATGAAGCTGCAGATGGCACCGGCGGTGACGGCTAAGGTTTCTAATTTCGGTTGGTCTTTGTTGGTAGTTTTGTTGCAATATGTATGATATGTTTTATTTATAAGTTTAATCAATTAAAAATCACTTACGAAAAGATAAAATGTGACCGTCGTCTAGATTAGCCAAGTTACTGAACCCAACTTTAACTACATGAATTTGTAATGTGTCCACACAGATAAAATGTGACTGTCGTCTCGATTAGCCAAGTTACTGAATCAACAAATTTAACTAGCTGAATTTGTAATGTGTCCACAAAGATAAAATGTAACCGTCGTCTCGATTAACCAATTTACTGAACCCAACTTTAACTAGATGAATTCGTAATGTGTCCACACAGATAAAATGTGATTGTCGCCTCGGTTAGCCAAGTTACAGAACCCAGCTTTAACTAGGTGGATTCGTAATGTGTCCGCACAGATAAAATGTGATCGTCGCCTCGATTATTCTGGCATCAACTAGTGTAAATTTATGGCATAAGCAATTGACAAATATTAAGTAATTCCGCTATCACGAAAACCTTGTGATGAACCCATAATTTGTCCGCACGGTTTAGCTTGAGCGGAAAGATTTTAGGTAATGGCATAACTGTCGCTCGATTTCGTTAGCAGGAAAGACTCGTCCGGTCACACACGTACATGCCAAAGAATTTTGTTTTCCTTGAAGAAAGAGCAAGGAAGTAAGGTGTTATAAACCCAGTAGTGTTCATCTCTCAGATGTCTCGATTACACAGTGGTTCGATACAAGGATCGGATCGATCCTGGGTTTCCTTGAGAGGAAAGGGGAACATTAGTCTAACTTGTTCGAGTTGTCGATGGATCTCAGATCCTGATGTAGACTCCAGGACGATGATGGCCAGCTACTCCTTGCTGGGCTTGAGCCAGGTCTTGGGCTCCTTGTGTGGCTTGGCCCATCAGTGTGGTGGTGCGTGACATAAGGGCTCGACGCTGCCGACGCTTCCAGCTAGTACTCAATGCGTTGCCGACACGGACACGATCCCCGACTCAACACCGGTATCACGATCTGTTAGCATTCGATTGCATCCATATAAACCCTCGATCGGCAACCTACCAAGGACGGATTGAAGAACATCCAAGTATTATTCGACTTACTAGCTGCCATGCCGATGCCATCCAAGCGCGTGGCCTCGTTTCTCGCCGTCGTCGTCCTCCTCCTCCTCCTGGTCTCCACGGTGACGGTGGTCAGCAGGACCTACGACGCCTCCGGCCTCGACCCCGCGAGTAACCCCTTGGACAAGTACCTGCACCATCTCCAGGCTCAACATGTCGAGTATCGACGAGGTGGCCGGTGTTATCATTATGTACCCCGTTCGCCTAATAGCTAGCTGCTCTCATCATCATCATCATACGGCCGGCGACGTGAATAATTCTCAAGCTTATTGACACCATGACGATGCATATAGGCATGCACTCCCCTCGTGGTCATGATCGATCGATCACCCATCAACATGTACTGTCATGCACTTTTTAGACCTAGCTAATATTAGTTCTCGCACTGGTGATAAATTTTGTTGTAGATCATCTTTAGTGGAGTAATAATTTGTTTCGGATCGTCCTTAATGTGTGTTCTGTCTACTCGGAGTAGTATAATGTTTACTACACATGCATGATTACTTACTATCCTGTTGTAGGTGCTTGTCTGCAAATAAGGGGTGATAGCTAACTAGCTAATGGAGATTGGGTATTGTTGTCACATTACTATTTTAGTTACCGAATCAACTACACATATTAATCAGCTAAAAAACTGTATTTTACATCAGTTGTTTCGTGGCTGAAAAAACGCATATGACAACATCTAAACAAGTTAAACTAACTTTGAAGTTTCTTAAGTGATGCAGCCAGCAATCCATCACAGATGATCGAGATATCACTGTAAAGAAAAAACAAATTGACCCCACCACCACCTCCAAACAAATTGTCCCGTTCCACCTAACTCGCGGCCAAAAGTCGTTGGCGACAGCGCCAAAGTCATACTCCTCCCTCCCGCGACGCCGCCATGGTCGCCGCCACCGCCGTCGCGCCGCGCTGCCCTCCGCCCCTTCCCGCCGGATCCAACCACACGGGCCGTTGCGCCGTCGCCGCCGCTCCCTCCTGCCCCAGCGTGGCGTCTAGGGAGCCCGCGCCGTAATCGCCGTCGCCGTCGCCGCTCCCACGCGTCGCCGGCGCCGCTCCGGCGACCCAAATGGGGCGGCGCCGCCACCTACGGGTCGGGCGCGGCCAGCCGCGTTGGGCGCGGCCAGCCGCGCGTGCCAGAACGCGGCGGCGCGCCGCCGCGAGCACGGCGCCGCCGCGGCCAGATCTGGACGTTCTGACATCAGCATGACGTCATGGTGGGTCCCACATGTCAGTTTTTTTTTAAAAACAATTTGCTGGAAACCAATTTTGGGAAAATTCAACAAGTATGTCAACGTGGGGTCATAAACAAAATTTAATTTCAAATTTGAATAATCCACAGTTCCAAATTCTTTCGAAGTCCGTCTATTTTTGGCGGTTTACTCGGATTTGCCTCCTCCTCCGGCGATACAATGTTTGCGTCATGCGCTCGAATTTAACGCGTGCGTCATGAAGACAAAAAAAAAGTATGCTTCAATACTCCAATTTAGTGAAAATTTTGATAAAATTTAAAAGACAACAAACTCCGACGGATTTTCATGCAAGCAGAAAACTCGAAATTGCAAACCTTTCCATTCAGCAAAATTTTGAAACCTGAACTCTTTTGAAGCACGCGTTTTTTCGAATTGCAACAATTTCCACCTTTGTAAATATTCTCGAGCCGATTCATTCTGAAGATTAAGTTAACGCCTAAATTGTTCAATATTTGTTGATAACCATAATATATGTTCTTTTGACACCTTTATGCCATTTTCTGAAATATGAATTACGTAGTTCTAATTTTAAAATAGAACATGCTTTACATAACTAAAACGCTTCACATGTATTATGCGCTTACGTATATCAAATAGAAATGCTTCAACTTCAAATAACGAAGAATAGGTACTTCAAGGTTGTTTTCTAAGCTACTGTATTTTGAAAAAAAACTGACATACAACATGTTTTAAATGATCTAAACCACTTTTATATTGCTTCACGATAACTTATAACATTCCTTAAACTACTAAATGGCGCCATGTGAGTAACTTTAACTACAACCAAAAACTCACATAGAATATGTTTTAGATCATCTAAAACACTTTATGCATTGCTTCACGATATTTAAAACATTTCTAAAACTACTAAATGACGCCATATCAGTACCTTCAACTACATCTAGGAGGGAAAAAAATGACACATTCATTGCAACGATCAGGAAAGAAATGCAAATTGCAGAATCCATCAAAACGATCACACAAATAAATCGAAGAAACATATACGCATTTATATGATGGGCTCAAAAATATCGGCATAACAGTACCACAAATGTAAATATTAGCAATAACTGTTTAAAATATAATCAAAACCAGCATGTTCGAGTTAGAAATCAAACCCTAAAATATTGGGAGATAGGTGTTCAGAAAAATTCAAAATCAGTATGTTGAAACTTCAAATCAGATTCTAAGATTGAACATGCATTACGAGTTCCTAACACTTTGTACATATTGTTTTACGGTATTTACCCATTTTTGCAAAACTGTTACATGCTGAATCGACTATTTATTGTAAAAATACTTCATTCGCTAAATGTTGGCAAAAAAAAACATTTCTTCTAATTACGGATTGAATTTGACAAGTTCCCCAACAAGGGGACTAACTACATGTAACAAAACACAGAACATAGTTGCACAACTCAAAACGTCAAAATTTGGATGCAACATAGACGAACTTTCCCCATTTGTTAGCACAAATCCACAAATATGCAGTGCCACTAACTACATACTTAACTTAAATATTATTTGGGAAAAAAGAAGCACATTTCAATATTTCAAAATATTAAGCTATTTGAGTTACCTCATAATATATCAACATGCTCAGGGAAAAAAATCAGTACTTACTAATGCCAGAATACCAATAAATTCAAACAATTCAAACTGCCTAATATTTGCATACACTGCATATGCACTTTACCTAATTACGAATCACAATTTACTAAACGCTCACAGAATAAATTCCCTCTGATTGTACTAGGCACCCAGAAAAAAATTAACTTCCACTACTTACGGCATATTGCACATATTCCAAGATTCCAATTCGGCCAATTTTTTGAAAAAAAACAAATTAATTCCCTCGAATTGTGGAACAAATTTAATAAACGTCCAGCTAATGTAATCCATTACCATTATGGAGTTCAACTAAGTTTTGAAATCAAAATACAAACTTATTACATCTTCCCAAGTTGTTTAACATTCAGAAAAAATTTAGCTGAAACCACTTTAATTATGAACATAAAATTTAAAAATGCTTCATTCACTAAATGTTGGCAAAAAAAAAATCTTCTAATTATGGATTGAATTTGACAAATTTCCTAACAAGGGCGCGTCGTGACGACGCGCTAAATTTCCACTAGTAATTATTAAATGCGTGTTCTCTTTTGTATCTTAGCCAAGCTAGTTGCTGTTTTGTTGTCTTACGCCGATAGTTTGTGGCCAAGGTTTTTGTACATGTGGACGCAAGATACGTCGATCATGTGGACCTGACTGAATTGGATTTCTCTACCTGTTCGTTCACCACGTGGGGTACCTTTTGGAACGGAAACCTTTTGGAACGGAAACCTTGTTTTAGTTGCACCCAGACGAACTCAACATCAAACTTCTTCCTCTCGACAAGGCGAATAACCCAACGCGGGGTGTTTCTCCAAATAAGCCCGTCTTCGTGACTTGCCGAGTCCATCTTCATTTTCAGGTTGGATTGTGACAGGTGACAGGTCATTTCACCCGGGTCTCGTCTTGTTTTTATAGTCTACATACTAACTCAGATGAAGACAAATCCGAAACAATATTGTACTTCTTGATGATACGCACAGCTTGCATGTTAGGCACTTTTCCATACAAGGTCATCTTCATGGCGCTATCAGGTAAATCTCTATCGCTGTCCTCCGGGTCATTTTCGAGTCACCACTTTAACCGGCTAGTATGCCTGATTATGGAACGACCGGCATGCAAATGAGCTTGCCGGCTTGCCGAGTATAAATCACGATATGTCGGCTTTCTCTAGGATATGGCAACATGCCGGCCTATCTTTGGATACAACGGCTCGTCAGGTAGAATATATTGGCTGAGACATGCCGGCTTGGATGCCGACTAGATTGCCAATTAGAATGTAGCCGTATGGCGGCACACTAGCTAGAACACGATGGCTTCTTCATGGAACATGGCGGTGCTGGCTTGATTGCCGACTAGGTCATGCCAGCATGCATGCCGGCCAGGTCTTGGGACAACACCGGGTCTTGCGGAAAATGCCGGCTCTTGGGGGCAATGCCGGCTCTTTGGGGATAATACTGGCTCCTGGGTGATGGCCTACTCCTTGGAATGCCGGCTCCTTGATGTTTGCGGCCTTGGATTGGCTTCTCGGTGAATGCCGGTTTTGGATGATAGACAACTTCTGGCCGACTCCTGGGTGAATGCCGGCTTTGGATGATGGCAACTTCTAGGAGAAAATTGGCGCCTGCACGACGAAATGCGGGGACTTTGAACATTGCCGGCTCCTCGACGATGTTGGCCGAATAAGATGGCGGCAATTTGTCGTTGCCGGGACATGGTGGCCTACAGTCTGGCGGCTTGCCAATTGGAACACAACTTATTTACCTTCTTCTTCACATCCTGGCATCTTCTCGTGTGCATCTCGCCTGAACCAAAAGGATATAAGCCAAACCAGTCAGGTGCCAATAATGGGTGCGAACACTCTCAGAGACCTTGAAAGTTGGCAAGGTTATGTACGTTGGACTTACTCCAGTTCACGGAAATCCTGAGGAGCTTCGTCGCCGGCGGTGTTCGACTCCCCGAACTTTGACCTGCCCTTTGGTTCTTTCTTCCGTGCCATGAGAGAAGCTCACAGTGTTGTAGGCTCATCGACGGCGAAAAGCGAACTTTGTGGCAGGCGGAGCAGGCTCATCATCCACTCTCGTAAAAAATCATTTATCCATGTCATCTCCACTAATATTTATTAATCTCTACATGCCAATTCCACATCATCCTTTTTTTAATTATTTAATTTCCCATGCTAATATATTTTAAACACACATTTTTGTGTCGAATAAAATTAATATGTGTGACTATGATAAATTGAATTTTTCATTTTCCTTTAGACAATTTAATGTATCATACTATTTATACCATTTTATGTATGCAATATCATTTATTAAAAGATAATTTGATGTAAAGGCTTTCGGTAAGGAATATCTCCTGTACCGAAATTTTGGAGAGAGTGTACCTATCATAAGTGGTTGAGGTGCAAGCTCGCATAGGTCTTCAATAGGGGGTAGATACTTTACTTCTTCAGATTTAATACCTTTCCCTTTGAGAGATTTCTTAGCTTCTTGCATGTTTTCATGATCGAGCTCGTGCATACCCCTATTGTTTGATGTAGAAATTGGCTCTGGTGCTGGTGATGGTATCGGTGGCGGCTCAGGAAGCGTCCAATCATCATGATTCTGGTTTATTTTAGCCAATAATTCTTCAGCCTCACCAGGAGTCCTTTTCCTGAAAACACAACCAGCACAACTGTCTAGGTATGTCCTAGATTCATCGATTAGTACATTATAAAATATATCCATCAGTTCATTTTTAGGTATCATGTGTCCATGCCGAGCCTAAGTAATGCACAATACCTCCCCATGCTTCGGGGAGACATTCTTTCTCAATTTGTTTAAAATTATAGATTCTCTGTAAAGCAGCATGTTGCACATGAGCAGGATAATATTTCTTAAAGAAGACATTTACCAATTCACTAAATCTTTTAATAGAATCACTAGCTAAGTTATTAAACCAATTTTAGCCTTTCCTTTTAATGAAAAAGGAAACAATTTTGTTATATAGTAACCTTGTTTTTTCTTATCATCAGAAAATAACATCCAAAGTAGAAAGTTTGTTCATGTGTTCTATAGGCACTATCACTTTCTTCACCACAAAAAGGTTCTTTTTCACAGTAGGTCTTAGCGAAAGATCAACAAAAACATCATAATCCGCATCTTTAATATTTATAGGTGAAGTAGCAAATTCAGGATCAAGCGCATTTTTATAATTCATAGCATGATTTTCAAGAAGCTTTTTCCGAACTTCAGGATCAGACGTGTCACTGTCCCACCTTCTTTAAGAAATTCATCATCAATTTCAACATAAGCATCCTTAGGATAACTACCTCCATAATTTCCTAGCTCAGGTGAACCAACAGGTGTAACAAGATGTTTATCAGAAATTTCAGCATTTTCTACTTTGCGAGTCCAACAGGTCTAGTATTCTTTTCTTTTTCGTCTGAGGAACGTGGTCCTCAAGCATCAAGCTGCCTTATCTTAGCTTGTTGTAGTTGTACTCGACTTGTAATTTGGGTGTCGTTTTTTCGGTTTTGTGCATTTATTGTAAGCTGGTAACCCAACATCGATTGTTGTTGTAATCGGTTATAATCTGAACCTGAGGGCTTTATTAATTTAAAGTCGGGCTCTAAGAGCGTTTTATCTAAAAAAAAATGTCTGGCCTTGGTCTCCATGCGAAGACAAATGCGTGCAGACTTACAAAATGAGTAATAACACTTGAAGTTTCCAGAGCCCTCATTGGTGCCAATGGCAGGCCCGAAAGGAACTGGTCCGGCATGGTAACCAGATCATGAATTTTTCTGAGTGTTTTGAAATCGGAGAAGAGAAGAAAGGTGGAAACAGTCGTTGAAGCATTCACGTACCAGACCTCGTGTCCAGGACTCGATAATTTCTCGCCAAAGCAGCTAGCTGGTGCAACAAGAGCAAGAGCTACGTCTGACTATTTATGATGGAGCAAATGGACATAAGCTCACAATTGACTCCTGTCCCATTCCAATGTGTGGTGTGGAGATGGATCATGGTGAATGAGCATCGACCCACCCATGGTCCAAGTACTGTAGGATCGAAATGGATGGAACTGGCATGAAACAAGCTACATGTAAAGCTAGTAAGAACGTGCCCTCGCCTCACCGGCCAGATCAATCGAGCTAGCAGTAGGAGCATGGATTCATATCCATATGCTTAATTCTAGACTGAGGACGGAGATAATGGAAGAGAGAGGTACCTTGCACTCTAGCTCCTCATCTACTGTACGTGTAGGGATCCATCCATCATTCCTTGTGCTTCATCGATGTGTGCAGGCAGTGAGGCAGGCCCTTCACCAATTCTTTGTTTCCCGGCCTGTGAGGCATGGCGATAGCTACCTACCTAGCTCCTCTCTATTTTACTAGTGGATAGTGTCATCATGCATGCGCTCTCCAGCATCTTTGAAAAGTCTCACGACGCAGCTAGCATGCAGCGAGTGAGACAGTAGATATCAAGTGCCACACTCCTTTGAAGGATTTTTTTGTATAATTCTTCGGGCTTTCCTTCAAAATATATAGATTGCAAATAGCCAGCACAACACACCACCACAATGGGTTAAAAATATTAACATCATTGGTGCTTGCCATAGATTCCTACTTGCGTAGGAAAAAGAAAAGGATTTTGGTAATTTTTTAAGCAACTATCGACCGCCTCGGTTCAATTTTAGTTGTCTTCTATAAATTGCCTGGAATTTAGTTAAATCGGAAAAATAGCAATTATGCTAGGAAATTCAAAAGTATTCCATAGTATCCCTGAAAGATGGTATACTAATTATTAATTAGATGAAAATTGCTATCAAATATTGTTCTTGAATGAAGTTAACATGTAGATAGGCCATGACCGAACAAAAGGCCGAATTATCGGTACCGGAATTTTTCGGCCACCTAAGCTTGCCTATCGAAATCGATCTTCAATTCTGGGTGACAAAATTGAAAAAGATATAATTTTTGGTTCTCACCGAATGCCCTCCCCTAGTCGCAAGTATGTCTGATATGCATATATCGCCCTAAGAATATAACATATGGATGGAGTTTTGCATCGCCCTTAACTGAGTCAATGTAGTTATTTTCTGGCGTGCAATCTCTATGAGAAAAAGGGGGGCATGTGTTGGCAGTCTTTTTGTCGAGTTTCAAAATGCTGGCCAATCCTAGAGAAGGACTAACATCGGGTGGCCGAGTTTCAGCTGGAGGTAGGATGAAGCCATACATGAAGCAGCGACAATACATGACGCAGCTAGAAGAGAAGGAGGATCAGAAGGTGCAAGCCGCCAAATACTAGCTGACATAGTCGAGTGGAGGCCATACGCGTGAGCCCACTCAAGGCTGAGGGGCACAGCGGACTCGGCGCCGACTCGAGAGGCTCAGACTACACGCCGGATACTTGCACGGCAATTCTAACTGACCTATTAATGTAAGCGTAATGGCCTATTGTAGCAAAGCTCAAAAAATGGTAGTTTTACAATCCTTTTTTATCCGTGCTTCCATTTCAATTCGACGACTCGGTTACCCCGCATTCGCTCGTTGTTCGACAACCGAACTATTCCCTCCGTTCTAATTTGATTGACTTGCTATACACCACATGTGGATGTATCTATACATGTAACATGTCTAGATACATCCAAATTTGGTGGATAACAAGTCAATTAAATTGGAATGGAGGGAGTAGAATCGAGTGAATCGGTCTAGTATAGCCAACCATTGCTGCAAGACGTGACGGTCCCTCCCGGGCAAGTGGGGGCGTCCCGTTCAAAAGGGTCGGCTTACTGACTTGCGTATCTCTATCTGTAGTAAGTTGGACTCCCGTGAAAGCTTGTGGTACATCACCCTGCCTTCGAGGGTACACATGAACGTGTTCATGTAAGACAAATACCCGTCAACACTTTGCATTCGAGGGGGAGTTAAGTAGTACTAGTATTAGTCTTGGAGTCCATATTAGACTAGATTACATCCATGTTCCTCAAGTCAAGTGTACTTTTATTTTCCAATTGGACTATCAGTAGAGACAAATTTTTGACTTCTCCTTACACATATCACACTTTTGATGAAATTGTTTGTCAGTTATTTATGTTTTTGGTAAGTTGTGCCAAAATTGAGTTAAATCGGCGAGAGTAGTAAAAAGGTAGAAAAATTCAAAATCTTTCGACAGTAGCTTGAAATATGGTAAATGCTAAGTGCATAAATTGGAGAGCTTCAATTTTTCACTTCATTCCTGTACTTTGTTCACAAGGTGCCACCAATTATATCGATTTAGAAAATAAAAACAATCTTTTAACAATAAGTTTGAATCTTCTTTGGAAGTTTGTTTAGTATATTAGAAGGCATCTATATGCCAAACTAGACCCATTATAAATTAAAAAAATGGGCATGAACTTGGTCATTTAGGTTGAATACCATGAAAGGTTCTACTCGGAAGGCCATTTTATGAAGCATGTTTAGATTATCAAAATTGAACCGAGGCTGCAACTAGTAACTAGTAAAGGACTCCATGCGAGTTAAGGCATGAGTTGTTACATATTTTCTTAATATTCTTTTGTTGTTTTTCAAAGTGAGGCGCAAATTGCAGGCACAACTTTCCGCAGCAATGATTTTAAATATCTCAACGCACTTGGGATATTCCATTGGTACCTACTTGGTCACTCAGCTCCACACTACATAAAGGCAATGTGCCACAGACCAAGGGCTAGCGAGCACACATACACACACACTTGCAGATATCGGTGATGTCTCTGACGAGCTGTGTGCTGCAGGCGCTCGTCGTCCTGGCAGTTGCTGCCGGCGCAAGCGCTCGCCGGCACCATGGTGGAGGCGTCCTTGATGGCGGCGTCGGCGTCCTGCCACCGCCACTGAAGCCGGACGTGATCGTCGCCAAGCCGGGAGGGCAGGGCGACGTCACCACCATCGCCGACGCTCTCGAGCGTGCCCGCAGAGTTCGGAAAGCAACCGGCGGCCGGTACTTCGTGATCCAGATCCGTGAAGGCGTATATGAGGAGCATGTCGTCGTTACGACGGCGAATGTGGTCTTTATGGGGACGGCAGGGAGAAGACGATCATTACTGGCAGTCGCTCGAACAGGACGGGGCACAATGTGCTTGAGTCGGCCACACTGAGTAAGCATCAGTACTACTAGTCTCTTATTCTTAATTCACTGTAGCCAGTACTGTAGTTATCTCAACCAACATTTTCTCTCTCCTGCGCGCAGCCGCAGCCGCAGGAGCGGATGGCTTCATGGCGCGCGACCTGTGCATTCGTAACACGGCGGGCGGCTTTTACGACCACCAGGCCGTGGCCCTCTTCTCCGACTCGAACCACTCCATCTTCCTCAGATGCGACATCCAGGGATATCAAGACACTCTGCTGGCCAACACTAGGCTCCAGTTCTACCGTGAGTGCCGTATTTGGGGGACGGTGGACTTTGTCTTCGGGAACGCCGCCGCCGTGTTCCAGCAGTGCGAGCTGTACGCCCGCCGTCCGGCGGACCCCAGCAATCACGATGTCGTCACGGCACAGGGCCGAGAGGACCATGGCGGCTCAACGGGCTTTGTGTTCCAGGAGTGCACCGTCGCTCCTTCAGCTCTGCCGGGGGAAGGCCTCCAGCCGGACACGCAGACGTACCTTGGGCGGGCATGGAAACACCACGCCCAGGTGGTGTTCATCCGTTGCTCCATCGACCGCATGGTCGACGCCGATGGATGGGTCTCCTGGAGCAAGCACCGGCAGGCCGGGGGCAAAGACCCGACGCCCGGACACCAGAACCACATCTACTTCGCCGAGTACGAAAATCACGTCCGGGGCAATGCCAACAAGGTCCCCGTCCATTGGAACGGCTTCACTGCCATCAGCAAGGAGGCTGCTAACAAGTTCACGCCTCCGCTCTTCTTCCATGGAGACGAGTGGATTCGTCAGACCGGTGTTCCATATGATGGGCACGCACTTTAGTCAACTTCATGCATGGCGAGTGAGAGCTGATGCATCCTTCAGTTTTAGTTTACGTACTGCTCTACATGCACTCTGTCTTGTGCTAGTAGTATATGTGTGTTGTTGTGTTGTGTGTGTGTGAGTGCTGAGCCCAGGGATGCGATCAGTGGCCAATTAGCTAGCTAGATAGCTAGCTTATGCACATGATTGGCCTAATAAATTGTGCTACTAGCTAGTCGCAGCAGCAGCAGCATTGTATGTCATCTCATCGACATATCCTAGTACTACTGTGTGTTGGTTTGATTCTTTGTTTGTCATGTCATTAGTCACAACATATTTTGTAAGACATCATTTTCCGAATGGAGGGAGTAGTTAACTTGGCGCGTGCGATGCCCATACACCTTAATTTGTGATCGTTTGGTGTACTTCTTATTTATATATCATGCAAACTACAATTAACGACCCACGATCTTGGTCGCTTAAATGCATTCATATGCAAAGTCTCAGTCGGCAGTGCGCAGTTGCCTACTTTAGCAAGCTTCACCTCGATCATCATCTTTCTCTTAACTTCTCGTGTTCGGGGTGTAGGAAACAGATCTAGCAATACTTCCCTCTATAATTTCCATCCGGCGCCACATTCTTAAATACTCCGCAAAAGCTAGCTAGGAGGCTACGCAGCGTTGTGGCCGAAGCAAGAGCAGGGGTCGCACGTTGGCAGCAGGCACCACGTACTATAGACTTTGCAAAACACGTGGAAGTTGGCAGTGTTGAGTATAGAGCTGGGGCCGATGTCATGAGGTCGAAGCCTGTAATGGGCCATAAGCTCGCAAATGAATTTTGAGCTGGGAGGAGAGAACCCGCGTTATCGATTTAGAAAATATAAAAGTAGTAATCTTTAAACTTTGAGAGATCACTGAGTTGGTTCGCGGATGAGAACTTGCCTCACTAGTGGAAACCATGGCTTTGGTCCAGAGCCACATTTGGCTATAGTCCCAGGTGACTTACGAACCGGGACTAAAGTCTGGCTCTAGTCCCGGTTCAACGGCTACGACGCGGCGCAGCTCCGGTCCCGGGTCGGTGGGCACCTCTAGTCCCGGGTCGTGACACCACCTGGGACTAGAGGTTGAGATGGGCCCACGCGATATCCTCTAGTCCCAGTTGGTGTCACGACCCGGGACTAGAGGTGGAGCTTTAGTACCGGGTCGTGATACAACCCGGGACAACTGCTCTCACTATATCATCTTCCACCCTCGGGAGCAGCCGTCCATTTTTTAGCTCGAGTTCATCTCCATTTGCTCCATTGTTTCCTCTCTCTAGGTCGAGTTTATCCCTATTTTTTTCCACGATTTGTCAAGATTAGCGGCACCCATCTATCCAAGGGTTAGCAACTTGATCCTTTCATCCGACATTGCTCATTTAGCTCATTTCCTTACTAGCACTAGTACAGAACGACACATCGGATACACCTCTATGGAAACGGCACGAGTTAGGCGACAGAGAATCGCGACATTAGCGTTGCGGACGAGGCCTGGCAGAGGCTGGTCCGTCAACATTGGTTACGGAGGATTGTAGTACTGTGTTATGTCTAGTATTGTAGTACTGCCGATGATGAATTCACCCCTCAACACTAGATCTTACATTTTATTTAAAGTAGCATAGAAAACTTGTCTAGTATTTGAAGTCTAGTATTGTGTTGTGTCTGTTTTTAGTACTGCCGATGATGAATACATCCCTCAATACTAAATCTTGCACTATTTTAAGTCTACAAATCCATATATTTTATATGCAGAAACACCATGCAGATCCAAATAAGCTTTAAAAGAGTTAAATACAAAGTGGGGTCATATCCGTGAACCGTCGCTGTTGTGACGTTTCGCTGCACTGTTCAAAACACTTTTTTAATTAAGAGTGTCTTGGACAGTGTGGCCGAAATGTCACAGCGGTGACGCTATTATATTTCGGCGACACCGTCCAAGATGGAGCAAGTCTCAGTACGAAGAATTTGGCAAGATTAATTTGCTAAGGAGCCTTGCGAGCTCGGTGTGGTTTCTGTTTTTCAGTTTCTCCATCTATTTTGTGTATGTGTGCAGCAATTTGGTTGCAGATGTGATTTGGAGAAGCATGAAACCGCTACTCGAGTCTTTTGCTAGGTCGAATTCCGTTTTCGGCGCTTCGGAACTGAGGAAGAAGATGGAGCTGGAGAAGAGTGGAGTGTCATAAAAGTTAAGTTTAGTGAGGCATGAGAATGATAGGATTAGTGAGGCATGTGTAACTCATCTTTTGATGCTATGTAATGATGACAATTCTTATATACGTTATGAATGGATTTGCTAGCAACTTTGTGCTTGTGCTGTGAGATTTTGAATGTCAATTGGCAACCGCATTGCTGCTGTAGGCTTCTGAACAAATCTCAATGCAAACGAGTAAAATAGAATCTCAGTTACTGATGCACCTATACATCGGAAACAGAGATTGGTCGGCAACCGTAGCCAACTTAGGCCTCATCGGAAACGGTGTTTTGCCTCCATTACCGATGAAGGCCCTCACATCAGTGACAGAGTCGGGGACACGGACCCTTTCTCCGTTGCCGAAGGGCTTTTTGGCCCGTTTCCGATGTGTCGTTCTGTACTAGTGTAGCTTGGCTCATTTCATTTTTGTAGTGCTTGGTAGGTGTTTGATGAAATGCCTAAGTTAAGGATTTTATTTGTTTTATATGCAATTTGAGCTCAAATTAAAGTATGATTTGTGGGTTTTAGTGTCGTCCCCGTCCTCACCGCCGTCGATCGCCCGCGCCGTCCCGTCACCGGCACCACCTCGGTGAGCCTCTTGTTTTTTATATTTTATTTAAAAAAACTTTGTTTTATGATTTCTACCCGTAGTTATTAGTTGTATAATTTTCTTAAATTGTTTTTTATATGTATAGTGCCATGGTTTTGATATCCGTCCCGTCGGCCCTCGTCCGGTCTATGATTCGGATGTGGTATACTTTTATAACTATTACTTTCATTTCGGTTTATGACAATTATGCCGACCAACTTGACATAGATATATTTTTATCTAGGAGGTAGTTGAACCGGAAATTCCAACCGACCCTATTGTCGAGTTTTTTGAAAAAGAAAACAATGATTTGAAAGCAAAATTGAAAAGAAGTGAAGATCTTTATCCCCAATGCTTAGAAGAGAAGATGAAATTGGACTTGAAGCTTGCCTACGTTGTGGATGCTAACGAGATCAAGATGGATGCAATGCGCTTGGATCACGAGATCAAGATGAATGCAATGCGCTTGAATATTAAAAAAATTAGAAGTTATGCCATTAGTCAAGAAGCTTGGTATCATTATGCTGTTGGTTCAATAATTACCTTTTGCGATTTTGATCGCATTTGTTGTTAGATTTAATTTTTTAGGATAGTTGTATGTTTTATAAGAACTATGTATTACATTTGGTCACTACTCTGCTTTGGTTTTAATGTGATGAACTTGTATTAATGAATAGCGGCGATTGCGTTTGACATACTTATATAATGCAGATGAGCCATCCACGGATGTACGTTGACCGGACAACGCCGCCTAAGCGACGTCACCACGGTACCAAAGAAAAGCAAAGAGAATCTTATTACACTAGATTAGAGACGAAAATCCTCTCACCTCTGCCCCACGGCAGCGGGACGCTGGCCGGAGGCGGAGGGAAACGAAGATTGGATCTAGAGGTGGCGGCTAGAGTTTAGGTGTTGGTTGGCCTTTTTTCTAAATGTAACCGATTACCTTTGGTGGGATGAGATGTGAAGGTTTCTATGGTTATGAGTTGTCCACTCCACATGGTCCATGCTCGACTAAGGACATGTACAACGGAGTGTCGTTAGTCTTCTCTTAAAATTGACACGTTGGATTTTTGCTTAGCTGGAGGAGAGAATAAAGAAAGGGAATGTTGTTTTCTCTTATCTAAGACATGATTTCTTAAAGGAAAATGAGAGAATTTTTTATTTTCTCCATTTTACCATATGTCTTTCCTTAGCAATACAATTTCATACTAAAATTATTAATTCTCATTAATTGCTAGGGGTGATAATTATAGATAATGCATCATATGACTTATCTCTATTGCCTTCTCTATATGACATTGAGAGTTAAGAAAATATGTCTTATCTACCTTTGTATATGCCCTAAGGAGGAGATTCCACATCCCATGGTGGACCAATACCTCTCATTCCTCCATCACACCATGACTTCTCTACCAATCCGGCGAAGAAACAAGTTGGAGTCAAGAGACATGGCCGGGAGAAGCACATAGCCGACATGGTAAACTGAAGGTCGACCTAATGCTCAATCAAGTGATACTGGAGCATTGGGAGTTGTGCTCGGGGAATCATAAGGGCGTGCTCACTTGGGTTGCAAATTACCTGATCACTCATGTCTATGAACTATGATGTTAAGATTGCTATGGCAATTGCGTTCAAAATCGAATTGGGTGTAACCGAATTGTTTTAAATTATAGATAGCCAGGCTATCATCGAGGCATGCAATGTGCATCAGGTTGGAGGGTGGACACACGATGAGCCAAGCGGCAGCCATGCTGGCGCGTAGACTGGGTACGGTTGGCATATGAATCTGTGAACGTATGCAACCTTTCTTCAAGCCACAATCCTGAGGAAATGACCAGTGTGTGGCCTCAACCTGCTGCCCTGCAGGCACACCTCGGCTCGGTGTCAGGAGTTAGGCTTAGGTGCTGCCCTGCACTTGTCAGAGACTCCTCTGCAGAAGGCTGCCTCTTGGGAAGAAAAGATGAAGGGCTCATTTGATTCAAAAGAACTTCATAAGATTTTTGAAGAATTTTATCCTATAGGAATTTTTCCTACATTGGTTGTTTGATTCATATGATTGGTTTCTATAGGAATTTTTTTCACAAGAATCATTGTACTACATCCCATAGGAATTCTACCATTCAGTACAACCTGCTTTTACAATTCATTTACTTTTCCTTTGTCATCAAACACAATTTCTCTTCACAAAAGATTCTCAACTAGACATGGCATTTCAATTCTGTGGGTTTCCTACTCCTACACTTTTCGTATCCTATGAATTAAAGGAGCCCGAAGAGAGAGGGAAAGGAGATGAGAGAGAAGGGAAAGAAAGGATGGCTGCTTTTGATGGAAGATGACGCCTATAGGACCCATCCCACGGTGGCCTCGGTTTTTTGGGTTGGATGGAAGAAAAATAAACACCTGTCTCTCCTTCCCATACCTACATGTTAGCATCGGGGGCAGTAGGATGTGCTGCCACCATTGCTCATGCCCTGAACCCTGACATGTGATTATAGATGATCATTCCCCTTTTATGATGCCTATGCTTGTTAAAGACATCTATTTTTGAGTAATAATAAATGGTGCATTCACAGTAAAAACTGTTTTAGCTTCAAGAAACCTTGGGTTGACTTTTTATTTAGTTAGTGATAATGTGATTTGTGTGTTATCTTCTGTATTCCCTAAAAAAAAGGTCTAGGATGCCAAAAACGCCAAGAGCCCGTGATTTTGAGATTTCAGAGACGGTATTTTATTTCCTAAATACATACAGATTTGTTATAGAAATTTGCACTCGACATGGCATACATTATACTATAGGCTGCAAAGTAAAAAGACAAATTGTTGGTCCCAAAATAGCGCAATGTTCACCCTTTCAGATCCATATTTTTGTCTTTAAAAAAACTAGACCAACATGCGACTTATTCTACAAGTGTGCACTCGATGTCTCTGTATGACATACGCTATACTCTAGGCCCTGGTCATTTTTTATGAGAGAAGAGCAACCTTGAGACACATATTTTTGCCTTTTTCGTGTAGCCTGCCTAGAGGATAAAAGCGTACACAAATATAGAATGCATACATATGTACACGTAGACTTCTTCAGCTAGAGGATACAGCTACACTCCAAAGATGATGTTTTCTCTTCCTAAGAAAAGAAAAGAGTTTGGTTCGAGGCATCTGGTCGGCCGTTTAGCCCTTCCGGTTTCGACAGGACAAGGGCACGACGAAGAACCAACTGGATGAAAACGCATGCGACGGATCACTCCACCACCAACTGTGCCGGAGAGACGGATCGGCACGGTCTCCTCCTTATCCGGTGCCACAGGAATCTCGCCGGCCAATCACGCCACGCCACGTCAGCGTCTGGGGGTTTTTGTAAACATTCGGAAAGGACGCACCGCGTGTCCGGAATTTCCATGTCAATCCACGTCCGAACCTGGACCAGATTCAGGATTCCAGAGCAGTGACAAAACCGCTGAAAAACCAGCTGCAGCAACTTGTTAATTTTCAGAGTTAGGTACACATCCAGATCATCCAAGCCTTTGTTACTACTACTAGCCCAGGGTTAAAACATTCAGCTTCTGCCACTGCTTCTCACAAAAAACTACCATGATGTTCTACCTTGACTGAGCTCACTGGCATGGAGAGCTACTGCCGTAACACACTGCATGTTTTGCTAGTGCATGGATATTTATCTATCAGACAGTCATCAAGTCAAAGCGCAATAATATAATCTCAGCAGTAGCAGTCACTCACTGGTGGGCTCCCATGCAAGCCTGCCCATCCAGCTCAGCTCATTGACAATGGATATATACTGAGCTAGCTCCTCCAACTTCATTATATATGCAGCCCCTCCTGCCAGGATCTGCAAGAGAACACAGTTAGACACCACTGAAACATCCACACAAGAGAGAAAAAGACTAGGCAGTGAATAGCTTGCATCCATGGCTTGCATCAATACCTTGCAGAGCTGCTCCATGTTCAAAGGGGCCAAAGCCGAGGGCGGCGTGAGGAGGGGCAGGGCCGGCGTTGGGTGCCGGGCGTCGACGTTCATGGATGGGAACGGACTCCGGCTCGGCCTCGACGAGAACCCCGATGGCATCATCTCTGGCGAGTGGCCCGAGAACTTCTCCCTCATCAGCTACGACGATGTCCGCGTCTTCCTCCAGTCGCAGCAGCAGGCTGCCCATGTCGGCGATCAGGTGCTTGCCTAGGGATTCCTTCTTGTTGATCTCCTATCTTTGATTCTTCTCCTTAACCTCTTGCTTGACTCTGAACTTGGTTGGTTGGTTTATAGCAACAGCAGCGGGTGGCGCTCTTGCGCGAGGCCATGTCGACGCCCGTGCTGATGGCCACGGTGGAGCAGACGCTGGTGGAGGTCGAAGGCCACTTCGATTTCGTGTCGGGCCTCCCAGTTGTAGACAGCACTCGCAGATGCGTTGGGGTGGTCGTCAAGAGCGATCTGAGAAGGGCTTCACATGGGGTCAGCTCCCCCCCTCTTCTCTCTTCATCTGCTTTACACACAACTCTTGCCGTCTTGCGGACAGAAGAAAAAAAAGATAGAGAAAAAGAAAACAACACCCACACACATATATACAAGTTGCTACCTCAGTATCACCATCTTGTTTGCTGATCTATTTGCTACTTGTTGTAACAGTCAAAAACAAAGATTGCACAAGTGATGACCTCCCCAGCAATCACACTATCATGTGATAAAACGGTGACCGGTAATCATTGTTCTCACGCATTATTATTTTTGCATATTCTTTCCTTTTTTTTGTTTGGGTTGCTCACCAGATATGTCATGTGGTCATATCTTTCCTTTTAATTTAACTGTAAGCACATGTTATGCCAACAGATGCCGCAGCTCTGATGCTCAAGAAGAAGATCCACAGATTACCAATAGTAAATCAGGACAATCAAGTGATAGGTGAGTATAGAAATTTGACAAACCAGGAGCAAAGGGCTGAATATATATACTAGATCTGTATTATCCCCTTAACATTGACTATTCAGAGTATGTTGCAAGCTTAATGGGATTCTAAACTCTAATAACAGGCATAGTTACCCGTGATGACGTTCTTCGCGCGTTGGAGGCCATGCTGAAGATTTAAGAGATGCAGGAGGCCATGCCTGGTACTTGTGGATTTTGTACATATGTGTCCACGGTACTTTTGAGTATCAGGCAGATGTATAGTCTGTATAACTGTTGTAGCCTGAATCACAAGAATAAGCCTGGGAGAATTTAGGAGAGCTTTTTCTTGTAAAGAAGCACGCCAGGAAGCTTCTGCTCTGTATTGTACTCCGTACTATCTTGTATCTGCAAACGAAAATGTTTCCATGAGGAACGACTTCCACATTCAGAAGAAAACAAGAACTCGTAGTAATGTTTAAGAAGAATGGAGGCAATATGCTTAAAACGGGATATGCCTAAATTGGTCATGAAATTTAAGTAAGTGTAGCCATGCAGGTTCATAGGATACTGGTGACAGTAATACACTCTCCACCGCCAGTACAACAGTTTTAACACCAAACGATGTATAACACGATAAAATTTGCTATTCACGACTAACAATGAGAATTGGAAACGAAGTTCCTTTTCCCCTAGCAACTAAAGGACAAGGACTATATATTTATATGCCATTGAGCACTTCTTTTCTGATGAAAAAACAGGACCTCATATTTATTGGAAGTACAGTATCCTTTAAGCACTTCAGGTAAATGACAATATATGAAAACTACAGCACGACAATGCAAGAGGAAGGTGGGAAAAGGACAATGAATGCCCATACCGAAGAAAAGAACAAACTCAAAGGTGAAGGAACAATAACCATGTCAATTTTCAAGTAGATCTGAGATGAGAACGTACTCATTATGTATGTCATTGCAATCTGAATGTCAAAAATGATAAATCACACTCGACTTGTCGACATCTCCCCTTGTTGATCTTCTCCAGAAGCAATACTAGCAGTAGAAACAGCCACTGATGCAGTAGAAAATGTGCGTCCTTCTGAATCAGAAACGACTTTCATCTCTAAGTTTGGAATTACAGGTGGCTTTGTCCTCCGAGTAACAGTCATGTTCAACCCCTTAGTTGTGTGAATTGTTGCTCCAGTTGTCATCTCGACCTATAATATTGCTCATAGATAAGAGAATATATAATTAGCTATGATAAGTCTGAAAGCTAGTGGGAAACATACCGGAGGTGCTCCTGGAACCATCTGGAAATCAAACCGCTTGACAAGCATTGCCGTTGCCACCACATTCTGCATAGAAATTGCAGAATGTCAGAGACTCTCTTAATACTCACAGAACAAATGACTAGGCTAGGAGAGCACCAAATCTTCATTTTCACAAAAAAAATGAAATCACACATACCAAGAAGCCTATGTGAAATATAGAAAATAAAGGTCTTAATACGACTACATCATGTACTAAAAGCCAGTAAATTTTATGAATTCGCAAAATACTATTTCGATATTATCAGCTGCAAATCCTTGATTATTAAAATGAATTACCTCAAAAGTAGCAAACATGTCACCTACACATTTCCTTGGCCCGCCACCAAATGGTAAGTAACTGAAATTCAACAAGGCTGTATAAATATTAACTTATAACAGAGTTGTCAGTATTAGCTAAACAGTGATAGCAAACAAAACCACCACCATTCTTCGAAAGCTACCACACCCACACAATGGATCTCTAGAGTTCGACATGGCAACTAGGATCACAGTTCACAACCTTTCTTCTGTTATTTATTAGAAATATTTTCTCTCATAAGACATATGAACTCCAAAGTAATAATGGTGCTGCCGTAAGCTGACAAAAAACAGAGTCAGGGAACCAAAATTCGAGTTTCAACGGGATGCTTAGCAGACGCCTTTTATCTGCTAATCGCTGACTTGTGCTTCTTATCAACTAATAAGTCATTACATCAACCCTTATTCAAATCGCAGCTGAAGATAAACCAGTCTGTACTCCTTTAATATATCGCATGAGCATTATGATTATCATTAACAGCACTAGAAAAAATATACAAACTCCAGTACTGTATCTCCCATCAAGGCAAGAGTCGTCTACACCTTTGAACTTTTTTTGGGCCTGAACAGAGATCTGCTGCTAACGTATTTACTGATTATTACAGCGTACGTACTAAAAATTATGACACATAAACCTACCAGTTTATACAAAGTTACAATTTCTAATACATTTTTTCTGTATAAGTGTATAACCTTTACCCTCTATCTAACGGTTATTCGAAAGGCATGTGAGAATATTTATGGGACACACACAAAGGAACAGCATAGTCCAGAAAATGTGCATCACAGGATATTCATGGATTCTTGCTTTTCGAAAAATCTTAAGATGACGAATCATTGCTGCTTGTTCGATCAGAAGTACGATTTGGTGGTAGTCATTGGAGTACAGTTTAAACATGATTATCATGGATACGATTTTTGTTCCAGTAACCATAAATCTAAGTTTTGAGTTAAATTCATCTCATTTATCTCTGCATCACTGTTCACTCTCCTCCACAATAAGAATCTAACTAGTATTTTCCATGTTATTGCCTGAATCTAATACGGTCATGGCTATGTGATAGTGTGCTACTACTGTGAAAAGATAGATATGGTTTTGGTGTATCGATGAGGTCTCATTTAGATGTGGTTTTGGTGTACCGATGAGGTCTCATGTGCACATGACAAATATAAATACTTTATGACAATTAATGGTCAAAACTGCAAAACTATATGTTAAGAAAAATATATTGGGTTCGGAGCACTTTTGACGATGAATCTACTACTATCATTTGCACATGAAAAATACAAATACTTTCTGACAATTAATGGTCAAAACTGCAAAACTTCGACTACACCCATCTGGGGACAACATCTATTTGGGAGCGGTGTCATTTATATCAGAGTAAGTAAAATAGGATCTTCATTGTTAAGAATCACAATAGAAAATAAGAATCAACAGGAGTTGTACATTCAACGAACAACTTCGGCTATTGGACCTAAAAAGGTATATCTTCTGTTCTGACAACAAAAAGAAATATAGCCACATTACACAATTATTAAGCATATTCAAAGGCCTCCCAATTCTTCCAACAGAAAGTAGAAGCAAGTAATAAACTTGATAACTGAAGTGACCAACGGTGTACCAAAAGGCATTTGATTGCAGTAATAGGGGTGGAACCTGAATTTTTGGTTTGTCTCATTTGGATTGGGTCCGTCCAAAGGCCACCTTTCTGGATTGAAAACATCTGCATCCTCCCAATGCTTTGGGCAGCGATGAAGGTTCCAGACGGATATAAAAATGTCTTCTCCTCTTGAAAAAAATCAAAAACAGAAAAAAATAAGTTTATTTTTTAATGGAAATATTAAAACATATGTAAACAATATCACACATACAAATACCGAACAGCAACAACTAAACAAACTTTGCTACCAGCAATGATATTAGGAAAACGGTAAATAAAATATGTTGAGTAAAGTAGTCTGCACAACATTGAAAAGAGGCTGTATAATGTATGCTAGTATATTGCTCACAGGAGTATCTAAGGGAAAGCGAAGCGGAAATCCCACAATTAGACAAAAGGAGTAGAACTGCATGGTAGCCAAGGTGCTTTTGTGATAAGCATATAAACGGACCTTACTCGTTACAATTGATTTGAGACAAAATCTGGCATTTTCTTTAGTGACTTCACAAATGGAATTCTTACAGAAATTGTTTACCTGCCGATTGGGTACTCCCCTAGCATATCATCCTCAAGGGACCGGCGAATTAAAACTGGCGGCTGTGGATATAGTCTCAAAGACTGCAACAATGGCAATGATTCTCATTCAGTGACAAAACTCATTATGTGGCGACATAACACTTTTTAATACTTACTTCATTAATAACTCGAGTAGTATACTTTAGTTTCTTCAGATCCTCAAGTGTTGGTAAACCGTCCCCTAGAACAGCATCAACCTATGGATAATTGAGCAAAAAAAAAGTCAACTGTCATTTGTCAGATTCAGATGTTTGAACCTTCATGGAAAAAACAACTTAAAGATAAAAGTGAGTCTACCTCAGCTTGGAGCTTGGACATTACATTCGGATACTGCACATTAGCAATATAGCGAAATGAATAAGTAAAAATACTAATGATTTAGCGAATATGAAGGTGACCAACGAGACAGTATCATTGGATATTGCTATACTACTATAGCATTGATTATAGAGTTATTGACCAAATCACACCTTAGATAGAAGATAAAATGTCCATGTTAAGACTGCTGCAGAGGTCTCATGGCCAGCTATGAGCATCGTCATCAGATCATCACGGAGCTGCTTGCTGGATACCTAAGATGGATCGAGCATTGCAGAGCAATGTGAATATTAGAAGGTCCAAACATCTAAAATAAATTACAACTTCAGCTTTAGCATACATCATCTCCAGATGCCAACAGGAAGTGAAGAATGCTAGGATCTTGCTCATTCATATATTCCTCATGAAACTGTAGATCTTCTTCATCTACCATTCTCTGCAGCAGTAAGAAGTAGAATTTCAACTGTCATGATTTTTCTAAATACAGTTTACCCTATTAACAAATGTCAAAGTTGGTTACCTTGCATGTAGCAATTAGTTCATCGAGAATATTATTTATCAGTAAAAGGGCTTCATTGACCTTCCTCTGCCGAGGGGAGATGTCTTTCCATATGGGTATTTCCCAAGTTGGTATAGGAGAAGTGCTCCGCATTTCTGCTTCTCGTAGTGTTACATACACAGCCTGATCATGATCCAACAAACCAAAAAGGTAAGATTCACAGAGAATAAGAAAATAAAATTTCATAATGCACTCAGGAATATCGCGAAGTCTGGAAAAAAAATACCTCAACTATCCCATTATCGTAAGATAATGAATCAAACTCATAATTGAACACTGCCTTCCCAATGACATCCAGCGTCAGACGAGAGAAGAGAGATTCCATCTCCACATCATCCCCATCCGATGCCGCCTTGTCCAACTTCTGGCAGAGCCGGTCCGAAGCTTTTCCAAAGAGACCTATCATCGCCGTCACGTACTGCCCAGCAGAATTCGGGTGAATAAAATTATACCGGAAGAAAAGCAGTATACAAAACCTTAACAGCAAGTAGAAACCTTCTGGTGCATTGCTGGTACGATGGCACGGCGTCGAACACGCCAAACCTCCCCGTCGGCTGGGATCAGACCCGTACCCATCACGAACTCTAATATCTCCGCGAGAATACCCTGCACCCATCATGATCAAACAGCATCACGTTACTCATTTCTGAAGAGTGCAAAAACATTTATAATCTTACTGTTACAAGAATGACTACACCCAAATTGACAACCGAACCTTGGAGTAAGCCTTGGAGTTGTCCTTCAGAATGTGCTTGGCCACGGCCGGATCAGAGACGATGAGGAAAGACTGAAGGAAAGAAAAAAGAACAGAACATTAGCAGCAACATGGCAGGTTGAAACTTCAGTCAGAAGGCTGCGATATTGGGAGCATTAGCAGAGAAACTACAGAGCATTAGCAGCAACGTGGTTGGGGTTTTTCAAAGGTCGCAATTGGGTTAACGGCGTGCGCGTCACCTTGGGCCCGAAGTTGAGGCGGAAGACGCCGCCGTAGGTGAGGAAGAGGTCGTAGAGCGGGATGAAGAAGGCCTCCCCGACGACCGAACTAATCGACCCCGTCGCCTGCGGCAGCTCCGGGCCCCTGCGCGGCGCGCCGCCGCCCGCGGCCTTGGTGAGCAGACCCGCCGCGAGCTCCCCCGGCGGGCCGAGCCTGGCCAGCCTCGCCGCGACGAAGGCGACCCACCTGACGAACATCCAGTCCGGCCAATCCAATCACGACCGGAGCTACGATAGGGGGGGAAGAAATGCGTACGGGGTGGAGCGGGGAGCAAGCACTGACCCGGGGCCCTGGGCGGTGAACTCGCCGGACGAAATGCGGGCGGCCAGCTCGGCCTTGCGCCGCCTCTGCTCCTCGGCCGGGTCGCCGCCGCCGGACGCGGAGCAGCGGAGGAGCGGGGCGCGGCGGCTGGGTGCCGGAGCGAGGCGGAGCCGGCCGTTGCCGGAGCCCCCGTGGAGCCGGAACGGCGGGGCGGTGGGGGAGAGTTTTCCGGCAGTGGTGGCCATGGCGGCGGCACTGGTGGAGGCGGCGCAGCAGGGGTGCAGCCGCACGGGTGGACTGGTGTGCCGGAGCTGCGGGGGAGACAGGATGAGGTGCGTGGAGAGGGGAGAAACGGAGGGAGAGGAGGGGCGGACGTGGTGTTCGGTGCACCGTCTGTTGCTGCTGCTAACGAGACGACGACTCGCCGGGTTTTGGAAGCTGCCGTAACGGAATCTGTCGCCCCGGGCTCACAGGTATCTTCACTTCAGACTTCACTCATTCCAGAGTGGGCCGGGGCATCATCGTCTCCTCCACCACCGTACCACAGCGCAGACAAAATTTTACTGCAAATGTGCGTAGGATCGACAAATCTGAGTCTACAGAAGTTTAATTAGAAATGAGACAGCAAATTATGGAAAAGTGAGTAAGAACCCTCCAGCTAAGTTGATTAAGTGGGAAAAACCACCGTATGACTTTTATAAAACTAGAAAAATACCCCGCGCTTTGCAGCGGGAATCTCTTTAAAATATTATTATATGAAAGAAATGGGTATAAGACGCGTGAAATATTCAATTGTCAAGATTCAGTTGATCATAATAGTCAAGACACTAAATTCAGTTCTTGTGAAATTGTTGAATATTTAAGTACTAATTATTAGTGACGTGGACAATTATATGACTGGAAAAAAAGATGACATGGATATGCATGAAAGATGTACTATTAATAATATATTTATGACATGGACAATTATGTGGATAAAAAAAGGATGGCATGGATATGCATGAAAGATGTACTATTAATAATTATTGTTAGTGGAGATGACATGGACAAGTGGTTGGCTACAATAGTGGGTGATGTAGATAGCTTGCATGTTGAGATAGAAAAATAATTAATGCACTTAGTGGGGTTTTGCTTTATAAGAAGTATAGATAAATGTTGATGCTTCATATTTTCCAAATGGATCTGGGGCTGCGGCTGCTGTAATTCGTAGTTGTCGAATCCGACTGTCTAGAGGTGATACAAGCTTGCAGTGGTGTGATCGAAATCTGGAGTCCTTATACAGCTATCTTAGCAGATTTTTTCAAAAGGCTTTTCGTATTAGCTTAGTGCATTTTGTTCATTGTCCAAGGGAGGCAAATAAATTGGCGCACAATCTGGCTAGGTTTTCCTTTAACTCGAATTCATCTTTGTATTGGGATGATGAGCCCCCTTTTTTATTTTGGCAGACTTAGTTGAAGATGTAACTATTATTTGAGAATTAATAAAGTGTGTTTTCCGTTTAAAAAAAAGAATTGTACTCCCTCCATTCCAATATGTAAGCTGTTTTGGCTAGTTGTTTTAGCTAACCAAAACGGCTTATATTATGGAACAGACTGATACTTTTTAAAATCTTAGCCTCATCTAACCTTTTCTAGAACCGCTAACAGGTCGGCGTTTAACTCTACCTCTACATAGAACCGTGAGGCACAATAACGTTTTTGTTCTGGTCCACGCTAGCCTGCAACAATTGACCGTGCCCTCCTCCTGTACAGAGTAGTTGTAGAGGCTCCGTCTGGTTTTCGGGTAGGGGCGTTTTGCCCGTAGGCTCGAGCGGAGCACTGGGGTCACATCAGGCCGATCTGGAGTTTAGGGTTCTTGTTCCTGGCTTTGATGCTTCTCTGGCTGGAGCTAGAAGCGGAGGAGAAGGCCGACGTTCTTCTAAATAAGGTAGTGGCTTGCGGCCACTGCTCGGTGGTGTCTAGTCGATTTGATCGGAAATTTCCTCCGGCCTCTGGTAGGCCTTGATGGCGAGGGGAGGGGACGAACGGGCGTGTCGGCTACTGCAGCGAGAGGTGGTGCGCTTGGTGCGCTAGATGGCGAAGAGCTTCTTGCTCTGGTCGGCCTTGGATGCGAGGGGAGGAGGGAGCTTGGCGCCGCTCGGTTTGCATTGGGTGCGTGTTCATGGAGCTTGATTGCTGTTGACCCTTCTTCCTCGGGCTACCGAGGTGGTGGAAGAGAGGAGGGCGAGACGGCGATTCAGTCCTGGGATGGGTGCAGGCCTGCGCCTCTCAAAGCTTCAGGCGCAGATGTTTTTCAGCAATGGCGAGATGCTTTGCCACTATCCAAGGCCAAGGGGTCACTCCGCTACCTGGTGCATCTTTGCTCTGGGTGTTCTTCTTCCTCTGTGCGAGAGGATCTTCGACCACTGCAGCACGGCGTACTACATCCATACTCCACCAAGTGGTTCGTCCTCGGAGGTGAACTAGATGGCCGTGGTGACGAGGCTTTCCAGCGATGGCGGTGGTCAGAGACCGGATTGCTTTTTAGTTCTCCTTCTGAGGTCCCCTGTGATTTGTAAGGGCCTGGTTGTATTCTCTATTTTCTTTGAGGTCCTAGATGTAATTGTAACCTATCGCCTTTAATGAAGCTTCGGGGTCCTTCGGCCCCGTTCCCCATTAAATAAACATCGAAGGTTCGGTTTAGACCATCATTGACCGTGGCGTTTCTCATCCACACTTAAATGCTACATCAGAATGTTTGACAGTTGTAAAAAAGATCAGATTCAGCTAAAACATTAAAATGGTTCATTGGGCTTGAAATTTTCGTGAGTCATATTTGTCGCCCTGGCCACACGATGCATCTAGTAGTGTGGTTTGCTCAGACCAAAGTACAAGAGAGCGTTGTTCAAAAAAGTACAAGAGAGCGAAGTTGTTCCTTAACAGGAGCATTGAACCTTTTAATTTTTTAGAGTAACATGGCAGTCGTTTGCCTTCCGATTAGTGAGAAAAGATTGTTATTTACAGAAGTTTGAGCCAGGGAACAATCCCTAAAAATTTACAAGAACCGACTAACTACGCATCTCCAGGATCCTGCGTGTGGGCATAGGCCCGCTGCACCACCTCTTCCCGCACCAAGGTGGCGACCTCCATGGGGGAGATCGCCACATTGCGGAAGGTCCTCCGGTTCCTCTCTTTCCATTCCCCCCACATCGAGTAGATGATGGCCCCGCTCGCCGCCCTCCTCGCATCCGTTTGAATGCCCTCCAACACCTCATCCCACCAGGCGTTGATCGCCTTGTCCATTGGTGGTGGTGGCGCTCCAAAGCCAAGAGGGCCGAATACTCTCTCCCGGACCTCCGTGGAGAAACTGCACTCAAGGAGAAGATGTCGAACCGTCTCGGGGCTAGTCCTGCAAAGTTTGCAAATGGGGTCATGCGGCCACCCACGGATGGCGAGATTCTCCGCCGTCAGGATCTTGCCATGCAAAGCAAGCCAAGCAAAATACCGACACTTCGGCTCCGCCTTGGCCTTCCACAGCTTGCTAGAGTTGAAAGGCGCACAAGATCCTGTGAATTGGCAGCGGTAAGCCGAAGCCGCCGTGTATGTCCCCGAGGCCGTCCAGCGCCAAGTGATGGCGTCGGGAATGGGGCGAAGCTCCACAGCCCGCATCATGGACCAAAGCAAAACAAACTGTGACATATGTTCCATCGTGGAGATGTTGGCCAGGGAGCGTATCCAATTTTTGTTGAGCAACTCCTTCTGCACCGTCCTGCTCTTCCTTGTGCCAATGCGGAAGAGGTCCGAAAATTGAGACTTCAGCTCCCCCCCCCCCCCCCCCGGCAGCCATCTGTCATGCCAAAAGATGCACTTGGCTCCATCACCGAGGGTGATTTCCGTGGAAGCCCAGAAGAGCTCCATGTCTGTGCTGTCACACGGCAGCGCCATCCCATGCCATGGCTGGCTCGGCTCAGTCCAAGCATACCACGACCACCTCAATCTCAAAGCCCTCCCAAACTTCTCAACGTCAAAAATACCCAGCCCTCCAATCTCCTTAGGCCTGCAAATGGTACTCCAATTCACAAGCGCTTGTGGGCGGGAGCCTGGCGTGGCCCCAGGCTTCATCCACAAGAAGCTCCGCTTGATCTTCTCAATCTTCCGCAAGATCCACTTCGGCAATTTGAAAACCGCCAGGTGGTAGATGACCATCGAAGAGAGGACTAATCTGCACAGCAGCACCCGGCCAGCTCTGGTGAAGTGGCGCCCCCACCATCCAGCCAATCTAGCCCCAAGCTTGTCGAGCAGCGGCTGGAAATGGACTGCCTTGAGGCGCGAGTGGTGCAGCGGCAGCCCAAGGTACGTGCAGGGGAAGGTACCCCTGGTCGCCGGAAAGTGCTCCAATTCCGCCACAATCTGCTCCTCGGAACACCGCACAGGGAGGAGCACAGACTTTGCGAGGTTTGTGCGGACGCCACTAGCATCAGCGAAAGCCTCCAAAATCTTGCACACCACCTTCATATCATTGACATCCGGGCTAACAAAAATCCCCGCATCATCCGCATAAAGCGACACGGTGAATCGGACTGGCCTTTGCCGAATCGGTCTTAGAATACCCTCCTCCGTTGCACGGCGGAACAAGTGGTGCAGCGGGTCAATTGCCAGAATGAACAACATCGGCGAGATTGGGTCTCCTTGCCTTAGCCCACGGGCATGCGTGATGTCCGTTCCCGGCTTCCCATTGAGGAGCACCGCCGAGGAAGCCGTAGAGAGAAGGAGGCAAATCCACCGTCTCCACCTTGGGCCGAAATCAATCGCCTCCAACAGCTCAATCAAATACGGCCAGCTCACGGAATCAAACGCCTTTGAGATGTCTAGCTTCAAGAAGAAGCCCGGAGTCCGCTCCCTGTACATCTCCTTGATCAGCCCCTGGACATGGAGGAAATTATCATGGATGAAGCGCCGCTTGATGAAGGCCGACTGACTAGGTGAGACAAGCTCCGGCAGTAGAGGAGCCAGCCGTGCAGCCATCATCTTAGAGAAGATCTTGGACACGCTATGAATGAGGCTTATTGGTCTATAGTCCCCAATGGATGCCGCCGCCTCCTTCTTAGGTAACAAGACGATGTTTGCACTGTAGAGCAATCTGAAGTTGGCACCACCGTCTTCCGTGGCCGCCCCAATGGCGGCATGCAAGTCCTCAGCTATCACGTCCCAGCACTGTATAGAACCTTTTAAGTTCAAGCTATTAGTTAACAGAAGCGAAATATCTGGTTAGTGGATGAAAAGTGAAAACCATCACAACACCGTCACATAATAGCCGTTATGGAAAAATGACAACACAAATGGCATCGCCAGTCCACCTGGATACGTATGCTACACATGACAGTTGAGAAGGCCAATGTCAAGATTACACGTGTCATCAATAACTCGTAGCCAACGACTCCAACTTCACCATAGACGATCACCACCGAAACTTTCAATCTGCAATGAAGCCCGCTTCGATCCGTGCCAAAAGAGACGGCTCACGGTAGCTCCAATTTTTTTCGTGAAACACAGTACAACGCAGACGCTCACATACACGCGCATACATTCACCCCTATGAACGCACACACGCACACCCTACCCCTATGAGCACCTCCGAGAGACTGAGCCAGCGGTTAGGTCTTGAGATTGACGAAGTCACCACGGGCGTCTCGCTGTCGACGGGAAAGTCGCCTCCTACTGAAGAATATTCCGCCTAAATGAGAAACACCAGCGTCAAACCTGGGGTTTGAGCTCTGGTGGGGTGGGGGTACAACCACCTTCCTAACCATCTTGCCACAGACAAGTTCTCGGTAGCTCCAATTCTTGTGCTAACACTGTAAAGACAAATGAGCATCTTTCTTTGTAGCCCGAATTTGTAGTACAAATGTTGTTTTGTGCACACTAGACAAACCAGCTGAAGGCAATTGCAAGGCAGCGGGTACCCTGACAGAGATCCACCGCCGGCAGAAAAGGAATTATAAAACGAGTCTTGTGCGGTGGCTGAGAATGATACAGGATAACAGGACAAGCCTCCATACATTATGCCGTCACTCGGATAGCGTGGTGGCATCTTCTAGTTCAATGTGTGGTTAATCAATTAGATAGCCAGCTTTGCTGAGGACATGCCATATGCTGACAGTGACAAAGTGTAGCAGACAGATGGGACTGTCGTACTACAGTACAATTTTCAGAGCGTCTAGATTCGGTGCAGACGCTGAAACTGAGCCAATTAACATGAACAGCTTCAACAAATTAAGCATGCTTCTGATTAACCCGGGACGGCACACGGCAGGAGGAGATCGATCAGCAGTGTGAGTGTAATGCACGATGCAAACAAGTGGTATACCTCTCCTCTCTACAAGCATGTTCGGGAGCAGTCATGCGTCCGGTGTGATATATCAACTGGTATGTATTCCTCGTGGTGTCATCAGCCTTCAATATTCAATATGTTGAAGACACCATTTTGTTTCTTGGTAGTGATGTTAACATGGCAAAAAAAAATAAAATGGCTACTGGTTTTTTTGAAAAATGTCTGGTATGCGCATCAACTATCATAAGAGCGATCTGACCCCTCTTAATCTTTGTGAGGATCAAGCAAACCTTTTCGCACAAATCTTCTGCTGTAAAGTAGGAGAATTTCCTTTTAAATACCGAATTTGCTAGTTCTCAGTCACCTGTGAACTCGTGAGTTCTCAGTCACGTTCTTAACCGTTCGATCTGGTGCTTCAAGATTTGTGTTTCTGTGTATTATCCCGCGATCGTGACGCGCAAGTGACTGTTTACGCCCGGCCGTGCGCGCGTATATGCGTGAGCGTGGTGGCGGCCCGTGAGAAGTTTATGGGCCTATTGATTTGCTCTGTATCCACGTGTTTGCTGATAGGCCCATTTTTTTTTCTCCTTTGTTTTTTCAATTGTTTTGTCCTTTATATTTTTTCCACCTGCTCGTGTGTAGCTTTACATTCCTCTCGTTAAGGACAGTTGACATTTGAAATAGCAGATGCTAGAGAGAGGGCGGTGGGGTATGAGATTTTTTTGTTGCAGGACGGGCTCAACTGGTTTTTTATAGAGTTATTACAAGTGGATTGTAACTTTTTTTTAGTTGGGCTTTTTGTAGTTGCAAGTCGGTTGCTGAGTTTTATCTAGTTATGGTGTGTTACACCTGATATTTTTCAGTTGCAAGTGGTTTGCAACTGACTTTTTGTCCAGTTACAAGTGTGTTGTAACTGAGTTTTTTGTCCAGTTCTAAGTGCGTTGCAACTGAGTTTTGAGTTTTTGCAAGTGTTTGCACAGTTGCAAGTCGGTTGCAACTAGATTTTTATCTAGCTATGCACCTGAGATTTTTCAGTTGCAAGTGGATTGTCCAGTTGCAAATGGGTTGTACTAAGCTTTTTTTCAGTATTTTTTCTAATTTCAAGTAGGTTGCAGCTGATCAAAACTATTTCGAACCGCTCAATTAGCAAGATTGTTTATGTTGTCCAGGGGTTTTAAGTAGGTTGCAATTAAGTTTTTTCAGTTGCAAGTGGGTTACGAGTGAGTTTTTCCCAGTGTCAAGTAGGTTGCAAATGAGTAAAGAAAATCGGACCGCTCAATTAGCATCGCTATTTGTGACGTCTAGGAGTTGCAAGTAGGTTGCAACTAAGTTTTTTCCAGTTTCAAGTGGGTTATAACTGAGAAATTTATCCCCGAACATTGTATTACCTTCATGATGCTTTTTTCTAAGAGCTGCATGTGGTTTGTAACTATAATTTTCCAGCTACAAATGAGCTGTAACTAAGTTTTTGCCAGTTACAAGTGGACTACAATTGAGATTTTTTTCCGACGGTTGTAATAAGATCGTATTACGTTTTTGCTCAGGTTGCAAATGGTTTATAACTATGAAATTTCAGTTGCATGTGGGTCGCAACTAAGTTTTTTTTCAGTCGCAAGTGAGCTGCAAATAAAATTTAGGTGGTTTGTAATCGTGATTTTCCAGTTGCAAGCGGGTCGCAACTAAGTTTTTTTCCAGTTGCAATTGGGTTGTAAATAAATTCTATGTGGTTTGTATCTGTGATTTTCCAGTTGCAAGTGGGTCGCAACTAAGTTTTTTTCAGTTGTAAGTGGGTTGCAAATAAATTTTAGGTGGTTTGTAACTGCGATTTTCAATGAGTTTGCAAAGAGACATGCGAAACTACCCAAATATTTATTGATCGATTATTTAGTGAAGTTGGCTTAAACTTTAAAAGGGACAACTAGTAAGCCCAAAAAGAAAGGCCCATGAGCCATGGGATGGCACGTACAGCTCATGACTGAACGATCGATCACACCAGATAAAACTTATGGTAAAACATGGACCCGGCTGCAGAACAGATCGATACGTGCAAGAATCGACTGAGAACTTATCAGTTCTCAGGCGACTTAGACCCAGACGGTCCCTTTAAATACGTAGGAATTCCCCTCCATCATTCTAAGCTTAGAAAGGAAGATACACAACCCATTATTGAAAAAATTCTCAAAGTAATTGCTGACTGGCGTGGGAATCTGCTTTCCTATAGAGGCAGCCTATCCTACTTCAAACATGCATTCCTTTATTTCTACTTTCTGTCATTAAATTCCTAAAATGGGCAATGAAAATGATAAACTCTCAGCTGGCCCATATACTTCTGGGCCACTGCTGATGGGGCTCACAAATACCACTTGCCTAACTGGGGTTGATCTGTAGGAAGAAAGAATTCGAACGGAGACCTAGGTAAGTAAACCGCAAGGTGCCACTAGAGCAACCAAAGGTGGTGGCACGTTGTACCATACGCTCATCCGAAACATTGAGAGGCAAGATGTGAGAATTAGCATAGACGACACGAAGACCCGTGGGCAAGCTAAAGTCATTCAACAAGTTTTTAAGAGCTAAGAGCTGAACATCATCCACAAGCTAGACCAAAGTGTCCGCCCTTGCCCGGATTTCAAAACTCATGCACCGCATTATGGCATGCAACTTCAAAACGGTTTTTTACAAGGGCATATGGCGCCAGGGGCAAATCTGGTTCGTCCGTTTCGTCAGATTCGCCGCCGACCAGTCCGTTTTCGTCCATCGGTCAACGCCGAATCTGGTCCCTCGGATGGACGAAATGGACGGATCAGATTTGCCCTTGGCGCCATAAGACAGACGGGGAGACCAGATTCCCTCCTCCACATCACTGGAGCCCTTGAAATCACGAGGTCTGTACACATGAATAATTTTAGGACGCGACTACATTCAGAACATTCTATAGTTAACCTTAAGTGTAGAACATTAGGAAAAACCACACGCATCCCGCATGCACGGTTTGATGTCACACCACATGCATGCGACTACTCCTTATAAACAACAAACAAACAAAACTGCTGATGTCATCCGCATTAAATGCAAAATCCGAAAATTTAAAAAGTTTTGTAGTTCCAATCGTTCATCCGATTTAGCATCCGTTTTCACTGTTGGACTAGTCGCGACGAGATCTTCGAAACTAGATCCCATATTGATGTGTTTCGACAACTTTTTTTTTAACCTAAAAGTTACCCACCAGTAACACGTGAGTTATCCAGACCCAGACCGTAGTGTGTAACTTACCCACTAATATTAGTGATTAGTTTTCGGATTCAAACTAGTTCCGCTTTTGGTTTTTTTCCCGACTTTTTTGAGTTTTGAAGTTACCATCCAGTTACCGCTTTGGGATGGTAAATACATCATAAATACACGGATAACTTTTATTATTTTTAGGACGCCGACTGCTTACCAACCGTTTTGTAGTTAACATTACTTGTAGAACGTTCCGACAGCCGACTAAATACGTAGACCCATGTGCATAGCGCTATTTTCCTGCGAAACAATTTTGACCAAAGCAATGCCTCGCGCGCGTGCTGGCCGAAGGTAGATGGGTCACTCTATTAGTACTGGGTGGGTTATAAGTAGGCGGGTAACTTCATCAGTACTTAGTGGGTGACTATTATCGATAGAGTAGGATCACTAAATCGATGTTTGTGGTGGATAACTATAGCATCAACACATTGATAACTCTATAAGTACTAGGTGGATAAATATATCGGTCGTGGTGGATAAATATATCGACCGTGGTGGATAATTAGATCATGAACGCACAAGTAACTCTATAATACTGAGTGGGTAATTATTAGGTAATTAAGTCGATTTCGTGGTGATAACAATGCACTAAACACCTGGTTAACTCCTTCAATATTAGGTGGGTAATTATTACCTAAAGAGGGGAGTAACTACATCGACTTCATGGTGGCAACTAGACCCTAAAACAGATGGGTAAATCCATAGGCACCGAGTTGTTAATTGTTTCTAGAGAGCGGGGTAACTATGTCGACTTTATTGATGATTGTGAAACTATAAGCACATGGGTAACTCCATAAGTGATGGATAGATAACTATTATCTAGAGAGCATAGTACCTATATCAATTTGATGATGATAGTTATAACCACAAAAATAGTTATTGGCATGCCAACAACACGACGCGTCACCGCGACACTTCTCGCCTGGTGGGCACGTGGGTGCCGCGTACCATTGGTGTGGCTTACTTCTCCACACGCTGCTGGTACACGAAAAGCAGTAGCGCGCCATATTTCTGCGCGCCACTGACAATACCACTGGTGCACGAAAGCTAAACTTGGCACTGATACTACACTAAGGTTTTTTTCTACTAGTGTAACTTTTATCACCCTAGGTTGGTAACTCTATAATTCTAGGGTGGGTAACTATTACTGAGAGAGAATAGTAACTGGCTCGATTTCGCGGTGGATAACTGCATAACGAACACATGGATAACTTTATCAAGTTTGGGTGGGTAACTATTACCGAGAGAGGAGGGTAACTACATCGATTTCGTGTTGGATACATCATAAACACATGGGTGACTTAATTGGTACAACGTGGGTAACTACACAAGTATGGGGTGGGTAACTGTACCGAGAGAGTAGGATAACTTAATCAGTACATGGTGGTCCGGCAACGTTCCGACAAGATCCCGACGTGGTGGTCTGGCAAGAGTCATCGCACACCGGTTAGGTCGGTGAGGCGTCACCCGACGAGAAATGTCCCTCGGCTCTTACTAACAACATATTCAGTCCGCCCGGGGCGACAAGGAGGGGTTGAGTGAGCGGGCGGAAACTCTAGGGCAATGACGACGACAAGTGAATCAACCCCGCTCTAGCAGTGGAACTTCGTGTGTCTATTCGAGTTGACGAAGTGTAGAATGCCACGGTGAGGAAGTACAACTGCGTACTTCCTCATCGACGTGGCAGGCCAGTGTTACACAACGAATGCACAAGAGAAAAGTTCACATGAAGTTAGTGTTACAAAACTCTCATCCTCAAATATTACCTGGATGGCATCTTTACTCATGCGATTGGGTTAAAAGTACAGGAAGTAGGGGATTCCACTTATCTTTTTTCTTCCCTTAGCTACACGTTGGTCATTCGGTTGTGTCGTTAGGCACTGAATTGGCATTTCGTCAATTCATATAAAGTGTTCAATAAATTCAAATGGACTATCCATTGGTTCAAACAGATATCCAATACAAATGATAAACGTGTAGCCTAATATAGAAGCAAGGCTCATGAGTGTAGAAGAAAGCGGCAAATGAAACTATCAGCACAATATGCATACTTGCACATGATATCTGAAGCTAGTTATTGTTCATCTAGTACCAAAACTAAGCACGGGAAATTAATTACAAGGGAGGCGACACAGATAGTCAACTGAACAGAAAAACATGCTGATTTATGGTTCCATTTTCTTGTACACAAAATCTGCCCACTAAGTACTAATCATCTCTTCTTATTCAGGTACAACTGAACCAGAAATTCAGAACAAGACATGGTGAACATGTCCAGGCTCAGCTGAAAAGCTTCTGTAATTCCAGTTTCATGAAATCTACCTACAGAATCACAGAACTAGCACTAGTTATACCAAACTCGGGCACCACCAGCACAACAACGCTACTCTATCCATCACTGATTTGCCGAACATTAACAAGGTAATTACTGTGAGGCCAAAGAACATCGATAGGTGGAGTGCATGGCCAGAGAAAACAATTTGGAGTCTTTCCTGTGACGAATTGGGTCTAACAAGTTGAGGACACAAACGCATACACATCGGAATGAAGATGCCAGACTCACAAATGTATCAACGAGGGCAAATATACTATTTCCCCCACCACGGCAGCCACCAAACCCATCACCGGGAGCCGCCGCAATTCCTCATGCCGCCTGCATAGCAGTAGCAGAAGCCCTGCTCGCAGGTGAGGATCCTGAAGGCGCACGCCTCGTCGTGCTCCTCGGCGCGACAAGCAGGGACCTTGGCTGTGTAGCCCTGGACCTGGTTCCTATACCAGGAGAAGGGGATAGGAGAGGACTTGGAGGAGATGAGTGTTGTCGTGTGGAGACGAGACACGAGTACGTGATCGGTCTGCCTGGAAAGACTAATCGCTGGCCGGCGTGCTCGAGTAGGAGGAGCAGCGGAGGCGGCCGGGTGCGAGGACGGAGGCGAGCTCGTCGCAGAGGGGAGGCGCAAGCTCGGGTGGAGAATCGAGGCATGGCCGTGCTCCCTGGCGGTGGTGTCCAGAAGGAGGGGAGCATGGAGAGCCTCGAGGGAGGGGGGCCATGGGGAGCCGGCGGCAGCTCTGGTCGACGCAGGGAGACGGAGAAAGAGGATCGGGTCTGGTGCCTTCCCACATGCGTTGCGTGTGTGGTGGGAGCAAAGTGACGTGATTGGTCCGCCACGAAACATTTTCTGCCGACCGTTCTAAACATAGAAATTCCCTAATTTTAAACAGAGGGATCTCTGTACTACACATCACGGATTCACCGTCGACAAATGACAGAATGTTTTGTACTCACTCACGTCCTACAGGCTACAGCTAGCCTAAAAGTAATTCTCAGTCAGCTACTCGAGCGGGTATACATGTTACCCTGCGAGCTCTACCTCGATCGTCTCGCAACAGTGACACTCACTAGCAGCGGGAGCATGGGTTGCGCTCGGACATGTCGTGCCGGAGGAGGCCGGTTCGTCGGAAATGACGATCTCCAGCTGGGTGGACGTCACATCACCGTGGTCCGCCATCACCGCCGCAGCCGTCGTTTCTGCTTGCGGTGCGTTATGTTCCGACGAGGACGTCGACACCTGGAACGGCAGCTGCGTCATGGCGACGGCGTGGTAAGCGGGTGGCATGGCGGCGGCGGCGGCGCGATGCTTGGTGGTGGCGCGCATGGAGGCGCGGCAGATGGGGCAGGTGGATTGCTGCTTGAGCCAGGCGTCGATGCAGGCGACGTGGAAAGCGTGGCCGCAGTAGGGCAGCACCCGCACCACGTCCTTCGCCTGGTACTCCTCCAGGCACACCGTGCAGCTGCATGCGTAAGAATACTATAATTCGTAAAAATCTGTATATTGATGAGGTTCGAAACAAGTGTTGAAATCCACGGATCAAGAAAAAAAATGCTGTGACAGGACACACAAAATATTATTTCCTGTGTCCTATGAACTTCTGTGCATATAAATAAGACACGAAATGCCATATTTGATTTAGAAAAGGGAATTGTCTATATTTTCTTGCAAGGACACACAAACGATTATAATTTCTTATATATATATATATATTTTTTTTTTGCGAAAATAATTTCTTATCTCCATCGGCCAGCGATTACGCAAATTGTACAAAAACCTCATGGATCATGGTTATTTACTTGAATACATATTTTATATTCCTTTTTCAGGTTGAACAGGCCACACACACTTACCAAGAACCTCGTGGATTAGGCAATGAGTGCACCAAGTAACAAGAATGGCTAATCCAGTTACTCCTCCGGTTACTTTGATGGATCTGCTTACCATCTCTTAGTCTAGAAGGTGTGGGCTGGAGGGGGCAAATGCCCCTTTGCTAGGTTATTGTTTGAAAGTAATATATCGTGAGAAAATATTTTAGAATGTGTAGTTCAGCATGTTTGATTCAAACGCGACCAAGGAGGTGTCATTGGATTCAAGAGCGACCAAGGTGGTACCTTTGGATGCTGAGCAGTGCTATACGCGTGTGACCGTTTGCTTTCCGATTTTTGTACGACACAGCACGCACCCATGCATAGCAAATGCATCCGATGCCTTCCTTACCCATCGCAGAGGAATTAAATCAATTAGGTTTAGCAACGTCTGAGTCGTACGAAGATCGGACACAGTGTCGTACGAGAGGCACTTCCGTTGGATGCTCATGTCGATTTAAGCGTGAAAGAGCATGTGTTACCCCATGTGTGGTTTTGGTAATTAATGACAATCTCTATCGACTAATGTTTGCATTGAGATATCTTTATAGATCGAGTCCATGAAGAAGTTTGGAGTTCATGTGTTGGACTCTAGAAGAGTATATGATGACCAAGGTTCTATCCAAGGATTTATATATGAAGAATGGTCATGTGTAGAGATGAGCTTATTGCAAGAGTGGCTTGGAAAAGAAGATTGAGTGAAGATTCATGTTTATCTCCAAGCCATCATCATATCAAGACAAGAAGTATATGAAGCGCAAGTGGATTCTTGAAGACGGAGCTTAGCGAGACTCTCCCATAATGGAGTATGGGGGAGCATTTGGAGATGTCTTCATCAAGCATGTGCTAGCAAGCGCAATCAAGAAAGGTGGTCCACTTGAAGAGATCAAGATCGTCATCATCTAGCTCAAGTGGAATGCGCAAGGCAAAGGTATGATCTTGATAGGTTTTCTATTTTACCGGTCTCATGTTGTTAGTGGGAGACCGGGTTATAGGATAGACGGCGTACTATCAAGAGGGGCTCTCAAGTGAGTAACTAGATCGCATCTTTGTGGAGAGCTCAAACATTTGCATTCTTGGCATATCATCTTTCTTGGTTCTTATTTGGCTTTTATCCATGTGAGAATTTAGATCTTGTGTCCATCTCCATACCAAGCTCTAGTTCATCAAAAACGGGTTTCAAGTGAATATCTTGTGGTGTTTTTTATGTTGGAGGTTTTACCGGTTCGTCGTTTCTAGAGAGGTCAAACTCTCTCCTTGTAGTCTCCTCCTCACTTTTTGTAGGCTTGCTCTTGTCGTTACCTTTCCAACGCAATTGGATTCACCTGATTTGGACTTCGGACGAGAAAGTTATTGCATTTCAGGATTTGCTGCTCTGCTGGTTTTTCTGTCCGGAGTCTCCGGCCCCTGGTTTTGAGGCTAAGTGCCTCGCGCACGGCGCTTGCGGTATCGAGGCCGGAGTAGGTCCGGAGTTTCCCCGGAGTTTCCGGCAGGGCCGGAGTTTCCGCCCTCAAGGTCCGGAGTTTCCGGCCCATCTGGTTTTTCTGCGTTGAAGAGCTTCGCGGCGGCAGCCGCTGTTTTGAATCCGGAGTTGGTCCGGAGTCTCCCCGGAGTCTCCGCCCAGACCGGAGTCTCCGGCCTTTTGTGGTCCGGAGTCTCCGGTGTTAGTTTTCTGCAAACGGTTTTTCCCTGCTCTCCCCGGTCCGGAGTCTCCGCACTTTTGGTCCGGAGTCTCCGCACTGGCCGGAGTCTCCGGCCTCCGTGGTCCGGAGTCTCCGGTCTAAGTGGCTGTAACGGCTCTTTTTCTGGGAGGGGTATATACCCCTCCACCTACCTTCAGCCACTTAGCTCTTCCAAGCACGTTTTTCCCCTTCTCTCCTCCATTGTTGACCTTGGAAAGCTTGCCCCTCTCCCAATTCCTCCCATGATTCTTGCATATCTTTGAGGGATTTGAGAGAGGAGATCTAGATCTACATTTCCACCAATCCATTCCTCCTCTTAGTGAGGGGAACCTAGTAGATCTTGATCTTGGAGTTCTTGGTGTTTCTCCTCCTTTGTTCTTCCTCTCTTATTCCCCCATAAGCATTTGTTGCTTTGTTGGAATTTGAGAGTGAAGGACTTGAGCACTCCGTGTGCTCTTGCCATTGCTTTTGTGCATCGGTTTGCTCTCTCCACGAAGATTCGTGGAAGTGAAAGTTCGTGAGTTTGTTACTCTTGGGTCATTGGACCCTAGACGCCTTTTGTGGCGAGTGGCGCCTTTTGTGGCGGTGCAAGGCCTTTTGTGGCCGCTTGGGAGCTCCCGATCCTTTTGTGGGTTGTGCCTCAAGTTTGTTGTAAGGGACTCGATTTCCGCCCAAAAGGAAATCAATAGTGGAAGGTGAATCGAGCTTTTGGGCAAGGTTCATCGGAGAATAGGGTGAGGCCATTTGTGGCATCTTGAGTTTGATACTCACACCCCTCCAACGAGACGTACTCCCCTAAAAAGGAGGAACTCGGGAATACATCGTCGTCTCCGCGTGCCTCGGTTATTTCTATACCCGAGCTCTTTACTTATGCAATTTACATTGTGATAGCCTTCGTGCGTGAAGTTATATATCTTGCTATCACTTTGTTGCTTGACTTGCTTAGCATAAGTTGTTGGTGCACATAGGTGACATAGTTTATTTAGGTTGTTGGCTTGTTAATTTAAACATCTAGTTTTATTCCGCAATTAGCAAGCCTAAACCAGAAAAGTTTTTAAACGCCTATTCACCCCCCCTCTAGGCGACATCCTTGTCCTTTCAATTGGTATCAGAGCCTGGGCTCTCTTTATAGGGCTTTACCGCCTAGAGAGTAAAGATGTCGTTTAGAGAATTAGTGCACAATCCCACTCTTAAATTCGATGGCACTAATTATGTTGTTTGGAAAATTCGCATGCTTAATCTATTTAGGGCCATTGGTCCAAATTATATCAAGAGTCTTGTAGATGTGGGTTTCTCTCCTCCAAAGGATTCGCAAGAATTATCTTTAGAGGAGGAGGAAAACTCTCATCTCGATACTCAAGTATCTAATGGCCTTATATGTGTTTTGAGCGATGTAGTTCTTGCTTCAATCATGCCTTTCCGGAATGCTCATGAGCTTTGGACCAAGCTTCAAGATAAATATGAAGTGTCCAACATTATTGAGGATGATTGTTGTCCCTCCACCTCCGGACGAGATGAGCTCACTTATTCTTCCACTTCACCAACATGTGATTTGTCACAAGGTAATGACATGGTGAGTGGTGATAGAGATTGCATTGTTGATGGTGAATCCTCTATTGACTATACGTCATCTCTATCTCATTGCAATGTTCTATCTTTGGACTTAAACACTTCTAGCACCTCAAATGTCTTACATGCTAGTATTGATAGTCCTTGCATATCATGTAATAGTTGTTTAACTAAATCTCATGATGATATGCTTCATATGTCTTGTTGTCATGAAAACAATACTTCCATATCCTCTATTTCGTGTATGGCTAACAATGTAGAGGAAAACCAACATTTGTTGGAACAAGACATGGATCTCAATGGTGCTTCAAGCAATTCTTCATCTTCGTCGTCCATCACTCACTTTTGCCTTATGGCTAAGGGTTCAAATGAATCTCCACCTTTGGAACCCTCTACATCTTGTGATGACGAGGATGAGGATTATTATGGATTAAAAGCTAATGATATTGACTCCTTAATGGAGAAGAGTGAGATGGTTTTGCTCTCCCTAAAGGTAGTCAAGCTTGCTCTTACTTATGTGAAATTTTGTGTTTTGCTATTAAGTGCAAGGATATCATTGAAGAAAAGGGGAGACTTGAAAGAGAATATGCTAATGAGATTGCTTCCCTTACCATCGCTATTGAGGAAGAACATGAGCTTCGAGTTTCTCTTGTGGAGAAGCTTGAGAATATTGATGAATCTCAAAATGAAACTCTTTCTCAAATCATTAAAGAACGTGACCATGCTATTGCTAACTACAAAGTTTTAGAGAAACAAAAGGTCGTATTTGGTGTTGGTCATAATAGACTAAACGATGAGCTAGAGACGCTCTCCAAGGCTCACAAGGCCTTGGAGAGTGAACACTCTACTCTCACCAAGTCTTTTGAACAACTTCAAATACAATCTACTAAAATTGATGCACCTAGTTCCTCTACTTCTTCATGTGATCATGCTAATATTATTGAGGAAAATGCTAGGTTGAATGATGAGCTTGCCAAGTTGTCTTCTTCCATTTCTAATGCTAATGATGCTTGTGCTACTAACTCCACTTCTTGTGAAGCATCTATTTTGAAGGAGAATGTTGAGCTAAGGGCTCAACTTGAGTTGCTAACTAGCAAGTATGGGAAATTGGAAGAAAGTCATGAAAAGCTCTCTAGCTCTAATGAGGATCTTCTAGCATCCCATGCTAGGCTAAAGTTAGCTCATGAGGCTATCACTACAAAGGTAAAATCTTGTGAGCCTCATGTGGACAAAGGCACAACTTCTACTAGAAATGCTTTATTGTCTTGTGCTAGTCCTAGTGATTCATCCACTCACAATGTTGCTACATCTTGTGATGAATTACTTTCCATGCCTTGTTGCTCTAACAATGAAGCATCTACTTCCTCTAGTGTTTTTGTTGATACTAACCATGTAGAGGAAATCAAAGAGCTCAAGGCCCAAGTCACTTCTTTGAAGAAAGACTTGGAAAAGCGTCATGTTGGGGATTCTACACTTGACAATATGTTGAGTGTTCAAAGACGCCCCAATGACAAGAGTGGACTTGGATTCAACTCCAATACAAGAACAAGTCCAAGTTCAACAAGAAGAAAAAGGGCCAAGAACAAGTTAAAGATTCGGCCAAGATTGTTTGCTTTAAGTGCAAAATTGAAGGGCACCATGTTAGATCTTGCCCTTTGAAGAAGAAGCTCTTAGTGAGAAGCAACAAGGGAAGAAGCCTCAAGTGCAATCTCAAGTTCCTCAAGGTGAAGAACGGTCTCTTCCCATGAAGAATCATGCTACACCTCCACAAGTCAAGATTACAACTAAGAAGAAAGGAGGAAGCCAATGTTGCTACTATGCCGTGAGAAGGGTCACTTTGCTCTTCATGCACTAGTGGTACCTTATCCAACCCTATCATAATTGATAATGTTTATTCTCTTAGGAAGATAAGGTTGGCAATGTGTTTGCCAAATATGTTGGTACTCAAAGTGGTGTCAAGAAAAGAACCATTTGGGTTGCCAAGCCTATTGTGACTAACCTCTTAGGACCCAACTTGGTTGGGGACCAACAAGCCAAAACTTGATCAATAGGTGTTGTTGGAGGGCATTGGAGACTTGGCTACATTATGAAGAATTAAGGGAGCTTCATCAATTATATTCTCTCAAGCCAAGTCATTTGGATTACATTGTTCTATATCATCCAATGAGCCTCCTTGCGGTAACTTTATTTAAATCATATATACATTGAAAGTTGCTTGCACCCTTACATGTGTTTGGTTTTGTACCTTACTAGTGTTGTATGTGTTGTGCTCTCTACTTACTTATTTGAGTAATCAAGTATGTGTATGTTGGTTTGCACACCATATATTTGTTTTGAGCCTTATTACTTTTATTTGATCTCTTATCTTGTAGGCTCTCCTTTTGAGAGAATAATGGACTATCCATTTTGGGAGAGTGATATGCTTCGTGCACTTCACAATCTAAAATATGTGTACATGAGGAATACCACTTAGTGATGATATATCAATCTTATCTATTCTCTATGTGGTATGTCTTGCTCATGAGAAATTCAAATTCTATAATGTCCATTAATTTCTCAAGTTGGCTTTGTTTGCCTCTTGTTTTAAAATAAATGAATTGTCACATTATGGGGGAGTAATAAGCTTTGTGCATATTACAAGCCTAGATAATGTGAACATGTGAGGTATTGCCACCTAGAACTGATATTCTTCATTATCTTATTCCTTTGTGGCATGTTTCTCAAACAAGTTCCTTTTTGCTTAAATACTATTTGCCTCTCACCGTTGGATCTTGTTTGTGATGGATGTTCTTGATATGGCTTTCCCTAATTATGTTCTCATATATCTTTTTGGGAAACCAATTGCTTCAAGCTACTCCTTGGAGTTGCTTTGCATGATCGCGTGAATATTTGAAGCTATCAAGAATCTATCTATCTATCTATCTATCTAAGCATAGCTTTTATTTCCTATCCTTTGCCATATGCTTATGTTTTGTGAATATGATCTTGAATATATCTTTGCAATCCACCACCGAGAAATATCTCCATACATTACTTGTCTTGACAAGTGATAATCATATTTGTGGTAAATATATTGATCATATTCACTTTGGCTCTTGCTTTGAATTGTCTTCCTTGTATCTTTTGGATCCTTGTTGCTCTACACAAAATTTGTTTTGTGCTTTCTTGAGTTGGGAAAAGCAATGATCCAATTCTTGTGCATTGACATTCAAAAGTCATACTTCTTAATAATGCACTATTCCTTGGGAAACTATCCTACTTTGAGTAAAACACCGTTCTTTAAATTGGTATTGCAATTTCTTGCCTTTCTTGAACATGACTAGTGTTTGAATAATATATATATATATAGAGAGAGAGAGAGTGATGATCTCATGTGTGTGTGCATTTTGTATTCAAATGCAAATTCATAATTAATGCACACATCTTGGGGGAGCAATCCTATAAGCTTTTTGAACATTAGTTGTATTCATTTGGTAGTTGATCCCGATGACGTGTCTCTTTGGAAGACAAACATTTGTCGTCTTGGTACCTTGTGCCATCATGAAAAGTGTAGAGGGTTTGGGTTATTCCTTGATGATATTTTCATCAATTTGGTATCTTGATTTCATTGGTATCTTTTTCAAAGTGGTATCTTCAATCATGTGTTGATTTGGATATTTGATATAATTTGGGCAACTTATTTCCTTGTCACACTTGTGTGTACTTTGTTGGTTAATTGGTGTTTTGTCCGAATTGTATCTCGTTTGGTTCTTGAAAGTTTTGTGCATGCATATTTACTATATGTATATCTTATGGCATGCTTACTTTCATTGATCCAATATATAGGATAAACTCCATCAAATCCTAAATGGGTAAGATGTGCATGAAATTCAATTTCATATCAATATGCACATATTTATGTGGAGTTTGTCCTATGTATTGTAGTTGCTCTAACTACTTTGGACCCAATTAGTTTGGGTACCATGTTGTACTTGAATTTGTTTTAGGTACACTTGAGATACATTGTTAGCTTGTCTCATCTACAAGGAAGGTGTTGTCACCATGTGCTTATTGGAGCCAAGCTCGGATGATTGTGAACTCGTATCTTCTACATCAACAATGCTATCTCGGTAACAAGTATCTAGCTCATGCATACATTTCTAGCTTTCAATCTTGTGTAGGTTGTTTCATGGCATGAATCTCTTTTTGCAATTCTTTTGGTTCTTGCAAAACAACTTTGTTGCAAATGTGGGCAAGCCGGGATGATTACATATCAAGGGGAATATATATATAATCATTTTCATGATTCATCAATCCCATATATGTTAATCTAGCACTTTCTACTCTATGGCTCACATATGTAATATTGATGCTTTTCAAAATCATTTGCCTTTTGCGATACTTGTTATCTTTCTCGGAGCATCCCATTTTTATCACTTTATCCCTTGTGGATAGTTTTGATGCTATGATGAGTATGTGTTGGAAGTTCATCTATATCCCTTTAAGATAAAACTAAGCTTTGTGCTATGCTTTTAAACAAAGATCTTATTGGTGTATTTATGACTTCCACTTGGATATCATGTTCTTTAGCTTTGTACCTATTTTTGTGTGTACATGTTTATTTGTGGACTTATATCTTAGTGATTGGTGTCTACTTAGAAACTTATACACATGAGAATAGTTACTTCTTTAATTGGTATTCCAATTCTTTAGTGACCACCCCTTGTTCTCTTTTGATTCCTTGGTGGTCTCTAAAAGGCACAAGCTTCATTTTTCATTTGGTATTCCATTTTACATCTTAATAAGCTTGTGGAGCTATTTGCTATATCTTCTTTGGTGTGTGGGTACGGGAAAGACACGATATGCACTATGTGCAACACTTTTTAAAAGACTATGTTGATGCTTTTGCTCATCCTTGTATTGGTCTCCTAAAATGTCTTTATATCTCACACCCATCATTTTATTTGCCGCTCCTTGCTCACGTTGCAAAACATTTTATTTGTTGCAAGTTGTTCTGCTCCTTTTTCTCTTTATATTCTCTTGCATATGCTTGTGTTCGAATCTATCTAGGAGGGAGTGAGGATTCCATGTTGTGCACACTATATTGAAATGCAAATCCGTTTTGTGCACGTACCTTGGGGAGTTCCCTCTCGATTTTGAGAACACCTTTTCGGATCCTTTGTTTGGTTACTTCTTTTGTCGAAGTATCCTTCAAATTTGATTTTCTTTCGCAATCTTTGGATCCTTGATATAGTTTGATCTCCCTGCCTCTATTCGTCATTGGATACGTGCATTTGATTTAACTCATATTATGAGAAATGCACACATTATGGGGGAGCTATTCCTATATTGGTCTTCTAAATTTTTCCTCCCATTTCGGCAATCGATGCCAATGGGGGAGAGATTTAGAGGGTTTAAGGGAATTTGGTTTTATGCTTTAGTTTCGTTCTTAAGCATTTGCCTTTCTTTCTCTTGCATCCTTGCTCTTTATTGTGCATGGTTGCTTAATTCATAGTCAGGTATCATAGTCCCAATCTTTGCCCGCATAACAATGAAGTCCCAATCTTTGCCCTCGGCATACACATCCACTGGCACAGGTATCATAGTCAGGTTCTGCCGCTCCTCGTCTGCCGCTGCCAAGACCACCTGGAAGTGCTGGACGTCTCCGGCAGCGCGAAGCACCGTCCCATGGATGACCGTCTTGTCAAACCCCGTGGGAACGGCAGGCAATGAGGTGTTGGTCGGCGGAGACGGGATCCCAAAGCAGGACCTGCAGCTTCCGCAACTCGTCGAATAGTAGTACGAGGCCATGGCGGCACCCGAGGACCTCGGAGCGGTTGTCGAACTGCGAGGAGAAGCGCCCGGGTGGGACACGATTGGGGGCCTCCATGGTAGGTAGGAAGGAGAGTCCGCTAGCATCTTGGACGAAGAAGCCGAGGAGGGGGTGGAGGCGGAAGCGGAAGCGGTGGGTGAAGCCGGGGTCAGAGATGAGGCGGCGCCAGCGCTTGCAGACGAGTGAGGCGCGGTGGAGGTAGGACGGGTGCGGTGGGAGGCGGAGGAGGATCTCGGAGAGCAGGTCGTCGTCATCCAGCACCGCCGCTCGCCGGCGGCTGAGCATCTTGCCCTCCTCGTCCTCGCTGCTACAGGATGTGATGTGATGCACCGGCCCCATCGAATCAACAGTGTGCCCTTCAAGAGAGAAAAAACACAGAGGCATCTCCTCTTTCTTTCTAAGTCCCCCGTCTCTATTCCCCATCAACTTCACGGAGTGAGAGATGCTCACCTGGGATGCATCACATCCCAGGTGATGTACTGGCCAGAAGGATGTGGACGTTGGGCCACTTGTACGTGGGCTTGCGGCTCCTAACGGACCAGCGGCAGAGGTTACTTATAAGGGGCAGAGAGAGGTAGCTACGACGGAGGAAAGAGGAGGAAATAATTGGAGTCTGTTCCCCATCCTTGTTCTTCTCATCCCAATCCCCCTGCTCTTCTTCTGATTCCTAGTCTAAATTCGTCCCTTCCCAGTCTCAGTCCAGTTCTCCCTGCTCGTCCTCATCACGGGACGTGACAAACTCTTCCCGGTCCGGGCCGCTGCTGCTGGTACCGAGGCGAGCAGACGGGGGCGCGACGGACGGCGGCGGAGAAGCAATAAAATGGATTATTTTTGCTTATGTAATTTTGTCTTATCCAATTTATCCGTGTTTTTTGCGAGGAAGAACAACACAGCTCTTTCTTGATCTTTTCTTCAAATGTTAGCCAACTAGTAAACTGTCAATGTTTTGGCTTCCATCCCTTCAAATCACCACCAAAATAGCAAAATCATCTACGTAAAATATATAGAGCAAAGAGCGACTGACCAAACACAAGTGCAACTCGTAAGAGGGTCCAACAAAAGTTTGATTGGCTTTGGCTTTGGCTTTGGTTCATCTATCACAGTTGGCAAGTCCTAATCAAAAGAACAAGATTATTCATGTTTCTTGCAAGGAATAAGTGAGGCATTTTATTTCTTACGAACTCGTAAAAACAACTCAAATTTAGGAAACCCATACAAGCCTTCGCAGCATCTCAAAAGAAAGCAAAATAGCACATAAACCAGCCCTGGTTGAATCGGCAGCTATTTATGCAGTATCAAGAGGCAGGTGCAATTCAACATACGGGAGCTTCTTCCCACCTCCCAGATCAGACTACTGATGCGATTCAACATTCACTAGCCAGAAGTTAAATATCGAGCTCGGAACCAAATCGAAATTCAACAGAAACACGCACAAAATGGGACATCATGGAACATATGCAGAAATGCAATGTCAAAATCTCCACGCTTGATGCAACACGGAAGGTAATCAAACACACCCGCACATGTGCACACAAACTAAAATGCAAGCAAGATCAGTTGACAGTGAGCCCGCCTCAGGGTAGTGCTAACTAATCGAAGCAAGTCAATTTGCCGTCAACCTTCACGCCAGTTGGCGAATGTCAAAGGAAATGAGACAGCTGATAGTAGTTAAGAAATTAAGCGGTCAATTCTTACAAATGCACTTCACAGCTGAGGGGTGCAAGCGGCATAGACGGCCGATCTCCGCATTAAGCATCAAAATGGAAGAAACTAGATCCAACAGTTCATTTCTGCATCTCAGCAACCAGAATGTAATTGTAGGTACCTGCAGAGCAAGTAATACCATCAGTCAATTGTGCTATTCAATCAGGAAAAGTTGTTGGAGTGATTCTCATATATTTTTGTATGAGTCGAACAGAAAACACTAGTTCACAATATGTGGAAATTGTGCCAAAAACTCCAGAGAATCAACTCAACATTATTAGATAAAGCTAGTATCTTAAACAGAGAACAGCAGTAAGTAACTTGTTGTGTGGGGTACACTTTCAACTTCAAATATTAGAAGAAATGGCTCACCTAGTCTGAGTATAGGCCAAAAGAAAGTGGGATAAAAGTTAAGTAAAAAAATAGATAAGCTATTTTCAACCGGAAATTCGTATTGGCACCTGGGAGCATGAAAACTTATCAAAAAAATCCGAAAAAAAATCATGCACCTACCTGATCATGGTGCGCACCGTCGTGTGAAATTTCGCACCGAAATGTCACCGTATGCGCCCTGGGCAAAAATAACAAAATTTTGACAAGAAATTCAAATTTTGGGATCTCACTTCCTGTCAGAAATTTGTCATTTTTGCCCAGGGCGCATACGATGACATTTCGGTGCGAAATTTCACACGACGGTGCGTACTTTCCTCAGGTACGTGCATGATTTTTTTCAGATTTTTTTTGATAAATGGTACACAAAAAATATATAGAACGATAAGTGAAGCTGTTTGTCTTAACTGTGACTCCTCCTGCGCAGGCGGCCGCCGCGAGTCGTCGCCGAACTTGACCGTCGGGAAGGCGGTCACCACGGACGGCTCCATCCCACGGACGCTTCGCTCGACGTGAACAATGGCGGCGTCGGCGGCCTGCGCGGCCGCCGCGGCGTTCCTGAGCTGGATGCGCGCGCACAGGATCCTGGTGAAGACGAAGAGCACGAAGAAGGCGCTGACAGAGAAGGCCATGGCCGTGGTCACCATGTTCATGCCCATGCTGCCACTGCCCCGTGGAGCCGACATTGCACCCCCTCTACTGATCTTCCTCTAGGATCACACGGCCAGAAAGGTCTCAGCTATTCCATCCCTTTTGGGCGTCAGAGGAATTCACGTCCACGCGGAACAAGGAATTGATGTGTGAAGTGGAAGTTACCTTCGATCGGTTTGAAGATATGGCCGCCGCCGGCCGGTAGCCTCCTCGGCTCGACTGCAAAGAATCTTATAATCCCCGCTCCTCCTACAGCTCACTCTCCGTTGTTCTTGGCGTAATAAAGAAGAAGGGAAATATCGAAAGGAAGAAGACGAAGAAGAAGGTGTGGAGCAACGGATAGAGGCAGAGCGTAGCGACAGCGAAGCCTGCCTCTGCCTGCCCCCTGCGCTCCGTCTCCTCTCGTCTACGGGAACTGTTTGATTAATCACTAATCAAATGCTCGGCTGTCGATTAAGGGCACGCTAGTTCGTATTGCGGCAGATCTAATTGAGTTGTTAATAAGCTAAGTAGGAATTACGTCGACTGATGAACAAGTCAATTACAGATATGATGGCCCTAGGCCGTTGCTTTCAGCCGGCACCCTCCCGTCGTCGCACTTATAGATTAGCATTATGGAAGATGCTGCGTGAGTGAGCTGCTGATTCGTTGTCTTAGGGCGTGGTGTGGACGGTGGACCGGCTCTTTTCCCCACAGAACGGACGCCCTTCCGTTCTGCCTGAGAAAATTGTAAAAAACCACCAATTGTGGTGGTTACGTTGCAAAAGACCACCGGTTTCCAACGAATTCGCAAATCATCATCACTATTCGCTAACAGTGTTGCAAAAACCACCGAATTTTGTTGTGACCTTGTTTACTTAAGTTAACTCTCGTTCTGACAAGTATGGCCCACTGTCAGTCGTGACGTGGCGAGTGAAAATTTTGCAAAAAATCCTCCATATTTTTTTCTTTTATTTTCTCTCTAATGCTAGCGTTGACCCAATCTCAGGGTCATGGCCCAGTGCGGCGGCGGGCAGGAGTGGCACGGGCACGGCCACGAGCGACAGCCGGCGACGGCTCAGGCGTGGGCGCCGGCCACAAGCGCGGCCATGACCCTGAGCACTGGCCGGCCACAGCTCGGGCGCGGCCACATCCACGAGCACGGGCGCAGACGCGGCCACCGGCCGTCGTTCGGGCACGGCCACGGCCACGCGCGGCTACGGCCACGCGCGGCTACCACCTCCGATTAAGCTGTTGCAATGGTTGTCGTCTTCAAGTCTCGTCTTCTCCATACGCTTGGTGTGGATGATGATGATGCGATGGTGAAGTGGAAGATGGAGCGGTACGTCCGTCGCTCCGGCGATGCTTAGTCGCATTCCTCCAACTTGTCGATGTCCGATGATGAAGATGTCTGGCTTCGTCAGCTCAGACAGGTAGGCGGCCTTCGCCTCGTCGGTACCCGGCCTTGTGATGTCCGCCTCGTCGGTCGGACTTGATGGCTTGCCTTCGCCTCATCAGTGCCCGGCAAGAAGTGGTTTGTTTCATCGGAAAAAGGACATGTCAGTGGAGTGGCTTCGCCTCGTCGATGCTAGGACGATGTTGAGGAAAAGTGTTGGTGTAGAAGTCGAAGAAGACTTGAATGTCGTCGCGCGGCAACGTGGCTCGATGACGACGGTATATGAAGTTGTCGATGTAGATCTTGTGGCGCCGAAGACATGCATGATCTTTTGGAGTCTTGATGTGTCGTGGTCGTGTAATTCTACCGGCGTAGATTGTTGACGTTGACGAAAGACGATGTGCAGGTGCAGTCGGCATCCTTGTAGGGGAGATGTGTCGAGTAGGTCTAGCGCGGGAGTGTCGATGAAGTGTCTGCGCGGTCGGCGTCAAGGAGAGGTCGTTGAAGATGGCCTGGTGTGTCGATGTAGTCTCCGTTGTAGCTTCGTTGACAGCAGCTGGCGTGCGGACGTGTGGGCGTTGAGATTCCAACGGCGGACGTGATGGAGCCGACTCCACGGCGTCCATTATCCATACTTGGATTCGTTCGTACCTGATGACATGAACATGCATGAAGTAAAATAATTAATTAATCTGGACATACCTGAGTGATTGGATTTGCATGTCTGTGAGATTGATGCATGCATCGGGTCTTGGAGTGCTGGCATGCATGATGGACTACACCCTGCAACATAGCTACTTGTACAGTTTCTTGAATGTTGTTGACAGTGCCACGGGCTCGACGTGAACGGCATGGACTCCGCATCGCAGCGAGCTCCATCGATTACTCTTCTAGATGAACATCATGGCGATGAAGATGGCTTTTGGGGCTGCACGTTGGCAGCACCTTGGGGTCGGCGGATTGCACGACGCGAGTCGTTCTCGTTGAAGAGGACGACCTTGTTGAGAATGGTGCCGTGGGCTCAGATCACATGGACGAGAAGTGGAGATGATCAGCATCGTGGTGACAAGTTCCCATCATCGTCGTCGCAGCTTATAAGTACATCGTGGCGCGTCGTTGAGCCGCTGCCTACGGCGCCGTGTCGCCGATGTCGTCGCTGAGATGGAGATGACGCTGGGCTGTACGCCGGCTGTCCGACAATGTTGTCATGTAGATGAAGATGACACCGGGCCGTGCGCTGGCCGTCACGCGCGGCATTGGAGAAATCACCGAGCTGCACGCCGGGCTGCCTTGTCAAATGGAGGAAGATGACGCCGGGCTGTACGCCGACAGTCGTGGCGTCGTCTTGGAGATGGCGCCGTGCTGCTCGCCGGCTGCCCCGTCGACGTACTCATGAATATGGAGATGTCGCCGAGCCATGTGTCGGCCGTCGGGGCGTCAGTCTTCGTACGTGGTGCCGTGGTGGTGACGGAGAAGACGCCGGGCCATGCACCGGTTGTCGGTACATCGCCTTCGTGGCGGTGATAAAGATGGCGCGAAGGCTACACGCCGGCAACATCTCGTCGTCGGCAGGCTGCATGCCAGGAGCACTTCACTCCATTGCCTTTGTCTCCCGCCCTGCTAATTAAGAGAGAGGAAGATAGAGATCATAGCAAGAGTAATGGATATGTTGGCGCAGATGGAAGGCGACTACTCGAGGATGCACGTGCTGGTTCGGATGAAGAAAGGATCGCCGGTCGCTCTCCGGCGCGCGCCCGTCATCGCCTTGCATGGCATGTCCAGGACGCCGCGGCCGCCGGCTCGAGGGCGTGTCCTCAATGGCCACCGCCGGGTGCGAGCATCCACAGCCCTGTTGGGCGTGTCATCTGCTGCTCCTTGAATGATCGATCTGTGTATCTAGAGTTGGCTCTCTCCTCTCCTCCTTGTGCCTCCAGATGCGTGTCCTTTTATAAGCAGGGATTATTAGAGGATAGCGACGGGCGTCAGCTGATCTTACGTGATCTTCGGACTCTGTTAGGTGTGGTGAGTATATCTCCACGGCGGACCGGCCGGCCGCGCGATCTTCTGCCGCAAGAAACACCGATCGTTCGCGATCTCGGTCTTCGTGTGATGCCTATCGGATCACCTCGATGAAACAAACTAAGCTGGCTAAACAACCTTGTTAGCTGAGATAGGCTGGTCTGATAGATGTAACCTGCGAATTGCTAGGCCACGTATTCAGCAATATTTATTTAATCATGTATACGTATATACGGCGCTTGCGTATACCTTAGCTGCCGGAACGTAGTTCATGACCATGCACACGAAGCTGATGGATCTAGGAATGGACCAGCCCCATGCATGCACCTACTGAGTTGATCGATGGAACAAACAGCTAGATGCATGTACGTAATTTTTGTACTAGCTCAAGTCTTATACCTTGTACGAGGTCCATAATTTCGTACAAAAATGCGTCGAACAAATGCCCCTCGCCAAGGCGAGGTCACGTGCGAAGCGAAGAGAACTTGGCTTGGCGAAATTCCGACGCAACATGTGTGCAGTCTGAACCAATACTCAAACAATTCATTGTAAGGTTCGGCTCGATCAAACTTCTAAGGATACCGAATTAGACGTCTTGCGAGACAATCAGCTCAGCAATTCATCCTCCCATCAGCGTCTCTTCTGATTAATTCTTTCTTCGATTTTCATAGCACAGAAGCAAGCAACGCCATAAGTATGTAGCATGATTTCGCCTCGTGTACTTTGCTATTTTTTATTTAACTGCCTCTCTCACGGGAGAGCCAATAAGGAATACCAAATAAATATGCATTTTCATTCAATCGAGTATGATTGATCTTCTTCAATGTTTCCTGCTGCCGGCTTGTTCGGGCAGCAAGGCGAAAGAAAAGAAAACAAGAGGCGTGCAGGAGCAGCTATACACAGAAGCTAAACATCTGCATATACGCACTTCTCCGTCCTATCCTGGCTTGCTTTCTCAGGGACACCCGTAAAGGTATCTCTTCATTAACACAAGAAAGAGAGACGACGATATTGCGCAGCGTCGCAGTTGACTCGGCGACAGCGACGATCATTGCAGATGAGATGACCCGTGCCCCCGGTGACGAGGTAGCTTCAGAGTCTGTCGGGGCAGCTTTTGGGCCGAACTTCACCATATGTAAGGATGACTGTTGCTCGCCGTCGCCCCGCCGACGATGGAGATGACGCCGGGCTATACGCCGGCTGTCCCGACATCGCCTTGGTGGCGTTGGAGATGAAGAACATGTCGATGTGAAGATGATGCCAGATGATGCGCCGGCCGCCCAGATCGCAGCGTCTTCGGCATAGTTCGTCCGTCATCGCCAAAGGTTCGCCGGTTGGTTATGTCGACATGCCGGCCGGTTCGAAGTGTCACGAGTGGAAGATGCATGTAGTCAGGTTGACTGTACGCCGTGCAAACAGTGGCTGTATTATCTTGAGCTTGCCACCATTATGAATAAAGTCAGAACATGCTGGGGAAGATGACCATGCACAAACGCATACCCAGCAGGTAGGGAATTGGGTGATGCCGGTAGTTGCAGACGGCGCGGCCAGTTGACGAAGACCGCGTGCAAGCGGGGAAAAAAGATTGCCCACAGCCATGCGCCCAAGCGTGGCTACTCGATCCTGCGATGTGCACGGCTGTCCACGGCCACGACGGCGCCTCAGTATCACAGCCTAAGGCGGAGTCGACGAGATCAGGCTGGTGGTAAGCCATGGCAGTGCAGATGACGACGGACTGCACGCCGGCAGCCCCGACGCCATCGTGCCGAGCCGTCCGCTAGCAGCCGGACAGCGTGGCCGTAGAGAAGATGTAGAAGGCATATGGCAACATACCGGCATCCCGACGATGCCGTCACGAAAGTGGAGATTGCGACAGGCCGGCTGCATGCCGGCAGCCTCGACGTCGTGGTGGTGGTGAGATGTCGGGCTGCTCGCCGGCAGCCCTCGTGCCTTACAGAGTCACCGGTGGGAAGCGAGTGCGCCGGGGCTGCACGTACCCGGCTCGTGGTAGAATCATACACGTGCACAATTTGTAGTAGCAAGCTTTTGTTGGCCATGTGTGCACGCAAATGCACGTAGGGCTCCTGGCCGGAGAAAAGATGCATGCACTTGCATGGCTGCACGCCTACACTGCCGGCCAGAGACCGAAAGTATGCCTCCCTGCTAGGCTGGTACCTGGTAGCACACGATCGATCAGCAGCCCGGATGACGTCGTGCCGAGCTGCACGCCGACAGACTGCCGGCGTGGACGCAGGGATGGAGAAGAACACCAAGCTGCATGCCGACAACCCGCCGACGCCGACGCCATCGTGAAGGTGGACAAGGTGCCAGGCTGCACGCAGGCGATCCCCCGTTATCGTCGTCCGCGTGGAGATGGTGCTGGGCCTGGCTGCATACCGGCAACCCTGATGTCATCGTTGCTTGGGTGGAGATGGCGCCGGGCAGCACGCCAGCTGTCCGGCATCGTCATGGAGATGGAGATGGTGTCGGACTGCACGCCGACGGCCCCAGCGACGACATCCTAGTGGCAGCGCCGGGCGGCTGCACGCCTGCGGCCACGACGTCGCAAGACATGATGGATATGGCGGCAGCCACACGTGAGCAGCCAGCCACACAACAACATGGTCGTAGTGGTGGAGACGGTGGCGGATACACGCCACCAGCCGTCGTCTTGGTGGAGATGGCGATGATGCCGGCCTGCTCTCCGACAGCTTCCACAACATTGTCCGGAGGTGGAGATGGCCGCGGCTACACGCCGGCAGCCCGGACACCGCTAGATGTAAACAAGAACAACAAGATTGATTAGCACTGGTTCTCACCTGTACGACAAGCCTAAGACGCGCGTGTGCTCCTCACGACGCACACCAAATCGCTCTCTCCTCCGGCCGCCTGCACGAGAGGAAGGCGATCGTCGCCACAGCCGCAGGTCGACGGGGCACTTGCTCCTGGACGTATGCTTATCAATGGTGCCGGCCGGGCTCAGCTCCAACTGAGCCCGCCGGCCACCGGTGCAGCACCGTGCGGCACGAAGCCAGAGCTAGGCCTGGCGTTTCACGGCATGCTGTGCCGCCGCCGTCATGGGCGAGTCTGCATCTAGCTGTTTGTTCCATCGATCAACTCAGTAGGTGCATGCATGGGGCTGGTCCATTCCTAGATCCATCAGCTTCGTGTGCATGGTCATGAACTACGTTCCGGCAGCTAAGGTATACGCAAGCGCCGTATATACGTGATGGTCATGAACTACGTTCCGGTAGCCAAATCTTCAAACATCATCGGGAATTTTGTTTTTAAAAAAATCATTTATATGATTAAGCATGGCATCCGATTATGCAAAGAGATGAAATAATGTGATGCATGTGTGATACAATTTTCAAAATAAATGCCATATGTGAAGGCTATATCCGCGATAGCTCTTCGACAAGAACCTGCGCTTGGTGAAGATGTCCCCTCGAAGTTCCGCCATCACTTCAAGGCACCCATAGGTTGGAGGAGATGGGGCCATCAGGAGTGTATGTCGAGGATGACTTCTTTAAATTCGAGGGGCCGTCTTATTTGATGGCCTCACCAGCTAGAGCTTACAGACACGATTGACGAAGCTCGCCTTCGCTTTTAGTGGGCACTTCCTTGATTCAAAGAGCCACCAGCAAGTCGGGCATTAAATCGATTTTGACAATTCTCGCCATAATGCGTCGATAGTGTATTTGGCCACCAATAACGCCTGCCGAATAGCAGCAACATCTTGCCTCCTTAACATGGCTGCTCCATAGAATATAAAGCCAGGATCGGGGCATATTAAAATTGCACCCTTGGATCTTCTGTACAACAAGTGATCGCAGATGAATCACCAAAGGCCCTTGTAGTTAACTGAAATCACCATTAGATATAGGACTTCACCAAGAAATATCCACACCATCTTGAAAGTTGGAGAAGAGCCATAAGACGAATTCAACGACCATTGTTGCGCAGCAAAGATGGGAGGAGAACCATGTCCCACCGGGCGTGCCATTTTGTTTGGCACGAAAAATAATAACTCACGCGTATGACGTATTATTATCTCTCTACGCGCCAGGGGAAAATAACATATGCGGGCGTGCCAGTGTACTAAGTACACAAATAAAAATATAGCGAAACTTGCATTTTATTAATCTCTCAAAGGAGAAACAAAAGTACATGATCCCTTTACAATATGCGCTCCGTGGCCTGCTAGCGCGGCCGATATGACTTGGGCGATTGTGAAGTTCTGGTTCACGGGGCCTCGGAAGGCTCCCGCTTAATTACGTCCGCAAGATCAAGTCGCATACCACCTCCGATTAAGCTGCTCCAATGGTCGTCGTCTTCAAGTCTCTTCTTCTCCATACGCTTGGTGTGGATAATGATGATGCAATGGTGAAGTGGAAGATGGAGCGGTACGTCCGTCGCTCCGGCGATGCTTAGTCGCATTCCTCCAACTTGTCGATGTCCGATGATGAAGATGTCTGGCTTCGTCAGCTCAGACAGATAGGCGGCCTTCGCCTCGTCGGTGCCCGGCCTTGTGATGTCCGCCTCGTCGGTCGGACTTGATGTCTTGCCTTCGCCTCATCAGTGCCCGGCAAGAAGTGGTTTGCTTCATCGGAAAAAGGACATGTCGGTGGAGTGGCTTCGCCTCGTCGATGCTAGGACGATGTCGAGGAAAAGTGTTGGTGTAGAAGTCGAAGAAGACTTGAATGTTGTCGCGTGGCAACGTGGCTCGATGATGACGGTATATGAAGTTGTCAATGTAGATCTTGTGGCGCCAAAGACATGCAAGATCTTCTGGAGGCTTGATGTGTCGTGGTCGTGTAATTCAACTGGCGTAGATTGTTGACGTTGACGAAAGACGATGTGCAGGTGCAGTCGGCATCCTTGTCGGGGAGATGTGTCGAGGAAGTCTGGCGCGGGAGTGTCGATGAAGTGTCTGGGGTCGGCATCAGGGAGAGGTCGTTGAAGATGGCCTGTTGTGTCGATGTAGTCTCCGTTGCAGCTCCGTTGACAGCAGCTGACGTGCGGACGTGTGGGCGTTGAGATTCCAGCGGTGGGCGTGATGGAGCCGACTCCACGGCGTCCATTATCCATACTTGGATTCGTTCGTACCTGATGACATGAACATGCATGAAGTAAAATAATTAATTAATCTGGACATATCTGAGTGATTGGATTTGCATGTCGTGAGATTGATGCATGCATCGGGTCTTGGAGTGCTGGCATGCATGATGGACTACACCCTGGAACATAGCTACTTGATACAGTTTCTTGAATGTTGTTGACAGTGCCATGGGCTCGACATGAACGGCATGGACTCCGAATCGCAGCGAGCTCCATCGATTACTCTTCTAGATGAACATCATGGCGATGAAGATGGCTTTTGGGGCTGCACGTTGGCAGCACCTTGGCGTCGGCGGATTGCACGACGGCGAGTCGTTCTTGTCGAAGAGGATGACCTTGTTGAGAATGGTGCCGTGGGCTCAGATCACATGGACGAGAAGTGGAGATGATCAGCATCGTGGTGACCAGTTCCCATCATCGTCGTCGCAGCTTATAAGTACATCGTGGCGCGTCGTTGAGCCGCTGCCTACGGCGCCGTGTCGCCGATGTCGTCGCTGAGATGGAGATGACGCTGGGCTGTACACCGGCTGTCCGACAATGTTGTCATGTAGATGAAGATGACACCGGGCCGTGCGCTGGCCGTCGCGCGCGGCATTGGAGAAATCGCCGAGCTGCACGCCGGCTGCCTTGTCACATGGAGGAAGATGACGCCGGGCTGTACGCCGGCAGTCTTGGCGTTGGAGATGACACCGTGCTGCTCGCCGGCAGCCCAGCCGATGCCTCGTGGAGATGGAGATGTCACCGGGCCGTGTGTCGCCCGTGGGGACGTCGTCTTGGTGTTGGAGATGGCGCCGTGCTGCTCTCCGGCTGCCTTATCACATGGAGGAAGATGACGCCAGGCTATACGACGGCCGTTGGGACGTCGTTCTGAGGTTGAAGATGGCGCCGTGCTGCTCACCGGCAGCCTCCACCGACGTCCTCGTGGAGATGAAGATGACGCCGGACCGTGGGCGTCGGCTTCGTCGTCCTGGTCGGTGATGAGGACGGCTCCAAAGCTACATGCCGGTAGCACCTTGACGTCGACAGGCTGTACGCCGGCAGCTCCTCAGCCTCGTCGTCTTGATCGTTGGTGGTGGAGACGGCTCCGGGCTACACACCGGCGGCAACTCGATGTCGGCGGGCTGGGTTGCCTTGCCTTCTCCAACCCTGCTAGACTAGAGAGAGGAAAAGAGAGAGATCATGGCAATAGGAATGGATCACTAAAACATGCATGAGTCGTCGCCATGGTCGCGTGTGATGTAGATGTTGATGTAGATGGAAGGCGACGCGGTTGGTCCGCTCGCGGATGCACGTGCTGGCTCGGATGACGAAAGGATCGCCGGTCGTTCTCTGGCGCGCCCGCCATCGCCATGCATGGCATGTCATGGGCGCAGCGGCCGCCGGCTCGAGGGCGTGTCATCAATGGCCACTGCCTGGTACGAGCATCCACAGCCCTGGCCACTACAGGAATGGACACCTGTGCCGACGGCTGCAGCCCGTCGGCAAAGGTCCCAATGCCGTCGGCACACACCTATGCCGACGGCCACCGTCGGCACAGGGTGGTCGGCATATACCCTTGTAGGCACAGTACCCCTAGCCGACGGCACAGCTATACACCGTCGGCACAGCCCTTGCCGACGGCCAAAAACGCACCGTCGGCACCTAGTTTGTCGGCACAGCGGCAGGTGGGCCCACATTAGCCGGGCCCGGGTAGGGGCCTGTGCCGACGACCAAGCCGTCGGCACCGATCTGCTACGTGGAGGCAGCTGGTCGCTCCAGGGAGGGTCCTGTGCCGACGGCATTACCGTCGGCACAGGTGTGACCATTTGGTCACATTCAGGGGTCTGGGCCGACGGCAATGCCGTCGGCATAGGTTTGCCCAGATTTTTTTTTAATCCAGCAGCTCGTTTTTTGCAGCAATAATAGCAGAAAAAATAATCAAAAAACACGACAAATTCACAACAAACAAGATCACACAATGGCTCCATCTATTGATCACAATGGATCACAAAATGCTATATCATCAAGTAGATACACATAGGACCATCAAGTATATACATACATAGGTAGATGTCTAGACGCCCAAAGCCCTACATCTATTGCGGCGACGGCGACGGGGTGTACCCCATATCTCCCCGGCTCATAATAGGTGAGCGTCGGATCGCCGCAGCAGAAGCACCGGAAGTAGGCGAATCACCGGAAGCACGAGGAGAAGCTGAAGCACCGGCAGAAGGACCAGCACTATGTAACGGTGTGATGCGAGGCGAACCCGTCGAGGAACTAGCAGCAGCAGAAGGACAATGTGTGGGTTCTCCGACGAGCTTCCCATTTCCTACATGTTTGAGCAAGAGTTAGCAACTGCCACTACAGGAAGAACCACCCTAAAGCAACACGTACTTGGCAACGATGTTCGTATGCGTTGTAAAATTTAATCGTAGATACACATAGATGGCGTTGCTGATCTGTACGTTGCACGTGGAAATTTAGTGTCGCGCCCAGGTTATTATTTGTTTTTGGCGCTAAGTGTGGAGATGCGCGGGCGATATTTTTCGGGAAGTTATATCTAAGGAGGCACGAGCGAGTTTTTCTCTTCCCATCTATTCCTTTGCCGCTAAGTTCTCATCTCCTCGTCTCCTCCTTCCACCGCCGCTCTAGTCTCCCAGATCCCGGCCTCCATCCACCTACTCGTCAATGGCAAGTCACCAGGAAGAACTCCCACGCCTGATCGAATGATCGAGTTCGTCAAACAAGGTGCGACTGTTTTCAAGGAGAGTTGCGGTTCCAATAGGTCCTCGTGATGCTCGAGGCGGCGGTCACCTTCGATAGCGGTCCCATGGGATTGGAGAGTTGCGTGAGGAGAAGCACATGGAAGATCTCAAAGGTTTGTCGTCCTTGGATTGGATCCGTGGCTCGCCTAGTCGTCCCCGATTTCTGCTAATTTTTCCCCATGCAGGATTCGTACGGCTGTATCTTGATGAGGCGTGGCAGTGAGTTTGAGCACCAAGGGCACGATGGAGGTCAAGCAATCGAGTGTTTAATATTCCTTTCTCCGTTCAAGTTTCCTCTCCCCGTTTCTTATGCTGATCTTGTTACTTTTATCGTTTTTTCCTCAGATGTTTGTGAGACCTCCCTGCATCGCCTGACATGGACTCTCAGTAATCGTTGTAAGCCCTCGCTGTGCACTCATATATACAGTTTTTACTCTTTCCAGGATCTGTTTCAGTTAACTGACGGGTGGTTTTGTCTCGTGTTGATTTATGGGGTAAGGATAAATAGTCTGCTATCTCAAGGTTAACGAAAAGCAAGTGACCACTTTGGAGCGATCTGTGCGTGCACCTGGGCGGAATTTAATTGCCAGCGGCTGAGCGCTTGGCCATTACGACGTTTAAGCGCTTACACTGTGAGGAAATCGTAAGCTCCTTCTTAATTAAGATTCATTGTATTGTAATTTGTAAGTGGCCTCACGGAATCAGTTCCATATCCCAAAGCAGGTTACAAAGAAGACTGGTACAACTATAATGCGTGGTAGAGCTGACAGATGGAACAAGTTAAGGTATCATTACGCCAGCATATACATAGCTTCAGATGTGTGCAAAGCCCATGGATCTATCAATGGAGTTAGCACAGCCAGGTAAAGTTTATTAATCTTTTCCTCTCCAGGGTTACAAGATGTAAATTACTATTAGTTTATCTTAATGTTGATATCTATCTCGTGCTCTGTTATTTTTAGTTTACATATACAGAGGATGTTTGTATTATTTCAGAGAAAAATTCCTGATGCCAAGAAAGCCCCTAAACAACCAGTAGGTATTCTAATTGGCTGAAGTCTACCCGTTCTCTTATATTGCCGTTTACAAATCTGCCATTTAACACTATGATTAATCCATGCTGGTACTGAAAGTATGTTTGGATCTTTTGTTTACAGGTTGTTTAGATCCAGTCATGATTATTTCTTATACAAATTTTGTTTTGTATTTCCATCAATGTGTAACCACTATGAGTTGTGGCCTTATGGGTCTCCTGAGCTATTTCAAGTGCACGGGATAGCAAAAATGTCTTACATGCTGAATTAGTAGACTTCACTATACCATTTACTATACTTGCAACTTTGATACTGAAAACATTATTTTTGTATTTGCAGGTCTCATACATCAATAAGACTTGCTATTTCTGGACAGTAGCTTTGAACATGTCAGGAAAATATCAGGATAAATTTAGAGATAGGACCCGTAGAGTGTCATGTTTTGATGTATGATTGTAACCATCTACTATGTATCTGTATGACTAGGTAGAATATCATACTCTGAATCCAGATTGTAACTTACTATTCTATATATATAATATTCATGTATGGGATGGAAAATTCAATATAAATAATGAATTCTTTATCACACAATGCATTCGTATTTTACAATTTCTGTGTTGTTGTATAATATGTATGAATTAAGTTCTCTCGTGTAGTAAAAAAATCTACTACCATCTTCCAGAAAAGTCAAGCTAATCCAAAAAAATTGGTTTTTAATATTGAATTATCAATACATGTAGGATCTGTCTACCAACACATACAACCATCGGTGAAAACCTGTAGCTACTTAGCAACGCATATCTCACTGCTTACCAACGCACGTATATCTGTTGCATTGTATTCTTGCAACGCCAGATAAGGCAACGCATTCTCATCCGTTGGTAAAGAGACTAGCAACGCATATATAGGCGCCTAGATACAGATTGATCTGTTGCTGTAGGGGGTCTTGTTGTAGTGTGCGAGGCAAAGGAAAGCAGTAACCAGTAGTTTGGGATCAAACTTACCGGGGTACTTTTGTAGTAGGAGAGAGCGAACACGTCCCTCGATGGCATCCGTGGAGTCGGACCCGGCTCCGGAGGCTCGTCCATAGGAGGGGCTACCCGCACTCTAGTGGTGAAAAAGTTCAGCACCGACTGCAAGATAGTTTAGATGTCAGGTGTTGCAAAAATAAAGGTTCAAACTAGGGAAGTGGGACTTGTCATATTTGACAAAAGTAAAGGTTAAAACTTACAGCTCGGAACAACTTTTGATACTCGGTCCAAGGCTTATTCATCTCCTCCCACTTGGCAAAGGCCACCTCATACTGCGCATGGGCGGCAGCGTAGGCTTCCTCAAAATCGGGCTACAATTTCGAAAAGAATGAATCTCGTCAACTTAGCCATGCAAGAACGAATGTCAGAAAGAGGATGCAAAAAAACTTACATCGATGGGAGTGGATCGACGAGGCTGTGGACGAGGCGGGATCAATGGGCTGTTGTCAGGGAGAGTAGCTTTTGCCTACGTGAAGGTCATGGCAGGCCTAACCACCTTATTAAGAGTGCGATTACGGCCATGCGTCCTTCCGTGCCCCGAGAGGACCACCGCCCTGCATCGCGAAAAGAATTGTTATTCATACCAAGTAGAAACATGCGGTGAAAATAAATGCACGTTGTTCCATGTATATATATATATACCGACCTCTCGTCGACCTCGCTTAAGGGGTCATCCACCTCCGGGTGAAAACCCTGGAACGTCGTGCAGTAGCTGTCCACGGCCTCCTCGGATCTGCCGTAGTACTCAGGAGCCTGTGGCTGAGGCTTCTTTGGATCGGGCTTCTTTTCCCTCATCTTCTTCCACGCACCGATGTGGGAGCTTACCGTCCCAGTCTCGGCGTCCTGCATCACGAAATGAAATGTTATTCATACCAAGTAGAAACATGCGGTAAAAATAAATGCACGTCGTTCCGTGTAAGGTTAGACTTCTGTGCCTTCAGCGTACTAAGCAAGGTAGCTGCGCTTTCCTTGCCCTGACTCATATTGTTCAATCAACTGCATTGAGAAACAATAAATATTAGCACACAAGTATGACAACATTAATATTGAAGCAAATAGTAAACTAAAGAACAAAAAAGAAAAAGAGAGGAAATTTGATCGTCACAAATATAGTTCCTTTTATCGTTCTTCCACAGGGATCAAAGTAGTAACTACGACATCTGAAAAGAAATTTACATAAGTACAAGATCCCGGTGATTTTACAAATAGCAATTTACATGGCAATTTTACAAATAGCAATTTACATGACAAATTTTACAAATTCTACTAACCAATGTTTCTGCTCAAGTCAATGCAAAATCAGGCGTACACATGTAATTGTTTTTGGCTGCCTATAGACTGCACCAATGCACTTGCACAAGAGCATCATATCCAACATTGCATAGCTATATCACAAGTCATAAATGGCCATTGTTAAAAAGATTGTTTGCTTCAGCAGAATGATTTGTGTGTATGGCAGCAGGGAGAAATTTTCACTAAGTCCTAAATCTGAAAATTCTGAATCTGTTAGCAATTATTGTTCTTACACAAATTCACAAGTGTGCCTAGTAGCTAAACAACCGAAACATAATCTAGCAAAGTAAATCGACTCGTAACACTAGTAGAAACAGAGGCATTGGTGCGGCTCTTTAGTACCGGTTGCAACAAAACCCGGTACTAAATGGGGCATTAGTCCCGGTTTGTATGACAAACCGGGACAAAGTTCCCTCCTTTTTATCTTTTATCTTCTGTGCCTCTGGGCGAGGACCTTTAGTCCCGGTTTGTAATACAAACCGGGATAAAATTTCCTTCTTTTTATCTCTGTCCCGGTTTGTATTACAAACCGGGACTAAAAGTCCTCTATATCTTCCACCCGGCCCGGCCAGCTCCATTTTGAAGCAACTCGACCCCAACTCCATTTTTCATCTCTCCCAAGCTCTAGGTCACCCATTTTTTCTCCAACATTTGTCAAGTTTGGTGGCACCATATACAAGGGTTAGCAACTTCTTCATCTTCTCTTCCGGCATTTCAAGTTTAGCTCATTTTCGTGCAAGTTTAGCAAGTTTGATTTAGGTTGTGCTTGCAAGGTGTTTGATGAAATGCCTAAGTTAGAGATTTCATTTGTTTTATATGCATTGTGAGCTTAAATTGAAGTATAATTTGTGGTTTTATGTAGTGTCTTCCCGTCACCTGATCCTCACCGCCGTCGATTGCCCGCGCCGCTCCGTCGCCGACACCACCTCGGTGAGCCTCTTTTTTATCTTTTATAAAAAATGTTAGTTATATGATTTATATGCATAATTATTTATTGTATAATTTTCTTATGTTTTTATATATATATAGTGTCATGGTTTTGATATCCGTCCCTGTCGGCCCTCGTCCTGTCTATGATTCGGATGTGGTATATCTTTTTAGCTATTTGTTTTGTTTCGTGTTTATAACAATCATGCCGACAAACTTAACGTAGATATATTTTTATTTAGGAGGTAGTTGAACCGGAATTTGCGGTCGACCCTATTGTCGAGTATTTTAAAAAAGAAAACGACGAATTGAGAGCAAAATTGAAAATAAGTGAAGATCTTCGTCTCCAATGCCTAGACGAGAAGATGGAATTGGGCTTGAAGATTGCCGACATCGATGATGCTCACGGGCTCGAGCTTGCCGACGTCGTCGCTAGTTACGAGAGGAAGATGGATGCAATGCGCGTGAAGCTTAAAAAGATTAGAAAATATGCCATTAGTCAAGAGGCTTGGTATCATTATGCTGTGGTTCAATAGTTACATTGGTTGCGATTCTGATCGCATTTGTTGTTGGATTTAAATTCTTTAGATAGTTGTATGTTAGTTCTATTGATGTATGTTTCGTGAGAACTATGTATTACATTTGAGCACAACTCTACTTTGTTTTTAATGTGATGAACTTGTATTAATTAATTTGGTCACGTATCTCTTATTTAGCTCGTGTAATGGTTTTTGATGTATTTATGTAATGCAGATGAGCCGAGAATGGATGTACGGTGATCGACGCTTACCCGAGTTTATTGATGGCATGCATCGTTTTCTCGATGTGGTTAAGTTAAACAAGCTGAAGAATGGTTTTATGATTTGTCCATGTGATAAATGTCGGAATAACAGGAATTACCCGAGCGTAAGAACAATACACTCCCACTTGTATCGAGAAGGCTTCATGCCCAATTATTTTTGTTGGACCAAGCACGGAGAAAGAGGGGTTATAATGGAAAACCCTGAAGAAGAGGATGATGACAACTATCCCGTGTTCTCTGATGAACACGGTGATACTACAATGGAGGAAGAGCATGAGGTCATTGTTGATCAGTCCGACGATGATGATCTTCGTCAGGTCATTCGTGATGAACAGATGAACTGCGTAACTGAAAACGAGTGGTCGAAGCTGGAGCAAATGTTAGAGGATCACAAAAAACCGTTGTACCCAAATTGTGAAGATGGCCAGAAAAAGCTAGGTACCACCCTGGAATTGCTGCAGTGGAAGGCAAAGAATGGAATATCTGACAAGGCATTTCAAGAGTTGCTACAAATATTTAAGAAGAATCTTCCGAGGAATAATGAAATGCCCACAACACGTACGAAGCAAAGAAGATTGTCTGCCCTCTAGGATTAGAGGTACAAAAGATACATGCATGCATCAATGACTGCATCCTCTACCGCGGTGAGAAGTACGAGAATTTGAATGCATGCCCGATATGCGGTGCATTGCGGTATAAGATCGCGCGAGATGACCCAGGTGATGTTGAGGGCGAGCCGAGCCCCAGGAAGAGGGTTCCCGCGAAGGTGATGTGGTATGCTCCTATAATACCACGGTTGAAACGTTTGTTCCGAAACAAAGAGCATGCCAAGTTGTTGCGATGGCACAAAGAAGACCGTAAGGAAGACGAGATGCTCAGACACCCCGCTGATGGGTCTCAGTGGAGAAAAATCGACAGTGCGTTTGGGGATTTTGCAGCTGACGCAAGGAACTTACGGTTTGGTCTAAGTACAGATGGCTTGAATCCGTTTGGGGAGCAGAGCAGCAGTCATAGCACCTGGCCCGTGACTCTATGTATCTATAACCTTCCTCCTTGGTTGTGCATGAAACAAAAGTATATTATGATGCCAGTGCTTATCCAAGGACCGAAACAACCCGGCAACGACATTGATGTGTATCTGAGGCCATTAGTTGACGAACTTTTACAGTTATGGTCTGACGAAGGTGTACGTGTGTGGGATGAGTACAAACAAGAGGAGTTTCCCCTACGAGCGTTGCTGTTTGTAACCATCAATGATTGGCCTGCTCTTAGTAACATTTCAGGACAGTCGAACAAGGGATACAAAGCATGCACGCACTGTTTAGATAAGACTGACAGTGCATATATAGGTAAGAAGATTGTGTACATGGGGCATCGTCAGTTTCTTCCAGGCAGGCATCACGTAAGAAACGGAGGCAAGCACTTCAAAGGTTTGGCAGATAACCGGACGAAGCCTACACGCCGTGATGGTGATGTTGTATATGGCATGGTCAAGGATTTGGAAGTAATATTTGGAAAGGGTCCTGGCAGTCTAAATGTTCCGAAAGACGTAAACAAGCGCGTACCCTTGTGGAAAAAGAAATCTATATTTTGGGATTTACCCTATTGGGAAATCCTAGAGGTTCGCTCTGCAATCGACGTGATGCACGTGACGAAAAATCTTTGCGTGAACCTGCTAAACTTCTTAGGCGTGTATGGGAAGACGAAAGATACAGCGGCTGCACGGCAGGACCAGCAAAGTACGCACCACGGAATAGACAACCTGAATTCAGAGAAGTATGAAGGTACTTCCAGCTACGCTCTTACCAAAGCAGAGAAGGAGATCTTTTTCCAAGTCCTTAGCAGTATCAAGGTCCCGTCTGGCTACTCGTCGAATATAAAGGGAATAATAAACATGGCAGAGAAAAAGTTCCAAAACCTGAAGTCTCATGACTGCCACGTGATTATGACACAATTACTTCCGGTTGCATTGAGGGGGCTTCTACCGGAAAACGTTCGAGTACCCATTGTGAAGCTATGTGCATTCCTGAATGCAATTTCTCAGAAGGTAATCGATCCAGCAACTCTACCAAGTTTACAGACGGGTGTGGTCCAATGTCTTGTCAGCTTTGAGTTGGTGTTTCCACCGGCCTTTTCAATATTATGACGCACCTCATAGTTCACCTAGTCGAAGAGATTTCCATTCTCGGTCCTGTATTTCTACACAACATGTTCCCCTTTGAGAGGTTCATGGGAGTATTAAAGAAATACGTTCATAACCGTGCTAGGCCTGAAGGAAGCATGTCCAAGGGCTATGGAACAGAGGAGGTCATTGAGTTCTGTGTTGACTTTCTTCCAGATCTTAACCCCATCGGTGTTCCTCAATCGCGCCATGAGGGGAGACTGCGTGGAAAAGGCACGATAAGAAAGAAAGCAACAAGAAGTATGAAAACTCAGAAGAGAGATGTAAGCGCTAATTTCCGCATCCGAGCATCTCGCCAGACTTTCGAGCAATTTGAAGGTAGATGGTAGGGTAGTTCCGATTGAAGAAATTTTGCACACTGATAGTCATCTCGCTTTGCTCGGGGCGAAGTTATGCCGCGATGGGTTTCCGTATAGGACCCCGCTCCAAATTCGTGTAGAAATGCTCAGGGTTGGGCTTTTCTAGAAAAACAAATCGAAAGAAAAAATAAACAAAAGCACACGGTTGCGAAGATGGCGGCCGGCTTTTCTAGATTTTGTCCTCTGTTCCTCTCTTCGTCGCGGTTGGGTTTGCTCTGACATTTCTGCGGAGGTACTGGAGGTGGTGTGACAAAACAGAAGCAAAATAGAAAAAACAAAACAGAAACAAAATAGAAAAAACAAAACAGAAACAAAATAGAAAAACAGAAACAAAGGACTATTAGTACCGGTTGTTATTTACAACTGGTTCTATAGGGTTGGGCTTCGCGCCCGAAATTTTGCCGCGGCCCAAAACACACCTTTAGTCGCGGCTCGTGTTACCAGCCGGGACTAAAGATCCTTTATCACCGGTTGTGTTTTACAGCCGGTACAAAAGGGTATTTAGTCCCAGCTCGTAATACCAACCGCGACTAAAGGTCGTTTGAATGCAGTTTTAACTGGGGCTCGACGAATCGATCCCCATTTTCTCGACTCCTCGACGCTGCGCTCCTCGACGCGACTCCGCCGCCGCTCTCCAGCCCCGCCGCGCTCCGGCGAGCCCTGCCCCGGCGATTCTCCGGCGAGGAACCACCCCACCGCCGCGTCCCGGCCCCTCTGCCACTGCCACGTACTGCGCCGCCCACTGCCCCGGCGCCGCCCACTGCCTCTCTGCCACTGCCCCGGCGCCGCCCCACTGCCTCTGCCACCGCCACGAGGCCGCCGTCCATCGGCCCCTCTGCCACTGCCACGAGGCCGCCGCCGTCCGGGTCTCCTCCACACAGCACCACCGCCGCCGGCCGCCCAAGGTGAGAGATTTAATTTTGCATTCTCTTTTTTTTTCTCCATAGTTGCATTATATAGCTATTGTAGTTGTAAATTTTTTGTTATTTAGCCATTAGTTGCTATGAAAATTTAATAGCTATTGTAGTTGTAATTTATGTTATTTTTGTTAATATTTTTGTTATTTCTCCATAGTAGTTATTTCTCCATTTGAAATTGAAGCAAATTTAGCAAAGTTAGAAAATATTGTCAGTTTAGCTATGAAAATTAGATTGCAAAATTAGATTGTCAAGTTAGAAATATTGTCAAGTTTGAAATATTGCTAAGTTTCAAATATTGCTAAGTTTCAAAATTTTAGCTAAATTAGAAATATTGTCAAGTTTCATAATATTGCTAAGTTTCAAAATTATTAGTGTAGCAATTTTCCTAAGTTTCATAATATTGCTAAGTTTCAAAATTATTAGTGTAGCAATTTTCCTAAGTTTCATAATATTGCTAAGTTTCAAAATTTTAGCTAAGTTTGAAAATATGCAGTGACATTGAGCTATGGCTGACGATGCCCCCACCTTCGTCCGAGATTTGGAGGAAGACCGTTTCCAAGAAATAATATATAACAACGCTGCCGGACCCAATTCCGATGGAGAATATTCCGATGGAGAAGATTCGTCCGACGAAGAAGACGCCGAAGAATTCAGCGCGAAATGCTTGAATGACTCCGGTGATGGACTTGAGTTAGAAAATTTCAGAGACGACGACGACGACGAAGAAGAACCGTCTGGATCACTAGCTAAGCAGAAGGTATATATATTAAGTCTTGTTGATCACTATAGCTAGATGCATTAATTGATTTATAATCGCACTTATTAACAAAACATTTTTCTTTCAGCCCTCCGGATCTCAGTCGTCAATCCCCGTACGAGGCCCGGCCCAAGGGATAAAGCTCCCGGACGGTGCAACGTTGTCGATCGACGAAGTTACCTTCAAAGGCAAACCGGAGAAACCCGATGGAATCTACACTAAATATGTACGTCAGTGTGGAGTTTTTGTAAGGGACAAGGTCCCGATCACTGTGACAGAATGGAATGAGCCGAAGAAAGCCAACATAGGCGCAAAATTTCTCGAGCAAAGAATAAAAGATATCCTTTGGGACTCAATGTTGTCTAAATTCAGCCTACCGGCAGATCTCCCACAGAAGATGAAGGATAAAGTCAAGGAGTGGACCCTTAGCAAGATGGCCCAGCAATTCAACCACTGGAAGAACACATTGTGGAAAAAATATGGGAACAAAGATATAGTTTTCACTGGACATCTAGAGAAGCTAAAAGATGACTGGGCTGAATTTGTGGCGTATAAGAAATCGGCCGTCGCTGTGGCCCGATCGACCCGAAATAAGTTGAATGCTAAGAAGAAGAAATATTTCCATCATTTGGGCTCCGGTGGCTACAAGACTGCCTTGCCTAAGTGGCAAGCCTATGAAGACGAGCTGCGGAAAAACGGAATCCGTCCACAGACAGATGACTGGCCCGACAGGTCCAAGTTCTGGTTGTTCGCGCATGGGGCAGTGTTGCACCCAAAAACAGGCCTGATTGTTGCAAAGGGAAAATGGCGGAGAAAAATTAGAAGAGTCATCAGAAAAATAAAAGATGTCATAGAACTAGTCAAGGAGGGAAAATATGTTCCCGATAGAGAGGACGACGAGCTTTCACAAGCCCTCGGGAATAAAGAACGCTGGGGGCGATGTCGAGGCAGAGGAGGCGGGGTTGGTTTTCTTGAAGGGTGGCCGGAAGACGTTGCAACTTATAGAAAACATTGCAGAAGTAAGAAGAAGGAGGCCGATAGGTTTACCGCATTAGAACGCACGGTGCAGGCTGTGCAGAGGCAACTGGCCTCAATGACCCAGACCAGGGAATCTCAACTGCGAATAGAAGCTTCTGCAGGCGATACCGGCCCATCTCAGCGGAAAAGCAGCGTGGGTTCCACGCAGCTACAAGATCCTGCAGTTGATGAACCAGTTGCTGAACCATCGGCGGCTCACTACCCCGTGGATGATATCACGGAGAAGACAAATTGTGAGTTACATGCGCCGATGATGAACATTACTTGTCCGGTGGCGACTGGCTATGCTTTACGACATCAACCTGGAGAAACCTTCCATTTTGGTGTGATTCCGACTGGATTTGCTCGTGTCGGGGTCACGAAAGTTCTGCCGGGATTCGGCGCAATACTTCTTGCCATTCCTGGAGCTCAAGGCGAGAAGACATTGGGAGAAGTTGAGCTTGGTATCGTTCTATGGAAGAAGGAATACATCAAGTTTCCAGACTCGGAGCCAAGGCCACCGACTCCTCCCGTTAGACATTCACCACATCAAAGTCCACCCGCCTCCCCCCACGAAGATTGGGAGCCCGCCGCGAGTCCATCTCCCGCGCTGTCCCGTCAGCCGACTGATGCCCCCACTAGTAAATTGACAAAGCGGAAGCTGTTCCCGTCGTCCTCCCCTGTTAAGAAACGTGGAAAAAGTGTGCGGGCTCCTGAGAACCCCAAGGAAGTCAAGGCTCCTGAGAAGTTACCTTCTGAGATGACTCAGCAGGAATTATCTGAGAGCCTACGTGAAGGGTCGAGAGCCTTTTTTGAGCAGAAAAAGAAGGAAAGAGTCGAGGCAAGACTTGACCCCATAAAGGAACTTCTGAAGACTATACCAAATGCGGTAAAAGATCACACCGTTGACAACCTATATGACCCTCCACCTTCGCCCATTACAGACTACGAGCGAGGTATTGACAAGGTACTTTCCTCACAGAATGAGCAAGAGAAATTGCGCGGGAAAGGAGTTGCCCAGCTCGGAGAACAAGAAGCACAATCGCTCGCCCCGCTCGTTGTACCTTCTGAAACTCGGGAAATCGAGCATGGAGAAGTTGTCATTGGCGTTGCAGGTTACCCCATGGCGGAGAAGGCCACACAATTTGATTTTGAACTCGGGCTGCCTATGGTGGAAAATCCGAGCCTGCTGACAACACAGTTATGGAATTTGAATGGCTGGTACATGACCGCCGTAAAAGAAGGGAGATTCTCTATCATGGCGGCGGTTAAGGAACAACACTACTTCCGAGAATATTGTGTGCATGTTGAGTTCCGAGAACTTTTTCAGATGTACAATCAACGTGCTCTCGACAAATCTATCATCAGCTGCTATTGTCTGTAAGTAATTTATTCCTGTAATTTAATTATTTATAGTTATAATCTCTTATTCATTGCTTGAAATTATCCTCACAAAATTCTTGTGTACGCTAATTATGCAGAATGAAGATACGTGAATGCAGACTCGGAGGAATCTGGGACATTGGTTTCATTGACCCGGATAAAGTTCATGTCAAGACCGTGGAAGAAAATCCCGTGAACACAGAGGACGTTTTGTTAACGTTTTTTAAGCGACAAAGTACGAAAAAGGAAATACTTTTTCCTTACAACTTCGGGTGAGTTTTACCGTCTTGTCCACATTCTATTTTGCTTCCCCGATATTAAGTGTAATCGATAAGTTCTGAATACCTTCGTATATAAATGTGCGCAGGTTCCACTACATTCTGCTAATCATTAGACTCGAGATAGGAGAAGTTGAAGTCTGGGACTCATTAAGGATAGATCAAGATGAATACAAAAGCGTGCGTCTAATGCTCAGGAGGTAATTTCAATCGCACTATATCAGCCTCTTTTGTTCATTTCCTGATATCAAAAGTATAAGTAATAACTACTCAATTTATTTTCTTTTCCGGACAGGGTTTACAGAAAGTTCAAAGAGGAAGAACGCGGTGAATGGCCAGATAAGCTGGTGTTCAAGACTAACAAAGTAAGTACTACTACATGTATCTTTCTAATACCGTTATCATTCTCTTGATTATTATTTGATTAAATTATATTCTTGTATATATAGTGGTGTCTGCGACAACAAGAGGGGACAGAACTATGTGGATACTATGTTTGCGAGTACATTCACACGAAGGTCAATGAGAGAGTCAACAGTGTAAGAAATCGAGAGGTGCGTAAACATCATACACAACTTTTATTTTGCAACCATCAATTGTGTTTAGTGGAAATCATAGCTAATTTCATTTCCTTCTTTTAAAGATGTCAAACAAGCGGAACCGCCTCCTACCACACAACCGCGTAAAAGCTATTGCGGAGGAATTGGCGGGATTCTTACTTACGCATGTCATAGATGAACTCGGTGAATTCTACTTTGACGACAGACCCCCTCCACCCCCTGCAGTCGATGCTACAAGGGAACCCCCTGCAGTCGATGATAAAGGGAACCCCCTGCAGTCGATGCTACAAAGGAACAGGCTCCATTGTAATTAATTAGGTGTACTTAAATTTATATGTGACGAGAGTACTTTGTATGTGTATAATGACTACTTTATATGTGTAGTGAGTACTTTATACGCGATCTCCTCCGAAACCCTGAAAAATGAGCGAAAAGGAAAAAACCAGAAACCCTAAACCCCGAAAAATAAACGAAAAGAAAAAAAACCAAAACCCCCTGAAATTATATGCAAAAAAAGCAGGAACCTTTAGTCCCGGTTTGTATTACAAACCGGGACTAAATATCCTCATGGTCGCGCGCCCCTGTGCGCCCACGTGGAGACCCTTTAGTACCGGTTTTATTTTGGTACCGGTACTAAAGGGTTACCCCTTTAGTGCCGACCCTTTAGTACCGGTTGTGCAACCGGTACTAAAGGCCATCTACAACCGGTACTAGAAGTGGGTTCTCTACTAGTGTAAATAGATTGCTTAACTGTATTGCTTAACTTTTACACTTCTAACAGCACTAGTTCACGGGAAGTTGCAGAAATTGAAGAGAGGAAGAGATGAATCGATTTGAACCAATACAAAGGAACTTCTGGTTGGTGGAGAGCAGCAGCAGCGACAGGAGTTGAGGAAGAGGAGCTTCAGGTTGTGCTTCTATCGGCGGCGGCAGCGAGGAACCCACCTTCCCCTCATGCTCCTTTCGTTGGTGGTGGTGGTGGTGGTGGTGGTGGTGGCAGGGTTTCGAGAGGAGGGTGGGCGGCGTCGCGGTGGAGCGTGGAGGGTGGACGACGGGGTGTAGGGTGGACGGAGGAGGTGTGGAGGAGGAGGTGGAATGGCCAGAGCGGAGCGGCGGGTGGGGGAGAGATGCGGGTGGACGCCGGCGAGCAGGCCCGGCCACGCCGCCGCTCGATCTGGTGGAGGAGCCGGTGGTGCGGTGGAGGGGGAAGGGTCGCCGGAGCAGGCCCGGCCGCGCCGTCGCTCGATCTGGTGGAGGAGCCGGTGGTGCGGTGGAGGGGGGAGGGTCGCCGATTCCGCGCGTGCTCGATTTCGATTTGGAACTGACGTTGCCGATTCGGGCGCGTGCCATGTCTAAAAACAGACAGAACCTATGCCGACGGCAAAGCCGTCGGCTTAGGCTTTTCCTTTTTTTTAATTCCATTTAAAAAACAGACAGCACCTATTTGCTATAAATTTTTACAGTTTTTGAATAAAAAAAATTATAAATTTTTACAATTTTTTAATAAACAAATTTATAAATTTTTACAGTTATATGGTAGGGCCACACAAAAAACATATTGTATTATATCTCCGGCGAAACCCTGAATCCGCTGGAAAAACCCTAACGTTTCCGTCTACCCCATAGACGTGCGTCGAAAGGGGGTAGCCCAGTGGACTATTTTGCTTGGATGTGTTAGGTTAGGCCATGGGAAGGTGAGAAACCAAAGTCTACCCCAAATCAACACAAGATTCCTTCCGGTTCGCCCGAAAGGGGAGTTTTCAACTCTAAGTGCAGGAACTCACTAGAGAGAAAGCGACGCCGGTGAACCCGGTCACACCCCGGAGTAGGATATTGGAAATTTAAAAATCACTACACACTTGTATACACATGGTATGGCACAACCTAGGTTTGGGTGTGGTTCCGACGCTCCGGGACCCCACTTCGGCGAAACCTAGCCCCGCTGGGAAAACCCTAGCGTTTTCGTCTACCCCCATAGACGTGCGTCGAAAGGGGGTAGGCCAGTGGACTATTTTGCTTGGATGTGTTAGGTTAGGCCATGGGAAGGTGAGAAACCAAAGTCTACCCCAAATCAACACAAGATTCCTTCCGGTTCGCCCGAAAGGGGAGTTTTCACCTCTAAGTGCAGGAACTCACTACAGAGAAAGCGATGCCGGTGAACCCGGTCACACCCTGGAGTAGGATATTGGAAATTTAAAACTCACAACACACTTGTATACACATGGTATGGCACAACCTAGGTTTGGGTGTGGTTCCGACGCTCCGGGACCCCACTTCGGCGAATCCCTAGCCCCGCTGGGAAAACCCTAACGTTTTCGTCTACCCCCATAGACGTGCGTCGAAAGGGGGTAGTCCAGTGGACTATTTTGCTTGGAGCTGTTAGGTTAGGCCATGGGAAGGTGAGAAACCAAAGTCTACCCCAAATCAACACAAGATTCCTTCCGGTTCGCCCGAAAGGGGAGTTTTCACGTCTAAGTGCAGGAACTCACTAGAGAGAAAGTGATGCCGGTGAACCCGGTCACACCCCGGAGTAGGATATTGGAAATTTAAAAATCACAACACACTGGAAGGGCTCACAAGCGCTCGAAAGAAACACACCGCTGATCCAACGGCTCACAAGCACTGGAAGGAAACACACGATTCGTGTGCTTCTGCCTGATCCAAGGGCTCACAAGCGCTCGAAAGAAACACACCGCTGATCCAACTGCTCACAAGCACTGGAAGGAAACACACGATCCGTGTGCTTCTGCCTGATCCAAGGGCTCACAAGCGCTCGAAAGAAACACACCGCTGATCCAACGGCTCATAAGCACTGGAAGGAAACACACGATCCGTGTGCTTCTGCCTGATCCAAGGGCTCACAAGCGCTCGAAAGATACACACCGCTGATCCAACGGCTCACAAGGACTGGAAGGAAACACACGATCCGTGTGCTTCTTCCTGATCCAACGGGTCAGCAGCGCCAGAAAGAAACACACCGCTGATCCAACGGCTCACAAGGACTGGAAGGAAACACACGATCCGTGTGCTTCTTCCTGATCCAACGGGTCAGTAGCGGCAGAAAGAAACACACGACGCCTATAAATAGGCCACTCCTCAGACATGTTACTCACTCACACAAAACATTCCAGCGTCAGTCGGAGAGGCATCTTTGGGCAACTAGCGGCAAGACGTCTCTGATGATCTGCGACCGTTCCAAACGGTTGCAGATCATCAGAGATGTTTTGCCGGACGGTTGTAGATCATCAGAGACGTCTTACCGCTGCTTGGATCGAAGTGGCACTCAAACACAAAATATTCGGGTTCCCTAGCTATGCCCGACACTGAATGCAACGACATTCGACCGTGAATCAGTGTCGGGCTGTAGCTAGGAGAAACCATGTGTTTTGTTTCCCAGGTTACGCCTCTCGACGACCTCTCCGCGCCCGTGGCCTCCGCCGGTGCCCCTCCACGCCTCTGTGGACCTCCCCTAGTCCGTCCCCATGCCAGTGTACGGTACCCTTTCTCCCTGATCCCCTCCTCCCCTCCGTAGGTTGCATGTACCTTAGGTGTTTGATCAAATTCCCCACTATTGGTTTCAGATCTCGGGCATATACGTCGGCGATGGCCGCGGCCGGACACCCGTTGGACAATAACGGCCCAGTGCAGGATTGGGCTCCGCCGGGCTGGCACTGGGAGTTATCTTCCGGAAGGGTGGCGATGGCCGCGGTCGGTGTGTATTGGTCCTTGCGAGAAGTGTGTTCTGGAGAAGGTAGGCAACTTCGATCCGACGTGGTTCTGAAAGGGGCATGGTTAATTTAGGTAGTCGAAGGACAAGGGTGTTGCGTCGTCGAAGGGCAAGGGTGTTGCGTCGTCGAAAGGCAGGAGTGATGCGGGAGGCTGCGTCGATGGTAGATGAATTTATGTTGTGTTCTCGCTACTACCGATATTTTCTTCTCTGTGTAATTTATGTTGTCAATATAATTTGCAGGGTTTGTTTAATATCAATGTGAAAAGTTGTCGAAATGGGGTAGCAAAATGATTTTTTTGGTTGCTTGTGTCGACCCTGTTATCGAAACGCAACACACGGCCTTGTTGGATATTTAAAACACAAAACACACTTGTATACATATGGTATGGAACAACCTAGATTTTGGTGGGGTTCCGACGCTCCGGTATAGACAATTATTCGCGACGTTATTTTATGTGGGTGGGAACCGCTATTCGGCGAAGCTATGTACATAGAATATGAATAAAACATATTAAACTTAATTGAGTGTAATAAATAAATACATAAAAAAGAAGATTAGGGTTAAAATGTTAAAAAAATGGTAGAGACCTTGCCGTCGGCACAGATTGCCGTCGACGTCACATTAACTTCTGTGCCGACGGCGTCCTGTGTCCCGACGAGTGTCGTCGGGGTAGAACATCTGTGCCGACGGCCATTTCTTTGCCGACGGCCTTGTGGGCGGCTGATCCTCATACGCCCCCGTGCCCACGGGGCCGTCGGCACAGTTCGCCATTCCTGTAGTGGGCGGGCGTGTCATGTGCTGCTCCATGAATGATCGATCTGGGTGTTTCTCAAGCTGGCCCCTCCGTCTCCTCCCTGAATCTTCTGGGCGCGTGTGCTCCGCCGCCGCCAGGGTGTGTGATGTTCTGGGCCTTCTCTTCGAGGCTCCGATCTCCTTGCTTCGCCATTGCACCTGACACATGAAAGAAAGACATAGAGAGGGACCTCTGGTTTTGCACGTCGGCGCAGTGTGCGTCATCGCCGTCGCCGGCGCATCCGTCCAGCCAAACGCCGTCTCATTGTCGCCCATGGGGGTTGTGCACGAGGGCGGCCGCCATGCTCCCTGGCTCCTCTCCTCAGCGCTGGTGGTTACCTTCTATGGGTGTTGGGGCTCCGGCTGTCTCTCCGTGTTTCCGGCCGGATGCGATCTGTCCTCCTGTGTCCACGGGCCTTCTTCCGATGCGATCCGATGACTAGGGTGCAGGCGCGTTTGCTTCTCGCTGCCGTCTCCTCCAGGGTCCCCCTCTGCCCTCCTCTCCTCCAGGTGTGTGTTTTTATAGCTAGCCCGTGTGAGAGGATAACGATGCTCGGGCGGCAACTCAGATACGTGATCTTCGGCTTCTGTAGGCACGGGTGAGTATATCTCCACGGCGGACCGGCCGGCCGCGCGATCTTCTGCCGCAAGAAACGCCGATCGTTCGCGATCTCGGCCTTCGTCTGATGCCTATCTGATCACTTCGATGAAACCAACCAACCTGGATACGGCGCTTGTGTATACTTTAGCTGCCGAAAGGTAGTTCATGCCTGTGCACACGATCGAAGCTGATGGATCCACCCATGGACCAGCCCCATGCATGCACGTACTGAGTTGATCGATGGAACAACCAGCTAGCTGCATGTACGTAATTTTATTTTAGTACTAGCTCAACGCTTATACCTTGTACGCATATGAGGTCCATAATTTCGTACAAAAATGCGTCGAAGATGTAGCATGCACCACGTCATGTCTGACAGTGGGCCATATTTGTAAGAAACAGCGTCAACTCGGTTAAAACGAGGTTTCGTGAAAACTGGTGGTTCTTTGCAACGCTGTCAATGAAAAGTGGTGGTGATTTCCGAATTCGTTGGAAACCGGTGGTCTTTTGCAACGTAACCACGAATTGTGGTGGTTTTTTTTGCAATTTTCTCGTTCCGCTTGAATCACTCTTTGCACTTCAGACCAAATGACCCCGTCGTCTCAATCAGGGATTCAGGGGCCGTCTCGACCCTTTCATCTGTTTCCTTGGGTGGTATTGGTAAGTACTGCATATGAAGAAGAAAATCTATATTGGACCCCGAGCTACATGGCTCTTGGTATTTTTCATTGTTCAAATTCGACATTTTAAAGTTTCAAATAGTTCTTAATTTTCTTCTAGATCTCTCCGATGATGCATTCTACCAACAGTGAAAATCTCAAGGTCAAACACATTGTCTTTTTTACTACGCAAAAATGACAAAATCTGACAAATATTAAAGGTTTTAATATGTGTTGTTCACTTTTTCATATCCATGATTTTATTAACTTTGCACAGCCCAAAGTACAGAGTTTTCGAATTGGATTTTGCACATTGTTAGAATAAATCATCATCTACATCTACGGTTGTTTTTTAGAATTTTCTGAAACTTTAAATTGCCCTTTTTAATGTAAAAAAATCCGTGACCAATGTAGCCCGGGCTCCAAAAGTGCACTCTCATATGAAGGTCACAACTCACAAAGGCTCGGTGGTCTAACGTGGTTTTCGGCCGACCTGCCACCGGAGAGCATATTGCACGTTATTTTTTATATATTTTTTTGAACAGGGGCTCGGTCCCGAGGGACCGAGAAACTTCATTGACTTTCAACCCTGGAGATACATTTTGCAGATAAGGCTACATAAAAGCTGAAAATTACACACAAACCTAAACTTTTTGCACTAAGGACCTCAAAGCAAATCGAAGAAAAGCAATTAGGTCCTGCTCCTTCTCTAGCGCAACGAGCTCGAAGCTGCGCACGGCCTAACTCAACCTCGCCGGGGACGAACCACTTGGGAGGAGGAGCCGGGAGCAAGCCGCACACAACTTGAAGGGCCTCCGTCACGGCATCACGGCATATTGCACGTTATGGCAAGTGAAAATCGTATGTATGTGTCAAGTGCTATGAATCAACCGACACGAACCGCTGAGTTTCAGTCTGACAGTATGCAACAAGCTCGAGATACGATGACATCTCTTTCAGTAAGCACCAAAGATGCAGAAGCTAGGGCTTTTACCCCTTTTCAGGAAAAAAAACACCAAATTAGCAAGGTGATACTGAACTGCACATCGAATGAAACTTTGGAGTCAAGTGTGTGGAAGCCATCTCTCTCGCGGATATGCACCTCCTTTCATCTTCCAACTTAACTATGCTTCCCCGACTTGAAGAACCATGGCTCTGCACACGTCTTCAGTGCAAGGCAAAACGATAAAATTGACAATATTTTCAAAGTGTAGTACAAAACAAACCAAATTTTAAAACATTTCACGATTTGTCGCCCTCAACTAAAAGAGGATGGCTGCACTAAGTGTGCAAAACAATGCATACGTATGTTGTGTATCATAAAAAAACAAAGAGGCTTTGAAAACAATGCATGTGTTTACTAGCCCCAATGTAGATCATGATGCATAGATTTGTAATCAGAAAAAGCTACAAAAGGACTTGTCATTTGGAACCGTCTAAGGACTATGGCGGTTGCAAGTTGCAACACAATATTAAATTTCCTTTGGCGTGCGTGTGTGGAGACGCCATGCTTCATGGATGCTTCCGAGAGGCAGCAGAAAATCATACTCTAGCCCATCAGAGAATGAGTAACCCCACAGCTCCACCATGCTCCCTTCCGTGCCTCAAGAACACCAAAGCATGGGTGAGGTAAAATCAGGGTAGGTGTTTTTGGGACAATGGCTTGCAAAAATTTGTCATGCCTTTGTTGAGGGGTGGTGAATGACTACCGACCGCCTTCTTTTCAGTGATTCCCTTACTGCTCCGGACTGATGGACTTGATTCTTCACTTCGTGGAGATTTTACTCTTGTGAGGACTGCTTTCGCGGACAATTTGGTTGTCCCTTGGCTTCACGATATTTTTTTTTCTTTATAGGATTGCTTGGAAATTGCTTTATTCTTGCTCTTCTTTTGAGCATTGATCAAACTTGCTTGGAGATACTTAATGTTTCCTCGGGGAGCCACCTTGAGAACTTGGAAGGCAGCCATTCACCCTGGTCGACTAAAACCCTCAGGCATATTATGTGGAGCTTTTGGTGGCACAACCCGGGGTTGCCAAGTGACTACGCACCACGTCCAACTTTTGTTGGGCGGGGCAGCCCTCTCTTGATCTTTTCCCTAGAGTCTTCCCCGGGGCGTGGTGCCTCGATGAACTTGGGACACCTCCGGAAGCAAAGGGGGTGTGGGGTCTCATTACTCAGAAGTAACCCAAGTAGTCTTCTCCGCAGCCTCCAGAAGCATACAATAGGCACGTGTCGTGCATTACGGGTGTGGGATCAGATCCATCTGCAACATGATATATTGTGCAACCCTCTGACAAGTCCCAAGGTAGCCAAATCTTCAAACATCATCGGGAATTTTGTTTTTAAAAAAATCATTTATATGATTAAGCATGGCATCCGATTATGCAAAGAGATGAAATAATGTGATGCATGTGTGATGCAATTTTCAAAATAAATGCCATATGTGAAGGCTATATCCGCGATAGTTCTTCGACAAGAACCTGCGCTTGGTGAAGATGTCCCCTCGAAGTTCCGCCATCACTTCAAGGCACCCATAGGTTGGAGGAGATGGGGCCATCAGGAGTGTATGTCGAGGATGACTTCTTTAAATTCGAGGGGCCGTCTTATTTGATGGCCTCACCAGCTAGAGCTTACAGACACGATTGACGAAGCTCGCCTTCGCTTTTAGTGGGCACTTCCTTGATTCAAAGAGCCACCAGCAAGTCGGGCATTAAATCGATTTTGACAATTCTCGCCATAATGCGTCGATAGTGTATTTGGCCACCAATAACGCCTGCCGAATAGCAGCAACATCTTGCCTCCTTAACATGGCTGCTCCATAGAATATAAAGCCAGGATCGGGGCATATTAAAATTGCACCCTTGGATCTTCTGTACAACAAGTGATCGCAGATGAATCACCAAAGGCCCTTGTAGTTAACTGAAATCACCATTAGATATAGGACTTCACCAAGAAATATCCACACCATCTTGAAAGTTGGAGAAGAGCCATAAGACGAATTCAACGACCATTGTTGCGCAGCAAAGATGGGAGGAGAACCATGTCCCACCGGGCGTGCCATTTTGTTTGGCACGAAAAATAATAACTCACGCGTATGACGTATTATTATCTCTCTACGCGCCAGGGGAAAATAACATATGCGGGCGTGCCAGTGTACTAAGTACACAAATAAAATATAGCGAAACTTGCATTTTATTAATCTCTCAAAGGAGAAACAAAAGTACATGATCCCTTTACAATATGCGCTCCGTGGCCTGCTAGCGCGGCCGATATGACTTGGGCGATTGTGAAGTTCTGGTTCACGGGGCCTCGGAAGGCTCCCGCTTAATTACGTCCGCGAGATCAAGTCGCATACCACCTCCGATTAAGCTGCTCCAATGGTCGTCGTCTTCAAGTCTCTTCTTCTCCATACGCTTGGTGTGGATAATGATGATGCAATGGTGAAGTGGAAGATGGAGCGGTACGTCCGTCGCTCCGGCGATGCTTAGTCGCATTCCTCCAACTTGTCGATGTCCGATGATGAAGATGTCTGGCTTCGTCAGCTCAGACAGATAGGCGGCCTTCGCCTCGTCGGTGCCCGGCCTTGTGATGTCCGCCTCGTCGGTCGGACTTGATGTCTTGCCTTCGCCTCATCAGTGCCCGGCAAGAAGTGGTTTGCTTCATCGGAAAAAGGACATGTCGGTGGAGTGGCTTCGCCTCGTCGATGCTAGGACGATGTCGAGGAAAAGTGTTGGTGTAGAAGTCGAAGAAGACTTGAATGTTGTCGCGTGGCAACGTGGCTCGATGATGACGGTATATGAAGTTGTCGATGTAGATCTTGTGGCGCCAAAGACATGCAAGATCTTCTGGAGGCTTGATGTGTCGTGGTTGTGTAATTCAACTGGCGTAGATTGTTGACGTTGACGAAAGACGATGTGCAGGTGCAGTCGGCATCCTTGTCGGGGAGATGTGTCGAGGAAGTCTGGCGCGGGAGTGTCGATGAAGTGTCTGGGGTCGGCATCAGGGAGAGGTCGTTGAAGATGGCCTGTTGTGTCGATGTAGTCTCCGTTGCAGCTCCGTTGACAGCAGCTGGCGTGCGGACGTGTGGGCGTTGAGATTCCAGCGGTGGACGTGATGGAGCCGACTCCACGGCGTCCATTATCCATACTTGGATTCGTTCGTACCTGATGACATGAACATGCATGAAGTAAAATAATTAATTAATCTGGACATATCTGAGTGATTGGATTTGCATGTCGTGAGATTGATGCATGCATCGGGTCTTGGAGTGCTGGCATGCATGATGGACTACACCCTGGAACATAGCTACTTGATACAGTTTCTTGAATGTTGTTGACAGTGCCATGGGCTCGACATGAACGGCATGGACTCCGCATCGCAGCGAGCTCCATCGATTACTCTTCTAGATGAACATCATGGCGATGAAGATGGCTTTTGGGGCTGCACGTTGGCAGCACCTTGGCGTCGGCGGATTGCACGACGGCGAGTCGTTCTTGTCGAAGAGGATGACCTTGTTGAGAATGGTGCCGTGGGCTCAGATCACATGGACGAGAAGTGGAGATGATCAGCATCGTGGTGACCAGTTCCCATCATCGTCGTCGCAGCTTATAAGTACATCGTGGCGCGTCGTTGAGCCGCTGCCTACGGCGCCGTGTCGCCGATGTCGTCGCTGAGATGGAGATGACGCTGGGCTGTACACCGGCTGTCCGACAATGTTGTCATGTAGATGAAGATGACACCGGGCCGTGCGCTGGCCGTCGCGCGCGGCATTGGAGAAATCGCCGAGCTGCACGCCGGCTGCCTTGTCACATGGAGGAAGATGACGCCAGGCTGTACGCCGGCAGTCTTGGCGTTGGAGATGACACCGTGCTGCTCGCCGGCAGCCCAGCCGATGCCTCGTGGAGATGGAGATGTCACCGGGCCGTGTGTCGCCCGTGGGGACGTCGTCTTGGTGTTGGAGATGGCGCCGTGCTGCTCTCCGGCTGCCTTATCACATGGAGGAAGATGACGCCAGGCTATACGACGGCCGTTGGGACGTCGTTCTGAGGTTGAAGATGGCGCCGTGCTGCTCACCGGCAGCCTCCACCGACGTCCTCGTGGAGATGAAGATGACGCCGGACCGTGGGCGTCGGCTTCGTCGTCCTGGTCGGTGATGAGGACGGCTCCAAAGCTACATGCCGGTAGCACCTTGACGTCGACAGGCTGTACGCCGGCAGCTCCTCAGCCTCGTCGTCTTGATCGTTGGTGGTGGAGACGGCTCCGGGCTACACACCGGCGGCAACTCGATGTCGGCGGGCTGGGTTGCCTTGCCTTCTCCAACCCTGCTAGACTAGAGAGAGGAAAAGAGAGAGATCATGGCAATAGGAATGGATCACTAAAACATGCATGAGTCGTCGCCATGGTCGCGTGTGATGTAGATGTTGATGTAGATGGAAGGCGACGCGGTTGGTCCGCTCGCGGATGCACGTGCTGGCTCGGATGACGAAAGGATCGCCGGTCGTTCTCTGGCGCGCGCCGCCATCGCCATGCATGGCATGTCATGGGCGCAGCGGCCGCCGGCTCGAGGGCGTGTCATCAATGGCCACTGCCTGGTACGAGCATCCACAGCCCTGGCCACTACAGGAATGGACACCTGTGCCGACGGCTGCAGCCCGTCGGCAAAGGTCCCAATGCCGTCGGCACACACCTATGCCGACGGCCACCGTCGGCACAGGGTGGTCGGCATATACCCTTGTAGGCACAGTACCCTAGCCGACGGCACAGCTATACACCGTCGGCACAGCCTTTGCCGACGGCCAAAAACGCACCGTCGGCACCTAGTTTGTCGGCACAGCGGCAGGTGGGGCCACATTAGCCGGGCCCGGGTAGGGGCCTGTGCCGACGACCAAGCCGTCGGCACCGATCTGCCACGTGGAGACAGCTGGTCGCTCCAGGGAGGGTCCTGTGCCGACGGCAAGGTGTGACCATTTGGTCACATTCAGGGGTCTGGGCCGACGGCATTGTCGTTATGCGGTCGGCACAGGTTTGCCCAGATTTTTTTTATCCAGCAGCTCGTTTTTTGCAGCAATAATAGCAGAAAAAATAATCAAAAAGCCCGACAAATTCACAACAAACAAGATCACACAATGGCTCCATCTATTGATCACAATGGATCACAAAATGCTATATCATCAAGTAGATACACATAGAACCATCAAGTATATACATACATAGGTAGATGTCTAGACGCCCAAAGCCCTACATCTATTGCGGCGATGGCGACGGGGTGTACCCCATATCTCCCCGGCTCATAATAGGTCAGCGTCGGATCGCCGCAGCAGAAGCACCGGAAGTAGGCGAATCACCGGAAGCACGAGGAGAAGCTGAAGCACCGGCAGAAGGACCAGCGCTATGTAACGGTGTGATGCGAGGCGAACCCGTCGAGGAACTAGGAGAAGCAGAAGGATCAATGTGTGGGTTCTCCGACGAGCTTCCCGTTTCCTACATGTTTGAGCAAGAGTTAGCAACTGCGAGGCAAAGGAAAGCAGTAACCAGTGGTTTGGAATCAAACTAACCGGGGTACTTTTGTAGTAGGAGAGAGCGAACACGTCCCTCGATGGCATCCGTGGAGTCGGACCCGGCTCCGGAGGCTCGTCCATAGAAGGGGCTACCCGCACTCCAGTGGTGAAAAAGTTCAGCACCGACTGCAAGATAGTTTAGATGTCAGGTGTTGCAAAAATAAAGGTTCAAACTAGGAAGTGGGACTTGTCATATTTGACAAAAGTAAAGGTTAAAACTTACAGCTCGGAACAACTTTTGATACTCGGTCCAAGGCTTATTCATCTCCTCCCACTTGGCAAAGGCCACCTCATACTGCGCATGGGCGGCAGCGTAGGCTTCCTCAAAATTGGGCTACAATTTCGAAAAGAATGAATCTCGTCAACTTAGCCATGCAAGAACGAATGTCAGAAAGAGGATGCAAAAAAACTTACATCGATGGGAGTGGATCGACGAGGCGGGATCAGTGGGCTGTTGTCAGGGAGAGTAGTTTTTGCCTGCGTGAAGGTCATGGCAGGCCTAACCACCTTATTAAGAGTGCGATTACGGCCATGCGGCCTTCCGTGCCCCGAGAGGACCACCGCCCTGCATCGCGAAAAGAATTGTTATTCATACCAAGTAGAAACATGCGGTGAAAATAAATGCACGTTGTTCCATGTATATATACTGACCTCTCGTCGACCTCGCTTAAGGGGTCATCCACCTCCGGGTGAAAACCCTGGAACCTGTGGCTGAGGCTTCTTTGGATCGGGCTTCTTTTCCCTCATCTTCTTCCACGCAGCGATGTGGGAGCTTACCGTCCCAGTCTCGGCGTCCTGCATCACGAAATGAAATGTTATTCATACCAAGTAGAAACATGCGGTAAAAATAAATGCACGTCGTTCCGTGTAAGGTTAGACTTCTGTGCCTTCAGTGTACTAAGCAAGGTAGCTGCGCTTTCCTTGCCCTGACTCATATTGTTCAATCAACTGCATTGAGAAACAATAAATATTAGCACACAAGTATGACAACATTAATATTGAAGCAAATAGTAAACTAAAGAACAAAAAAGAAAAAGGGAGGAAATTTGATCGTCACAAATATAGTTCCTTTTATCGTTCTTCCACAGGGATCAAAGTAGTAACTACGACATCTGAAAAGAAATTTACATAAGTACAAGCTCCCGGTGATTTTACAAATAGCAATTTACATGGCAATTTTACAAATAGCAATTTACGTGACAAATTTTACAAATTCTACTAACCAATGTTTCTGCTCAAGTCAATGCAAAATCAGGCGTACACATGTAATTGTTTTTGGCTGCCTATAGACTGCACCAATGCACTTGCACAAGAGCATCATATCCAACATTGCATAGCTATATCACAAGTCATAAATGGCCATTGTTAAAAAGATTGTTTGCTTCAGCAGAATGATTTGTGTGTATGGCAGCAGGGAGAAATTTTCACTAAGTCCTAAATCTGAAAATTCTGAATCTGTTAGCAATTATTGTTCTTACACAAATTCACAAGTGAGCCTAGTAGCTAAACAACCGAAACATAATCTAGCAAAGTAAATCGACTCGTAAATAGATTGCTTAACTATATTGCTTAACTTTTACACTTCTAACAGCACTAGTTCACGGGAAGTTGCAGAAATTGAAGAGAGGAAGAGATGAATCGATTTGAACCAATACAAAGGAACTTCTGGTTGGTGGAGAGCAGCAGCAGCGACAGGAGTTGAGGAAGAGGAGCTTCAGGTTGTGCTTCTACCGGCGGCGACAGCGAGGAACCCACCTTCCCCTCATGCTCCTTTCGTTGGTGGTGGTGGTGGTGGTTGCAGGGTTTCGAGAGGAGTGTGGGCGGCGTCGCGGTGGAGGGTGGAGGGTGGACGGAGGAGGCGTGGAGGAGGAGGTGGAATGGCCAGAGCGCAGCGGCGGGTGGGGGAGAGATGCGGGTGGACGCCGGCGAGCAGGCCCGGCCGCGCCGCCGCTCGATCTGGTGGAGGAGCCGGTGGTGCGGTGGAGGGGGGAGGGTCGCCGGAGCAGGCCCGGCCGCTCCGCCGCTCGATCTGGTGGAGGAGCCGGTCGTGCAGTGGAGGGGGAGGGTCGCCGATTCCGCGCGTGCTCGATTTCGATTTGGAACTGACGTTGCCGACTCGGGCGCGTGCCCTGTCTAAAAACAGACAGAACCTATGCAGACGGCTTTGCCGTCGGCTTAGGCTTTTCCTTTTTTTTATTCCATTTAAAAAACAGACAGCACCTATTTGCTATAAATTTTTACAGTTTTTTAATAAAAAAATTATAATTTTTTACAGTTTTTTAATAAAAAAAATTATAAATTTTTACAGTTATATGGTAGGGCCACACAAAAAAACATATTGTATTATATCTCCGGCGAAACCCTGAATCCGCTGGAAAAACCCTAACGTTTCCGTCTACCCCATAGACGTGCGTCGAAAGGGGGTAGCCCAGTGGACTATTTTGCTTGGATGTGTTAGGTTAGTCCATGGGAAGGTGAGAAACCAAAGTCTACCCCAAATCAACACAAGATTCCTTCCGGTTCGCCCGAAAGGGGAGTTTTCACCTCTAAGTGCAGGAACTCACTAAAGAGAAAGCGATGCCGGTGAACCCGGTCACACCCCGGAGTAGGATATTGGAAATTTACAACTCACAACACACTTGTATACACATGGTATGGCACAACCTACGTTTGGGTGTGGTTCCGATGCTCCGGGACCCCACTTCGGCGAAACCCTAGCCCCGCTGGGAAAACCCTAACGTTTTCGTCTACCCCCATAGACGTGCGTCGAAATGGGGTAGGCCAGTGGACTATTTTGCTTGGATGTGTTAGGTTAGGCCATGGGAAGGTGAGAAACCAAAGTCTACCCCAAATCAACACAAGATTCCTTCCGGTTCGCCCGAAAGGGGAGTTTTCACCTCTAGGTGCAGGAACTCACTAGAGAGAGCGATGCCGGTGAACCCGGTCACAACCCGGAGTAGGATATTGGAAATTTAAAACTCACAACACACTTGTATACACATGGTATGGCACAACCTAGGTTTGGGTGTGGTTCCGACGCTCCGGGACCCCACTTCGGCGAAACCCTAGCCCCGTTGGGAAAACCCTAACGTTTTCGTCTACCCCCATAGACGTGCGTCGAAAGGGGGTAGGCCAGTGGACTATTTTGCTTGGATGTGTTAGGTTAGTCCATGGGAAGGTGAGAAACCAAAGTCTACCCCAAATCAACACAAGATTCATTCCGGTTCGCCCGAAAGGGGAGTTTTCACCTCTAAGTGCAGGAACTCACTAGAGAGAAAGCGATGCCAGTGAACCCGGTCACACCCCGGAGTAGGATATTGGAAATTTAAAAATCACAACACACTTGTATACACATGGTATGGCACAACCTAGGTTTGGGTGTGGTTCCGACGCTCCGGGACCCCACTTCGGCGAAACCCTAGCCCCGCTGGGAAAACCCTAACGTTTTCGTCTACCCCATAGACGTGCGTCGAAAGGGGTAGGCCAGTGGACTATTTTGCATGGATGTGTTAGGTTAAGCCATGGGAAGGTGAGAAACCAAAATCTACCCCAAATCCGTTCGCCCGAAAGGGGAGTTTTCACCTCTAAGTGCAGGAACTCACTAGAGAGAAAGCGATGCCGGTGAACCCGGTCACACCCCGGAGTAGGATATTGGAAATTTAAAAATCACAACACACTTGTATACACATGGTATGGCACAACCTAGGTTTGGGTGTGGTTCCGACGCTCCGGGACCCCACTTCGGCGAAACCCTATCCCCGCTGGGAAAACCCTAATGTTTTCGTCTACCCCCATAGACGTGCGTCGAAAGGGGTAGGCCAGTGGACTATTTTGCTTGGATGTGTTAGGTTAGGCCATGGGAAGGTGAGAAACCAAAGTCTACCCCAAATCAACACAAGATTCCTTCCGGTTCGCCCGAAAGGGGAGTTTTCACCTCTAAGTGCAGGAACTCACTAGAGAGAAAGCGATGCCGGTGAACCCGGTCACACCCGGAGTAGGATATTGGAAATTTAAAACTCACAACACACTTGTATACACATGGTATGGCACAACCTAGGTTTGGGTGTGGTTCCGACGCTCCGGGACCCCACTTCGGCGAAACCCTAGCCCCGTTGGGAAAACCCTAACGTTTTCGTCTACCCCCATAGACGTGCGTCGAAAGGGGGTAGGCCAGTGGACTATTTTGCTTGGATGTGTTAGGTTAGGCCATGGGAAGGTGAGAAACCAAAGTCTACCCCAAATCAACACAAGATTCCTTCCGGTTCGCCCGAAAGGGGAGTTTTCACCTCTAAGTGCAGGAACTCACTAGAGAGAAAGCGATGCCGGTGAACCCGGTCACACACAAGCCCAAACTTTTTGCACTAAGGACCTCAAAGCAAATCGAAGAAAAGCAATTAGGTCCTGCTCCTTCTCCAGCGCAACGAGCTCGAAGCTGCGCACGGCCTAACTCAACCTCGCCGGGGACGAACCACTTGGGAGGAGGAGCCGGGAGCAAGCCGCACACAACTTGAAGGGCCTCTGTCACGGCATCACGGCATATTGCACGTTATGGCAAGTGAAAATCGTATGTATGTGTCAAGTGCTATGAATCAACCGACACGAACCCGCTGAGTTTCAGTCTATGCAACAAGCTCGAGATACGATGACACCTCTTTCAGTAAGCACCAAAGATGCAGAAGCTAGGGCTTGTACCCCTTTTCAGGAAAAAAAAAAGCACCAAATTGGCAAGGTGATACTGAACTGCACATCGAATGAAACTTTGGAGCCAAGTGTGTGGAAGCCATCTCTCTCGCGGATATGCACCTCCTTTCATCTTCCAACTTAACTATGCTTCCCCGACTTGAAGAACCATGGCTCTGCACACGTCTTCAGTGCAAGGCAAAACGATAAAATTGACAATATTTTCAAAGTCTAGTACAAAACAAACCAAATTTTAAAACATTTCACGATTTGTCGCCCTCAACTAAGGCTCCATGCCAAATAGCATGAGGCTTTGGTCAAAGGCGTCACGTCGAAGTGGCTGAACGTGCACTTGTTTTGCATGACGCCCTAGTCTGGTTCCGCCCCACAAAGGCCGGTTCTGACGTGGAGGCTTGGGAGCACAATTCCGGTGTGTTCACTAGAGATGTTGTCACGACAAAGGTTTTGGACGATGCGGATTACAAGTACTCTGTGGCGGCACCGGAAAAGCAGCTCATGGATGGTCGTGCTCAAGGACTCCGAGAAGACCACTGTACTAGCTAGTGAGATTAGAAGTCAATCGGAATTCAGCCATCCATTGAAATCAACCGGGGAGAAAAGTCAATTAGAATCGATCCCAACTATCAAATAATCCATCAGAGACTCTGACATCATTGACCCACCAGTTTTCGATAACCGCGGATGTGTCTATCAAAGTGAAACTCGCACGCACAACGGAAAACACAAACGGCAACTAAATTCTTACCACGAGTAACTTTTGTAGACCATGGTTATTGGTGCCAGCCCTCGCCCAACCAAGTATCCGGCAGCACATAGACCAACAAGACGTGATAGATGGTGCACATTTATTCTAAAAACTGCCAAATCCCCACCCCGCCAAAAAAGCGTGATAGATAATGCCCATCTTAGTAGAGGAGAGACAATCAGAGACACATTTGATGATTACGGAGAGGGGGAATGAGGGGGAATGTTAGGAACGTATATGATCGAGTTAGAGGTATATTAGGATTGCAACATTCGTGTACTCCAAATCTACGCCTCCATGTACTTCTATATCTACCCCGCGATTTTCAGATCAATTAACAACAAATAATAGAGATTCAATATTTTCTTTTGGCAACTTATCAGGAAGCGTCTGCCATCTAACGACAACATCCGACATAGGCACATGCATGCCTACCACTGTCGATGTGCTCTTTGTGGAGAGTTTGAGAATACAACCCACATCTTCTTCATATGTCCCCTTGCTCGCTTTCATGTAGAGTGCAGTTCGGTAACTGCTGGGATGTGCGTGGAACACCTCTTGTTTTACGGACCGGGAGGTGCGCAAGTATACGGGCCAAATGAAACGTGTTCCGTGGACGGCTTGCGCTGCCTTAGTTTAGACTTTATGGATGACTAGGAAAAAGTTTACCATTGAGGGTATGCTTCCCACCAAGCGGCTAACGGACTATACAAATTATCTATATTCTTGCAGGTGTGGAAGCCAAGATATAGGAGAGCGGATAGGGAGAGGCACTGGAGCTGAAGATTAGCAGGGTTCGTTCACTCTACGCCGATATAAGGGAGATGCCCGAATGAGTCCCTCTCTACTCCTGCTTGTACACCCTGAATCTTGTGGGATCAGAAGACAAGTTGCTATACACCTTGGGGGTGTTGACTTATTAGGTAGCTGTAGCTACTCTAGTCCTCTCCACGGTTTTATGTCTGAACTTGTCTTTGCCGACATTTGCATCTTAATTGCATCTTTATTTCGAGCATGCCCTGCATTTCGTTCTCGCCGATTGTATGAACCTTTTTGGGATGTTGATTCATTAATTTAAAGTCGGGCTCACCTTGAGCCTAGGATCTTAGATTCAGTATTTTCTACGCTACCAACGAAGGGACCAAGTGTGGTAAAAGCATTTTTTTTCTTCTAGTGTTTCGATGACGTGTGTTCGTTCGGTAGGGAGTGAAATCAAGATGCAGTTGTATTCGACAAATTGATCATATATACTCGCTCCTGATCCACATGTATCTAAACATATTGTGGTGCAAGGTCACTACAAAATGTCTAGATACATATGAGTCAAAAGTAGGCATAACATTTTATATTTTGATATAGAGGGAGTAGAAGATAAAGCTAGATATGATTGCCGATGACATCTTTCGAGATTCACGCATTGTTATCGTGACACAGCAAAGATGCCGACCCTACCCAAAACAAGCAAAATGTTAAAATAGGGTAAAAGTGGTTTTATATTATTTTTTTAGATGGGTATTCCGTTAGAGTTTTCACTAAATGAAATAGCATGTGACACAAACTCACATATAAACAACCTAGGAGAAATCTCAAAAAAAAAAAAAAAAACCTAGGAGATACATACAGAAGTGGAATTCAGTCACGATGTTTACGCCGCTAGCTACTTGAAGAACAAAAACAGTAGCCAAGTGCTTAAATAATAGTACTACTACTTAATTGTCCTTGTGGATCCAGTTTCAAACTTATTTTTTCGATATAGAGTTTCAAACTTACTTGGGTTCCACTCCAAATCGACCTAGGATCGTATTCGATCTCTGAGATGAATAAATTGGCTAATTAAAGCAGGAAGTTGCGCGTACGTAGATACTTGCTGACTTGCTGTCCGACAAACCCTCTCACGTACGCGTCGCCGAATCGAGGATGGCGCAGCCGTCGAGCCAAACGGCGGCGAGGGCCACAAAGTCGACGTGCACGACGGAGGAGGCGCAGGGCTTCCACCGGTTCGAGGTCCGCAATTACAGCCTGGTCAAATCCCTCTCCACCGGGAGCTCGGCAAGGTCCGGCACCTTCCCCGCCGGCGGCTACGACTGGTCCGTCCTCTTCTACCCTTCAGGATGCCTCCTCGCACCAAAAGGCCGCATATCGGTGTACATCCAGCTCATGACCGGCGGCGCCACGGCGAGCGCGACCTTTGTCGTGCGGTTCGTCAACCCGGCCTCCGGACATTCGCGAACGATCGGACACCTCGGGATTGGGCGATACAACACCAAGACGAGCAGCACGGCAGCGGACGCCGAGAATGGGGTGTGGCCTTCGATGACGACGACCGAGCTGGAAGCTACCTATGTCGACCGAGACGGTGATCGTCTCATCATCGAGTGCACCGTCACCGTCATCGGGGAGCCTCACACGTCCGGGACGACACCTCTGGACATCCCGGTGCCGCCGTCGTCGGACCTGCCGTCGCACCTCGGGCACCTGCTAGAATCGCGGGAGCTGGTGGACGTCACGTTCGACGTGCAAGGGCAGAGGTTCGCCGCACACAGGCTGGTGCTTGCCATGAGGTCGCCGGTGTTCAAGGCGGAGCTCTTCGGGCCGATGTGTGAGAGCGGCTGCATCACGATCCAAGACGTGCCTCCTGCCGTCTTCAAGGTCCTGCTCGACGTCATCTACACCGACGCCTTCCCTGCCATGGACGATGTGGACGAGGACACCAACCGGGAGCTTGCGCGGCACCTGCTCGCCGCCGCGGATCGGTACGGCATGGACAGGCTCAAGGCGCAGTGCGCGAACGTCCTAGAGACGAGCCTGAACGCGCAGACCGTTGCGAGTACATTGGCTCTCGCTGATAGCCACGGCTGCCACCAGCTTAAGGATGGCTGCATTGAGTTCATCATCGCATTAGGCATGAACAATGGCTCGTTGGTAGTAAAAAGCACGGAGGATGACCGACAGATCACTTGTTTTAGTTTCCTCCGATGTTTCTGTAAGGCAGTCGGCAGCATCATCGGAATCCACTAAGTTTAGTCAGCCTAGTATATCGAGTTGGCTTTTAATTAGCTTCGGTGTAGTACTATACATCAACGTTATGACCTTGTCAATGCTGTAAGCATATGCTTTTACTTTGTCAATGGAATAACTAGATTAGTGTCACAGGAGTCTCAAAAAAAAGATTAGTGTCACAGGAGCGGAGAATGCATAGTAAATTAGCTATGTAACGACTCCAGCAAATCGTAAACGCATAAAGTTGTTTTCACTTGGCTAAATGTTATTGGGAGAGCCGAGTTTTTTTTCCGAATGATCTTATCAACACACAAATACATGATCTAAAGAGACTTCCACTTGTGCTTATATCCATCACTACACGACTTGAGTTAAGGCTTTCTACAATCTCTTTTCAGCAAATTTTGTTGCCCATCGGGTCGTTTGGAACCGTCGCAACTTGATTTATTTATGGCACGTGATTTGACGGGTCTCCTTCCAATCCAAGCCATCACTGGTGCCGACGAGTACATGCACCTTCAATGACCATTGACTCCGGCGATACACGTACAGTGGTCTTCTCGGAGTCCTTGAGCACGACCATCCATGAGCTGCTTTTCTGAACCCACATATGCAACTTATCAACACACAAATGTATGATCTATAGGGACTTTTACTTGTTCTTATATCCATCAATACATGACTTGAGTTCAAGCATCCTCAGCCTATTTTCATCAATTTTTGTTTATCATCGGTTCCCTTGAAACTGTCGCAACTTGATTTCAATGGATGGCTCAACTCCGATTGACTTCTAATCTCACTATCTAGTAGCAACATTGGAGATTTACTTATGGCACGTGATCTGACGGGTCTCCCCCTGCTGTGAAAATACACTGTGAAAAGTCGGCTGCTTTTAAAAGTCTGCTGTGGTAAATTATTAGCGTTTTGGAACACATAACCAAACAGACCCTTATGGTTGCTGCGCTTATAACGTCAGCTGACTTGTCAGATTAATCAAGACCAGTCTTTGATGCTTCATGTCACCATGTTTTGCTTCAAGTTAAACCATTCCGGTACATCCACCAAACAAGCACAATTACAGTTACATCTCACACACATGTGATACATTCCGCGTGCCTAGCAAAGCATTACTTGCACCTTGGGAAATGGGTGTTGTCAACATAACCTCCCGACATCGCCATTTGAACATTTCTCTGGAACTTTTGTGGGTTGTCTCGAAGGACAGCAGCAGCTTCATGATTCAAGGGATCTTCATCATTAGGTTGCTGCGGACAACAGTAGGAAGATAGTCAGTGACCAAGTACATGAGAAAACAACACGCAAACAGTCAGCTATTGCACATTCAATCGTACTATGATACTTACTGAGAAAAGAAGGTTTAAACCATATATTATGGTGTTGATATTCAAGACAGGCTTCCAGTCTTCACGCAGAATGTTCAGGCAGACATTTCCTTCTAGGTCAATATTAGGATGATAAACCTGAAAGTTGCTACATTAGCAATACTGAACACACGATGATTGGAAGGAGTAAAAACTGTTTTACCTTAGTCTTGCACTTGACCTTCGGAGGCTCATGAGGGTAGGAAGCAGATACTTGAAAGGTGAAAGCAAATGTCCCACCTCTAAGAAAGAAGATATATTATGAACATTAGACTAATTGACTAATATTGTTTCGATGAACTGATGATAAGATAATAACACTATGGTCATGGACCGTGGTTCATCAACCAGGTAACTAGTGTACAAAGGTGGGACAGTCTGCACCTTCATGCTTGACGGAAATCATAAGAATGACTCTTCCTACTTGAGGTGGTGTAACGTAAAGATATAAACTGCTTTAAAGGACATACAGAAGATTAGCAACTAGCAAAAGGATTATCTAACCTGGGAACTAAATATCCTAATATCCAAACTGTCATGTGATATGTTTTGCTGCTTTTGCAGCTCAGTTAGGGCTCCATGTAGACATGGCGTTTATCTAGACTGAGAACATAGGTGATTCCTTTCACATCCCAGTATCTACAATTCTACATTTCAGTAATCGTCTCCACATATTCATAGTCGATTATTAAGGGGGGCGACACCCAAACAAAAAAAATATAGTTTTTCTCTCCATTACAAAAAAATAAATTATAGTACTAAAAAGATGGATACAATGTCCGGGAGCAGAAACATGAGAGGGAATCAAACTGATGAAACTTAAAGAAACTTATATAAAATAGTCGTCAAAAGCTCCTCGTATTTCTACCCAAGAACTACTGTGGAATAATACTCATTAGTGCTATGCCCAGAGATGTTTGCAGGAGTGTGATAACTACAATTGACTTCTATTAATCCATCCGTATTCATCGACAAATATTCCTTCCAAGACACAAATGCAGGATGGCAAAATGCTGACAACCATTTTAAAATTCATATCCCTCCATCAACGCGGCAACATAAAAATTAAATGGTGCAGAATCAAAATTGCGATGGTATGGCAAAACGTTGAAAAGAAGAGTAGACTTACGAAGCATCTATAACATACTTACAAATAGTATCCTTCATCAGGTCGTAGAGTAGCTTCAAAGTTCATGAGATCATCCTTTCCACCTGGGAAGGAAATTTTTGTTGTCTTTGGAAGGTTAAGCTCAGCGATATCTGTCAGGTAGAATGAAATTTTGAAAATTATCAACAAGATCCATGTTTTGTAAAATATCAAAATAGAAAGGAACTAATAATTTTCATGTGCACAAATCAGGAAGACATGATAGATAGAAGTAAGTTAACATTTTAAAAGACATCTAGATTGACACCACAGGTTTGAACAATAGAAGAATCTAACACCGGTCAACTTTCAGTATGACTGGATTTCCAATGTGGATCCAAGTAGTGGATCATAATTTAAGACTATTTCACATGTCCAGCTTTAAACTGAAAGTGAATCTTGCACAGTTGGGTTCATCCCTGGATATCAGATATCTGAGCCTTCTTTGCTGCACAAGAACTTTAGTCATTGACGTAGTTGTCATGCCAACCGTGGGGCACCGGCAATCCTAGTGACAATTCAACAACGCCAAACTCATCCACGGCAGCATGTAATGGCTATATCCTATGTGCACAGACAGAAAAGGAAAACAGGGGATAGATAAGTCACTACTACTCAGTATTATTCAGCATACTACCCGACACTAAGCATACGGCCCCACTAAGGCAAGGCCGGTACCATCTCTCCTCTCATACCTGTTGCCCAGTGCCACCACCCACCCATGCCCTACTATCCGCTACTTCCACCATGTTGCCACCTCATACTCTCCTCCTAAACATTTCATGCCCCACCTACCCCCTGCTCCTGCTCCGCTTCATCCTCAAGCTGTTGTCAGCAGCATCGAGATCAGGCTGACTTACCCATCATAACAAAGGGTTGCTATCTATCCTTCCAGGTTAGGTGAGGGTCCATGTCCATGGCGCCCCTCCTCCAGACCAGGATGGCTAGGTGATACCTCTGTGTTGACTGGATGACAGCTGCAACTATTTTCATTACACCAGTAAAGAAAGTGTTAGCACCCGTTTTTGGCAGATTGCCAGTTTCAGGTTCAAGGAGGATTTGGCGGCTTAAAGAAGGCAACAAAGAAGGCTAAAATGGTGATCTGGGAAGCTTTCCAAGAAAAGATGGCCGGAAAAAGGCTGCCAATAATCCGGCAACCGGAACAAGGCGGAAGCTGGATTCGGGAGTGCGAAGTTGCCTGAAGACATAGCGAGCTAAGTCAAATGAAGCAATAAAGGTGGCTGAAAAAAAGCCAACTTTGTCGACACAAGGTGGCAAAAAGGAAGTCAATGTTGTCAAGACAAGGCGGCAGAAAAGAAGTCAACATTGTCAAGACAAGACGGCATAAAGCCAACTTTGTCAAATACAAGCCAGCAAGTCAACTTTCCACCGATCAAGGCAGAAAAATAGAAGACAACTTTCAAGGTCAAGATCAAGGCGGGGAAAACGAGAAGACAACTTTCTAAGATCAAGGCTGGAAAATGGGAGGCAACTTTTTAAAAGAAGCCGGACAGAAATCCGGGTCTAATACAAAGCCGATCAAGATATCTCGTCTCTAAGAAAGAAGGCAAGTTTGAAGCCAATACGGAAGGGAAAAAGGCAACTTTCCAGTAGCCAGCAAGTTGGAAGCCAGTACGGAAGGCAAAAGGCAACTTTCTGAATTAGCCAACAAGTTTGAAGCCAACGTTGCCGGCCAAAAGTTGCCTATTTTAGAGATGGATTCGACTTAGACTATGATTTGTAAGCCTTGTAGAAGTCCATTACTTGTACGGGAAGTCCAGCCGCCTCATATATATGTGAGAGGTGACGGCCGATTGAAATTAAGCAAACAATCGACAACCTATCAATACAACCTACTTTTATCTCCTCAAACCCTTGTTTATGCTTCCGTTGTTCGGCGACTTCATCTAGATTTTGCCGGGTATCGAAAACCGAGCTGAGAGCGGCCAAGTCCGGCTTAGTTCAGCCAATCGTCGCCGGCTTCCTCAGACGGGGCTTCCCGAGGGGCTGGGGCGTCTGGTCTAAAAAGCGCCTGCTTGCTGTCTTGCGTATCGCGCTGGAAGCAGGCCTCCCGCGGGGCGAGTTGCGGAGTATCTCCCCCGGCACCGCGGGTACACGAGGACGTGTTCGTGTGACGCGTTTCGAACGCAACACACTTTTTGGCGACTCCGTTGGGGACGATTCGATCTGAAAATTGGACAGCAATGACCAATTCCAAGACCGACGCTGCCGGTATCAATACCGACAACATCATCAAGCCAACTCTCGAGAAGTTGTCGGAAGAACAACGCCAAGGTCTGGAGGCGTGGAAGAAGAAGAGAGATGAGGAGTTCGAGGCGCTGCGAGCCAAGCGGGATCAAGAAGATCAAGACCTGTACTTATCCAGCTTCAAGGTAGATCGGCAAGGTATAATCTCGCCGATCAAGGAGCCGGAATTTGTACCGCTGGATGCCAACATTGACAAACCCGCTGTAAGTAGTAGCCTTTTTTCCTCTGAACAGATAGCCGAAATTCAATTTCATGTTTCGCAAGGCACTGCCAATGTTTACGACCTTATGCTAGAACATGAAAAGGCTAAGAAAAACACGTCCCATGACCAACCATCGGACAAACAACCGATCGGTCAAAGTAGGGAAAACCAACTTGTGCCTACGCTGCCATGTCCAACTCCTGTCCAGAGTATGCCTAACTCGGCAAGCCAGCCGAGTCAGACAAGGCGGATTCTGGGTCATGAGTCAATGCCGAATCAAAATTCGGCTACTTGGGTGCAAGCTGGCCCTGCCGCCAATTCTTCTCTCGTGCCGGCTCAATCGGCCATTATGGACGATTCCTTAGCCGAATTCAGGAGAAGATTGGACCAGATAGCTTTTGACAAGCTCGGGGTGATGCCAAAACATAGAACTTACACTAAGCCTTACCCCGATTACTTTGATCTGCAACCTTATCCACCTGGTTATAGTCCCTGAATTTGCCAAATTTAATGGGGTGGATAGTAAGTCAACATGGGAACATATCAGTCAATATTTGGCTCAATTGTCTTTAACCGGCATTGCGTTTTCTTGGTTTTCGGCTTTAGCTCCTAATTCTATACATACATGGTTTCATCTAGAGCAAAAGTTCCATGAACACTTCTTTGCCGGCGAAATAGAGTTAAAATTGTCTCACCTTACATCGGTTAGGCAGAAGCAGGATGAATCGGTATCTGATTACGTCAAGAGATTTAGAAATACCAGAAACCGATGTTATAGTTTGGCAATAACTGAAAGAGACATGGCTGACTTGGTTTTCAATGGTTTAAGGTCCTACCTGAAAGAGAGGTTAGAAGGACATGAATTCTTGTCTGTTGGCCAAGTCCAGGAGAGAGCGTTGGCTCAAGAGAGCCGGGTCAATGAGTCAAAAGACTCGCATCGGATGAGCAGGAGCCGGCTTAATATTGTTGACAACGATGCCGACTCCGGTGATGAAGCCGATGTTTATTCCGCTGAGTTTGTTTGGCCCAGCAAGGCCAAACCATACATGTGTGATGATCTAAAGCCGATTCGTAAAAATCGGGATGACGAAATAAAATGCAGCTTTGACGTAGGCAAGTGTGATAGAATATTTGATGCCTTGTTGAAGGATAAAGTGATAAGAATAAATCATGTTATACCATCGCCTGATGAATTAAGGCGGCGGGCTTATTGCAAGTATCACAATTCTTTCTCTCATGCTACTAATGATTGCAATGTCTTTCGTAAACAGATCCAATCGGCCCTCAACGACGGACGATTGAGCTTTGCCGGCATGGCAATTGATACACAGCCGTTTCCAGTAAACGTGCTAGATCTGGAGGGAAAGAAAGTTCTACTTCGGCCAGAGGCAGCCGAAGCCGCTAATAAATCAAATGTTGTTGTTGGTGAACCCAGGAAGGTGGCCAGCAGCAAGGCGGCAGGAAGACAAGTTATAGTGAGCCGGCAACCCGATGGAGGCGAAGTCATCAAGATTACCATCAACAACCCTACACTCGGGGGGCAAGTACCACGGCCAGACAAGTCGCCGCCTAGATTTATCAAGCCCAAGAGCCCAGAAGTTGGCAGATGGAAGACAAACCAGGTTGAATATAGACCAAGGAAGACAAAGCCAACTTTTGACATGCTGCTGAACAAGTACGTGCGCCAGGCCGGGTCGAGGTCGCACCAGTGGCAGTATGGGAAACGATCAAGGTCACCATCCATGGAGGAAAATAGCCGGCACCAGAGGCCGGCTGACGAGGTCAAACGCAGGGCAATCCGGCCATCTATGCAAAGCCGGCTTGTGTATCCCGGAGACATGTCATATTGGCGGATCAAGGCGCAAGGTGCTAAAAAGGCGGAGCCAGAAGGCGGATTAGTCTCAGACAACTTATTGGTTGTTGGAACTCATGTGCTAAAATTGAAGGACCCGATTACAGAGCCGGCAAACAGTGAGCCGATACTTGCTATCGCGCCAAAGCCAGCAACCAATGATCATGAAGCTAGCTCCAGTCAAGCCATGAAAGCTCAACCCCGGGATCCAAAATATACTCAGCCAAAGTGGTGCCCGCCAGGTATAACAAAGACACAAAAGCGGAAACTGCAAAGAGCAAGGAACCGGGAGAAGGCAGAAGAAAGAGCTGAGCAATCCAGGGACGTCAAATTCAATGCTGAGCGACCAATGTTGCCGGCGCAAAAGTGGATTCCTAGGCCAGTCCTTATGGCGGCTTCCGCACCAACTACCATGAGTCCTGCTGTCGATGGTGAAATAGAGCCGGCAGCTACGCCGGCTATCACCTATTCTTCATGGGCTGACGAAGTCGAAGCAGCAGACTTGGCGATGGCAAGTTTGGCAAAGGAGCTGGCAATCCAAGATCCGGCCACAGAGAAGCCGGCAAGTGAAGACCTCGCAATGGAAGAAAAGGCAGAAGAAGAACCAGCAATGTCAGAGTCAACAATGGATGAGTCAGGCAATTTGACAGATGAAGATCTGCTAGATTATGAAGAATCGCCGACTCGGACAGGAATGGACATCAACATGGTGTATTACTTGCCGGCCGAGTTCCGTGCTGTCAAAGAAGGCGAGGTTGCGCAAATCAACTTTGGACCAAAAAATGTTGTCTTCGAAAAACCTGACAAGCCGGTGAAACACCTCAGGCCTCTGTATGTCAGAGGACACATTGATGGCAAGCCGGTCACCAGGATGATGGTGGATGGCGGCGCTGTGGTAAACTTGATGCCATATTCTGTCTTCAAGAAGCTACAACTAGATGATGGCGACCTGATGAAGACAAACATGGTGTTAAATGGGTTCGAAGGAGGAGAAGGAGTAGAAGCCAAAGGCGTTATCAGCTTGGAGCTCACAGTAGGAAGCAAGACTTTGGCTACCGCCTTCTTTGTTGCTGAGGTGCAGGGAAACTACAATGTGCTGCTAGGACGGGATTGGCTTCATGCTAACCAGTGTGTTCCGTCTACTATGCACCAGCAACTAGTGCAATGGGTTGACGACGAAGTTGAAGTTGTCCATGCTGACGAATCGGCATGCATTGCGTTAGCCGAGTCGATTGTTGACTGGCAACATTCTAATGTCACATGCCTTTCTGGGCGTGATTTATCCGGATTTGACTTCCTAAGTGCTACCAGGGACGGATTCGTGCCAGTATCTCTAAAGCCGATTGGTAGCAATCGGCTGCCGCTCAAGTAGATGGATCAAAATGATGAGTGGCTGCAGAAGCATCTGGACGAGTATCGGACCGAAAGGAACGATATGTATGAAGCAATTGAAGAACCAGATGACATGGATAAGTTGGGACAAGGCTTTACATCGGCTGACTTGCTGGAAGAAGTTGACATTGGGGATGGCACTGTCCCTAGACCGACATTTGTAAAGCAAAAGTTGGCGGCCGATTATAAGTCTGAATTAATCGCGCTAGTCAAAGAGTACATGGATTGCTTTGCATGGGAATACCACGAGATGCCTGGGTTAAGCCGAGAGTTGGTCGAACATCGGTTGCCTATCAAAGCCGGCTTCAGACCATACAAGCAGCCGGCTCGCAAATTTAATCCACTGATCTATGATCGGATAAAGGCGGAAATTGGCAGGCTTTTGAAAGCCAACTTTATTCGGCCCTGTAAGTATGCCGAATGGTTATCCAACATTGTGCCGGTCGAAAAGAAAGGATCCGACAAGATTAGGGCATGTATTGATTTCAGGGATTTGAATCGAGCCACGCCAAAGGATGAGTACCCTATGCCAATAGCCGACATGCTTATCAACGAAGCCTCAGGTCACAAAGTTATCAGCTTCTTGGATGGCAACGCAGGTTACAACCAAATATTTATGGCCGAAGAAGATTCGGCTAAGACGGCGTTTCGCTGCCCAGGCTTTGTTGGCTTGTTCGAATGGACCGTGATGACTTTTGGATTGAAGAATGCCGGAGCCACCTATCAAAGAGCGATGAACCTGATATTCCATGATCTTCTGGGAGTCGTACTGGAGGTATATATTGATGACGTGGTGGTTAAGTCGGACGGCGAGTCAAATCACTTGGCCGACTTGCGGCTGGCGTTTGAAAGAATGAGGAAGTACGGGCTCAAGATGAATCCTTTGAAGTGTGCCTTTGGCGTGTCGGCTGGGAGATTCCTTGGTTTCATCATACATGAACATGGCATAGAAGTTGATCCGGCAAAGATTGAAGCCATCCAGAAGATACAGGTGCCGGGTTGCAAAAATGACATGTAGAAGTTTCTGGGCAAGGTAAACTATTTGAGAAGATTCATTGCTAACTTGTCTGGAAAAGTTGATGCATTTACACAGATCCTTCGGCTCAAGAATGATGATGAATTCACCTGGGGGGCAAAGCAGCAAGAGGCGTTTGACAAGATAAAAACTTGCCTGTCTACTCCTCCAGTTCTCAGGAAGCCGGCTCATGGTCAACCTTTCCGGCTTTATATTGCTGCTGAGGACAAAGTGATCGGAGCTGCCTTAACTCAGGAAGCCGAAGGACAAGAGTACATCATCACTTATCTGAGTAGACGTTTGCTGGATGCCGAGTCAAGTGAATGCAAAGTCTTTGGTCAGACCGATGTTCTCAAACACATGATACAAAGGCCGATTCTTAGTGGGCGAATCGGCAAGTGGGCGTACGGGTTGATTGAATATGATTTGGCTTATGAACCACTAAAATCTATGAAAGGCCAAATTGTAGCTGACTTTATTGTTGAACATCGGATTGACCTGGAGGAAGAAGCCGGCTTAAATATTGTGTCGGCTGTACCGTGGAATCTTTATTTTGACGGCCCAGTCTGCAGCAGCGGACAAGGAGTTGGCATTGTGTACATCTCACCACACGGTACTGTTTTTGAAGCCTCTTGTCGTCTTGACTATTTATGCACTAACAATGAAGCCGAATACGAAGCACTTCTATTCGGGCTAGAAATATTGGTGGACGCAGGGGTAACTCATGTCGAGCCATATGGAGATTCGTTGCTTATTGTCCAGCAAGTGGCCAAGATTTGTCAATGCAACAGCGGGTCTCTCAACATTTATCTTGATAGATGCCTGGATATGATTTCAACGTTGGATTATTTCCACATATCTCATGTTCCTAGGCAAGACAATTGGCTTGCGAATGAGTTGGCACAACAGGCATCTGGCTATCACGTCAGTCGTGGTTTATTCTTTATCAAGGAACAGCCAACAACTCATGTTGCCAACTTGGAGGAAGCCAGTCAGGAAGCCGGCTTGTTGGAGCCGGCTAAGGAGAAAGCCAAACAGGAAGCCGGCTTGTTGGAGCCGGCTAAGGAGGAGTCAAGTGACAACTTGGCGGACAACTGGAGACAACCTTATATTGACTATTTACAAGATCCAAGTCGAAAAACAGGCAGAGCAGTTCGGCGCCTAGCTCTCAAGTATACATTGGTGGATGCCGCCTTATATCGCCGAACTGCCGATGGTCTTCTTCTAAAGTGCTTGAATGAAGACGAAGCTAGAGTTGCCATGGGAGAGGTACATGATGGTTTATGTGGAACACATCAGTCGGCCCACAAGATGAAGTGGATGCTCAGGCGAGCAGGTTTTTATTGGCCGACAATGATCAATGACTGCTTCAGATATTACAGGGGATGTGAAACCTGCCAGAAGTTTGGAGATATTCAGTTGGTGCCAGCTTCACCTCTTAATCCAATTATAAAACCGTGGCCTTTCCGGGGTTGGGCGCTTGACTTTGTCGGCATGATCCATCCGCCTTTATCCAAGGGGCATCGGTTCGTATTGGTGGCTACTGATTATTTCACCAAGTGGTCTGAAGCAGTACCTCTCAGAAACATGACCCACAAGGAGGTGATCAAGTTTATTACAGAACATATCATCCATCGATTCGGCATTCCGCAGACTCTTACCACAGATCAAGGTACTTCCTTCATGGCTAAGGAGGTGAAGCAATTTGCTGAATCACTTGGAATCAAGATGCTCAGTTCATCTCCCTACTATGCACACAAGCCAACGGACAAGCCGAGTCAAGCAATAAAATCTTGGTCAAATTGATCAAGAAGAAGGTACAGGATCATCCAAGGAGGTGGCACGAGGTACTGTCCGAAGCATTGTGGGCGCACAGGATCTCAAGGCATGGAGCAACCAAGGCAACTCCTTTTGAGTTGGTATATGGACAAGAAGCCGTTTTGCCAGTAGAAGTGAATCTGGCTGCCTTGAGGCTTGCTAAGCAAGATGACTTGTCGGCTGAAGACTACTGCAGCTTGATGATGGACAATGTTGATGAAGTAGCCGACAAGCGTGTTATTGCCTTGCGAGAAATTGAGAAGGAAAAGTTGCGGGTGGCAAAAACTTACAATAAGAAGGTCCGGCTAAAAGACTTTCAAATTGGAGACTTGGTCTGGAAAGTTATATTGCCAGTTGGCTCTAGAAGCCGGAAATTTGGCAAATGGTCCCCAAACTGGGAAGGGCCGCTGCGAGTCACGAGAATAGTACCCGGCAACTCTTATCTGGTGGAGACATTGGAAGGCAGCATGTTGCCTCGAGCTATCAATGGGAAATACTTGAAGAAATTCCACCCGAGCGTGTGGCAAACTGCATGAGTTGCACGTATGGCCGATATACATATATCGCCCTTAGCATATGGCCGATGAGCTTAAGCATCGCCCTTAGACAAAAACTTCTACATTGAATATTTTCTAGTACGCAAGCTCTACTAGAAAACAGGGGGGCATGTGTTAGCACCCGTTTTTGGCAGATTGCCAGTTTCAGGTTCAAGAAGGATTTGGCGGCTTAAAGAAGGCAACAAAGAAGGCTAAAATGGTGATCTGGGAAGCTTTCCAAGAAAAGATGGCCGGAAGAAGGCTGCCAATAATCCGGCAACCGGAACAAGGCGGAAGCTGGATTCGGGAGTGCGAAATTGCCTGAAGACATAGTGAGCTAAGTCAAAGGAAGCAATAAAGGTGGCTGAAAAGAAGCCAACTTTGTCAACACAAGGTGGCAAAAAGGAAGTCAATGTTGTCAAGACAAGGCGGCAGAAAAGAAGTCAACATTGTCAAGACAAGACGGCATAAAGCCAACTTTGTCAAATACAAGCCAGCAAGTCAACTTTCCACCGATCAAGGCAGAAAAATAGAAGACAACTTTCAAGGTCAAGATCAAGGCGGAAAACGAGAAGACAACTTTCTAAGATCAAGGCTGGAAAATGGGAGGCAACTTTTTAAAAGAAGCCGGACAGAAATCCGGGTCTAATACGAAGCCGATCAAGATATCTCGTCTCTAAGAAAGAAGGCAAGTTTGAAGCCAATACGGAAGGGAAAAAGGCAACTTTCCAGTAGCCAGCAAGTTGGAAGCCAGTACGGAAGGCAAAAGGCAACTTTCTGAAGTAGCCAACAAGTTTGAAGCCAACGTTGCCGGCCAAAAGTTGCCTATTTTAGAGATGGATTCGACTTAGACTATGATTTGTAAGCCTTGTAGAAGTCCATTACTTGTACGGAAAGTCCAGCCGCCTCATATATATGTGAGAGGTGACGGCCGATTGAAATTAAGCAAACAATCGACAACCTATCAATACAACCTACTTTTATCTCCTCAAACCCTTGTTTATGCTTCCGTTGTTCGGTGACTTCATCTAGATTTCGCCGGGTATCGAAAACCGAGCTGAGAGCGGCCAAGTCCGGCTTAGTTCAGCCAATCGTCGCCGGCTTCCTCAGACGGGGCTTCCCGAAGGGCTGGGGCGTCTGGTCTAAAAAGCGACTGCTTGCTGTCTTGCGTATCGCGCTGGAAGCAGGCCTCCCGCGGGGCGAGTTGCGGAGTATCTCCCCCGGCACCGCGGGTACACGAGGACGTGTTCGTGTGACGCGTTTCGAGCGCAACAGAAAGCAAAAACAATTATTGGTTTAACAATTTCTCAATTTGTCACACATTTATACCATGCACCATGCAAAATTAGACCATAAACGGCATAAGCTAAGCACAAAAGCTTATAGTTATAGAGCAAGGTGCTCCCTCCAGTATTTTTACTCTGCAGATTAGGTGAAAAGTTTGAAAAAAATTATATTAAGAAATATCAATACCAACAATATAAAACAAATACAATATGAAAATATATAACATGATGAATCGAATGATATTGTGAATGCTGGTAATTGTTTCTACAAATTTGGTCAAACTTTAGAATGTTGGACTTAAAATAAACCTAATATGCGGTGTAAAAATAAACGGAGGGAGTACATTACATATATAGTAAGACTTAAACCAATACAACCAAACAGACCCCTATTTAGTCTTTTGCACAAGAGAATTACTTAATTACATAAAGAAGGGGGTAATATGTATATATAATTTCGTCAAAATATAAATGTGGCCAAGCAGTTAATTAACCTACTAGGAAGCAATAGCTCATTTGTAAATAAGAATGACCTACTTGCAAAGAGGTTATCATTGCAAGAAAGAGAATCCAACTTAGCAGTAATCAATACACATTGTATAGCATGTCTTGTGGTTACAATTTAGCATTGCAATGGATTATAATATTTTCGTCTGGTTGACCCTTGACTAGGGTTGCCAGAAAATGATTTCATCTTAGTCTAATCAATCCACATTGAATAGCATGTCTAATGGCTCGATTTAGCATCACAGGGGATTATGATAATCTTGTTTGATTAACCCTTGACTTGTTATTTTCATCTCAACTGTTAAGCTACAAACTGAATTATTATAGTTGTCTAGAACATATGAGATAAAATGTGAGAGGGAAGCCCCATTGACTAACAAGAATTCTTATTTATCAAACAGAACAATATACTTTTCACTGTCGCTTTAAAATAAGCACAGAGACCTCAAAGCAAATCTATATCAAGTGCCAACATAAGAAAGGGAGACACCAATTGGCTGAAAGTAACATAAGATAAAATCACTTCTGGTAAAACAAACCTTTGTGGAGACGTAATTCCCCTGGACTTTGCTTCTTAACAGGAGGACCCCCATTGGAGTTTGCTGCCTCTTCCTTCTTCTGTCCTTTGATCTTAAAAAGGTTAATCATCTTTCTGTGAAACCATGAGGGAACAAGGTACGAATGAGGAACTAAAGAGAGCAGTTTTTTTCAAGAACAAAAATGGCAAAAACAAGAAACATATCAATGATAAATGATAATTAAGTATGGTTTTACATGCAAACAGCTAGAAATATTGCAGCAGAAATCATCAAAATCAATTAGTTTAGTTCTCTTTAATTATTCCCTTCATCGATAAAAATATGTTGCTTTTAGCGTTAGTCAATACGTAATGCATTAAGGCACAAAATTCTCGCATCCAGTACGATAAATTAGTTATCCGATATATTATAACAAGAACTGGACAACGGTGCGACTACAGCTCGCTACTTCCACATAGCATGACCCAGATTGTTGAGGTTTAGGGTACAAGTACTGATTGCTCAAACACCAAAATATAGTTATCTACATCTCTAATACATCTTAATGTGTGCCACACTAACAATTTTAATGGCGACTACGGCTCACTGCTTCCACATGGCATGACCCAGATTGTTGAGGTTTAGGGTACAAGTACTGATTGCTCAAACACCAAAATACAGTTACCTACATCTCTAATCTATACTTCTTATAAAGCAAAACCCCACTAAGTGTAATTAATATTTTCTATCTCCACATGCAAGCTATCCACATCATCCACCTTCTTAGCCAATCAATTGTCCATGTCATCTCCATTAATATTTATTAATATTTACATGAAAACTCCACATTATCCATTTCTTTAACCATCTAATTATCCACATTAATAATTTATAATAAACATTCATTTCATGTCGATTAAATTTAGTATCTCAACTATGACAAGTTGAATTTTGCACATTATTTAGAAAACTTATCATACCGTACCTATTATACATTTTTGTTTACACAATATAATTTATAAACGGTTCCCGCTGCAACGCGCGGGGTATCTTTCTAGTACACTTTAATGTGTGCCACACTAACCATTTTAATGGCGACTACGGCTAACTGCTTCCACACGGCATGAGTCAGATTGTTGAGGTTTAGGGTACAAGTACTGATTGCTCAAACACCCAAATATTTTTATCATACCTCTAACACATTTTAATGTGTGCCACACCAACCGACCAACATTGCGATGATTTACCACATCCTCGTCTATCCCTAAGCCCAATAACGCTGCAACATCCCCTACCTGATAGCGAAGACGTATATCCAGCGCCCAAAACACATGTAGTTCAACAGGAGCAGAATCTGAGTTCAGCTGAGTTCGACCTAGAAGAAGCACAACCTAATCGCACCACCGGGAGCAGAGGCGCTACGTACGCGGCAAAGAGCGAACGAATCCGCAGGGGGGGAAACTGGATGTGGGCGAGATCGAGACCTGGATTCGACCAATCACTCGCAGGATCCGGTTTCGCCAGGGTAGACGCCAAATTATTCAGTCTCCTAATCGAAGCCCTAGAACCATAGTAGATCAGACCCCCGGGGCGGAGTGGCAGAGATAGAAGAAGCAACCCAACCTGAGTGCCCCGTCGCCGGCGCCGGCGCGGAGGACGGGAGCCCCCGGGAAGTTCCCTCCGGATCCTTCGCCCCGCCGGAGCGAGGCCTCCGCTTCTCTGGGCTCGCCGGCGGCGTCGCAGAGGATGGTGCTCGCCGGCGCGAGCTGCGAGCCGAGAGGGGAAATGGAAGACGGAGGTGTGCGCGTGCCAATAGTTTGACGGTTTTGCCCCTCCAATCATGAAGCCCGAAATAGAAATGGACACGTGCTCGGAATTTTTTTTATAAGGGAAATCCACCACGACGATAATATTAAATTGGACAAAATAGATAGTACTCACTCCGTATCAAAATATAAGACTCTATAGTACTCCCTCCGTATCAAAATATAAGACTCTATATCATCGTCTTCAATTTCATGGCGTACACAAATATGCTCGCATTATGTTTGATACTGGTACTTGGTACTATAATTTGTCCTAATTAAATGGGTGTTGTTCAAAGTTTTAATCGGATTTTATCCTTCCAAAAACTTTCATCCAGTTCACATCACATGAACCACCTGTAATTATACAAGGAACATTAACAACATAGCATCACACACAGCACCACACAAACACATAGAGCAACACCTAAAGCAGGCAACAACCAGAAGCAACCTCGCCCAACTATCACAACCACGAAAAGACCACCGACTACCTCAAAAGGGCTCAACAGTCAAGTAAAAGTGGACCCTTTCCTTGCAACGCCAAGCTTCTTACTCGTCTTTCTGAGAGACTTCTCCACCTTCATGATTTCAGCATCTGAAGCTATCCCCATCAAGACACGAATAATCTCCTTGCCATATCCAGGGCGAGCCGCCTCCAAATCGAGAAGCAAGGCAGGAACCTTCTTGCCCAACGGAACCTTGGAGCTAGGCGCCAACACACGAGTCTTAGTAACCTGGTCACTCAAACATGAGGAAGTGACAGGAGCAATCAAACATCTGCTATCCACAGAAGGAGACAACTGACAGGGCTCAGACTGGTGTGGTGATGGCGCAACGATGGCTAATTCTCCACATGGCTCCTGTAGCTCAGGCATCTCGGTGATGACAACACTCTCAATGACTGACGACGACGCAAGAAGAGCACGAGGAGAAAAATCTCCAAAGCATTCAGTCCCCTCGTCGACGGAGTCAACCCGAAGCTCAGACGACAAAGACACGACCGACGCGGACTGAAGCTTGGCCAGAGTGTCGCGAAGCTCAGTGCGAAGCATCTCAACCTTTTGTAGAAGCTCCATGCGCATCAATGCAAACTCAGCCTCCAAGGAAGAACCCAACAAGGCGCTAGCATTTAAATCCTTGCAACATCCAGCTGGGGTCTTGGGGGCACCGACAGACTTAGCGACGAGCAATCTGTGACCTCTGCTGAATTCCTGGCTAGCGGAGAACAAGGTTGAACGGACAGGAAATAGCTTCGACGGTGACATGCGCGACTGACCGGAGAGCAAGCGCGAGCGCTCGGAGAGCGATCATGAGCAAACGGAGAGCGAGCACGACAGAACCTCTCCCGATGACTAGGTAGACGGCAACGAATGCATCTGAAGGGACCACGACAAGTACACAAATATGCCCGCATTATGTGTCGTGGTGGGATCACGGCAGATGCCATGGGTATGGCTTAGTTGGGGCCGAACGGTCGTTGGGGGAATCCGGGGAGGGTTTATGCACTCAAGATGTGCACAAGCAAGAACATGCAAGAAACCACGAGAACATGAACAAGAACCAAGAAAGCCAAGAACTCAAAAGACACCGCGATGTACCCAGGTTCGGGGCCTTCGTGAGGAAGTAAAACCCCTACTCCTGCCTTTCCTCTCTCAATATATCAGTGTAGTTCTCGGGTACAAGGTGCTCCTCGAGCTGTATGATGCTGCTCAAGTGAGAGCTCTAGATGGAAGATGAAACTATGAAGGGGGAAATGAGCTAGGGTTTCGCCGCCCTCCTCCCTGGAGGTAGAGATGCTGCATATATACACAGGCCGAAGTACATTTTTACCCCTGCCTACAACTGACAATGGCATGGCCAAAAGGTAGAAGACAAGCCTCTGCCTCCTGCCAGCTCAACGGCCGAACTGTCAGGCCAGCCAGGCCTAGCTTTCCTCTTCCGGTCATACTTCAGTAGCCTGCCGAGGTCTAGCCTGTAGACCTTTCCCGAAATAGCCGAGTCAGCTCCTAGGCCCCCGAGCTTCCGGGAAACCCGTGGACGGACCTCGCCGTCCTCTGACCTCGGGCTACGAGCTCTGCGGCACCCGTGACTCCTCTGACATGCCTCGATACTTGCTGCTAACCTCGGCTGGCCGGTCACTTATACGTCGGGCCACGCTTCATCTTGGCTCGGGATACTCCGGATCCTACACCTCGGTAGATAACACCTTTCTTGTGGTAACTAGCTGACTGCCCCAAGGTTCATACCTCGGAGGCCATACCTCGGATGATTCCTCCGACGTACACCTTACGTCGGATGACGCCTCCTGCGTCTTTGCTTAATTGCTACCTCGGACGGCTTACAGCCTTAACCTTACATGTCTTTACCTCATCTTTAGCCTACCCGGGGGTAACCCCCCGACAGTAGTCCCCGAAGCTGATGTGGTCTTGCAGCCTCGGATGAAAGGCCGCATCAGGTTCAACCCGAAACCACATGCGCTACAATGTTTGCAGGTTACCGAACCAATACTCCGAGAAATCCATCGGTCTGTTCCTCGGGCCATACTGCTTTTCCGAAGTATCCGCCGAGATCTCGGACGTCAACCCTCGATTTCTGCATCCTTACTGACTTCGGTCAGAGAACACTGTTCACGTGTCCCATCCGTCACTTCCTGGTCCACGATAGTCAAAGCACTCGAGTGCTTTCCACCACGCGGCCCACGTCAGCGGAGGTTTCCCGCTTGCGCCGCTTCGCGCTCCAGTAACCGCGCCGCACGACGGTTTGCCTCCTGCAACCGATCCTGTGGCCTGCTTGTCCACCGCTATCTTCGTGCCACGTGGGCATTTGTGCACAAACGATCCCACTCGCCGCTCCGATAACCGCGCGGTAGTGCGCAGTTACCGCCCGCGGTTATAAATACGGGCCCAGGGCAGTGCTTCCCTCTTCTTCCTCATTCACTCGCCGTCTCGCCTCCATCGCAACCAGTGCCGCCGCTTCCGTTGAGAAGAAACGCGTTCCCGCCGCCGCCGACGAGCAGTTCCTTCGTCGCCGCTGCGACCGCGTCACCGGCGCCGCCCTTCAGCACCTCGTTTTCACGGTATGTACTCCCTTTCTTGATACCCTAGGCATTGCTCTAGGTTTCTTCCTCTTCGCGCTTTGGTTCTTCATATGTTCTTGAATAAAACTCTATTTACCTCTCCGGTAGATCTTACTCGCATACTCTTTTGGGTAGAAATGGTTTCATGCCTCGGATAGATGTTCGCCTAGCATAGATATGCCTCTATGCACATAAGATAGCCACCAAACTCCTCCTGAGTTAGCCAAATATTGTACTAGATTCCAGATTCCCTTTTTCCTTTGCTAAACTTCTGCGCATTCTCTGCAGATTGACTCTGCCGAGATGTCTCCTCCTGAGACTTCGGAACAAACCGAGGTTCCAGACCTCGAACTGGAGGTCGGAGAACGAGCCGGCTGGGAAGGTTCGGATGTAACTCCGGACGAAATCCAGTGGCTCAGGGCGACTCGGCGGATTCCCGCCGGGGTAGAGTGTCGCCTGCCAGAGGGCGAACTCGAGCCTCAAGTCAAGCAAGGGGAACGGGTGGTCTTCGTCGCGCACTTCCAGCGCGGCTTCGGACTGCCCGTTAGTACTTCTTCCGGAGCTTCCTCGACAAGTTCGGACTCCAGGTTCATCACCTCCCCGCCAACGCCATCACCACTCTCTCCTGCATCGTTTCCTTCTCTGAGGGATACCTCGGCCTCGAAGCCACGGTAGACCTCTTTTCTCGCTACTTCCAACTCAAGCGGCAAGTGATCCCGGATCCAAAGAACAAGGATCTGCCCAAGCAATTAACCGCCTGCGGAGCTGCCACCATAGCTCCTCGCCGAAACTCCATCTTCCCACGTATCACTACTCCGGACACCGTTCGCAAGTGGCTCCGGACGTGGTTTTACGTGAAGAACTCCGGCGAAGAGGACCTCCTCAACCTGCCGGCGTTTAACCTCAGCCCTCCTACAGAACAGCTCAACTGGGACTACACTCCCCCTCACACCGGCGAACTCAAGTCCATCCATGGGTATTGCGAAATGGCAGGACCCGGAAGACCCCGGGAACGACGGGAAAGTCCTGACGGCCGACGACCTGGCCTGCACATTCGTGAAGCGCAGGGTCTCCCCTCTTCAGGCGAGGTCTCACAAGATCTGCCACATGAGCGGTCTTTATGACCCCACCCGTCATACGCACGTTGCACTGGACAACGCCGCGGTAGCTCGGCGAGTCCGAGCTATCACCAAGTCCAAGATCTCCGACGCTTGGACATGGGGAAGGGAACCCCACTACCGGACCAATCCAGCGAAACAGGTACGCTATTCCGACGTTTTCTTCGATACTTCTTTACCACCGAGGTCTTGCTACCGACGTTCACCTTGACAATTTTTCTTCCTAACTCCTTTTCATATGTCTGCCATACAGCTGTTCGCCCGCCAGACCGCCGAGGATGGAGTCCATCCTGCGGACCACTTCGGCAAGGATCTCCCTGTCGAGGACCCACCATCCAACGTGGACCCTGACGACGAGGATTATATGCCCATTGCCTCGGCCCGCATCACCACCGCGGGTAAGCCTCAAGCACAAGCTTCAGTTCAAGAGATTTCGGATGACGAGGAGGGGTTCCTCGTCATGGAACCAATAAACGCGGTACCTCTCTCCCGCCTTCCTCACCTTCCGAACTTTACTCCAGCAACCAGCCGGAAACGCGCTGGTGCCGCAACTTCGGCCGCCGAACCATCCGCCACTGGAGCCTCCGGACCCACTGAGGCTCCGGTCAAGAGACGCCGGCTGAAGAAGTCCGGACTTCCTCCTCATGCCCGGGGGGGCAAGAGGTTTCCTACCTCGGATGGGTAATGCTTTGCTTCTATAGCCAACAATGTTTGTTGTTTAAACATATTATCTCGGTATTAACACTTGACCTTCCTCTTTTCGTTGCAGTGCCCCCATAGACGTGGATCAGGAGGTATCCTCCATGACTGCACCCGTTGGTGCCTCTGAAGCCACGACCACCCCGACGAACTCTCGCCCAGGATCTCCACCGAGGTCTGGCCCGGCCTTGGGGAAATCTGCCCCCACCCGGGTCAGACTTCTCCGCGTCCTCAAACGGATGCCAATCGCGCCAGAACTCCGGCTACCGCCTTGCCGGAGCCTCGACTCTCCCCCCGCAGCCAGACTGCCCGCAACCAACAGCAGCAACAGCAGAAGCAACAGCCCAAGCAGCAGCCCCAAAAACCAGTTCGCCAGACTACCTTGCCGTTGGAGAAGGGCAAGGAGAAAGAAAAAGAGACGGTGAAGTCTAAGGTCACCCCCAAACCAACATCTGGGTCTGGCACCCTGACTATCTCTTCTCCCTCAAGGATGCAACCGAGGTCTCCTCCCCCGGCGACACGCCGAATTCCTCCATTCGCCGCACCCATTGATGAGACTGCCCCTCCGGCCGAAGAATATGCTCGGAGGGCATCTCTTATATTGGATAACCGGCCTGCTTCAAGCTCCGAGGCTACTTTGGCCTTGGAGGCCTCGGTTAGGGGCATCGAGCAGGGCGGACCGTGGGGATTTCCTCCTCTGCGCACTGACAGTGACCAGAGCCTCGGCTCCTTGGAACACTACAACGCAGACTGGAATTCTGCAGACATGGACGAGGTCTCTTCTGCCTCCTTGACCACCCAAGGGGACGAGCATCCTGCTGGGAGCAGCACCTGCGCCGACGCATGCTTGAAATGCAAACTTCTGCTTTGCTTGCTACTCGAGCTGTCAACGTAAGTTCCACTTTCTTTACTTTCATGCAGTATCTCTCTAATATCCACCATCTCCAGTCCCCGAGATTCGAGGTAAACTATTGACGCTCCGCCGGAGTTAAAATTGTTTGGCTTGAATCTTAACTCTCCATTTTCATCCGACGTATCCAATCCATTTTTATCTCACTTTAGCATGCACCTCGGGTACGAGTCCCCGAGACTCCTGTCGAGGCATACCCCGGCAACATTTTCCCAAAGAGTTGACTCCGAGTCCCCGAGACTCTTGTCGAGGTATAGCCTTTCTAACCGAGCTATATTTTTCTTCCTTGCAGAATGCTATGAACGTTCGCACGGATATCTTCCATACCCTCCTGTTTGACCACAAGAAACTCCACGACGAGCACAAGGCCGTCCTTGCAGCGAAGAAAACTTCGGATGACCAGCTAGCGCAAGAGAAAGCCGAGGTAGCTCGTCTGGTAAAGGAACTGAAGCGCATCACTGAGCTGCGGACGTCTGAAAAAGAGCAGCTGCAGGCGGAAAAGGCCAGTGTTGTTGAAACAGAGAAGAAACTTCGGGAGGATGCCGCCAAGGAACATGAGAATGCGCTCCAGTTAGCCGAGGCCCGCGCCACCTCGGCCACCGAGGCTTATGAAGCCCTTCAAGCTTCGGTTAACCAGCTCCTCCCGACGCTGGAACGCATCAACCAAGAAATGGACAGTAAGCTTCTTGCCCCCCTTATCCTTGCTTTGTCCTCAACGTTACTGGCTCTTTGCCGAACTGTTTCTTTCATTATTAACAGGCTATCCTTCTGCAGAGCACTTCACCTACACCCAAATCTCGGCCCGCAATATCACTGCTCAGCACAGGAAGAGGCGTAACGAGACGAACCCCGACTGGACCGTTGAGGACCACATCGTGGCCATCAAAGCTCGGATCCATCCCTTGCAAACCATTGGGTCCGAACTCCTCGACGCAGGTCTGTCTGCTTTCCGAGCCTTATGGCCTCTTGCCGATGCTCCCAATACTACGCCCGAGCTCGCCGCCAAGCTTCGTGAAGCCGAACAAAGACTCCGAGAGTGGCGTTCATCTTCAGCTCGCGCTGGAGCTGATGCCGCTCTCAAATTCATCATGACTTGGTGCGAGAAGATGACCTCGAAAAGATGGACACTCTTCGCCGAGGCTCGCCCTGGTCCTCGGACCCAATTCTCATCAAGCGCCGCGAAAAGATGGCTGCCTTCTTCGCTGGATATGCCAACACAAGAACTGAGCGAAGGAGACACCTACTCCGACGCCGAGATTACGAGCCAGAAGAGGAGGAATACGAAACAGAATCCGACGTCGAGGCCGAGCAAGGTGACGACGGTGAAACCCGCGAAGCAGAAACCGAGGCTTCTCCACAACCTGACGCCGAGGTTACTGCCGACGTTGCCAGCACTTCCCAGGCTACCTCGGCTCCGGACGAAATCCCTGCTGCCTCGGCTGTTGCCGACGTAATTCCTGATGCCTCGACCTGAACTTATGCTTGGCCAAAAAACTTCATTAAATCCCCGGTATGCCGGGACGCAGATGTAATCAAACTTAAGTAGTTCCTTTGCTACCTCTATTACTATTATGCTCATCCGAACCATGCTTTTCTAAGCTTTATGTCGAATCCTTTTGAATGATTGCTCGAGTTTACTTTCGTGTTTACTATATTTGGCATTCTTTGCTCTTGTCTGCCATTCTGGCGTTCGACAGTCGAGTCACAAGATTGTTGTTCATAGCATACAGTACTTGGTAAATTCCGAGGTATGTTTCAAAGTCATCCGACATAAAAAAGAAGTAAAAACAGGGGTTAGTAAACGACATATGCCGAACTGTCTTTTTGGACCGAGTCCCCGAGTTCATTTTCATGTTTCCCATGTTCTTTCGTCTTTGCTCTTGACTGCCATGCTGGCGTTCGTCAGTCGAGTCACAAGATTAGTTACATAGCATACAGTACTTGAAGTTTGAGACGAGGTTCAAAATAGTTCGGCATACGAACGAAGAAAGAGTACGAACAAAAAGAAACATGCAATCATAAGAGCGAGGCAGTCCCCGAGCTCACTCTCGAGGTGCCGAAGTTTTTATTAAAGATCAGCCGAGGTACATACATTATATTCTTCAACAGTAGAAGGGTCGGAGTAGAGCTACATTCCATGGACGCTGAAGCTCCGAATCGGGTCTATCCAGCCCATCTCCCCTTGGTTCCTGTGCATCTATAAGATAGTATGAATCATTGTGCAGAGCTCGGCTCACAATGTATGGTCCCTCCCATGGAGGTGACAACTTGTGCCGACCTTTGCTGCGCTGCACAAGCCTCAGCACTAGGTCTCCTTCATTAAACTTTCGGGGTTTTACATGCCGGCTTTGATAGCGTCGGAGACCCTGCTGATATATTGCTGACCGAGATAAGGCCAATTCTCTTGCTTCCTCAAGCAAATCTACAGCATCTTCCCGAGCTTCTTTAGCCTCGGCTTCTGTGTACATTGCCACTCTGGGCGCATCATATTCAATGTCGGTTGGCAGCATTGCCTCGGCCCCATAGACCATGAAAAATGGCGTATAGCCAGTTGATCTGTTCGGTGTGGTCCTTAGACCCCACAGAACTGCTGGTATCTCATCGATCCAACACCCCGGTGTTTTCAACAGTGGTTCTATTAGCCGAGCTTTGATTCCGGCCAATACCAATGCATTTGACCTTTCTACTTGCCCATTAGCCTGTGGATGAGCCACCGAGGCTACATCAAGTCGAATTCCCTTACTCATGCAGAACCGAGCAAACTCTCCGACAGCAAAGTTCGTGCCGTTGTCTGTAATGATACTATGAGGATATCCATATCTCAGGATTATTTCCTTCAAAAAGGTCACTGCCGTATGACCATCCACCTTTCGGATTGGCTTCACCTCGATCCACTTAGTGAATTTGTCCACCATCACCAGTATGTGAGTCATATTGCCTCGGGCTGGCTTGAATTCTCCCACCATGTCCAGACACCAAACTGCAAAGGGCCACGTGATAGGAATGGTTTGAGCGCCGAAGCTGGCATGTGCTGCTGCTTGGCGAACCTTTGGCACCCTTCACATTTCCGAACTATATCTTCTGCATCGGCATTGGCGGTGGGCCAATAGAACCCGTGCCGGAACACCTTGGCCACCAGAGCTCTTGTGCTGCAATGATGTCCACATTCTCCTTGGTGGATCTCTAAAAGCATCTCCTTGCCTTCAGCTGGTTCGACACACCTTTGCAACACCTCGGTCACACTTCTCTTGTATAGCTCCTTGTTGATGATGGTGTATCCCTTAGCTCTCCTCTGGATTCTCCTTGCCTCGGTTGTATCACTTGGCAAACTTCCATCGGCTATGAAGTTCATGATCTGCTCCGCCCACTCCGGCACTGGATGCAGAGGAAAAAGCCTCTCATCTATCTCCATTGGTTCGGTCGCCATGATCTCCTTCATGATTTCCTCCACCATTGCTCGGCCAGTCCCCGAGTGTTGGTGCGAAGTCCCCGGGTCAGACCCGAAGTTCCCACCATCTATCTCCATAGGAAAGGCTCTATCATTCCTCGGATACTGCGAAGCAGTCCCCGAGTCCGGCCAAACGCATCCGACGTCTACCTCCATAGGAATGGGCTCAGACTCCGAACTTGGCGGTAAGAAAATTGACTCAGAGTCAGGCGAGGGCTTGATTGAAGGAGTTCTCAAATGGTTCAGTGCTATCCCCGGTGGCACCGGTTCTTTGGATGAACCGAGCTTAGACAATACGTCGGCGGCTTCATTCTCCCCGAGGTATGTGCTTGTACTCACATCCTTCGAAGAACCCAGACACCTTTTGCACATGAAACCGATACAACTCCATGTTCGCATCCAATGCATCCCAAGTGCCGTGGATTGATGCACCACCAAAGCTGAATCGCCGAAGCATTCTATACGCCGGACGCCTATCTCCTTTGCCACCTTGAGCCCATGGATCAGGGCCTCATACTCCGCCACGTTGTTCGACGCCGAGAAATGGATTTGCAGCACATACTTCAACTGGTCTTGCTTCGGCGAGGTTAGGACTATGCCGCACCTAATCCGACCTTGGTCTTGGACCCATCAAAGTGCATCTTCCAATAATTATAGTCCGGCAAGGGCGGCTCATATTGCATCTCGGCCCAATCGCATAAAAAGTCCGGTAGCGCCTGCGACTTGATTGCATCTCGCCTTTCATAATGCGGAGTATATGGAGATACCTCGATCGCCCATTTGGCAACTCGCCCAGTTGCGTCCTTGCATCCGATGATCTCCGAGATTGGAGCATCACATACCACCGTCATGGGATGCTCTTGGAAATAATGCTTCAGTTTCTTAACCGCCAGGTATACTCCGTACGTCATCTTCTGGTAGTGGGGTAGTTTTGCTTCGACGTGGATATCACCTCGCTCAGGTAGTAGATTGGTCTCTGCACCGATTTGCCTCCTTCGTCTCGCTCCACCACCACTGCAACACTTACGACCCGGTTTGTAGCCGCAATGTATATCAACATCGGTTCATTCTGCAAAGGGGACGCCAACACCGGAGCAGTGGACAACATCTTCTTCAGCTCATTGAACGCCGCGTCCGCCTGCGGGGTCCAAGTGAAACTGGTACTTTTCTTCATAAGTTGATACAATGGTAAGGCTTTTTCTCCTAGCCGACTTACAAACCGACTTAAAGATGCAAGGCATCCCGTGAACTTCTGCACATCTTTTAAACAGTTCGGCAACTTCATTCTTTCGATAGCTCGGATCTTAGCCGGGTTAACCTCTATACCTCGGCTTGATACGAGGAAACCGAGCAATTTTCCAGCCGGGACACCAAAGGTGCACTTGTCCGGGTTAAGTTTCAACCGATACTTTCTTAAGTTTGCAAATGTCTCTTCGAGGTCTTCGATGAGAGTATGCTTCTTTTTAGTTTTGATAACAATGTCATCAACATACACTTGCACATTCTTGCCCATTTGAGAGTGTAAGCACTTCTGCATACACCTTTGATAAGTTGCCCCGGCATTTCTCAAACCGAAACACATGACACGATAGCAATACGCCCCATACGGGGTAATAAAGGCAGTCTTTATTTGATCATCAGTGTTCAGTGGGATCTGGTGAAAACCAGAATATGCATCGATAAAAGACAACAGCTCACATCCAGCCGTAGAATCGATCACTTGATCAATCCGAGGTAAAGGAAAGGGATCCTTCGGGCACGCCTTGTTCAGGTTGGTGAAGTCAATGCACATGCGCCACACCTTGACTATCGCCGGTTCGTCCTTCTTTTTCTCCACGAGGACTGGATTAGATATCCAGTCCGGATGCAGCACTTCCATGATGAAGCCTGCAGCCAGTAACTTCGCCAATTCTTCGAGTACCACCTTTCTTCGGTCATCTGAGAGCCGCCGCGTCGGTTGACGCACTGGTTTCACCTCTGGCCGAACAAACAAAGAGTGCTCTGCCAACTCCCTCGGAACACCTGGCAGGTCTTTAGCCGACCATGCAAAAATGTCCCGATTCTCACGGAGGAAGTGACAGAGCGCGCTTTCCTATTTCTCGTCCATGCCAGCACCAATGATGGCGAAACGCTCCGGGTTCTCCGAGTCCAGCGGGATTTTCTTGGTCTCCTTGGGCACCTCGAATGAAGCGCTCATGTCCGGAGTAATTAGTCCGGACATGCCGAGCTGAGTAGACTGCGCCATTGCCACCACCTTCTGAAGTTGCTTCTTCTCCGCCGCGATCACCAAGGACTCGGCTAAACTGGATCCCGCCGAGGCACATTGCATAGCCTTCTTGTAGTCACCTGAAATGGTTATTATTCCCTTGGGCCCCGGCATTTTCATCTTCAGGTAGGCCACATGAGTGGAGATCATGAACTTGGCCAAGGCTGGCCTTCCCAGCAAGGCATGGTAAGGGCTCTGCAAGTCCACAACCTCGAACTCAAGACTTTCAACTCGGCTATTATCTCGGGTACCAAAACCCACGTCGACCCAAACCTTTCCCATAGGTGCACAAGAGACCCCGGGCACAATACCGTGAAACGTACAGCTGCTAGGCTGCAACTGGTTCGGTGAGTATCCCAGCTTGACCATGGTGTCTCGGTACATGATATTTATGGCACTCCCATTGTCCACCAAGACTCGGGTGAATCTCACATTGTTGGTCGGCCCACAGAACGTCGGATCCACCACCAGTGCATAGTTTCCAGGGCTCGGCATGATCCGAGGTGTATCTTGCCTGCTCCAAGTGATCTCTTGCTCGGACCAATTCATGTATTTCACCACTGCTGGAGTTACTGCATTCACCTCCTTGGCACGCCTCAGCATACTCTTCTTATCAGTTGACTCAGTCACAAACACCACGTAACTCTGATGTACTTCCCTATAATCATTACCGGGGTTCTCATACCTCTGATTCTCAAAGGACCACGTTTGGCTTTGACCGGCACCACCGTTGTTGTTGTTGCCCTGGGCACTCACTGCATTCACCGGTTTCGCCTGCACCATCTTCTGGTTTTGGGCCGCATGCACCGGGGTTGAATTTGCTCCGGTTAAGCTCTGATTCTGCGCCGCTATGGTCGGCTTATGCTGCTGCTGCGCGTTCGGATATTGAGGTCTACGCCATTGGTTCGGTGGCCCACTCCGGTTTGTCCCAGCTTTCGCCCCTTCTGCAGCGGTTCGGTGATGAAAACTACACTGCAGAGTGGTATGGTTGGGTGTTTTGCCATTCCTGCCATGATAGATACATGGCCCATTCACCAATGACTCATAAGTCACAGGTGGTCCGGCCTCCTGCCACTGCTTCGCACCACCGCCCTGACTCTGGTTCTGGTTCGGAGTCCATGCCTGACCCTCAGTCTTCGGTTTCTGGGCGCCTCCAGGTCCGGACTGACTTGGGTTTACAGCATTGACTTGGAAATCTGGTTCTCTCCTCTTTTGCCCGAACTCTTGACGGTTATCAAACCTCGGTCCGTTGTTGCGATTGTTCATCGGATTCCTCCTGTTCCGGGCATTCCCATCCATCAGAGGCTGCATCGGATCGCCAAGGGCATAGGAATCAGCTATCCGAATCGTCTCGGCCAGAGTCTTTGGCATATCTCTCTGGAGCCTCTGCCACAACATGCTACCATACCGACATCCATCAGCGAACCACGCTATAGCCTGTGCTTCGATAACTCCTTCACAGGAGTTCCGAACATTGCTCCACCGAGTCAAGAATTCTCGGTCAGTCTCATTGTCCTCCTGCTTGCACGCCTGCAAAAGCTGAGGTCGGTTTGGCCTCTTGTAAGTGCTGGCGAAGTTGCTATTGAATGCCTCCTCTAAATCCAGCCAGCAATTGATGCTATTCTCCGGCAAATTGTTCAGCCAGATCCGAGCAGGACCTTCCAACATGTGCGGGAGATACCGGACCGCCCATCGGCGATTGCCCCCCGCAATGTATACTGCTGAAACATAATCAGCTAGCCAATCTTGCGGCTTGGTGCTCCCATTGTACGGCCTGGTACTCCGACCCAACTGAAACTGAGACACTGGTGGAGGTGGTTCCTTCATGATCCGAGGTCCAAAACACGCCGGACCAGGAGGACCTTCCTCTTCCAACCTCTCGGACTTGTAAATCCGATCTAGCTTGTATCGCGCGTCACCTGTAGGCAACGTCCGAGCTCCGATACGCTCTCCCAATGCACCATCCACTCTATAGAATCCAGCCCGCTCCATGGCTGAATTTCCATCATCATATCGGTCGCCACCTCGACCGACGCTCTTCGGCTGCGGAACATACTCCGGCTCTTGCTGATACTGCTCCTGCGGCCGGGGTTGCTGCTGATGCCTCGGGGGCTGAGGTGGTTTACCTCGGCCAGCCGACGCTGCTTGCCCACCGTTCTGATTTCCCTGAGCTGAACGGCCTTTAGCTCGGCTTGCATCACCTGGGCCGGGGTCTCCATTGGCTCGGCTAGCGTCACCGACCTTTTGCTTTCCAGCTAACACCGGATCGTACACTTGCAGCTGCATCTCCTTGTTCCGACCTGAAGTGACACTCCGGGCACGTTCGGCTCCTCCGACGTGTGGAGACGAGGCTTGCCCCTTGGACCCCTGGCTAACTGGCCTAATCGAATGGACCGCCTGCGAACCGCCAAGCCCGGCCTTGCGGAGGGCTTCATTTTGCTTGCTGGCCACATGCACTAACTCATTGAGCCGCTTCTGCTGCTCACGCCATGCATCTCCGGTCAACTCCGATAGCCCGGCCCTTACTGCTTCGGCTGCTCTAAGGTTCTTGGCTGGTGAACTATACACCGGCCTACCAGTAGCCGACCTGCTACTTGTTGCCTTAGTCGAGCTCGAGACTGCAGCCCTAACCATCTCCTCATAGAGGTCCTTGCCTCGGTTGAACAGAGCAGCTTTCTTACGCCGCACAACCGGAGTAAAACCATCCTCTATACCATGTGCAGCATTGTACTCCTTTGCTCCATATCAAACTGCTGCCTAGCCTCGGCCAGCAACCGAGCTTCTCTCATCACTCTCTGGCGCTCTGCCTCTAACCCGGCCACCGTATGCTCCACACTTGCCTCTACTGCGAGTGGCCGAGCTAACCTATCAACGATAGATTCTAAGGGAAATTCTTCCCTTGGCATGCCCAACTGCTCATTCTGACTAGGTTTCTCGTACGGAAACTTCGCCGCCCGACCTGATTTCTCAGGCAGCGCAGTTGGTGTCGCCTCCACCTCGGCTAGCGCGACTTTGCCAGCATCCGCCTTGCTAGCTGCAGGCTGGGTACCAGCCACCATCACCTCCACACACCTCGGAGGGCGAGTAACACGTTGGCCCAAAGCCGCCAGGAGTGGAGTTTCGTCGTCCACGAGCACCTGCTCCGGGTACTCGCGAACCACCTCGACAGCAACGTATGTGGGGAAACTGCCGAGCATCATGAGGAAACCATTGGTGGGGAAAGGCTTGCCGGCGAAGCACCCGCATTGTCACTCACAAAGGCAAACTCGCCGATCTTGGCAACAAGGCCAGAAAGAACACACTCAGAGGAGCCCGTCCGGATGGAAACTCCACCCAACGCCTCAATCTGCCCCACGGTGGGCGCCAACTGTCGTGGTGGGATCACGGCAGATGCCATGGGTATGGCTTAGTTGGGGCCGAACGGTCGTTGGGGGAATCCGGGGAGGGTTTATGCACTCAAGATGTGCACAAGCAAGAACATGCAAGAAACCACAAGAACATGAACAAGAACCAAGAAAGCCAAGAACAAAAGACACCACGATGTACCCAGGTTCGGGGCCTTCGTGAGGAAGTAAAACCCCTACTCCTGCCTTTCCTCTCTCAATATATCAGTGTAGTTCTCGGGTACAAGGTGCTCCTCGAGCTGTATGATGCTGCTCAAGTGAGAGCTCTAGATGGAAGATGAAACTATGAAGGGGGAAATGAGCTAGGGTTTCGCCGTCCTCCTCCCTGGAGGTAGAGATGCCGCATATATACACAGGCCGAAGTACATTTTTACCCCTGCCTACAACTGACAATGGCATGGCCAAAAGGTAGAAGACAAGCCTCTGCCTCCTGCCAGCTCAACGGCCGAACTGTCAGGCCAGCCAGGCCTAGCTTTCCTCTTCCGGTCATACTTCAGTAGCCTGCCGAGGTCTAGCCTGTAGACCTTTCCCGAAATAGCCGAGTCAGCTCCTAGGCCCCCGAGCTTCCGGGAAACCCGTGGACGGACCTCGCCGTCCTCTGAAGCCTCGGGCTACGAGCTCTGCGGCACCCGTGACTCCTCTGACATGCCTCGATACTTGCTGCTAACCTCGGCTGGCCGGTCACTTATACGTCGGGCCACGCTTCATCTTGGCTCGGGATACTCCGGATCCTACACCTCGGTAGATAACACCTTGTTCTTGTGGTAACTAGCGACTGCCCCAAGGTTCATACCTCGGAGGCCATACCTCGGATGATTCCTCCGACGTACACCTTACGTCGGATGACGCCTCCTGCGTCTTTGCTTAATTGCTACCTCGGACGGCTTACAGCCTTAACCTTACATGTCTTTACCTCATCTTTAGCCTACCCGGGGGTAACCCCCGGACATTATGTTTGACACTAGTACTTGGTACTATAATTTGTCCTAAATGGGTGTTGTTTAAAGTTTTAATCGGATTTGATCCTTCCAAAAACTTTCATCCAGTTCGCATCACATGAACCACTAGTCATCCGAGGATTTAGTAAGTTGATGTCATTCTTGTTCAATTTGGCACGCCGGCTAAGTATTGATGTGCATCTTCTTGTTTATTTCATCTATGTGTGAGCCTTGTTTCAAGCGATCAATAAGACAGAGAATTTGGCTTCATGCATTGCCTAAAAGACTCTAAAATTGCAAGAAAATGGAAGCAGCTTTGCACGACTCTCAAGAAGGGCGGCCGTGGTGACATCATTGATCTAGTTGCGTCCTCCTCCAACTCAGAGGGACGCCCCATGAGGAACAAGAAGGCAAAGACAAACCTTGTGACGGCGGCAACATCGGAGAGGTTGCACTGATTCATCGACAAGATCATTGCCGATGTCTCGACAAAGTCAAGCTTGAGGCGTGAAGAGAATGAAGTAAGGTGGCCAGTCTTGGTGGAGAAGACCAACATCAAGATCAAGCTCGAGAAGGCTAAATTGATGTCAAGTAAAGAATGGAGAATTTCATGATCTTGACCGCCGGCACGACGAACATGGATCACATGTGAAGGCAGGGCATCATATGTTTCATGCCACCATCTTGCAAGAACTAGAGATTGCTAGGGCGACACCAACGACATTGGCCGGACAAAAAAACTAAGTGCGCATGGCCAAAAAAACATTGAACAAATTAACAAATCATGAAAAAGACAATTAAATAATACAACCAAAAAGTTGTACAGTAAGGCATTACCAAGACATACAACAATACTTATCAAACATGAGAATAAATGTCCAAGACAACATCACTGTTCCCGCTCACACAGAAAGGTACAAACATCAACCGACGAAGTGTTATCATACCCAATCTCATGCTAGCTTCACATCCTTAAGAAGTCTTGCAGCCATAGCCCTGGACCTTCTGATTTCCCAATCGTCCATGTTTCCATTTTCCACTTCTTTTGAAGCTGGACAAGATTCAACCTTCACTCCCAGATCTTCTTCTCCTGGGTTGGAGGCATCGTCATCATCCTCCCCGTGATCCCATTACCGTTGGGTCCAGCCTCCGGGATATATGGAGCTTTGAGATCCATCATGTATGGCTCTTTTTCCCTTCAGTTTAGATGGGCAAAACCCAATGTTGGGGATATCGCTTATCGGGAACTTATCGGTCGACCCAAGATAAGGGGTTAATCGGCGGTTTATCGGCATATCGATCGATTTATCGACATATCGACCGATTTATCGGCCGATTTATCTTATCGGTCAGACACTGAGAAGCGATAAATCGGCCGATTTATCGAAATATCGGAAGATATCTTGAACAGTGGCAAAACCTGCCTTTCCTGCTGTTCTTTTCCTGCAAATATCAAGTGTTCCAATGGTGATAAGATTAAAAACAAAGCCGGACATCGTGGCATCCACGCTAGCAAATGAAGCTTCACCAAAGTGCAGAACTGTAAAGCAGAACCCAGAACCAGCATGTCATTACCAAGAATTTGGCGAACACCATCGATGCGTCACATACCGTTGTTCCGAGGTGCTTCGAGTTAGGGTCCTGCAATTAGCAAACAGTTAACAAACGAAAAATTCAGACTGCGAGCTAGCGGCAGCACATAAGCTCAGAAACCACATCGCGTCGACTGAGAAATATGCAAGCGGTGGCCCATCAATTCCAGTGTGATCGCCGACGTGCTCGGGGAGTTCAGCCTGCCGGCCATCAGACGCCACCGTAAGTGGGAACCAAGATTAGCCTGAAGGCCCTGAACTACTCCCGATCTCGGCTAAAACTACAGTTAACTGTCATGACCCTACTTCCACCTGAAGCTGTACAACTCATGAAGCAAGTGGAGACGAAGCAGAAGAAGCAAGCGGCCCAAGGCCAAGCACGGCCCAAGCCCACGAGCACACGCAGACCCACACGGAGTGAAGGAAGCCATCGCTATAGGTCGAGGTTGCGTCCCATCAGACGATCATGAATTAACTACTCTGTAAACATTTTGTCTGTCGACAGATACTCTCTCTCTTCTTCCTTCCTTGCGAGTTCATCGCTGAGTTCATCAGATTCCAATGCGACGCTAAGGAAACTATTGTATCTGTGATTCGAGAGAGATAATGAGATCGGGGTGCGACATATGGTATCAGAGCAGTAGATCTTAGATCTGCGCGATTTTTTTTTCAATCCACAAAAAGAGAGAGGAGAGAGTGATCCAGACCCGATCCAACACCAGATCTTGTGAGAGGGAGGCGAATTCGAGAGCGGAACGCGGTGGTGTGGCAACATCCTGTAAAATCCCAGCCACGTTCTTAACTCGCGGTGTAGAGCGATTGTCGGCATATTCCGACAATCAACGGAGGCGTGTGGTGACGGGATTATTCGAGTGCAGATTCACGGCGGCGGAACGGTTGTTCGCAGACATTCTGTGGACGGTAAAATCTCGGTTTCGCGGTGGATCCGTGCACCAGCGGAGGCGAGAATTTTCGGCGGCGATTGACACTAGTTCCTGACGCAGCGGTGTGGCAGCAGGCAGAAGCAGTCGTCATGGACAAAGTTCAAGCAGATCTGGCGGCCTTGAAGCAACAAGGCGCAGAGACATCATCTACACTCAAGACTATCAGCGAATCACTGTGTGGCCTCGGCACCTGGGTGGCACAGGTGGACGATACGATCAAGGAAATTCAGCAAACCCTTGCGTCAGTTGGCACGGTGACGCCGACGGCAGGTGCGCGCACACCCAGAACGGTTGCGGAGGCCGAAGATGGCGCGGCGACCACGGCAGCCCTCAAGCTGGTGGTACCGATGCGGGGAAACAGCAGCAGGCGAGAATTTCCAAACACCGTTTGAGACCACCGAAGACTGATTTCCCAAATTCGATGGTGAGAACCCCAAGTGGTGGAAGACAGTGAGTGAGAAATATTTTGCTCTGTATGCAGTGGATCATGACACCTGGGCTAGCTTTGCTACCATGCACTCTGTGGGAAATGCAGCATTATGGCTTCAGACATATGAGGCAGAACATGACGTCAATAGCTGGGAGGAGCTTTGTGTGGCAATCCATACAAAATTCGGTAAGAACAAACACCTGAAATATCTGGAGGAATTGGAGAGATGCAAACAAACTCACAGTGTAGAGAAGTATTATCAGAAGTTTGAAGCATTGTGACATCAGGTGTTGGTGCACAACAAGCACTACAACGAAGCTTATTTCGTCACTAAGTTTGTCAATGGCCTGAAACGCGAGATCCAACGAGCAATCAAGCTGCATAAGCCGAGAACAGTGGATGTAGCCCTTGCATTGGCTGAAATTCAGGAAGAACTCATGGAGGATGGGAGACAGTTTTCTTATCCACACCACAACGGTGACTCCAGAAACAGATTCAGCAAGACAGGATTTCCTGGTAAAGGACTGATGGGCAGTACACCTGATGAAACCAAAGTAGAGGAGAAAACACCCAGCCAAGCCCCGTGGAGTGGGAAATTTCAGACACTAAAGGCACAACGACGAGAACGTCGTGAATGCTTCACTTGTGGAGACAAGTACAAACCGGGACACAAGTGCAACAAAACTGTGCCGTTACATGTGGTGGAAGAACTGATAGAAGTACTCCAAATATCTACAGGCGACAGTGAAACGACACAGTGTAAGTGACTAGCAGTGAGGAGGAACTGATGCACATCTCACAGGGTGCATTGGCTGGCATGACTATGATGACGTGAAAGTCACACGTTCGTTGGGAACACCAAGAGGAAGGTATGATGAGTGCAGCAGCAAGTTTTCCCCCAGTAAGAAACCAAGGTTTAATCGGACCAGTAGGAGATCGAAGTCACTTCTGAAGGTTGTTAGTGAAGGAGTGTAGTGCGGTGCAACACCAGGGATTCCGGTGCCAACGTGGAACCTGCACAACACAATCAAACTACTTTGCCCCAACTTAACAGTGAGGTTGTCAATCTCACCGGCTTGCTAAAAATAAAGGATTAGACGTATAGTGTGGAAAATGATGTTTGTTTGCAGAGAGTGAAAAAGAACAATGATTGCAGTAGGTTGTATTTCAGATGTAAAAGAATGGACCGGGGTCCACAGTTCACTAGTGGTGTCTCTCCATAATAAATAACTAACATGCTGGGTAAACAAATTACAGCTGGGCAATTGACAATATTGATAAGTGCATAACATGCATGTGCAAGTTGTGCTGTCTACTATGAGATTCATTTGGGCATTACGACAAAGTACACGGACCGCTATCCAGCATGCATCTGTGCCTAAATATTCCACCTTCAGGTTAACATCCGTACCCCTTCCGGTATTAAGTTGCAAGCAACAAACAATTGCATTAAGTAAAGTGCATAATGTAAACAACAATTCATCCTTAGACAAAGCATCATTAGGTTACCCCCAGTGGCAACAGCACATCCACAACCTTAGGGGTTGCTGTAACTCCCCCAGATTAAATGGAGACTGAACCCACTATCTAGCATAAATAATCCCTCTTGGAGTCACAAGCATCTACTTGGCCAGAGTATCAACAAGTAACGGAGAGCATGCAAGATCATAAAAGACATAGACATAATATTCAGTATTCAACTTGGCATAGTATCAATATTCATTGGATCCCAGCAAACACAACATGTAGCATTACAATAAGATGATCTTGATCATGATAGGCAGCTCACAAGATCTAAACATGATGGCACAAGAGGAGAAGACAACCATCTAGCTACTGCTATGGACCCATAGTCCAAAGATGAACTACTCACACATCACTCCGGAGGCAGGCATGACGATGTAGAGCCCTCCGGTGATGATTCCCCTCTCCGGCAGGGTGCCGGGAAGAGCTTCAGAACCCTCCCGAGTTAGGGTTGACGGCGGCGGCAGCTCTAGAACTTTTCGTGGAATATGACTCGGGTACTTAGGGTTTTCCCGAGGAAGGCAATTTATAGGCGAAGGGGCAATGTCGGTGGAGGCCTGTGGCCCCTCACCACGTCTCGGCGTGGCAGCATGTGGGACGCGCCGCCACGTGGTGAGGACGGCCCACTGCCCCCCTTCGTCTCTCCTTTGGTCTTCGTGTACGTGTCAAGAAAATAAGAACTTTGGCTTTTGTTTCGTCCAATTCCGAGAATATTTCCAGAACAATTTTTCTGAAACCAAAAACAGCAGAAAACGGGAACTGGCACTGTGGCATCTTGTTAATAGGTTTGTCCTGAAAATGCATAAAATGATATAAAGTGTATATAAACATGTAGCAATTGGCATAATATAAGCATGGAACATCATAAATTATAGATACGTTGGAGACGTATCAAGCATCCCAAGCTTAGTTCTACTCGTCCTCGAGTAGGTAAAACGATAACAACAAAATAATTTCTGAGGAGACATGCTTTACACAATCTTGATCAAATAATATTGCAAGGCTCATGTCATGAATGAAGTGACTCAAGGCAATGGTCTATAGTTTGCTGACAAATAGATAAAGAGTAAACAACTGAATCATATAAGCAAAAACTTTTCATGAATAGTACTTTCAAGACAAGCATCAAAAGCTTTGCATAAGAGTTAACTCATATAGCAACAGATTCTAAATAAAGGCATTGAAGCAACACATAGGAAGATTTAAGTTTCAGCAATTGCTTTCAACTTTCAACATGTATATCTCATGGATATTGTCAACACAAAGAAATATAACAAGTGCAATAAGTAAGCATATAAGAATTAATGCACACAATGTTGACACAAGTGTTTGCTTCTGAGATAGAAAGAAGTAGGTAAACTGACTCAACATAAAGTAAAAGAAAGGCCCTTCGCAGAGGGAAGCATGGATTAAATCATGTGCTAGAGCTTTTTAGGTTTTTGAAATCATGAAGAGAGCATAAAATAAATTTTTGAAATGTGTTTGTTGTTGTCAATGAATGGCAGTGGGCACTCTATCTCCCTTATCACCCAGACTTTCAAGAGCGGCTCCCATGAATGACGTTATTTCTACCCAAGGGTAGATCATCCCTCTTCTCTTTTGTTTACACATGCATATTTATAAATTGGTATGACACTCCTCCCAACCTTTGCTTACACAAGCCATGGCTAACCGAATCCTCGGGTGCCTTCCAACAATCACATACCATGTAGGAGTGCCTATTTGATAAAGTTTAACATTTTGGAATTTGCTTTTGATAAATCATTGGCAAACATGTGAAGAGAATTAACAGTTATAGTTGATTAATTGGGACTGAGCACCCATTTGCCAGCTCTTTTTGCAAGTTATTGCATAAGCGGATGTATATGCCACTAGTCCATTGGTGAAAGTCTGTCATGAGTAAATGACAAGGTGATAGAGTAAACGCCACAAACTTCCTCATGAGCTATTAAACATTGACACAAATAAGGAGTAATAAAGTTTTGAATAGTTTAAAGGTAGCACATGAAGTATTTACTTGGAATGGCAGGAAATACCACATAATAGGTATTTATGGTGGACACAAAATGGCATGGGTTTTGGCTCAAGGTTTGGATGCACGAGAAGCATTCCCTCTCAGTACAGAGTTTAGGCTAGCAGGTTGTTTGAAGCAAACACAGGATATCAACCGGTACAGCAAGACTTACACAAAAACATATTGCAAGCATTATAAGACTCCACACTGTCTCCCTTGTTGTTCAAACACTTTACCAGAAAATATCTAGACCTTAGAGATATCAAACATGCAAACCAAATCTCAACAAGCTATACGGTAGTTCTCCACTAATAGGCTTTAACTACATGATGCAAGAGCTTAAACATGACCTACTTGAGAGCTCAAAACAATTGCAAAGTATCAAATTATCCAAGACAATGATCTACAAGAATGAGTATGTCTTTTCAATATACCATCTACCACATGTAGCATTTTCTGTTTCCAACCAAACACCAATCAACTTATTTCAAAATAAAACTCTCCTAAATATACAGCAAAGAAAACAAGAGAGTACTTGTCTACAAGAACTAACAGCTCTGAACAAGAGATGCATGAAAAATAGGAGCTAAAAGCATTGCAGTAGCTAGTTAAGAATACTCAACAAATATAAGTGAAAAACATGAGTATTCACATGAAAAAGCGGAGCGTGTCTCTCTCCCACACAAGAATGCTAGGATCCAAATCATTCAGAAAAAAGAAAATAACAAAGCAAAAAATAAAAGCACACATGCGCTCCAAGTAAAGCACATAAGATGTGAAAGAATTAAAATATAGTTTCACTAGAGATGACCTGATAAGTTGTTGAAGAAGAAGGGGATGCCTTGGGCATCCCCAAGCTTAGACGCTTGAGTCTTCTTGAAATATGCTTGGATGCACCACGGGGCATCCCCAAGGTTAGGCTTTTCACTCTTCTTGATCATATCATATTATCCTCCTCTCTTGATCCTTGAAAACTTCCTTCACACCAAACTTAGAGTAATTCTCATTAGAGGGTTAGTGCATAATCAAAAATTCACATGTTCTGTGATGACACAATCATCTCCAACACTTCTGGACATTAGCTACAGCCACTGATATTTTGTGAAGCAAAGAAATCCACTCAAACACGGTAAAAGAGAGAATACAAATCAAAAGGCAGAATCTGTCAAAAACAGAACAGTCTGGAAAGACGAATTTTTTCGAGGAACTTAGGTTGCTCAGATGCGAAAAGTCAAAATAATGAAAGTTGCGTACATATATGAGGATCACGCCTGAATTTTATCAGACTTTTTGGATTTTTCTGGGGTGCATATAGCTCAAAATGGTGGACAGCAAAAATCTGTCTCTGCGCGGAAATCCAAATCTAGCATCAACTTTCTATTAGAGGCTTTACTTGGCACAACAATGCAATAAAATAAAATAAAATAAAATAAGATACAAATGAGTTGTTAAAGAAGTAAGCAAGCTCCTTGACTCAAAGAAAAAAATTGCAGAAATAAAAACATGGGTTGTCTCCCATAAGCGCTTTTCTTTAACGCCTTTCAGCTTGGCGCAGAAAGTGAAAATCAAGTGTTTCCAGTGAAGAAGAATCCAAATCATTAAAGGCTTCATCTAAAGCACAACTCGTCATAATAGGTACTTTAGGTATCCCTGAAGATGTTCCAATTTGTAGGTCACCATTAATTGTACTAAAGGTTTTATCAATTTTGAGCACACTAGGAAGCTTTGGCTTAGGCATCTTGGGAACATTAATGAACTTTTGCTCTTTACCCACAATGGCCTTCTTCCTCTTAGTTTTAAGAGAGGAAAAAGTCGAACTTAACGTTTCCATAGCCTCATCTAACTCACCAATTCTATGACTTTGAGTATCATGGGTATTACTAGCCTCTAGAACAGTGATTCTTTCATTCATGCTTACTATTAATTCATTAGCCTAACTAACATTTTCAAGAAAATTTGGCAAGTTTTTATCCATAGCATCCAACTTCTTTATAACATCTTCCAGAGTAATCTCAGTTTTAATATCTTTGATAGGTGGTATCCCCACCAAACTTTCAATTAAATTGCAAGCTTCCAAGCAGGAGTACCCAAAAAATTACCCCTGTAAGAGTGTCCAGAACATATTGATACGTGCATTTTATATCATCATTTATATAACTTTTAGTATCATACTAGAATGTTATTTGCATGATTATATGATTGTTTTTACATGTTTTAGATGATTTTGGGGACTTTCACACAAAGTCCCCATTTTTGGTATTTAATATCTGGGAGGCAGAAAACCCCCTTTTCTTGTTTTTATTGTTTCAGGAGTTTCAAGAACCCAAATAAAAAGGAAAAATACCACGTCAGTTTTTCATCGGAGAAAGGTAGAGGAAGAAGACCGAAGAGAGGAGAGCCACGAGGCCCAAAAGGGGTGGGCCCACGCGGCCAAAACCCTAGGTCGCGTGGGGCCCACTAAAAGTGGCCTCGGGCACCTCCTCGCCTGAGGCTTTTTATCGACGCCTTCGTCTCGCCCGAAAAGTAACGTCCTAATTTTTCCAAGTCCATCCGAGGTCGCGGCGGCGGCAAAACTCCTGATCCCTTCTTAGGGGGGTCAGATCCTGCAGCTCCGGAGCTCCGGAGAAGGGGGAAATCATCGCCATCATCATCACCTCTCCTCCTTGGCGTGGGAGGAGGCCTCTACATCATCACCCCCATCAAGACCAGCACCATCTCCATCATCATCACCGTGATCCACTCCGTTCCACTCGCAGTTTGGAGAGTTGCTATACCCTAGATACTTGTCTTGTGCTACTATTCATGATAGTGACTGAGTACTTGTCATTATTTGGTGGTGAAGTTATAATTTCAGATTGTGTTGTACCACTTATGCACTGATTATGATCATGTTTGCACGTTGTGAGTAGTTCCCGTATGTTCCTGAGGGCATAGGATGAATTGGCAATGATTTATATATGACATGTGTTGGTATTTGTCAAGAGTTTATCTTTTATGTGATTCTATGATGGTGTTGTGCGAACGTCGACTGCACAACACTTCACCTATATGGACTCATAGGAGAACACCATAGTATAATGAATTGAGAAAGACTTGGGAGGACACGTAAGCCTGAGTTAGAATCTTGAAGTTATAGTATGAGGGTATTAGTATCGGGGACCTTAGAGTGTAATGCTATGGAGGGACTTTATGTCTTAATAACTCTTGTGCAGTCATTTACTTGGCCACATGATCCATCATAAGGGGCTATAGTCTATTTATTTAGCTATACCGAATTATGGCTCCGTCCAAAAAGATTAAAACTTGACAAGATATCCAACGTGTTATTTAATAAATCTCTATGCCTAGCATTATCCATGCCGCCCTCGGGAACGTTTTCCACATATAAGTCACACATCACTTGAGCTTGTCCTCTTGTCACATAAGAGGATTGGGCTTTCTCTCTTTGAGAGCTTTCACTTGCTACTGTTACTGTAACATCCCAAATTTATAATAAGAGTAAATAAGACCCAAAATTCAGAACCAACAAAAACTTTTTGAATTGTTCCACAAATGATTGTGTTTTCCCTTATATTCTTCTGTTTGACCTTGTGTAACTTGATGATTATGATTGGTTGACTAGTAAATGTCAACCCAAGAAATAATCCTAAGTAAAAATATATTTACGACTCTGGTGACCATGTTATGACAAGAATATATTCCATAGATCTTTTCCATTCCTATGTTGGCCAAAAGTCTACTTCAATAATGATTTGGTTTTAGCAACAAATAAAATATCCTTTAAATTGAGACAGTAAAAGTATTTCCAAAATTATGTGCTTCCAAGAATATGGAGGTTCATATGATATCCCCTATCTATTCTTCAACCTTGATTTTTTTTACAATTCCTATTTTTAAAACTCCTATGTTTCAACTCCATTTTAAAAAGGAATACTAGTGGGGAATATATTACCTCACATATTTCCCTTTATCAAACCATTTTGAAAACTATTAAGTTATGAGTTGATATATCCCTTAAACAACATCTTGTCATAATTGAGTGTGACCATTTTTACAAAATAGTATTGTTAGTTATGGAAAAAGGTGTGTGATTTATTCTTATGGTTGGAGTGTGTGGTCTTGTTTGAGATATGTATATTGTTGTGTTGTTAATATTGTTGTGCTGTTACTATTGCTGTGTTATTGCTGTTGTGTGTGATTTTCTTGTGAGGATAATTCCTCAGAGGTGTTATTACTAAAATAGGACACACTTGGCAACCAAATTTTGGAGTGCGACTTGAGGAAGAACAAACCCTCTAAAATTAGGCACCCCCAAGTTAAACTCCTAAAATTTAGGGAGATGATCTCAACAAAACTCCCTTTCTATCTATTCCTCTATTCTATGAGAACAATTATATTTTCTTTACCCAAAATTCTAGAGCAGGAGATGAAATGATAATCCTCTCCATTTCATATCACTCTCCCCTCAAGTAAACCTACTTGTCGATTTAAAACAAACCCCTCCATTCTTTTATCAAAGAGGAAATGAAGGTCTTGAGTTAAAAATGATCTTCATAACTAAATTCCCTCCCAAATTCTCTATTTCCTCCAAACCAATATTCCCTCTATGAAAAGATAAATTATTTTGAAGCTACCTTATTGTCAAGGAAGTTCCAAAGGTTTAACACAATATTTTATCACTGGTTTTAAAATATTCAAGGAGTATCAAAATATTAATTTCCAAAAAAATGATTTATTTAAATCCTATGAACAAAAATGGAGCAAAACGTTTTATTTTGTAAAACCAATTTTTGTGGAGCTTCCTCATATATAGGGGAGGCTACATGAATTTTCTATAATTTTTGTAAAATATTTAAGCACCTCAATTAAATCACTGGAAACCTACTGGTTTTAAAAAGGGAATAAAGGAAAGAGGCAAGGACCTATCTGTGAGTGGAAAAACAAGTTCAGGGGCCTCTTTGCAAAAACTTCGTTGACCTCCTGTAGCAACAACGCTGCCCGGCACGGCGCCGTGCTCCTCACGCCGGCGTTGCCGTGGTCGCCGCCCACCGTGCACGCCTTCCCCGCGAAGCCTGGCCTCTGACTGCTCTACTCTCCCCCTTCACCTCAGCTCTGCACCCTGGACAACCGTGGCACCTCCCGCACGCTGCTGTGCCCCTCGTCGCCGTGTTCGCCTTGCTGCCGTGCTCCTCTCGTCGTCAATGCCGTGGCCCCTCCCTCCTTGCTGCGGAGGAGGAGATAAGAGCACTGCACGCCACTCCTCTGTTTCCCCACTCGCGCACTTTCCCCCACTCTCTCCCCGTACAAGTAATCGCCGTGATTCGCTCGGAATCGCCGTCGCCGTCTCGAGCCTTTTCTTCTCCAGCCACGGGATGTCGAGCAAGCTCGGGATCGCCACAGTCCACCTCTCCCTGCCATTTTTGCACCTCTGAGTTTCCCTTGCTCCGCTCGCTCTCATGCATATCTCATCCTTGCCCAGGAAGCACCAGGTCGCCGATGCCGTCCTCGCCGGAGCTCCTGCTCTGCCTTGCCTTCTCTGCTGTCGAGGAAGAAGAAGATGCGGCCCCGTACCGCTTCGCTCGTGCTCGTGGGCCACGAGCTGGGCCTCTCTCCACACTGCACGGCCCATCTTCAGCCAGATCCAGCCCGTTACTCTTTTTCCTAGGTTGTTTAATTATTTTCCTTATAGATTTGTTCTGTACCTTTAGATTAAATCATTTTGAAATAGTTTAAGTGCAAGGTTGACCAAACCAAAAATCACACAAGTAGCCTGATAAGTTTGGAGTCATGTCTAAATTGCAGATCGGAAAAATATTAAGTCGGGTGACCATGGAAATTCCTGATTTGCCACTGGTCAAAAACACCCTTTTAGGTATAAGATTGAGTTAGGGTGATCAAAAATTTATGAATCCAATTGTTTTGGAAAGCCCTTCACATTACCTAGCAGTAGCAATTTGCCTCTTATGCAAATGAGCTTCCTAAATAAAATGGCATCCACTTTGGTAATTGACCAGAGAGCCTTTCTAGGATTTTTTGTAAATTGTTTGGTGATGATTTTTGGTGTGAATCCACTTGTGTGATCTTCTGTGTGATTAGGAGTACCTAATCCTAGCTTGGTGTGATTTTTAGAGCTATGGATTATCGTTGGTGTATTTAACTAGTTGCTATGCTTTTCTGTTAATTATTGTAGTAATTATATTCTTTGTTAGAAAAGGGTGTTAGTGTTAGATTTGTGTTTCCTAGCCTATATAGAAGTGATACTCTCTTATATGAGTGTGTTATCTCATTTAATTAGCATGTTAGAAAGGTTTAGTGTTGCATGTGTTTATCTAGGGTTAAGGTTACTAGGGTAGTATCCCCTAGAATTTCCTAGTATTTAGGATTTGTTGTGGATAAAATCATTTGTGTGCTTGATTTTAGAAAATGCTGTTTGAACATCAGTAGCCTTTCATATCTACTGATATTATAGCATGTCACCTCGGGTTGCTTATTATTTTGTTCTTAGCAAAGCTTGATTAGTTAGGTTTATGGGTAGGATTACTTAGAACTTCCTAGCATGAGTAGCTCTTGTGTCTAGTTTATGTTTTAGTGATTTTTACAAATAGCCAGAGAATAATTAACCTCTTAATGCCGTGTTATGATAGTGGAACACCCACTGATTCCATTGCATATGATTGAAGAATAGGTTTCCCAATCATAAGCATAGTTCCAATAGCCTTTTATCTACTAGATGTGAGTAGTTGCTTTCTCTGTTGAAAATTGAGTGGTTGTGTTGTGGTGAAGTATTTCCTGTTTAGATAAAAGTGCTTGCGGTTCATCTTTGCTTAAGATAGCTTTGTGATCTAGGCACCTAGCATGTGTTAGTGTAAGGCCCTTGTAAGCTTAGATCCTAGTTTGTTGCTTGAATGATTAGTTTGATGCTTGTGGTTGTTATTTGTTTGTGTACCACTTGTGGTTTTGTTGGGTGTATTGATTGTTGTTTATTTCTCTGTTTGCGACGTTAGATAATAACGCTACGGAGGGGTATTTGGAGAGAATTGACCGAGGAAGGATGGGATTTTTATTATATTGATCAACAAGGAGAAGTCCAGGGACATTATGCTGAAACCAGGCAAGCTACTTCACTGAGCTTGCATCCATATACATCTATTTTGATTTACCTGTTTTACTTATAAATGGCATAAATGATTTATGTGGTGTTTGCCACGAAGGCTATGATTTTGAAAACCCTTTTTCCAAGATACAAGTATATTATTGAGACACCCGATATAGAGGTGTCAATGGTATACAACGATTTCGAAATGAATTTGTTTTACTCCAAAGCCTTCTATGAAAATCTTTTGGTGGGATTACGAACCACCCGAGTTTTGGTTAAAAGTATTTTGCTAGGAAAATTGGAAATGATTGTGAAAACCTTTTCAAAAGTTTATGAAAAACTATTTTGCCACCTTATGTAGAAATATAAGGTAGTTATTTTACAACTATAGGATGGGAAAAACAATAGTATTCAAAACTCTTTTGAAAGTACTTGGATGAAATGAAATGCCGAAAGGTCGGTATTCAGCTGGAAAATGGTGATGTTGTTTTTGAGAAAAATGCACATTGTGTCCTAGTACTATGACGACCAACCAATACCCTGTGCGACCACACTTACCCACATATGGGAAAGGGCGTAGTCATATAATTTGCTCGTGTTAGTACTGGATGCCTCAACAACGAGGATGACCTCGTTCCATCAGGGGATGGTTTGGTGACCTGCCCCTGACCTGGGTCCTCTTAAGTGAAGTCTACCGGAAGCCGGTATGATTGTATTGTAGAAAGAGGATTGAAGGGCTCCCTTGGGTCCGCCGGGCAGAACTACGAAGTCCTCACACTTAGTTTCCGACGGGCATGGATTTAAGTGTCGATGGAACCGGTTTCGTAGCGGTAGGATCCTATACTAGCATGAGCAAAGGACAGGCTATGGCCGGGAACTCAACTTCGCATACCCCTGGTATGGCGGGACGTGGCTGACACGATGAGTGACCGGATGGGTGTGGGAAAAGCGTGCTACCTCTGCAGAGTGTAAAACTATTCGAATAGCCGAGTCCTCGGATATGGACAGTTGGGAGGCTGTCCTAAGGCCATGTGCAAGTTTTTATAAAACTTTGAGTTTTGGAAAGGAAATGAAGGGAAAAAGGTTGCATACCTGTACCAATGAGTTGGTACGAGGTTGTGGTGTTAAGTAAACCATGATTGAGTCATGGTAGGAAAAAGGGGAAGTTTTTTTTTGGGAAGAAATTAAAAGGGTGATTTCTTAAAAGATAGTTATGAACTTCTTCTTACCCTTCTCAGTAAAGTTTTAGAGATATTTCAAAATAAAGAAAAGTTTTAAGAAATAAAACTAAAACTAGTGCTTACTCAAGTTGGGGTAGTTTGCGAGTACAATCAAATGTACTCATATTGGTTTCGTCCCTGGCTATTGTCTTAGCCAGATTTCGAAGAGGAGCAGTTCGAAGAAGAGGAGTTCACTGACGTCTTTGCGAACTAGGGCGCTTCCCAGTCAGCTGCCTATAGGGTTAAGGCGAATGACTTGGGCTCCACGTTGTTTGGTGATTCCGCTGTAAGTACTGTTGAAGCTTATGACTTCAATCACGTAAGTATATTTATTCGGTATTTTTGGGGTGTTCTGTGATACCAATTCGAGTTATGTGCAGCAACAGACTGATCACGGGATTGTTGCAGGAAACATAACGAGTATCTCGGGTACTTAATCCTGGGGTCCTCACAGTTACTTGCTGCATTGGAATTATAAAACCGAAAATACCAAAAACACTTGCATCTTTCATTGCTTTGTTTATCAATCTTACTAACCAATACCTTCAGCTCCTCGTGGGTTCGACAACCTTTTCTATTGAAAGGTACTACAATTGATCTCCTGCACTTGGGAGTCATCAAGATACTTTTCTGGCGCCGTTGCCGGGGAGCGTTGCGCTATTGGTAAGAAGTTTGGTAAGGAAACTTGAAAGCTGTTTTATCTCATTGTTACTATGGCATTTATGAATCGTGCCTCGCTGCATCTTGCTCTATATGAAAGTGCTTATGCCACTACTGCAAAGGTGGTTGAAACTACTGTGTCTGAGTACCTAAAGTGGGATTTAAAATTCCCATGGGTCATGTTAAAAGAGTTATGAAAAATCCATTTACAGGGATGGAACTAAGTCTGCACGCGAACACATGGAGTTAATTGAAGACATATGTGGTTTATTTAGACTTCCTGGTATTCTGAGGATCAGGTAAAAAGAAGTTACTATATTTGTCTTTATCTGGTAATGCTCGTGATTGGTACAGGTCTCTGGATGAAGAAGTACTATTGAATGGAATATCTTGAGGAAGGTTTTCTTTCTTAAATATTTTACTCCTAAAGAAGCTTATGAGAACCGCTGCTATATTCAATTTCTGGCCACATCTGGGAGAGAGTATTACTCAAGCTTGGGGGAGTTAAAGGAACTCCTTCGCAAGAATCCTTGTCATGATCTTACAAGGAAACTTATATTGATAAACTTTTATGTGGCTACCTATGAAGCACAAGGAATTCTGGATAATTCATCTGGTGGAAGTTTTACAAACAATACTGAAGAAGAAGCATGGAATTTATTGGAGACTATTTCTGAAAATACTAGTCATTGGGATCTTGATAAAGGTAATGAGCCTTATTTTGATTATGGATATTCATGTGTAGAGAATTTCTCTACTTCTATCTGTTTAAAAATCTGAGTGATACTTTTAATCTTGATCCTTATGTTATAATTGAAATAGCTAAATTTTGCTGACATATCTGTGTTCCAAAAAGTGGATTTGAAGTTTATGTTGAACCTGTTAAACAATCTATTGTTGTTCCTAAAGTTATTAAACAGGTTGAACCGTGTCATCTGTGACAATTGAGGAGTATGTTGAAACCACCTATCCAAACCAAGTTAAGGAGAATTTACTTATTGCTGTTACTAACAAAGTAAAAAAATGTTCTCAGCCTTATGAACAGGTGGAAGTCAACACTCAAATTTCTGTATCAAGCAACTAAATGAAGAAGACCCTGTGATGTTTATCTATGTGAAGATGCTACTAAAGTCATCAAAGGTAATTCGGCCAAGTTGGGAAACCTGTTATATCATGCTCTATTGGGACTTCAAGTTATCATGGTCTATGTGATATTGGAGCAAGTATTAGTGTCATTCCATATTCTCTTTATCTTGAATCAAGCCTGATATTGATCCTATTGTTATGGAAGAGACAGGTATGACAATTCAACTTGCTAATAAAGATATATTAGTCCATTTGGAATTGTTAGAGATGTTGAAGTATTGGTTGGCAAAATAAAATATCCTGCTGATTTTATTGTGCTTGGTTGTCCTCAAGATTCATTTTGTCCTATCATTTTTGGTAGACCTTTCTTACATACTGTTGGTGCTGAAATTAATTTGCCTAAAGAGAAAGTGTTTATTAAATGTTGGTGAGAAACTTGAATTAACTTTTCCAAATTTGCTGATAAACATGTTGAAAGAGCCAATTTCTGAAGATTTAATTGAAACTCTTGCTCATATAGCTGTAGCTTCAACAGATGTTGTAGAACGTTATATGCTTAATCAAGATGAACCATTTAATGATGAGGAAAAAGAGGCTTTGGAACAAATATTATGGCAACAACCACCACAATTACAATTGCATATCCCACCTGATAATTTAGGAGTGCTACCACCACCTAAAGGGGATCCTAGTTTTGAATTGAAACCTTTGCCTGCAAATCTGAAATATGCATATTTGGATGAGAAGAGCATATATCCTGTCATTATTAGTGCTAACCTTTCAGCTGAAGAGAAGAGAAATTACTTGATGTGCTAAAAGCTCACCGACCAGCCATTGGATACTCTCTTGATGATCTTAAAGGTATAAGCCCAGCTCTATGTATGCATAAAATTAATCTGGAGAAGATGCAAAACCTGTTGTTGATTTCAACGCCGCCTCCATCCAAAAATGAAAGAAGTGGTAAGAAAGAGGTAATAAGACTTATTGAAGCTGGTATCATTTATCCTATAGCTGATAGTAAGTGGGTTAGTCCTGTTCATTGTGTTCCTAAAAAGGGTGGAATGACTGTTGTTCCAAATGAAGGATGAACTTGTGGCTCAACGTACTGTTGTTGGTTATAGGATGTGTATTGATTTCAGAAAATTAAAAAAGCAACTCGAAAAGATCATTATCCATTGCCATTTATTGATCAAATGTTAGAAAGGTTATCTAAACACTCTCACTTTTGCTATCTAGATGGTTATTCAGGTTTCTCACAAATTCCTGTCCATAAGGATGATCAAGAAAAGACCACTTTTACTTGCCCATATGGTACTTTTGCTTATAGGAGAATGCCATTCGGTTTATGTAATGCTCCTGCTACTTTTCAAAGATGCATGAATGCTATATTTGCTGATTATATTGAAAAGATAATGGAGTTTTTATGGATGATTTTTCTGTGTATGGTACTTCCTTCGATAATTGCTTGTTCAACCTTAACAAAGTTTTGCAGCGTTGTGAAGACCAACACTTGGTTCTTAATTGGGAGAAGTGTCACTTCATGGTTACTGAAGGTATTGTTCTTGGGCATAAGATTTCTGGAAAGGAATAGAAGTTGATCCAGCAAAGATTGAAGCTATTGAAAAACTACCATACCCAAGGGACCTCAAAGGTATAAGAAGTTTTCTTGGGCATGCAGGTTTTTACCGTAGGTTTATTAAGATTTCTCCAAAATATCAAAACCTCTAACCAATCTTTGCAAAAGGATGTTCCTTTCTCTTTTAATGATGATTGCATTGAGTCCTTTAATATTTTGAAGAATGCTTTAATAAGTGCTCCTATTATTCAACCTCCTGATTGGAAATTGCCTTTTGAAATTATGTGTGATGCTAGTGATTATGCAGTTGGGGCTGTTTTGGGCCAACGTGTTGATAAGAAACTGAATGTTATTATTATGCTAGTAGAACACTTGATGCTGCTCAAAGAATTATGCTACAACTGAGAAAGAATTTTTAGCAGTACTGTTTGCTTGTGACAAGTTTAGACCTTATATTACTGATTCAAAAGTCACATACATACTGATCATTCTGCTATTAAATACTTGATGAATAAGAAAGATGCTAAGCCTAGACTAATAAGATGGGTACTTTATTGCAAGATTTGATTTACATATTGTTGATAGGAAAGGGGAGATAATCAAGTTGCTGATCATCTCTCTAGGATGGAAAATATACCTGATGATCCTATTCCTATTAATGATAGCTTTGTTAATGAACAACTTGCAATTGTTAATGTTTCTAGTGCTAAAGTTGCATCTCCTTGGTTTGCCAACTATGCAAATTTTATTGTTGGTAAAGTTTTGCCTCCACACTTCACTTCTCAACAAAGAAAGAAATTCTTTTATGATCTTAGACATTATTTTTGGGATGATCCTTTCCTTATAAGAAAAGTGTGGATGGTATTATTAGACGTTGTGTACCTGAGCATGAACAACAGGCTATTATAAGAGATTGTCATGATAGTCCCTATGGAGGGCATCATGCAGGAGATCGCACAGGAGCAAAGGTATTACAATCTGGTTTCTATTGGCCTACTTTATTTAAGGATTGTGCTGAATATGTTAAATCTTGTGATAAATGTCAAAGAGTAGGAAATATTGGTAGGAGAATGAAATGCCTATGAATTATTCATTGCCACTTGAACCATTTGATGTGTGGGGTTTTGACTTTATGGGTCCTTTCCCAGAATCAAAGACAAAGCATACTCACATTTTGGTTGCAGTTGACTATGTTACAAAGTGGGTGGAAGCAATTCCAACCAAAAGTGCAGATCATGCCACAGCAATGAAGATGCTCAAGGACATCATTTTCCCCAGGTTTGGTGTTCCTAGGTTTTAATTACTGATGGTGGTTCTCATTTCTTGCATGGTGTTCTTAGAAAAACTTTGGCAAAATATGATGTTAACCATAGAATTGCATCTCCTTATCATCCTCAAACAAGTGGCAAGTTGAATTAAGCAATAGGGAAATTAAACTCATTTTGGAAAAGACAGTGAATAAGTCTAGATCTGATTGGCCAATTAAATTAATGATGCTTTGTGGGCTTATAGAACTGCTTTTAAAAATCCTATGGGAATGTCTCCTTATAAAATGGTTTATGGAAAAGCTTGTCATTTACCTGTTGAACTAGAACATAAAGCTAGATGGGCTATTAAACAATTGAACTTTGATTTTAAAACTGCGGAGAAAAGAGAATTCTTGATTAAACCTACTAGATGAATGGAGAAATGAAGCTTATGAAAGTGCCAATGTTTAAAGAAAAAGTTAAGATTTGGCATGACAAGAAAATTAAGAAAGGAATTCAAAGTAGGTGATCAAGTTTTGTATACAACTCTCGTTTCAAGTTTTCTGCAGGGAAGTTGCTTCAAAGTGGCAGGGACCATTAGTGATACAGGAGGTGTACCGTTCAGGAGCTATCCGTCTTCACGGTGACATGAAAGGTAAACCTCATGTAGTCAATGGACAACGCCTTAAACCTTATATTGCAAAAAGCTTCATCGGAATGGTGGAGAGTTGAATTTACAAACACCGGAGGAGGTAATTGAGAGAAACCGTGCAGTTTCAGAAACCCAAATCAATAGAAGGTAACTTACTGTTGGAAAGTTTCTCGGAATTGCATAATATTTTACGGAAGTCATTTTTTATGGAAATTAACGTGTGGGACAAGAAAACTGGACGAAGCGGAGACCCGAGGAAGGAAAGAGGGGGTCCCACGCGGCCCATGTACCTGGCCGCGTGGGCCCACTCCTTTTCCACCTCGGAGTCCCTTTTCGTCTCGTTTTCGATCCCGACGCTTCGTCTTGACCTAAAAACCCTCAATATATACTCCTCTCTGCCGATCTAATCTCGCACCGAGCGTTCTCGAGCGATCTTTGTTTCTGCTGTTTCTTCTGTCAGGTTTTAGCCATGTCTTGCTCCGGATCCAACCAAGAGGGGGAGAGCTCTCCCAAGGAAGGTGTTGTGAACCGCTACCTCAACTCCGTGATGGCACCACCGAAGACCGTGTGCTTCAAGGAGGGCGTGATGCTCGTGGAGGAGGTGAAGGCTCCCAAGGCCACCGGCACGGTGGAGGAAAGGCTGGATGAGTTAGAGGACAAGACCTTCAGGTATGGCACTGTGGTTTACCGCAGCCTTGATGCTCACCACTTCATGAACCTGGAGCTGGAGAAGAAGGTTGAAGAGTACAAGAAAAGGCTTGAAGATCTGGAAGATAGGTACAAGGACGTCATCAACAAGTGGGAGAAGTTCCAATGCTTCATGTGGGATGTAGAGAACCAGAACTGCGAATATGAAGAACGCTTCAAGAAGATTGCAGCAGCCGCCACCCTCAGGTACAATGATCCACCTACATCTTTCCGTGATGGAAGGCCTTTCCCATGGAAGATGGCTGAATGGGAGGAAGAATATGAGAAGGAGGAGGCTGCAGCAAAGGAGAATCTGGAGGAACGCCAAGCTTGGGGGAGTTCCATCTAGTCTTTCTCTTTATCAATCTATCATATCTATCTAGTCATGGTGTGCTTTGCTTTTATCGATTAGTTATCAATATCTCTTAGGCGTGTGTGAGCTCATGGAGCATTATCATGTATCCTATCTTATGGTTTATCAATGAATATTAAAGTATGGTGTCATCCATGATTCTCTTGTTTGGGGATTTATGGGTAACACTCATGCAAATGAGCGTGGCATATTTAGAATTTCAATCACATCTTGCCTTGAAATTAATTAACTTGAGTATGTTGGACAATTATAGAATTCTCATATAAAAAGTAAAAGAACTTGACTTGGAATTAATAGTTTGAGGTTGAGATATGTCTTGTAGGATAAAAGTTGAGAAGATAATGAAAAGGATATAAAACACTCTTGTTACACCTAGTATCTTTTGAGCAAATTAATGATCATGGATATTTCAATACTTATGCTCTTGAATGTGAATGAAAGGAAGGCACCTGAAATTTCAGCTAGCCATGGAAAGTGTAAGAAAAGGTTGTAGAGCATGGAACTTGATTGAGATATCCATGACTAAAGTTTGCACTAGTTACTAGAAGCAAGGTGATAACAATTTTTATATCTATCTTTTCATTTGTCTTCTTTGAACTTGTTATCCAATGAGAGTTTATCTTGTCTTTGAATTTCAGCAAAGTATAAAAGATTATAATGCTTGCCATGAAGAGCAAAAGCATGTGAAAAATATGATTCGATTGTCCAACATACAATGGTTATTTGCTTTCAAAAGTAAGGGGTGATTGCTAGAGTTCTACTTATGTTGCCCTCATATGTATGAGTTTTATTCATTAATCTTATCTTGCAATTGAATATGATGATGATACAATGCCGTATTTATTTATCAACCATAAGTCCATTGATGCATGTAATGATCTATGTCCTTACTTACTCGAGGACGAGTAAAGGTTTAAGCTTGGGGGAGTTGATACGTGCATTTTATATCATCATTTATATAACTTTTAGTATCATACTAGAATGTTATTTGCATGATTATATGATTGTTTTACATGTTTTAGATGATTTTGGGGACTTTCATACAAAGTCCCTATTTTTGGTATTTAATTTCTGGGAGGCAGAAAACCCCTTTTCTTGTTTTAATGTTTCAGGAGCTACAGGAACCCAAATAATAAAAGGAAAAATACCGTCAGTTTTTCATCGGGAGAAAGGCAGAGGGAAGAAGACCGAAGAGAGGAGAGCCACGAGGGCCAAATGGGGTGGCCCACGCGGCCCAACCTGGCCGCGTGGGACCCACCAAAGGGCCTCGGGCACCTCCTCGCCTGGGGCTTTTTATCGACGCCTTCGTCTCGCCCGAAAAGTAACGCCCTAATTTTTCCAAGTCCATCCGAGGTCGCGGCGGCGGCGAAACTCCTGATCCGAGGGGGTCAGATCCTGCTGCTCCGGACTCCGGAGAAGGGGGAAATCATCGTCATCGTCATCACCTCTCCTCCTTGGCGTGGGAGGAGGCCTCTACATCATCACCCCCATCAAGACCAGCACCATCTCCATCATCATCACCGTGATCCACTCCGTTCCCCTCGCAGTTTGAGAGTTGCTATACCCTAGATACTTGTCTTGTGCTACTATTCATGTTTGTGATTGAGTACTTGTCATTATTTGGTGGTGAAGTTATAATTTCAGATTGTGTTGTACCACTTATGCCACTGATTATGATCATGTTGCACGTTGTGAGTAGTTCCCGTATGTTCCTGAGGGCATAGGATGAATTGGCAATGATTTATATATGACATGTGTTGGTATTTTGTCAAGAGTTTATCTTTTATGTGATTCTATGATGGTGTTGTGCGAACGTCGACTGCACAACACTTCACCTATATGGGCTCATAGGAGAACACCGTAGTATAATGAATTGAGGAGACTTGGGAGGACACGTAAACCTGAGAGAATCATGAAGTTATAGTATGAGGGTATTAGTATCGGGGACCTTAGAGTGTAATGCTATGGTGGGACTTTATGTCTTAATAACTTGTGCAGTCATTTACTTGGCCACATGATCCATCATAAGGGGTTGTAGTTATTTATTTAGCTATACCGAATTATGGCTCCGTCCAAAAAGATTAAAACTTGACAAGATATTCAACGTGTTGTTTAATAAATCTCTATGCCTAGCATTATCCATGCCGCCCTCGGGAACGTTTTCCACATATAAGTTACACATCACTTGAGCTTGTCCTCTTGCACATAAGAGGATTGGGCTTTCTCTCTTTGAGAGCTTTCACTTGCTACTATTACTTGCTGCATTGGAATTATACAACCGAAAATACCAAAAACACTTGCATCTTTCATTGTTTGTTTATCAATCTTACTAACCAATACCTTCAGCTCCTCGTGGGTTCGACAACCTTTTCTATTTGAAAGGTACTAAAATTGATCTCCTGCACTTGGGAGTCATCACATATCTATACCAGCTAGTGACACCAACATAAAAATTCCTAAGAAGGATCAAGGTAGAATATTTTTTAGTACATCTATGATGAGCATCACTTATCCTATACCAGGCATCTTTCAAACTTTCTCCCCCCTGTTGCCTAAACGAACAAACTTCAACCTCAGGAGTATTCATTTTAGCAAAAAGAACACTAGGCTGAAATAACAAAATAAAAGCAAGTAACTATTTTTTTGTATTTTTGATAAAGAGAGCAAACAAGACAAAATAAAAATAAACTAAGAAAGACAATAACAAAGTAAAGAGATTGGAAGTGAGAGCTCCCCTAACAGAAGGCTTGATCTCCCCGGCAACGGCGCCAGAAAAAGTATGGCGTCGTAGGGGAGGTAGAAGCCTGCTGAACCGAAGTGCTTCCTCTCCCCGGCAACGGCGCCAGAAAAAGTGCTTGATGACGTGAAAGTCACACGTTCGTTGGGAACCCCAAGAGGAAGGTATGATGAGTGCAGCAGCAAGTTTTCCCTCAGTATGAAACCAAGGTTTTATCGAACCAGTTGGAGATCGAAGTCACTTCTGAAGGTTGTTGGTGAAGGAGTGTAGTGCGGCGCAACACCAGGGATTCTGGTGCCAATGTGGAACCTGCACAACACAATCAAGCTAGTTTGCCCCAACTTAACAGTGAGGTTGTCAATCTCACCGGCTTGCTGAAAATAAAGGATTAGACGTATAGTGTGAAAAATGATGTTTGTTTGCAGAGAATGAAAAAGAACTATGATTGCAGTAGCTTGTATTTCAGATGTAAAAGAATGGACCGGAGTCCACAATTCACTAGTGGTGTCTCTCCATAATAAATAACTAACATGCTGGGTAAACTAATTACAGCTGGGCAATTGACAATATTGATAAGTGCATAACATGCATGTGCAAGTTGTGGTGTCTACTATGAGATTCATTTGGGCATTACGACAAAGTACACAGACCGCTATCCAGGATGCATCTATGCCTAAATAGTCCACCTTCAGGTTAACATCCGTACCCCTTCCGGTATTAAGTTGCAAGCAACAGACAATTGCATTAAGTAAAGTGCATAATGTAAACAACACATTCATCCTTAGACAAAGCATCATTAGGTTACCCCTAGTAGCAACAGCACATCCACAACCTTAGGGGTTGCTGTCACTCCCTAGATTAAATGGAGACTGAACCCACTATTTAGCATAAATACTCCCTCTTGGAGTCACAAGCATCTACTTGGCCAGAGTATCAACAAGTAATAGAGAGCATGCAAGATCATAACTAACATAGGCATAATATTCACTATTCAACTTGACATAGTATCAATATTCATCGGATCCCAGCAAACACAACATGTAGCATTACAATAAGATGATTTTGATCATGATAGGCAGCTCACAAGATCTAAACATGATGGCACAAGAGGAGAAGACAACCATCTAGCAACTGCTATGGACCCATAGTCCAAAGATGAACTACTCACACATCACTCCGGAGGCAGGCATGGCGATGTAGAGCCCTCAGTGATGATTCCCCTCTCCGGTAGGGTGCCGGGAAGAGCTTCAGAAGCCTCCCGAGTTAGGGTTGACGGCGGCGGCGGCTCTGGAACTTTTCGTGGAATATGACTCGGGTACTTAGGGTTTTCCCGAGGAAGGCAATTTATAGGCGAAGGGGCAACGTCGGTGGAGGCCTGTGGCCCCCTCACCACGTAACGACGCGACAGCATGTGGGACCGCGCCGCCACGTGGTGAGGACGGCCCACTGCCCCCCCCTTCGTCTCTCATTCGGTCTTCGTGTACGTGTCAGGAAAATAGGAACTTTGGCTTTTATTTCGTCCAATTCCGAGAATATTTCCAGAACAACTTTTCTGAAACCAAAAACAGCAGAAACAGGAACTAGCACTGTGGCATCTTGTTAATAGGTTAGTTACAGAAAATGCATAAAAATGATATAAAGTGTATATGAAACATGTAGCAATTTTCATAATATAAGCATGGAACATCAGAAGTTATAGATATGTTGGAGATGTATCAGGCTACCCGCAGGAGCATCAGGTTACTGGGCACTGTTCAGGGCAGACAGGTGCTCATCCTCATTGATTCAGGCAGTTGTGGTAGTTTTATCAGTGACAAAACGGTGGAACAGCTTAAACTGTCTACAACTCAAGTGGCACCAGTTACAGTTCAAGTTGCTGACGGTGGCAGGAAACAGATCAGTACTACAGTGACTGCTCTGAGGTGGCAGTGTCAACACCAAAAACTCACTGGAGTTTTCAGAGTGTTTCCAATTCCATGTTACGACATGATACTGAGCATGGACTAGTTACACGAATGTGGGAAAATGTGGATTGATTGGCCAAGGAAAACACTGCGATTTGCTGTCGATGGCAAGAGAATCACACTGAAAGGCATAAAGGACAGAGTAGCCAGTTGTGAAGCAATCTCAGGGGAGCAGTTGCAACAACTGATCGATAAGGGCGAAATAGCTCAACTGGTGCGACTATGTCTAGTTACAGAATGCAACACTGAGTCTGGGTTGCCGTTCAAAATTGAAGATGTGCTGTAGCAGCACCAGAATTGCTTTGCCACACCACAAGGGGTACCTCCGCATCGACAATTCGATCACAGAGTTGCGATAATGCCTGGTGCACAACCAGTGAACGTCAAGCCTTACCGACACTCACCACAACAGAAGGATGAGATCGAGCGCCAGATCAAGGAGATGCTGAAACAGAGCATCATCAAGCCAAGCCAGAGCCCGTTCTCCTCACCAGTACTTTTGGTCAAAAAGAAAGACGGCTTGTGGCGCTTTTCTATCGATTATCGGCAGCTCAATGCGGTAACAGTGAAGGATCGATACCCGATGCCCATCGTCGATGAGCTGCTCGACGAGCTCGCGGGTTCAGTGTACTTCACCAAGCTCGATCTGCGGTCAGTCTACCACCAAATACGTATGGCGGAAGAAGATGAACACAAAACAACGTTCAAGACGCACAGTGGCCATTACGAGTTCCGGGTAATGCCATTTGGCCTAACATCAGCGCCAACAACCTTTCAGGCAGCAATGAACACCATCTTTGCGCATGCAATTCGCAAGTTTGTCATGGTGTTCGTGGATGACGTGCTAATCTATAGCAAGACGCTGGCAGAGCACGTGAGACACCTGGAGCACGTCTTTCAACTACTGGAACAGAACAAACTCTATCTGAAGAAGAGCAAGTGCACGTTCGCACAGAAATCGTTGGAGTACCTGGGCCATATCATTAGTGGCACATGCGTGTCTACTGATCCCGCCAAGGTACTGGCAGTGGAAAATTGGCCGACGCCCAACAACCTCAGACAAGTGCGCACATTTCTGGGCTTAGTGGGATACTATCGCAAGTTCATTGCGTTGTTCGGCGTCATTTGTCGTCCACTAACCATCCTCCTCAAGAAAAACACACCGTTTGTGTGGTCGCCACAAGTACATGATGCATTTATCACACTGAAGCGTGCACTGATTCAGGCGCCCATGCTCGCACTGCCAGATTTCGACAAGGAATTCGTTGTGGAGGCAGATGCGTGTGCAACCGGAGTTGGGGCTGTACTGATGCAGCAAGGGCATCCACTGGCATTCTTGAGCAAGGCGTTGGGGCCCAAGAACCAAGCGATGTCGATTTACGACAAAGAATGCTTGGCAATCTTGATGGCAGTGGAAAAGTGGAAACCATATTTGGCACACAAACCATTTGTGATTCATACAGATCAGAAAAAGCCTCATCCATCTGGGAGACAACAAAATCAATACCCCTATGCAGCAGAAAGCATTCTTCAAACTGCTGGGCCTCAAACATCTGGGAGACAACAGCAGAAAGCATTCCACCTGAAGCATGGCATTCTGTGGGCTTGGATTTCATCGAAGGGCTACCACTATCAGGCCGTTTTGACACAATACTAGTATTGGTTGACAAGTTCTCCAAATATGGTCATTTTATCCAATTGAAGCATCCTTTCACAGCAGCAACAGTGGCACATACATTCTTTGATAATGTGTTCAAATTACATAGCATGCCCAAGGTGTTGATTTCTGACAGACACTAGTAGGAAAACCGTTATAGGGAGGTTGACATTCTGTGGCGCACCCTTAATTGGTGCGCCACAGAAATATTTTTTGTGGCGCACCTGGCTTGGTGCGCCACAGACTTTCTGTGGCGCACCAAGCCAGGTGCGCCACAGAAAGTTATCTGGAGGGCGGGTAAAATTTGAAAAAAAAATTATGGCGCACCAGGCTTGGTGAAATGTGTGAATTCTGTGGCGCACCAAGCTTGGTGCGCCACAGAATTTTCTTTTTTCAAATCCCACCCCCCGTGGATCGCCTTTTTAGTCTTGCAGGAAGTCAAGGAAAATGATAAAAATTTCAATAAATAAAATCATTTGACATGTAGTTAGGTATGAGTGTCTAGTAGGTATAGAAATTTTGAAATATGAATTTTGACCTTTTCTGCAACAAATGAAAAATAAATCTTGTAATAGCCATAACTTTTGCATACGACGTCGAAATAACGCGTTTTATATACCAAAAAAAACTAGAGAAAAATCCGAGTTCGAATCCACCCGGGTTTACCCGGTCAGCAATTCCCAAATTCCTCAAATTCCAAAAGAAAAAAAAGTTATTTCCAACAGACGATTTTTCGCAGCAAAATCAAAAAATTCAAAAAAATCCAAAAGGTCCAAAAAAGACACAGAAATGTATAACAAGGAAGATTGTTGACTTCTCTTGAATTTTTTGATTTTTTTTGAATTTTTTGGATTTTTTGAAAAAATTTAAGTTTTTTGAATTTTTTAAGTTTTTGGATTTTTTTTGGATCTTTTGAAATTTTTGAATCTCCTTTTGAAACTTTAAAAGTTTTTGAAAAATCTGAAATTTAAAAATACACATTTATAACACATACCACACATATACATATACAAGTCTTAAGAGGGTTCATATGATATATATATCAATAAGAACTTGAGTAGCACAAGGGTAGGTGGACTGGGTGGAACTTAGAAGTTAAGCGTGCTAGGGTTGGAGCAATTTAAGGATGGGTGACCTAGCTCAAAAAATTCAAAAAATATGAAAATAGTTCCAATAATTAGGATTTTTCATGTTATTTCATATTCTGATTTTTTTAAACTTTTTATTATTTTTTTGCATTTTTTGATAATTCTGTGGCGCACGAGGCCAGGTGCGCCACAGAAATGTGAGAATTCTGTGGCGCACCAAGCCAGGTGCGCCACAGAAATAATTTTTGTGGCGAGAATTCTGTGGCGCACCCATCAATTTGGCGGGTGCGCCACAGAATGCCAAAAAGGTGCGCCACAGAAAGGCCTTTTCCTACTAGTGAGAGACAAAGTGTTCATTAGTCAGTTCTGGTAACAGTTGTTCAAATTGGCAGACACCACTCTGAACTTGAGTTCCTCATACCACCCACAAATAGACGGCCAGACAGAACGGCTTAACCAGTGCCTGGAGAATTATCTTCGCTGTTTTGTGCACGACACCCCAAAGCAATGGTCCAAATGGCTCACCTTGGCTGAGCACTGGTACAATACATCTTCGCATTCAGCACTGGGCAGATCGCCATTTGAGGTATTGTATGGATGCAAACCAAGACCATTTGGTTTTGCACATGAAGTTACTACAGGCAGTACATACCTGGATGCTTGGCTAGATGACAGAGAACGCATGATTCCAATCATTCAACAACACCTACACCATGCTCAAGCGAGGATAAAATCTCAAGCTGACAAGAAGAGATCAGAACGGGTGTTTCAAGTTGGGGAGTGGGTGTACCTCAAGCTCCAGCCCTACGTCCAGACATCACTGGCACAATGACCGTCGCAGAAACTGGGGTTCAGATTCTTTGGGCCATTCGAGATTGTGAAAAGGGTGGGCGCAGTATCTTAAAAGCTCAAGCTGCCCGAAACCGCCAAGATTCATCCGGTCATACATGTGTCGCAATTGAAGAAATCTCTTCGTGCTGGTGAGTCTGTGAGCCCTATTCTGCCTCTTGCCTTAATACAGGATACTGTTACTGTCCAGCCGGCCAAGATCCAGGAGACGTGCATGGTGCGGTGCGGAGCTAAGCAAGTTCCTCAAGTGCGGGTGAGCTGGGAGAACTGCCCGCCAGACTACAGCACATGGGAGTACCTCTACATCATGCTCGACGTATACCCGCGCGCACCGGCTTGGCGGCAAGCCGGCTCTCCAGGGGGGGTGATGTCACGACCCTACTTCCACCTGAAGCTGTACAACTCATGAAGCAAGTGGAGACGAAGCAGAAGAAGCAAGCGGCCCAAGCCCACGAGCACCACGCAGGCCCACACGGAGTGAAGGAAGCCGTCGCTATAGGTCGAGGTTGCGTCCCATCAGACGATCATGAATTAACTACTCTGTAAACATTCTGTCTGTCGACAGCTACTCTCTCTCGAGTTCCTCGCGAGTTCATCGCTGAGTTCATCATATCCCAGCGCGACGCTGAGGAAACTACTGTATCTGTGATTCGAGAGAGATAATGAGATCGGGGTGCGACACTAACTACTCCATGGTCACCGAAGTAGGTACAGAGATTAAAAAAACGAGGAAGAGAATCGCGTGCTTGCCTGCCGTAGTCCATCGTCACCGGTGAGCTTTCCGGCCGGAGCTCCAGCAGAAACAAATCGGCTCGGCCTGAAAACTTGGAGGAGCAGCTAACGATTTTTCCGACCGGACCGTTCAGGGACGGAGACAAGGGGGACGAGCAGGGGCTACGCCCCCCATGCTCATGCTTTTCGTTGCTATATTAGCTTCTATGGATGCTTGATTAGTGTAAATTAGCTTGATTCGCCCCCCCTCATCAAGATCACATACATAGTTAAGCTAATCTCGCCCCCTTAATCTCAGATTCTGGCTCCGTCCCTGGGACCGTTGGTACTTTGGGGCCAATTGGGTGCGTCGCCGGGAGATGCTCTTATACTCTTTTTTTTCTGCTTGGTGTTGTATGCATGCGCCTGGAAAGATATATGCATGTTTTGCTCCGTAATTTTCGGATTATGTAAAACAAGAATTTTTTATTGGCATTAAAAAGTTTTTTTTGAATTATGCAGCAACATTTTTTTTGGATATGCGTTCATAAGAAATTTATTATTACGCGTTAATAAAAATGTATTATGAATTAAAAACAATTATGCATTAACAATAACTTTTGTATCACAGATTAGCAAAAAAACTTAGCACTATGCATTAATTTTTTAAGAATTTGCATTCACAATTTTTTTTTTTGAAATTTTCAGTCTCAGGGTTGTGGTCCGCGGGCGGCATGTCCGGAGCTGTAGCAGAGACTCCAGCACCGGCGTGCGCACGTATGTAACCCTACGGAACTCCGTCGGAAGCGCACTCAAATAATCTAAAGAGAGTGGAGCGCCTAGAGGGCGCACGGATACAAGGTCTGCTAGGGACAATCAAAACATATTTTGGGCTAGGGGAAAATTAAAATAAATATTTTTATACAAAACTTTTATATTTATTTGTGACGTAATTTAATTGTATTTTATTTTTAATGATTATAATTTGCAGTCTATTAGTTTCACCATTAACCACATTTGAATGGTGCTATTAATGTTGATTTATCATCTTTATTATACAATTGCAATATACATCAATATTAAATTGTGTCGTGACAAATTTAAACTGTATGTTGTCAAAAGATTCTCAATGTGTTTTTAGTAATAACATAACTTTTATAAATTATTTGTATTGGTATATGTCTATATGCGTGTGTGGACGAGTCTATTTTGATATCCTTAATATCATTGTAGAGATATCTAAAGCATACGTCCTAATAAATAAATATATTAATAGTGGTTTCTCGTGTATGATTAGGTAAATACATTTATATAAAATTATAATATATAAATTTAAACATCGGTAAAAGTGTCTTGCAAGTTTGATTTGCTAACAAGTGAAAGTATATTTATGCTTTCTACTTGGTATTGAAATAGTATGGATTGTAGTAATCACAGGATCGATAATCTACTTTACATATGATTTCATTATGTTATATGCTTGTCTACGATGTGTTGGGCATCATCTGATGTTTTATATGTAAGGATCTATTTCTCAAGTCAAACACAAAATTTAACATGAAAATCTTGCTAACATAGATTTAAGTACAACACGTAGAATATCCTCATGGAGAGACTAACAGTCAAACTAAAACTCATGGTATCGATCACATTGGTTTGTTTCTACTGGTACACGGTATTGGACCTATCTAGAAACTTTTATGTGGCCTGTTATGAAATATGATTGTTGAATATGCTTGTCTGTATTTGAGGCGTACCTCTTCCACGGCGATTCAACGATCATGCTGTTAGAGCAGTTGGAGCTCCCACTTATCGTGTAAGAAAAGCTTCACGGCCATACGCGATATTCGCGGTGGACGATCCAGAAGCGGAACTATTGTGCTTGAAGCCGAAGTCGCCCGAGTGTGGAGGACCTTGTAAAGCCGCAAGCCGCGTTTCATGTGTTTCTTGTACTGGTGCGGACCGATCAAAGCCAGCACCAAGTTAGTGGGAAAATATATTTGTGTACGAATGGTCACACAACGATTAGTATTTGGATGCTTGACATCGGATAAGGATGCCCTTTTTGGAGGTTCGTAAAAGATATCAACCACATAGATTCTTCATTCGGTTGTCATGAATCTTGGGCTCAACCGGCTATTTAAAACAGAGATTTCTTATCACATGAGATCCTGAACTCAACACATGTCTACTAGGCCGCGGCCTCTGCTTCAAACTGGTGCTGAGTACAACTTCTTAAACTGTGCAAACGGATTGATTCATATTTTCATGAATGAGGCGCTGGACTTCACACATGTCTACTTAGGCCCCAACATCTGTCTTCAACCTCCTGCAGGATAGAATATGTGTCCTGCAACTATCTTGAGCGTTGTTCTGTGACGAATCTGTCAAACGTCGTGGAAGCGTTCTACTCGGTAGCACATACCGAGCCGCGATGGTTTTATTTATATGCGGAGCTTTGCGTCTCAAGCAATTACACGGAAGAGATAAGGAAAGGATTCCAAGTCGGTTTTATATCTCAACCGACTTGGGTTACAATTCTATGTCTAATGCCCTCCCTTAATCACAACTTAGTCAAGTTGAGATTACGCTTGAACTCCTCGAAACTCCGCACTGGTAAAGGATTGGTAAAACCATCAGCCACTTGATCCTTAGAAGGAACAAAACGGATTTCCAATTGCTTTCTCAAAACTCTCTCACGAACAAAGTGAAAATCAATCTCAATGTGTTTAGCTCGAGCATGAAAAACTGGATTTGCTGATAAGTATGTAGCTCCCAAATTGTCACACCATAAACATGGTGTCTGCCTTGATGTAATACCGAGTTCGGCAAGAAGAGACTGCAGCCAAATGATTTCTGCTGTAGCATTTGCAAGAGATTTGTATTCTGCCTCAGTGCTTGATCGAGATACTGTCGCCTGTTTCTTTGCACTCCAAGATATGAGATTAGAACCAAAGAAAACAGCAAAACCTCCTATGGATCTCCGGTCATCAAGACTTCCTGCCCAGTCTGCATCGGAGAAAGCACTGACCAATAGAGAACTCGATTTGACAAAGGTTAATCCAACACTGAGTGTACCTTTGACATATCTCAAAATACGCTTCGCAGCAGTCCAATGTAATGTAGTAGGTGCGTGTAAATATTGACAAACCTTGTTGACCGCATATGATATATCAGGTCTCGTGAGAGTCAAATATTGCAATGCACCAACCATGCTTCTGTATCTTGTACAGTCCTCGGGCCCCAACAACTCTCCTGCATGAGCGGTAACCTTCTCGGAGGAAGACATGGGAGTAGGGACGGGTTTGGCATGTGTCATGTTGACACGTGCTAGCATATCTCGGGCATATTTTGCTTGAGTCAACACAAGTCCATTATCATTTTTCTGAACTTCCATACCAAGAAAGAAGTGAAGATCTCCGAGGTCTTTGAGAGCAAATTTTTTGCTCAAAACCTTAAACAGAACATCTGTGGCATCGGCTGAAGAACTAGCAACGATGATGTCATCAACATAAATAAGCATGTATATAGTAACATTGGACTTGTGATAGACAAACAATGAAGTGTCGGATTTTGAAGCTGAAAAACCAAGGCTTGTTAACTGAGAGCTGAGACGAGAGTACCACGCTCGGGGTGCTTGTTTTAATCCATACAAGGCTTTATCAAGTTTGCAGATATGATCTGGTCGCTCTTTATCTTCATATCCAGGTGGTTGTCTCATATAGACCTCCTCTTCCAGAACACCATGTAAGAACGCGTTCTTTACATCCAGTTGTCGTAAACTCCAACCCCTGGAAACAGCTACAGAAAGAACAAGACGAATAGTTGCAATTTTAACAACCGGACTAAAAGTGTCCTCATAATCAATACCATAACGTTGTTTAAATCCTTTCGCAACCAATCTTGCTTTGTATCTATCAATGGAGCCATCTGCCTTTCTCTTTATCCTGTAAACCCAACGACAATCAATAATATTCTTACCATGTCGTGGAGGAACTAGGTGCCATGTTTTATTTTGCATTAGTGACATATGTTCTTCATCCATTGCCCTTTTCCAATCCTTGTGTATAAAAGCTTCCTTGAAATTTACTGGTTCATCCGTTGAACTAGACAAACACCAGCGCACCGTGCCATCCGTATATTTCCTTGGCTTCGAAATTCCGTGAGAAGCACGAGTTGCTGCACGTGTAGGCGGAGCAGACACAGTATTGTGCACAGGAGGCGAAGATACAGAGGATCCGGCCTGGGCGCTGTCAGCTGCCGAGGGACCAGCCTGAGCGCTGCCAGGATTCTCGGGCGCACGGGATCCTGTCGGGACACTGTGGCCAGGACTGGGTTCGTCTTCATCAGTGGAGCCATGCACAGAAGATCTGGGCGGGGTGGCAGGGGAAGGATTCGACCTACCAGGAGGTGCCAAGTGGCGAGGCAAGGGAGGCTGCTCGGCTGCCGATGCATGCGTGCGGTCGGCACGCCCATGTGCACTGCGCGAGGCTGCGCTGTGATCCAAGGAAGACGCTGTCACCTGATTATTCGGTTGCGGCGTTTGATCCGAGGGTGATTCTGGCAGGGAATCAGTCTCGCTTTCAGCGCCGAATTCGTCATCTTCTGTGAAATTTTCTTGACCACTGTTTTCACTCGAATTTTCATCATTATTGTCCAAATTTTCTCATGTTCCCTGCAAAGGCTGAACAACATATCTAGAAGGTATATTAGTCAATGTTGAAGCATTAGTGTGTTCGTCCCCATGTTCAAAAGAGTGCAAGGATGAATCAAGAAGTAGAATCTCTTTGCGAAGTAAAGCACCGGCATTTGGATGAAGTTGTGCAAAAGGAAAGATTGACTCATCAAAGACAACATCACGAGAGATGTAGACACGGCCAGTGGAAACATCAAGACATTTTACACCCTTATGAAGAGGACTATATCCAAGAAAGACGCATCGTTTAGAGCGAAAAGCAAGTTTACGTTTATTATAGGGACGAAGATTGGGCCAACAGGCACACCCAAAAACTCGAAGAGATGCATAATCTGGACTAATATCAAGCAGCCGATGAACAGGAGTGTCATAGTTTATAACTTTGCTAGGAAGCATATTTATCAAATATGTGGCAGTGAGAAAAGCTTCATCCTAGAATTTAGGAGGCATAGAGGCGTTTGCAAGAAGAGCGAGTCCAACCTCAACTATATGACGATGCTTACGTTCAGCTGAGCCATTTTGTTGGTGAGCATGAGGACAAGACACATGATGTGTAATTCCTTGTGTTTGGAAGAAAGAGTTTAACTTTTCATACTCCCCTCCCCAATCAGACTGAATAGTTAGAATTTTGCTATCAAGCTTCCTTTCAACAAGTTTTTGGAAGTTGACAAAAGCAGAAAACACATCAGATTTCTTTTTAAGAAGATAGATCCACGTAAATTTACTATAATCATCAATAAAGCTTACATAGTAATCATGTCTACCAACAGATGTAGGAGCAGGTCCCCATACATCAGTAAAAACTAATTGAAGGGGAGCTGTAGATACACTAGTGGATATAGGATAGGGTAACTGATGACTCTTAGCTTGTTGACAAGGATCACAAATAGACTCAATGCTCTTAGTTCTAACATAAGGAAGTTTATTCTTTCTAATGACTCGCCTAACAGTAGCAAACGAAGGATGACCTAAACGACTGTGCCACTTGGCATGAGAGGGCTTCGTGGCAACAAAGGCATGCTTCGGAGAAGAAGACACGGATGATGAAATTAGGGGATATAGGCCTCCAACACAGCGTCCTCTATGAATTGTTTTCCTCGTATCCTGATCCTTTATCAAAAAGAAGGAAGGATGAAACTCAATGAATACATTATTATCAAGTGTAAAACGATGAACAGACAGAAGATTTTTAGATGCATGAGGGACATGTAGAATGTTGCGGAGATGAAAATTTTGAACAGGGTTTCGAACAACTGAATGACCAACATGACAAATATCCATACCTTGCCCGTTGGCCGTGTTCACCTTATCATGCCCCTTGTATTTGTCGCGAACGGTGAGATTGTTGAGTTCGCCGGTGATGTGATGTGTAGCCCCGGTATCTGAGTACCAGTTGGTGTCTACACCATAGGAAGCGGCATGCACTTCCTTGTCCTCATATGTGTCATCATCATCTTCATCTTCTTGCCACCGGAACCAACAGTCCTTGGCGGCATGACCCTCTTTGTTGCAGATTTGACAAGTGACGTCAACCCAAGGAGAAGTGCGACGTCGGCCACGCCCACGTCCGCGGCCTCCTCCATTATAACCGGCACGGCCACCTCTATTGTTAGGACGGAAGAAGCGATCTTGGCGCTGATCTGGACGCTCCTCGCGCTGCTAGAAACCACCACGAGGGGGCGGTCGGCTGCCGCGACGATAGCCGCCACCACGGAGCGCATAGCGGCATTGGCAGAAGAGTCAAACCCACCGTTTTGAGGCGTGCCATGAAGTTCCTGATGCTGATCTTGGGCGAGCACTTGTGCATACAGATCATTGAGAGAGATTGGTGTGGTCATGAGACCGATGGAACCAACCAGATTGTCATAATCAGGGCCGAGTCCGGCCAGCACATAGGAGACTATTTCTTCTTCATCGAGCACCTTGCCGGCAGCACCAATTCATCAGCCAGGCTTGTGATCTTGGAGAAAAACGCCGGGGTGGTCATGTTGAGTTTCTTTGTATTTGCAAGCGCAATTCTGAGGTTGTTCAGTTTTGAACGACTCTGCGATGCAAACATGTCCTCGATCGCCTTCCAAACCTGAGCGGCATGATCATACCGAGCAACCTGGACAAGGATCTCCTTCGAGAGCGAGGTGACAAGATAGCTGAGAACTTGCTGATCCCGGATGTACCAGGCGGCATACTCAGGATTGATTCTTTCGGACGATTTACTCTTGTCCGCGCCGTCAGACACCATCTTAGAGGGCATGGCCTCGGTGCCATCGGCGATCCCGATGAGCTGCGCCCCTTGTAGGGACGGCAGTACCTGTGCCTTCCAGAGCGGGTAGTTAGCCCGCGTGAGCTTCTCGGTGGGCTTCTCCAACCCTGGACCGGACGAGCTCGAGGAAGATGCCATGATCGGCGGCGGCGGTGGTCGGGTGGGATAGTTTTGCTAGGGTTCCGGTAGTCGATCTGGATGTATCGGAAGAGTTAGGCGTCTGATACCATGTCAAACGTCGTGGAAGCGTTCTACTCGGTAGCACATACCGAGCCGCGATGGTTTTATTTATATGCGGAGCTTTGCGTCTCAAGCAATTACACGGAAGAGATAAGGAAAGGATTCCAAGTCGGTTTTATATCTCAACCGACTTGGGTTACAATTCTATGTCTAATAGAATCTTCATGAACAACAGGATCACTCCTTAAGTCAAGGCAGTGTCGGTGTCCCTGAATTTCCTTTTCTTTTTCGGCTGCATGCATCCTTATTGTCTTGACTAGTTCATGACATCTTTGATGTTGCAGAGGCTTGGTGTATTTGTTATCATTTTGATATTAATATATTCCCTTTATAGAAAAAATCATAGAGAAAATATGTGCACCTTGAGTTCTTCAAGTAGTGTTCTCTTCAACGTTGTCTTTTGGTCGTCCTCAAGCACGCCTGATATGCTGCTTACTCGCGTTTGTTGCTTGAGTACTTTGAGCTGTTGTCTTCAAGGTCTTTGAGCCAGCTCAGTATACGTTGATGTAGGTGAGCAGAGTTGGCGTTGAAGATGGAGCAGTTTTTTTCTGTGAAGCAGTCCATTGATTGAGGAGGATAATCTAGCTCTTGAAATGGACAGAGTTGCTTCTTGATTTGTAAAATGTGCCGGCACTCCTTATGGTTAAGGAGGATGCTTGAATGCCGAAATTGTTCCTGTTCTTCAGGGATCCCTAAAGTGTCTTCGCTTCAATCTCCACTTGATCCAATAGAGATTTGGTTCAGAGCAGTGGATCAAGAAGTCAGTTGTTAAACCGCACTGACGATAGGGACTAAGGTCCTGATGAATACATTAGTTTCTTAATCATGTTCTTGCTCATCATCCGAAATCAATGTAGGAGGGCATTTGACACAGTTTCAGTTGAATATTGCCATCTGCCTTAACATTTCAATATGTTCTCTGAATTTAAATTTTCAATTCATATAGGGTCCACTCACAATGTATGACATGCAGAAGGATAAGGATTACGTACAATGTACAAAACAATAGTGGCCAAATCAACGATACATAAAAAAGATAATAAAATATGACAACAAAACAAATCCGTACACAATGTATTACCAACACGTATATCAAGTCGAGAACAAATGTCCAAGAATAAATCACTAGGTTCATCATATCCAATCTCATGTTAGCTTCACATCCTTAAGAAGTCTTGCAGCCATAGCACCCGACCTTCTGATTTCCCAATTGTCCATGTTGCCGTTTTCCACTTCTTTTGATTCAATCTTCACTCCTGGATCTTCGTCTTCTCCTGGGTTGGAGGCATTTTCATCCTCCTCCTCCTCCTCTTCCCCGGTGATCCCATTATCATTGGATCTGGCCTCGGGGACATATGGAGCTTTGAGGTCCATCATGTACAGATGTATACTGGGATGTTGATATTTGGCATCCATCTGTGAAAACATTCAGAAGGAATGAGGGTGAAAATCATCTTAAACACTGATGAAAGCAAATAGAAGGAATAAAACAATCTGATGAGCTAAACACCAAATTAAGTACCTTTGATTTAGATATAGTTTTAACGTTGAAGTTGCTTTTCCACATCTCCATCATTTGTTCATGTACGATGGTAGAACGGATCTCATATCCTAGCTGGTGATAAAGCAGCTAAAATATTCAGTTGTTCCCCTCTACAGATCTTTCACGGAAAATAGAATTAACTGAAGAGGGAAACCACACACCAGTACTTTTGTCTTAGGACCAGATAGTGCAATAATGGTCTCCAGTAGAGGTTGCAATAGCTGTTCTGAATAAACCTTGAAAACAGGCAAATAAGAACTGTTAAGTTTTTATGTTGTCGACGAACCACTATGTTGGTATTGTTGATTACAACTTATTCTATTGAATATTTGTCATTTTCCTTTAACTTTCAATGTGCTATCTGAATTTAAATATTCAATTCATACAACTATTGCAATGACATCTAGTAAGTGTTCCCAAGAATCAGTAATGTGACCAAGATAAAAAAAAAGGTACTCCCTCAGATCCATATTAATTGTCGCAGATTTTGTACAAAGTTAAACTAAATATGAGACAATTAATATGGATTGGGGTAGTAGATATTTGCGAAGTTCATAGTGTAAAATAAAATTGTAACTCTGCTTATGCACATATCATGGATGACGTGTATAATATCAAACACAAGGCTACACCAGAAAGCTTACAACGTCGGTTCCAATGATGTAATCGAATGGAGGCTCAACGGCTCTGATATGATCTTTGTTCCCCCAATCCAATTCTGCAACTGTAACTGTGCCGAAGGAACCTACTCGCCACATACACTTTGTAAGAACTAGGAATATTCATGTGTGGTAAGAATATTGGGGTAACTACTAAGTAAGCATTATAGCAGAATGCCGCTGCTATTAAGAGTACTTCTGTTTGATAACAAGAACCTGAGTCAGGATTTGACTGCGCGATCCATGATCTGTTGCGCTCGACGTTCCTCATGAGTAGTGGGAGCACCTCGACTTGGTCAGTCGTAACGACATCACAGCCCAGTAACGCCATCCCTAAATGAGAAGCATATAGATTATCTTCCTTGAAATTAGATGTTTCTGGAAGCCGGAAGGACAGTGAGATGTAGCTTACCGAGGCCAGCTACACCACATCCAGCTCCTAACTCAATCGCCCGTTTACCCCTCATTTTGGATGGGCAAAACCTGCCTTTCCTGCTGTTCTTTTCCTGCAAATAACAAGTGTTCCAATGGTGATAAAGATTAAACAGATAGAGTTCAGTAACTTAAATCAAAGGCCGGACATCGTGACATCCTCGCTAGCAAATCAAGCTTTGAGACTGCAGAACTGTAAAGCAGAACTCAGAACCAACATGTCATTACCAAGAATTTGGCGAAGACCATCGATGCGTCCCATACCGTGGTTCCGAGGTGCTTCGAGTTAGGGTCCTGCAATTAGCAAAACAACATCAGACTGCATATGCGAGTGGGAGCAGCAGTTCCACCTAAAAAAAACTTCAGACTGCAAATAGCAAAACCACATCGCGGCACCTGAGAGATGTGCAAGCGGTGGCCCATCAGCTCCAGCGTGATCGCCGACGTGCTCGGGGAGTTCAGCCTGCAGTAAGATGCCATCGTATGAGATTAGCCTGAACTACTCCCAATCTCTGCTAAAACTACAGCTAACTAGCTGCAGAGATAAAAAAAACGAGGAAGAGGTCGTCGCGTGCTTGCCTGTCGTGGTCCATGGCCGTCGGTGAGCTGCCCGGCCGGAGCTCCGGCGGCGTCGGGAGTGCGGCGGCGAGGGTTTCGGCGAGGACAGGAGAAACAGCAGCGGCGTCTAGTTGGGTTGGCGATGTGTCGCGGAGGCCCATATTGTTCAGTTGGGCTTCGCGCGACTACCGATCCAAGCCCACTCCACGTGCCCGGTTCAAACTCCAGATGAGCAGCGCCGCCGCCGCGTCTCCGGCGCCGGCGAGGCGCCGCCGGTCGAGGCTCCGCCGCGGCGGAGGCCTCGTCCCCGCCGCCGCGCCGGGAGGCTTCCTCCACCTCTCCCTCCTCGCGTCGCTCCGGCGCCGCCCCTCCCTCGCGGCGCACGCGCAGCTCCTCCTCCTCGGCCTCCCGCTCCCCGCCCACGCCGCCTCCCGCCTCCTCCGCCCGCACCTCCGCTCGGGGCACCACCTCGCCTCGCTCCGCCTCTTCCTACGGATCCTGCGGGACCGCGACCGAGAGACGGAGGCCGTCCCCAACTCCCACACCTTCTCCGCCGCCCTCGCCGCCTGCTCCCGCCACGCGTCCCCCTCGGCCGGCCTCTCCACCCACGCCTTCCTCGTCAAGTCAGGCTACGCCGCCGACCTCTTCGCCGCCAACTCCCTGCTCCACTTCTATGCGTCCTTCGGGTTTTCCTCTCTGGCACGTAGGCTGTTCGATGAAATGCCGGTCAGGGACACGGTGTCATTCAACACTCTGATTGATTCGTATGTGAAGCCGTGCTGTTTTGAAGACGCTTTCGAGTATTCAGGATTATGGCGGAGAGAGGATTGCGGCCGGATGGGTGGACCATCACGGCGTTGATGGGCGCATGTGCTGGCTTGAAGGGTCTTAGGGCGGCAAAAGCGGTGCACGGGGTTGCCAGGAGTGCACTCCAGACTGAAGCGCTTAATTCACGAGAGGTGGTGATCGGGTTAGTGGACATGTATGTAAAATGCAGCGGGGTGGCGCTTGCCAGGAAAGTGTTTAATTTGGCAGGGGAGAAGGCCAGGGATGTGAGGTTATGGAGCAAGATGGTTTCAGGGTATGCAATGTCCGGGGAGGTTAGAATGGCTAGAAAGTTATTTGATGAGATGCCCAAGAAGGATGTGGTCGCATGGACGGCTCTTATTGGTGGATATGTGCAGGCAGGCTGCTACAAGGAGGCATTGGTGTTGTTTGAGGATATGGAGGAGGCAGGATTTGAGGCAGATGAGGTCACAGTAGTTACACTGCTTTCTGCTTGTGTTCAGTGTGGTGCGATTGATTTGGCAAAGAAGCTCCATCATCGTGTAAGCCATACGGGGATGATTTGCAGAGATGCAAGACTTGCTACATCCTTCGTGGACATGTATGCAAAGTATGGGTGCATAGAGACCGCTATGGATGTGTTTTATGGTGTCAGTGACAAATTTAAGACAGTGGAGCTGTTCAATGCTATGATAAATGGACTTGCTCATGTCAGTTTTGGTGAGAAAGCTATTACGCTTTTCGATGAAATGAGATCGCTCGGGCTCCATCCTGATAAAATCACGTTTATGGCAGCCCTGTGTGCGTGCAACCGCAGTGGCTTGGTGTCACGGGGGTTTGATATATTTGATTCAATGGTGGACAAGTATGGCGTTGAACGAGACTTTAAGCATTATGCTTGCATGGCTGATCTTCTTGCTAGAGATGGAAGACTTAGCGATGCTTACCATTTCATCCAGAATATGCCTTTCAAAGCAAACAAGGTTGTGTGGTCATCTCTTCTGAGAGCATGTAGGATCCATGGAAATTCTAAGATTGGAAAACTTGCAGAGGAGCAAATTCTTCAGTTTGATCCAAGCTGCAAGCCTGAAAGCCGCCTCTTGTCTGACTTATTTGCAGATGGAAAGAGAAAAGAGAGGGCTGCAAGGGTGAGGAAGGCTATAAAACACAAATCTGAACACAGGCATACAAAACATAGCTATATAGAGTGGAATGGTAAGCTTCATCAATTTGGGACTACCACTGATACTTCACACCCTCAGGCCAAGGAAGATATGTCAACGAAGTTGCGCATTTTAGGACACAATTTGAGTTGGGGGGAGACTGCTCACCGTAGTGAAATGGTTGCTCTAGCATTTGGGTTGGTAAATTTAGCCCAAGACCCTAAAACCCAATAAAAATTGTCAGCAATCGCCGGATGCATGCTTCTGCCCATTCTTCGTTCAAGTATCTGTCAAAGATTTACAACAGATATATTTGTGTGAATGATGGGATCAGGCTCCATAAAATGAAACAAGGGTCATGCTCTTGCATGGACTACTGGTGATGATGTGGGTAACTCTCTATTACTTTTCAACTCTCCCTTTTGTGTGGTGCGCATGCAGGCTTTTTGTTCAGAATTTTTAAAACCAAGAACTTTTTCTTGCTGTTGATTAAGACCTAAACCTAAGTGAATTGACCAAAACCAACAACTCACAATTCAATGCAGATTGACAGCTGACCTACCTCTGCCAGGATTGTAACTGAACACTCCACATCAATGTGCTGTTAAACCGCAGAAAGAAACATTAGAGCACAATACGAAGCTCACATCTGGTAGTTGCAATTCAAACTACTGGCTTTTCCTCATCTTTGTTTAAGAAAAATATGCGCTGTGAAATAGAAATGCATATTCTCAAAATTAGTTTTACAGTTCAAAACCTACAGTTTTATTATTTTATTTTGTGTCAATATTTATTTGTTTTCATTTCTACTGGTAATCTAAAGTCAGATTAAGCTAGGCGCAGAAATTTTTTTTTTTGGAAGGTTTTCTTTTCATATATAAGAATGTCAAGAAGGTGATGACCAACCACAATAATAGCTAACTTTTTATTTGGTGCTCCACCTTTTTGCTCTCAGTATAAGTAAGATTCTCACACCCTTCCTGGAGAATTGAAATGTCAAGGCCAAGCTTAAGACAAGGTCTAAGTGATCATGGGAATGGTATGTTCTTCCGAGCATCTAAATCTATGTACACAGCCATGGTACAACTAATTCTTCACATTATGCTATGAGACAGAGGTTATTGTGAATGTGTGACAGGGACAACAAAAAGGAAAATGAGCCAAAGACATGCGTTCTGAAGGTCGTCATGCGCTGCCAATGCAATGGTTGTATCAAGAAGATCAATGATGGGGTAAGAGAGATCACCCTCTCAGAAGGTACATATCCAAGTCGCTCAAATCGACATCTCTTTCTGATAGACTGATAGTATATATCTATTTTTCTGTGCCAATGTGCATGCCTTCTGCTGCACTGCATTTTCTGAATGGTCTAAAATTTGGCCTTCTTGTTTCTTTGCTATGAAGAGGTGGAGAGGGCTGATCTGGTTATGGAAAAAACAGAGTTGATAGTGGTCGGGACAATGGACCAGAGAAGATCTGCTGTTTGTTCCATGAGCTAACACAGAAGCATTGAAGATAGAAATCCGAACAACCGTGCCCGAAGGAGGCGCTGTGGCATCTTAGCAAGCCAAGAACCAGGTACCACCATTTTCAGCCAAAAATGTTTACTTTCCACCAAAAGTTACTATAGATATAAGGTGCAAAGTGCTGCTGTAAACCAGTAGAGCTTTTTTTTAACGTTAAAAGGTAGAGGAGTCTCTACCCTATATTTTTCACTAGCCTGAGGGCTAGCAGGCAAGTATAGAGTGTACAATTACCAGCCAAGTGTCCGATCAAGAAAGTAGCAAGAAAGAAAAGAAGAGGAAAACAGATGCATTGCTAATTTCTGAACTTTCGAGCCCATGCCTGCAGGTGTAGCCCGTGTTTCTTCGTCCTAGTAGCCCGAAGCGATAGCTCATCGGCAATTCTCTGAAATAACGTCTCAGGGTTGACGAGTTTAATATTGAAAATCCTATCATTTCGTGCTCGCCAAAGAACGAGCAGACGTGCCAGGTGCCAGAGTCTTGGCCAATGACCGTTTCCCTCATGAACTCACATATTGTTGTGGATCTTCGTGCGATCAACCCTAAATCTAGTCTTCTCCAAATATCAGCAGCATTGGCACAGCGGAGGACTTACTTACTTAACTTAACAAAGCCTTTTGTCCCAAACAAGTTGGGGTAGGCTAGATATGAAACCCTGTCACGAGGACTTCTCAGGAGGTCACCCATCCTGGTACTACTCTCGCCCAAATGGGTTTCATATCCATGGGACTAGCTAGTTTTTACGTTGGCTCGCCAAGCCTATCACAACCCTTAGATATGAAACCTTTCATGAGGACTTTCCAGGAGGTCACCCACCCTAGTACTACTCTCGTGGGTTTCATATCCATGGGACTGGCTAGTTTTTACGTTGGCTCGCCAAGCCTATCACAACCCTCCTCCTTTATCCGGGCTTGGGACCGGCTATGCCTAGAAGACATAGGCGGAGTTTGGCACAGCGGAGGACCATGTGGTGAATTGATTCCAGAGCGGGATAGACATTGCAGCCCCTATGAGAGACCCATTGTTCTTTTGACCATATTGTCACGCGTATTAAGTCTACCTCTGAATGCAAGCCAGAGCTTGATTTTGTATCTTCTTGGAATCGTGCTCGCCCAAACCCAGTTGCACTGTTCCCATCGCATACCACGATCTGCTAGCAGCTCGTAAATTGCAGTCGTCGATGGTTCTTTCCGTGTCGTCAGAAGCTCTCTTCTGTCATTGTCAGTAGACGATGGGATGCACATCTGTTGCAGGTGCAGTAAGAGGTGATCCAGCTGAAACTGTGTTGTGTTTGTCAGTGGCATAGTAAGCTGAATCTCCCATACTGAACCAGAAACCTGTGATGCAACATTGCAGCATGATTTCACTGCAGAAGAGTATAGGGTGGCAAGTGTGTCTGAGAGTCTGCCTAGTGGAGACCAAAGGTCGTGCCAGAATGCCATTGATACTCCATTGTTTATGTGACAGCGCGTAGCTTGCTGAACTAACTTGATCATGGGGACGATAGTTCTCTAGAACGGTGTGCCGGTGTAGTCTAGCCAGTCTGGGATCTGCTGGTGAAGGTACCAAGAGGCCAGCCACTGAAAGCATGGACCTGAAGCACCTGCTAAAGCTTTGATGTCATGTGTGCCATCAAGGCTTTGTTTTGCAGCTGCAGGTTCTTGAACCCTAATCCTCCTTGGCTCTTCGGCGTAGGGACGACATCCGAGACAACTAAGTGGCCACCATGAACTACTTCTGCGTTTTTCCAAAAGAATGTCTTCCTTCGTTTATCCATCTCCTCAATGCTGGTCTCGTTCCAAGCGATGCAAGCCATAAAGAAGGTCAGTATTGCTGACAGAACTGCATCGATCATGGCTAATCTCCCTTTTTGCGATAACATCTGGGGCAAACCCATCCTGGAAGGCGCCTATCGATTCACTTCAGAACTGCCTGTAGCATGCCATGTGTGATCTTAGTCATAGGGAGAGGTAAACCCACGTAGGTGCAAGGCAGTGAACTTATCTGACAGCCTAAGCCACTTCGTTTTCAGTCTGCGAGCCTAGACTCACTCATCGGAACCATGTTGCTCTTCTGGAAATTAATGTTCAGGCCACAGAAAGCGGCGAAGGTGTCGAAAATTGTCTTTGCAAACACAGCTTCTTGAGGTGAACCCTGAAGAAGAAGCAATGTACCGTCCGTGCATTGCAGGACTGGCAGGGGTGCTCCTTGCATAAGAGGGTGTGTCAGGAAGTTGTGGTCGTATGCTTGTCTGAACATTTGCTGCAGCACATCGGTGATCAGATTAAACAGGTATGGAGAGATCGGGTCCCCTGTCGAAGTCCTTTCTAGATGTGGACGCTATCTACTGCAGCTCCATTGACTAGGACTTGAGCTTTTGAAGTGATCAACAGGTGTCTAATCCAGCTGATTCAAAGAGCAGCAAACCCCCGGGCCTGGAGTGTGTTGAGAAGTGCCTCTCAGCTGACAGTGTCGAATGCTTTTTGAAAATCAAGCTTTGAGCTTGAATGCACATTGCACCATCTCAATAGCAGTAGCAAAGGGTTTCAAAAGGATTGAAATTAAGTAGAACGGTCTGCATACAGAGTAGCAAGGTTAATGTTCGAAGTCCACTGTATTTCATCAGAGAAAACACTCTTGAAGTGTGCTGGGGACCGTTTCAGCTTGTCCTGATCCTCAAAGAAGTCAACCCTATTGCTCTGTAGGCATTTAGGTAGCCATCGTATGAAAGAAACGTGTGTTTTCATCCCACAGGTTACACCGTTTAATTTTAGCTCTTTGTCTCCAAAAGTGAGCTTTCTGAAGAGCTAGTGTCTGAACCTTTTTTCTCTGCATAAAGACCTTAAACTGAATTCCAAATCTGTTAACTGCCTCCAATCTTCTACTGACTCAAAGTAAGTGACTACATTTTCATTGTTTGACAGCACTGTAGCCTCTGAGTGTGGTTTCTTCAGCCACTCACGTATAGCTGCTCTGATCATGTGCAGCCTGAAGTTTATGTGTGTGGCTATCGCCATTTGTTAGCTGTATGAGCTCTGGATTATGAGTACCCCTTCTGAGCCTATTCTTTGTCAGCTGTATGAGCTCTGGATTATGACACCAGTGATTTTCGTACTGAAAAATGGATGAGCGCGGAATGTTGAGTGGCTGTCAGTCAACAGAGGAGTGTGGTCAGATGTGGCCATTTTCTGAGCTTGGCATTCTGTAGGTATGAACTTTTGAATCCAGCCCACATCAATCAGCGCTCTGTCCAAACGAACCAAAGTTGGACCACGCCTTTTGTTTGTGCACGTGAATTTTCGGTTGCAGATTTCAATATCCATTATTGAAGTTATCCATAACGTTCCAGTTAATGTGGACACTGTTCTTCTCTTCCGCAGTCCTGTAAATTTATAAATCCCCTGCCAAAATCCATGGCCTGTCGATATAACCTTCAAGTAGTTCCATTTCTTCAAAAAAAAATTGAACGTTCAGCTTATCGCAAGGAGCGTAGATATTTGAAATATAGCAGGCTAGGTTGGTCGACGTTTATGATGCTTTGAAAGTAAGGCATTGTTTCGTCTATTGAGACAACGGATACATCGAACATTTTCTCGTTCCAGGCAGTCATCGGATCAGCAGATGCACCCTATCAGAAGGTTGGAAAGTAAAACCCATATAATTTGGTGGCAGAAACTTGCAAGCTTTGAATTTCGATGTTTTTTTTTTCAGCTTCGTTTCCGCATACAGACAAACTCAGCTTTAGCTTCGCTGAGTGAGCATTGCCTCGGTCCTATATGTGCAGTTATTCCTTGATGTTCTTTTGTAGCTGGCTAGGGAAATAACAGGTGCATAACTGCATATAGGACACTGAATGCACGTTGCACTGAATTAGGTAGTTTCACAACCGAGGACTAGTAATTTCGTGTGAGCAAGGTTGGTTTTGTGTCCAGACATCACATTCAGTGTAGGCTATTTCTGGATGTTATTAAACATATCAAACATTACCTCCATTTCGTCAAGGGAAGTAGGAGTCTAGTAGGTCACCAGCTATCTTTTTAAATAGAGTGGTCACCTGCTATCTGATCCGCTTCATGATCACGTTTTCTCAACTGGATGTTTCAGGCGCTGGAGAGCCCAGGAAGACTGCAAAATGGCCCTGGCACCTTCCCCACCGCTGCCGGAGACATGGAGGAGCTGGGCTGCTCCTTCCTAGCGATGCGCGTACCGCTGGTCGCCGCCTTCTTCTGGCGAGCTCGACATGACGTCTCGGAGACACTGGCGGCCTATGAGCTCCGAATGGTGAACGGTGACTAAAGAAGCACAGGCGCAGAGCTACCAGATGCTGCACTCCACCACTACTTCATACTAGTTCATTGCCCTTTTTTCGGTCTTCTCTGGTGAGGTTTGGAGCATTTGCCATTCCCTGTGACTGGCCAGTGTCCTAAAGATACGGGGGCATGTTCATTGTAAAATCTCGAAGGCTTGGTATAATAACCATGAGTAATTTCATCAACGTTTGTTACTAGAACTAGATTTGGCATGTGTGTGTGGCAGTAAACAAAGATGCTGCAAGTACAGATCCGTACTTTCAAGGAAAAGAAGCCAGGTCCTGCGTCAACCACGCGTTGGATCGCCATTGATAATAAAAGGAAGCTGTTGGAGTTCGTTGGAACGTGGGACTGGAGATCATCAGATCCCAACGTAGAGTATACAATGGCATTGTCCGATCGATCCTTCACGCGGCGCGACTCTGACGAGTCTGGTCAATGGGTCTGAGTCTTGCTGCCACCCTTTGTTCGTTTGTTCCTTAAGCTGCTGTTTTGTTTTGTTTTGTTTTGTCTCTCTGTGATCGCTGCATCAGCGGCCAAGCCATGTGCTTTGGATCAAAGCTTCCATCCATCCCGTTTTGGCCAAAAGAAAGAAATGGCATGTTTTGGCCGGTGCCAGAAAGATCCGTACCCATAAAATTTAGTGAGACGGGATTTGGCAGCATGGCAAACCCAAACACTGGCCAGCGTTCGGTTTGCCATCATCAATAAGATCGATCGCCAACGTAAATGTTGCCTAGCCAAAAGACCCCATCCGCATGGGCATGGGCTCTTCAGCTCTTGTGTGTAGTAAAAAAAAATCAAGAACAAGTTGGAGAAGCGATGTAGGAACTATCAAGGAAATGATGAGAGCGACGCGTGGGTACCGCCATTAAAAGGAAGCTAAGTCGTTAGATTTTGGACCGTGGACACAAATGGCCCAGCGTGTGTGATGGATCGATCCATCACGCGGCGCGACTTCCGGTCAACTAGCTCGAGTCATTTGCTATTCTTCTGCGATGAGTTGCGCGGCTCCTTCTGCTGCGTGTTGCTCTGATCGCTGCAGCAGCAGTCAAGCCTGGCTCCATGTGATAGTTTGTGTCTCAAGTTTCCGTATCTTTTTTACTATATGGCCCTTAATTGGACAATCAGACAAATCTGGCCCTCCGCAAAACTTTCGCGCGAATATGACCCTCGGCTCAAAACATCGTATGCTGAGGCGTTTCAAAAATATCAGAGGCTCCAGAAATCTCAGAAACGTCACACAGTTTGGCGTATCCTAAGGCAGAAAAACGCAAAAATTTCTATGTCATTTGTGTAAAGCCAAATGATATGGCTTTTCTCCAGGTCAGAGAACGTCATATGGACGTTCTCTGAGATTCTCAGAGCCTCTGAACCGGAGAAAAGCCATATCATTTGGCTTTACCCAGATGAAAAGCCATCTCATTTGGCTTTACACAAATGACTTAGAATTTTTTGCGTTTTTCTGCCTCAAGATACGACAAACTATACGACGTTTTCTGACTTTTCCAGAGGCTCTGATATTTTTGAAATGCCAAATGACATGACGTTTTGGGCCGAGGGCCATACTTGCGCGAAAGTTTTGGGAAGGACCAGATTTGTCTGATTGTCCGATTAAGGGCCATTTAGTAAAAAAGATACCAAGTTTCCTTCCATCCCATTGGGAATTGGGGCGCAGACACTACGGGCGCAGAATCCATCCGAATCCACCCCGTTTTGGCCAAAAGAAAGGGCACGTTTTGGTCGGTGCCAGAAAGATCCGTACCATAAAATTCACAAGACAGCATTTAGCAAGCAGGGCAAACCTAAGCTGCCAAGTGCCAAGACAATAAATTAAAATCATCGAGTAAATTATGGGCCGACCTCACTTATCTCTGACAAATATCAAATGGAGAGTATACGCGTGTTGTCAACTTATATTAAATCCATAGTAACTTGCAGGAAATATTTTACCATGTTAAAACCAAATAAAGAATATTTCTAACAGTTACATTTAAGATCTAGAAGTTTTTGTTCATATATATAGGCTTAGATACTCATCTACTAAAATATTTGTTAAGATATTTTTTAGACCATATGATTTAGAGATCTCTACCATAAATATGTATAATAATATATAGTTTATGTAATTAAAAAGTGAAACAAATAATGTAAAAATCATTTTTTGAATATAGTGCATTGCAGGTGTTTTTTTTTCATTGATATACATTGCAACTTATAAAAACAACACTTAACTTATAGTTAGTGCATTTATTATCTGGTTAACTATGTTAAATAAGTAATAGAAAATTACATTTGATAAGACCGCAACATGCTACAAATGAGTTTGAAGTGAAAAAGTTCAATACAAAATATAATTAATTTGATCTGCATCGGTCCTAGTTATGATTCGACTGACTCTGCCCGCACGGAAAGATCAATAGAGCTAATAGTAAATTAGAGATAGAACTGGATAACGATTCCAGAGCTTCAAGTCTGCAACATAGGATGACGACGAAAAGTGAAAGGAGTGGCGGTTGAGATAGACGACGAGGAAGAGGCGGGAACCAAAGAGGAAGGGTAGTCTGTTGTGACATGTTCTTCCGCCGTCTTCACGTTCATAAGCTTTCTCTCCATGGCCACCACAACGTCATCCTAGCTACCACGAATTTTTAATAACGGACCAACGAGGCTGTTAACCGAGAGTTTTTATAAACAATTAGTGATATTATTTTAAAACATTGAATATTGCAATGTGTGATGTGTGAATTTGTTTGCTTCCCTAAATGGGATTTAGTTTTTTTATACAAAAATATGTTGGTAAATAATCATATAAGACACTACTATTTCTACGAAATGCTATTAAACTCATTTAATGAGTAAAATATAGTTAAAAGCTCAAAATCCAAATTATTTAGCGATTGTGGCTCCGATATGATATACTTTGTGTGAAACGTGATAGTCTAGTTTGTAATATTATCTGTTGTACCTACTTCACAAAATATACAATTTGTGATAGTCCAATTTTCCAAAGTTGCGACCGCCCGCTTTGCCCGCTTGTGCAGTTGCAACTTTGGCAATCGTCACAGCGGTTGCTCCTTGTATCACGTCTCTGTGAACCGATGCCTCTCAGAAGGCATCTCCACGCACTGTATATAAGTTGTACAAATCATCAATAAAGAACACAGTTATATCATTTGTGGTTTCTCTTCATTTATTGCTTCTCTCTCGTTTACTTTTAACAGTATTTTCTCTTCCTATTTGGAGTATATAAGTTGTATCAATCATCAATAAAGAACACAAATGAATCATTTGTGCTCTCTCTTCATCGCTTGCTTGCCTCTCGTTTACTTTTAACAGTATGTTCTCATCCTATTTGGAAAGGTTTCCACGTTAAAATGCCGTGTACCCATTGTACTGATTTTTTTATCACACTTTTCTGCATCGTTTATAACTCCATCCCATTGGGATATACGACGTGAAGAATCCATCAAAATCCAAACAGCTTTTTTTGTTTTAAAATGTAAATCCAGTACGTTCTGGCCAAAAGAAAGGGCATGTTTTTGCCGGCGCCAGAAAGATCCGTATCCACAAAAATCACTGAGACAGGATTTGGCCAACGTTCGGTTCACGATCAACAAGATCGAGGCTCTTGTATGTAGTAAAAAATGAAGAACCAAGTGGAGCGCCGTAGGTAGGAACCATCAACGAAATGACCAGAGCGACGCGTGGGTACCATGGACACAAATGGCCCAGCGTGTGTGATGCATCGATCGATCACGCGGCGCGACTCTGACGAGTCCGGTCAACTGGTTCGAGTCTTTTGCGACGAGTTCCTCCTAACCTGCATGTTGCTCTGTCTCTGATCGCTGCAGCAATCAAAGCCTGGCTGATCTCAAGGTCCTTCCATCTCACTGGCCGTTTTGTCCAAAAGAAAGTGCATACTTTGGTCGGTGCCAGAAGACAGGATTTCGCAGACGTTTGCTTTGCCATCAATCCATCGGATGTAGCATGGGCTCTTGTAGGATCTGCCAAATTCTGCACATTGACCGAACGACATCCGCATTTGGCAGAAAATGTCTTGTTTCGCCAAGGAATTCTCTCTCAACAATGGGAATTCTGTAATGCCGTTTTCGGCACCAGATCAGACCAAACCATCCGGAGTGTCTTCTGGTTCGATCGACCAAGTGATCTCGACATGAATTTCCTCGTTGTTCCTTACGAGAGAAGGAACGAGCGGTCAAAGCGGCCGGCTCGCTCCCATGAGCTTGGGCTGGCACTGCAAGCCAGCAGCGCAGTGATGAGTGATGAGTGAGAGCTCGCGAGTAATGTGATGAGTCGTCCCTTCCAAGTCAGCTGCCAATCACATCGGAAACAGCTCACTCCCTTCAGTTTGCTTGCTCCTGTTGACTTTGACTCCCCTGTCCCACCCACGGACGCACACTCCACTCTCTGTACGCGTGACCGCTAGCTCGCCTCGTCCCGACCGTCGCTCCTCTATATAGCACTCCTCGTTTCGCCACTCTTCCATCCATCTGCTTCCTTCCTCATTAGCTCCTGCTCCAGCTCAAGTTCCTTGGGTACTTCGGTGAGAGAGCGAACCACCAGTCGATCGGGCCGGCCATGGGGAAGAAGAAGAGCTCCGGCAACCGCGGCGGCGGTGGAGGGGGGAATGGCTGCGGGGAGGAGGCGGTGGTAGTGGCGCGGGAGTTCGTGCTCAAGGTGGCCATGCACTGCCGCTGCCGCGGGTGCACGGACAAGCTGCGCGCCGCGGTGCGGGGCGTCACGCGGGCGGACGGCGTCAAGGCGTTCGACAGCTCCGCGGCCGAGAGCAGCGGCGAGGTCAGGCTCCTTGCGACGGTGGACCCCGAGCGGCTCCGGCGCCGCCTCCGCAGGGCCACCGGCAAGAAGGTCGACCTGCTTCTGCCGAGGGAGCCGGCCGCCTGCAAGCAGGAGCAGGGTGGGAAGAAGGGCGAGCTGGCGGACGCCGCCGAGCTGCAGGCGCTGCTCGCCAGCCTGCAGCTGCAGCAGGGGCCGGTGGCGCGTCAGCAGTACGGCGGGGGACAGGCCGCGGCGTGGGCGGCGAACCAGCAGCAGCTGATGGGACTTGGTCTGGGCGGTGGCGTGTGGAACGGCGGCGCCGGGGGCGGGGGATACGGGGCGGGGTACCCGTGGCTGTCCTCCTCCGCCTCGTCCTACTACCCGGCCGCGCCTGCTCCTTCTTTGGGCGCGTACGCGTATCCTCTCCCGGCGCCCGCACCGGCTCACGACCTCGGCTACTACTACGGCGGCGGCGCTCCGGTGTTCCACGGCTACTGATCACCCACCCCCTCCGCGCGCGCGGCGCGTTCCTGACCGAGACAAGGACGATGGCATTGGCATGGCCGGGCTGCATCTGCGTGCTTCGTAACTTAGATGATTAGTATATATATTTCGCGTGTTTCTTCAGTCGATTAGCAGTAATCCATGGATGCTCCAGTAGCAGCAGTAGTAGCTACCAATATTATGCGTGGTCGATCGATCGCCTCCATGGTACGATCGCGTGATGAACTGTGCTTTTGCTAATCATGAATCAATCTAGAGACACTACCGTTTTGGCAATACGCCAACCTCTGCTTTTTCACTCTTTTGTGGTCTGCATTTGCCATAATCTTCATGCGTCTTGTCCGAGTGTCTTGTCCCGTCAACACACGGGCGCCAGGCACTTGTACCCACGTCTGTATGTATCAACAGTGCACGCAACCGACGCAGCTTTGGTGCGACCATTTCTCGAGCACGTGAAGAAACAAATGCGATGGCCTGAATGGTTTGGCTCCTGGTCTGGTGTCTGAATTTGTGTGAATGCATCGGGAAAAAATAAAAATAAAACCTTAAATTTGTAGGTGGAAGCTAAATTGAATACTAAAGCTAAATTTTGAATCCCAGAAATGGGCACTCTGAACTATCGGTCTAGTTCAATACTAAACCTGTTTGGCGCGTGAAAAAAAAATCAAGCAAATAATTTGTTGATCTAGGTGATAAAGAAGGCCCACATGTCGTGTACATCTTCCACCTCTGATCTTTCTCCCGAGTCGTTCTCTATCTAATCTAGTGCATAGGAGTCTGCTGACGTTGGTCGTCGATGGAGCACATGGCAACTGCGATTGGAGGCGTGCGGGCGATATGAGGCACGGGTTAGACGAACCAAACACGCATGATACTAAAACGAGCTGCGCTACAGGCTCTTGTGGCGGAGGGGCTCGTTGGTTTGCATTTCCGGCGGTGCTCAACGCGGCAGCGCTAGAGGACACGTGAGGGGACGGGAACGGAGTTAAACGACGCGGTGTGTCACCTAGAAGACGCGTGCTTACTCGTAGAAGGCGGGAAGCTCGGACGACGACGAATCCATGCGGCGGAGGCCTGTCGGAGTCAGGGAAGAAGCAGTTGATTCACATGATTCCATGTGTTTCGGCAAAGCGTAACTCGTAGGGGAGGCTCGAGATGGGCTTGGCGTGGTATGGGGCAACCTGGAACAGCAGCGCCAGGCTACGGCGGTAACACTAGGGTTTTGGGTGCGAGGAGAGCAGAGAGAAGACCAGATGAGGATGGGGTGAGATAGGGAAGGACCTCGGGGATGTCGCCTTGTTCGTCGTCCAGCCTCACGGTGCCGCCTTGAGCTTAATTTCCGAAATTCGCATATCAGGGTTCGATTTAACTTTCATCTATCTATAAAGAAGGTTCAAGATTTGTTTTGATCTTTATCCAGTTCATCAGGGCGTGTCGGGAGCGAGCCAGCGTAAAATTGGTACGAAGCGTGATCTGCGGCGATGGAGGAGGGTACGCAAAACAGAGCAGGAGCAGTGCGAGAGGCAAAGCTGAAGGCAGGGCTGTCTTTCGTGCCAGCCTTCCTTTGCTTGTGGGCCCTGCCGTCAGTCAGTTCAGAGGGAAGCAGGGCAGGAGCAGTGGAGCACTACCACTCTAGCTAGCCGCTGTCTGTGTGTCTTGCAAGCAGAAGAAGCCAAGACGAGCCGGGAAAGCGAGGCAGGCTTTGACGCTTACTCGTTCCGTCTCGCTCCGTCCGCCATTGTCAAGCAAGCTGCGAAGACAACGCCCTGATTTGCATGTCAATTTCTTTTGGGAAATTGTATCTATCGATCGATCAAGCATTGAAGCCTGTCCAGGGTCTCTCTGCCACTGCCAACTCTCATGCATGCATGCCAAAGTCCCAACTCTCTGATGCGCTGCAGGGATGAGGCGGAGAGCGAGAGTGGGAGATGGACGAGTCTGAATCTCTGGGCCGACTGTGGCCGCGCAGGAGATTGTACATAGCACGATTACTCTACTGCTTTGCTTTGGTTTGGAGATGGTGTGGTGTGCACGTACGTCGCATGGCACCACCTGAATGGCATGCATGCACGTCAGTTGGCTTTGGCGAGTTGAGACTTCACCAGAGCTGCGCACTGTGCAGGCGGAACAAGCCAAGGCGGGCAGGCAGGAAAGCGGGTATCTCGAAAGCGTCGTTTCTTTTCTCCTGCTTTGCTTTTTTTTGTTGCAGAGTCGTTCTGCATGCTGCTTTGACGTACACCAGACCAGATTCAAAATGACGAGACTTTTATTGTATGAAAACAGAGGCATGATCCTTATTTTGTACTAGCATTCAGTACATATGATCGATTTCAGAGAACACAGCTGCAAGGGATATATAGTGCTAGAGATACAGCACGATGATGATTACAGTAATAAACGAAAAAAAGGTCGTACGGGTACGGGTAGGAGAGATTACAGAAATGCACGGCTACACCAAAATGTTGGCACGACAATGGATCCGTTTCTCATCGACGGGACCAAAACTTCGGCTGTAGTTTTGTAACGATTTTGTTGGCAACGATTTTGTGTGACGATTTTGTGTGATCTGGTGCCTGGCACGGTTCAGTTTTGTAACGAGGAAGCAAACGTCGGGGCTACACGCTAACGTTTATTGCTGGTTAAAATCAAAAAAAAAAAAAACGTTTATTGCTGGTTTTTGTTAAAAATAATAATATTGACAGTTTGAGATAGATGGAACACTTTTTTTTTGCGAATCAAGGGCTTTATATATTACGGAGTAGACACAAGGATTACATGTAGTCTGTATACAATGCGGAAGGAAACTAGGAATAGTGTTTACCCAAATGCATCTCCTTCTATACTGAGAGGCTTGCTTCGCGCATCTATGGGCAGCTACATTAGCGTCATGAGTTGCAACATGTGTTTTAACTAAGAAAAGTACCCTAGGCTATCCGATTTATTTGTGTTTCGTGCTTGTCATGTGTGGCATCATAGGGTGGAGCTGAAATTCGATGAAATCCGTGTTTGGTAGATGGTCTTGTTCTGTTTTAAGGTCGTTTCCTTTTCTTTAGCTGGCATTCAGCTGCTCTGTAAACTTCGGCTCGTCGAGCCTTTCTTTCTCCTCTAATTAATACATGCAGTGCTCATACATGGTTCTAATTTTTTTTTTCCGATGAAATCAATTAATCAACTTACCGTGAATTAATCTAATTCTCAGTCAACTCAGAATTAGTCATTCCCTTTACTATTTAAGCTGCATTGTCAAGATGCCTTGATCGGCCTGGGTCTCTCTGCCGCTACCAGCAGCTTTCATGCAATCCAAACCCCAACTTGAGTCTCCACCAGTCCTCTGGCGGGGAGATGGATTAAGTTGTAGGCTTCCCCGTATGCATGGTAGTGGTTGATATATGCGTGTTTTATGAACTTGCTATTTGATCGATTGTGACTTGTTCTATATTTTGGCCGTGCGTTCTGAGCAAACCGGCGGGGCATGCGATCGGCCGTTCCCCGGAACGGGTACACGCACGGACGGCTGTGGCAGCTGTAGGCTGTAGCCCACCGGCATGCATGCATGCATGCATGCAGGGCCCACTGTCAAAGGTAATCAGGCAGAGGAGATGCATGCACAAGAAGCCAAGCCAAGGCAGCGTCGCGCAAAGCTTTCCTACCGCTCCATCAACTCCGGCCTCCGGCATGGCTCGATCAATAGGTCATAGGTGCTTATCTGATCACTCTCTCAAAAAAAAAAAAATTGCTACGAATATGTACGTGTACGTCGTAACTTAATATCTCCGTGTTAATTTAGACGCGTATACCGTATAGGAACAGCTGAACAAGAACCGACCAATCGGTTCCTTTCTCCTACTCCATCGCAACTGCTATGCTCAGAGTCAGGAGTAAATTATGTTCAGTTCAACAACAAAAAAGTAGATTGTGTTGAGAATAATCAAATATTCGATGAAACGGCTCGCTGTTTCTTTCTTTTTGCAACAAAGGTATGGGGATTAAATTATGCTGCGAATATGCCATGACCCAGCTTCTACTGGCCACGGCCGGGCAAACCGGTCTGGGCTTTCGATTGATCGGGAACGGAACGACTTCTTCGACTGATAACCACAACTTCGGTCGACTCCATTCGCTACCCCTTGCTTCTCCTTTGTATCCCCTCCTCTTCCATCTAAACATTCCCGAACCTCTTTTATCTCTTAAGCCACAGATCATCCAACCCCACGACTAAATTCAACTCTGCTTGCTTGCTGCATGAACCCTGGGTGAAGGCTGTGAATTCACTTCATGACTCATGGAGTTTTTTTTTAGGAAAACAGAGGGCCAAAACCCCGCCCTCCATATTTATTAAGACAATGGAGGCGTGGTCACAATGTAGCATGAGACAGTAGGAGAAAAGTTTCGTCGACCATGCCTGCCAAACCCGATCTTTCATACTCCGTACAAGATTTTATACAATCGATGGTTTAATGATCAACTAGACTTACCACGGCATACGTGTACGATCAATCCTCACTTCCACTTACCGTTGGTTTATGTCCGTCGAACGCCTCCACTATCCGCACTAGTATTATATCGTATTAGTGCGAGAGAGTCAGTTAGTCGAGTCATTGCAATTTTTGCAGCGCCAACTCAAGTTCGGAAGAGTAGACCACGCCTATTTTTATGTAGTTGAGGGAACTGAATGTCAGGCCTAAAGTAGTGGAGATTCATGTGAGGTAGTATCCTACAGGTTGAAGCCCATGTGCCCCAAGCCATTCACACCAAACTGTGTAAGACGACATGCACCTGCCCTGGTAAGCTTCATCTTGCTCTTGTTGCCGATTGGGACTAGATGCAGTGGCAATGGGCTGAGGGAGAAGGGAGAATTTATAGTCTCAATCACTGGTAAAATCCTTGGCACAACATACGCTATCTGTTATAGAACCACCACCCCTACGAGACTGTTTTTTGAATCCAAACCTTCCCTGGAATTGATAGTTAGAGCCGTGCAACTTGCAAAAGGAGGTGCAATATCCCTAATCCGGAGTGAAGACATACAAATCTAACTAATATAAACTCTCTATAAAATATATCTTCATGTATTTGCAAAACCCAGTGGGTGGTGTTGGGGGGAGGGGGGGGGGGGTGATGGCCCCCCTGACATGGATTAAGCTCCACCAGTGAGTGGTACTAACACACACATGTACGTCCACGTAATGATGCATTTCTATTTGACGGAGCAGCGAAACTATGTATACCCGTTGCAAGCTCGCACTAACTGTCAGAACCAGAGCGATCGGAGAGAGAGGTTGTGCCACACTGCTTGTATTGATCGAGTGAGTACACGGTATATATAGGGTACATTCGATAAGCCTGAAGACTAGGTCCTAACCCACTAACCACTAACATCACTACTATACAGAAGACGCACGTTCACTAACACCCCGCCACAGTCACAGCGTCGTTGTCAGGCAACACGCAAAGACTGGACCTGAATTTCTGAAAAGATGTGCTTACAGTTGATTCTTAAATTCAAAATTTGAGTTTAACCAACTATATAGAAAAAGATATAACATCTACTCAACACTTTTGTCGTTGTTTTATTGCTTGTCTTGTAAAACAATTTAACGATCCGCAAATGGTTTAGGCTAACGTACATGAAAATATGTTTCGTAATGGTTCTAATTATTGATTTGAAATTGTTAATGTCGATACTTTTGTGTGGATTAATTACTAGTAACGTATAAGAAGGAGGGAGTACTTACATGGCCGGATTAATTTTTGAAGCATATTTTGAGCTATATACACTGGACATACATCAACTTGCGCGGTGCGTGCAAATTGGTACAACAACTTCATGTGCAAAATTGGTCCAAATCATTCCTCAAAAATAAAAAAATCCTAATAAGACTGGTCCAAATCGTCCTCGTGTTAACAAGTGGCACCGGTATTTTTGCAAAAAAAAAAACCCATAAATTTTTGCATTTGCACATGTGACACTAATGCTGCCCCTCTCTCTACCCATGTGGGTCCCACCCGTTTGTTTGGAAGAACAGAAATAAGGAAAAGTAAAATTAGAGAATTAGGATTGGAACTCTAATCTCAAGCTTAAAGCAACACACAATGACGCAATAACAAACTATAGACGACACACCGTCATGTTACATATCCAGAGCCAAGAGCCAACTTTTGTTATACTTAGCCAGTACACACTGATCTTGATGCATGGTTCGCTACCTCTGTCAGGTGTGTTGCTGCGTGCTGCTATGTGTTTGTGTGCCCTCAAAAAAGAAAAATGCGATGTGTTGTGTGCGCACGTTGTGTCTACGCCGAGGAGTTGTTCGGCAGCGACCTGGCCATTGGTAGCGAGCACCACAATTTTCCCCTAGTCTTCTCGCCAGTAGCTTGTGCGAAACAAGGTTTTTAATTTCAGTTCCAGACAAGTTCCGGCCACTACCGAAAAGTTTTGGTTTTCCTTTTGGCCAAATGACCAAAATTACATCTCAAAATTCATTTAATTTTTTTTAAAAAATATTTTAAATATTTTTTGAACCCATGTGCATAACTAAAAGTGCTGAAATATTTTGACTGAAATGTAATTATTTTTCGGTGTCTACTAAAATCACTAAAATTCAGTAGGCATCCCAAGACCTGAGCGCCGTGGTGTCCACATACGAAGGCAAGCACAATCACGACGTGCGCTGATACCGCGGCCTCGAGTTTGCGTCCCGACGGATTTGCACTATCGGGATCAAGTACAACATTCGGCCATCATGCAACAACATTATCAAAACCACAGGATGCCAACGTACGTACCGCCTCAAGATTCGAGGACTAGCCTATTTCCTTCACATTTTTCTCTCGCGGAGCTGATGAAAGTTAGAGTGGTCCCGGTGGTGCAAGGTCGTGTGTATTTAGGACAAATATGTCAACACGAAAACTCTTAGAGCTCGTTTGGCACCCATTATTTCATTTCATTTGACATAAAAGAATGATGACACGTTTAGAAACTGAAATGATAGGATTAGAGATAGGAATTTGCATAACACACCATAGACATTTGCTGGAATTCCAAACGAAATGACATGTCCAGTTACATGCCAGCAAAACAGATTGAGTATGAAAATACAAATGAATTTCGTGACTCCGACTTAAAATGATGGCCACCAAACGATCTTAGTATACAACAAGAAGCCAGACATTTAGTTGATGGATGGATGGATTCGTGGACCGTTTATGTTTATGTTTTGATGGATCGATTGATGGATGAATTCCCCGGCCGATTGTGGACTGACCGAGTTGCGCAGACAACGGAGACAGAGGGGAGGAGATACGGACTAGGTACGTGGCTGACGCAGAGGGGAGCCAGACCATCTGCAACGCCCAGAGTCACCACTTGCTTGCCTGCTGCCAACTCGATCGTACGTCCAATCGATGGCTTGCCGGCCCAGCCTGCCATGGAGTTAATCCTCCTCCTTGGTTCGTTCGTTAATGACTCTCACCTCGCCACGCCGTACCACGACGATCCTCCACTGTCGTCCACACAAGTACTCCTACACCTAGCTAGTACCGTACAAACAAAGCGAGTCAGGTTCACTGTAGGACAAGGCGAGCTTTCGTGGTTTGGGCCTTGAGCATCCTGGGCGTCTGGCCCAACGAAAAAAATAGCACGCTATTTCGCGGTTAATAGCACGATATAGCGTATTTAGAGAGGCTACGCTATATTTAATCTAAAGTTGACGCTACGGCGCTATTTGCGTTTTATACGTGCTAAACCACCCTAAACGTGTCAATTTATAGCTACACTAACAAAAAGTCTGGAATAACGTTAAGTGATGATGATGGCGGGCAATTTGGTGGTTCTTCTAGTTATTCTGAAGATGATGTCAATGATTCTGATTAAAGTTTAAAACAATTTATCTTTTAGTTTACTACTTTTTCATGGTTTTAAGCCTCATATTTGTATTTGTGCCATGGATTTGGCCTTGACATTTGAATAGGGTTACCTGGTTATGTATCTATTGCTTTTGGACAAATTTTTAGTGCTGAAACCCTTAATATTTGGGGTATTTCTCGCATATTTTTCCTCATGCTATTTTACATGTAACTTCGCTATATCACGCTATATCTTGTATAGCTTCTAGAGGAGGGACAAGCTATATTTCATAGCACGCTATTTTTTTCCTTGGTCTGGCCTCACACGGCATAATGTCTGCTCCCTGCTTTTCTTTTTACATGCAAAAGGAGGGATTTGAATTTTTCTGCGAATTTGGCATATAAAAAAGGAATTCACTCGGGAATATGTCTGTGATTATCGGTTCATTTTCAATTTTTACCAAATTTTTTAACGAATCCATCAACCGGCCATGGATTACACAAGGGCCACCATTACAACCAACCCCAACCTATTTTTAGAACTCCTTTGGTTTTCATGTGCAATCAACCACTCGTGGATCCGAAATTCCCATAGTTTCCAGTTCCAGTAAGATTGAAGAGGACATGACGTCCTCTTCATGCGTATGTAAATCTTGCGAATCAAAGAAGCCCTTAGTGGCTCCGTTTCTTCTTTTTATGGGCTGGCTCTTTATTCGGTTGTGACTTTTGTTCTATGTTTTGGCCATGCATTTTCACCAATCACTATCTTTAAATCTGAATTTGAAATGTCAATTTGCACACCGGCGCAGCATGCGATCGGCCGTACGTGCCCCGGAGCGGGTACACGGACGGCACCTGTTGCTGTTGCTGTAGCCCCACCCGCTGAGCCCACTGTCAGTTGGCCTGGGTTGGGCTCAGAGGTAGGCAGGCAAGGCTGCAGGCAGCGTCGCGCAAAGCTCTGCATCTACTCCTGCTCACCGATGCATGGTCTCCGTCTCCGGCAAGGATGGCACGATCAAACAGTGCTCATCCGATCTATGTCTCTCAAAAAAAAAGTGCTAGCTGTCTTTAAATTGGAAAAAGTCCAAGACGAACCTTGAAGTTGTAGACAAAAAATAAATCAAACCACAAACTCCTAATCCCGGAAATTGGCACACCAAACTTTTCAATCCTAGTCTATTTAGGACCTTACACTTGTTTGGCGCACAAGGGAGATTACAATCCCGATCGGTATAACGTGCTATTGTGACTGACGATTCTGGCACACCTGTCATATTCATCCCCTTCCTAGCTAGATCTGTATCTTTGTCGTGGCAGTTCTTCATCCAAGCGCCGCAAGCAGTGCGGAGCCCGAGGTCGTGGCGGCGCACAGATGGGGCAGGCTGTACACACGGCTGCCGTTATAGGGAGCTGCGCTAGGGGATGGGCTGGGCGTAGAGGGGATTGGTGGCCAGGGGCGGATCTACGCCTGGTGCTACCAGTGCTGTAGCACCGGCCAATCAACGTTACACATTAGATAAACTATGTGACATCTAGCTGACTATAGCTCACAAGCATGAAGACCACGCTAGCTCAGCACCACCTAGCCTGTCTCAGAACCACCTAGCCTGTCTCAGCACCACTGTATGATCATTTCTGGCTCCGCCACTGTTGGTGGCCATCGGTGAGATATTTTTTAGAGAGAGAGAGATTCAAGCGCTCCTTGGGCCTCTCATCCGACGACCGCCACCATGACAAGACGAATAGAACGGCAGTACTTCGCTTGTGTTTGCACTGCTCCAGCGCTGGTGGGCACTAGGACAAGCTAGTCACGGTCGCCTGGAAATTAAGAAGGCTTCCAGCTTCGTGTAACCTGGAGGTCATGCACACGCGCGTACACATGAAGTCAAACTCGACAATACATCGAGCCGGAGTGCTGGCCGTTCCGTGTTCGTTGTCGCTCGCTGCCTGTGGTGAAGACCACGCCATGGCCGTCCTGAACTCCTGATGTTCGTTCTCGCACGCCTATGGATGAAGGTTGAAGATAAATATGACAAGTGGGCCAGGGTTGTCGGTGAGAGCAGTAATTTGGAAAACATGTTCAGGGTCTAAAATAGACCGGGATTGGCAAGTTTGGAGTGCTGATTTCCGAGATTAGAAGTTTGGGATTCAATTTATCTTTCGTCTACAAGTTCAAGGTTCGTTTTGGAAGTTTGAAGTGCCAATTTGCGAACCGGCGCAGCATGCGATCGGCCGTACGGGCCCTGGAGCGGGTACACGGATGGCAGCTGTTGCTGAAGCCCCACCTGCATGCATGCATGTTGAGCCCACTGTCAGTTAGGCTGGGTTGGGCTCAGAGGTAAGCAAGCAGGCAGAGCAGATGCATGCAGAAGAAGCCAAGCCAAGGCTGCACAGGCAGCGTCGCGCAAAGCTCTGCATCTACTCCTGCTCACCTCACCGATGGTCTCCGTCTCCGGCATGGCTCCATCAAAAAGTGCTCATCCGATCTCTCTCTCTCAAAAAAAAAAAGTGCTAGCTGTGTTGATTGATATGGTGTACATACGTATGTACGTCGTACGTCGACTTAATATCTCCGTGTTAATTTAGACACGCAGCTACCGTATATATAGAGCAGCAACCGACCGCCGGCTGCAGCCAGGACGGGGTCACGCACAGCGCAAACACCGTCACCATAGTTCGGCTCAGAGAGAGGCATGTACATGCATGCATTTTGCATGGTCGTGCGGAGGAAGAAACCATAAAAGCATCTCCAAGCGGAGGCCTCAAACCCACCCCAAACGTCCGGCCGGGCAGTCCGGACTCGTTTTGGCCCAAAAACCGCGACCCAACGACGGCCCTCAAAGCCACCCCAAACGTCCGGGCTGTCCGGCACACCCCAAACCCAGCCCATATGTAGGGAGGGTTTGTGGCGTCCGGACGCGCCCGGACGCGCCGCCACGTCGGACGCGGCCCAATAATACCCCACATATATCCGAAAATTGCCCACCCCGGTCGGAACCCTAGCTCTCACTCTCCTCCGATCCCCTTTCCACTCAACTCTTCTCCGACCACATCTTGCCAATGGCGGGCTCCGGCAGCGAATCCGCCACCGAGCTGTACTGGCATGCGTTCGCGGAGGCGGAGGAGGAGGAAATTGGGAGCTGCGTCGGGCCGGATGCCGCCGCGCCGTCTTCGGCGGCTCTGTTCAACGCCGCTGGCAGTTCCGCCGCCGCCCCATCCGACGAAGCAATGGAGATGCTTCCGCAGGTTTGCCTCCCAATCTCCTCCTTCGCTTCCGGTTGGAATGCCCACATTATAGGAATGAGTAGGATGATTAGGAATTTGATGCCTGATGCACTCCGTAGGCTGCGTTTCCTAGAGGTCCGGCGTACTCCGTCGGCGACGATAGGTTGCTGTGCAATGCGTGGTTGTCCACCCCGTCGGATCCTCTGACCGGAAGACACCACCGTGGTACGTTCTGGGAGCGGATCGGTCAAGTGTTCAATGCAAACTCGGAAGTGTTCCGCAATGAGGGCTCCATCCGCCATAGATGGGGCACCATAGTGGCGGAAATCAACAAGTTCTCCGGATGCTTTGCTCAAATGGAGTGTCTATTTTATTATTATAGATAGACGAAGCCGTCATGCTGTACAACGCACTTGGGGGGAAGCCGGAGACGACGGAGTGGAAGTTCGGCCATTGTTGGGACATATTAAAGGATAGCCCTTTCGTGGACTACACGCCGAATAAGGAGAGGAAGGACATGATCCACCGAGTGGAGACCCAAGCTCGACAGGCACGCCGTGCTCGGCAAAGGGAACGCGAAGCACACGAACGTGAGGAGGCCGCCGCCGCCGCTGCCGACCGGGAATGGCAACGTGCAGCCGTCGCCGCTCACGCACGGGAGCTGGAGCGTGAAGCGGGAGCCCGCCGTTGCCTTCGCCGTCGCCAAAGGCGTGAAGCTGAACGTGCGGCGGCCGCCGCCCGGGGTCCTTTTTGAGCACGCCTCCGATTTGATTTATGAATGTTTGAACTATGTTTGTGAATGTTTGAACCATATGATGTTTGAACTATGTTGATCATTTGATCTACGTGCATGTCCAATATGGGTTTGGGGGAGATTTTTTGAGGGTTATGGTTGTAGGACACCGTTTTTTGGGGCTGTCCGGTCACCGTGCCCGGACGCGTCCGGTCGCAGTTTGGGGGCCGGATTTGGGGCCTCCGCTTGGAGATGCTCTAAAGGCAGAAGGCGTTGTGTTCCGATCTCATCCTACTCGGAGTAAATTAATTATGTTGAGAATATTCGATGAAACGACCCGCTGCTTTATTGAAAAATTAATGAAGACATGATCACAATGTGGTAGCATGAGAGGGTGAAGGAGGAATGTGGAAAAGTTTCGTCGAGCGAACCAGGTCGTACGTACAGTAAGATATGGGTTCAATCGACAGTTTTTACTCGTTGGTCTGATTTTTGGGATCATCGATACTTTTTCTTTTCTTCGAGGTCAATATTGTTTTTTCTCCCATCATCGAATGCGTGTTGCCTCGACCGCGAGCACACCGCCAGACAGCATCAGCACAAGCACGGCAAACCGGTTAGTCTTCATCTACGTCTCTCCTCTCATCTCCCTACCTCTTGTCTTACTGTTGTGATTTCGCACTGGGGAACACGTTGCTACGCACGAACAAGCAAGATGTTGAATGGGTGTGATTTATACGTAGAACGTCATTTTCGCGTAGCCAAAGATGAAATTTATTGCCCTTTGTATCAAATACTCCTACAAATGCCAACCGCTTAGGTCGCTTAGGGTGTGTTTGGTTTCCTGCATACAGCTGGGCTAGACCCGGCGGACGCAAAAATGAATTCAATATATTATTAGACAAAACTAACTAATCTAAACTCTACTTGCAAAGCGCTGGGGTGTGGGGGGGGGGGGCAGTGGCCCCCTTTTGTATTTTACACACTACAAAAATGTTTTCCTATGAAACTTTACACACACACAGATGTTGCTCCCGGCTTTGCCGTAGGCACGGCCTCCCTCAACACCGGCTCTGTCGCTGTTGAGCCTAGCACCGGGTTGGCCCTCAACGCCGACCTGTCGCTGCTCGTGCTCGTCTACTCCAACAACACAAAGGTCGACGTAATCCTCAAACACATGCAGCTCGACCTGCAGTTCGAGGGGCAGAAGATCACAAGCCAGGTGATCCTATCGGCGCCGCTGCGTGAGCGGCCAGGCGGCGTGGAGTACCGGAACGTGCGCTTCCTTGTCAGCGGGGTGCCGCTGATGCCGCAGGACGCCTCCGCGTGGAGCAACATGACGGAATCGGGCGGTCCGGTCGTGTTCCAGCTCTATGGCCGTTTACGCGCAGGTGAACGTTGGGCCGCTCCTCCGATACTCGATTTGGGTTAATGCCCATTGTATCATATGGGTCGGCCCTCCACAGCACGGCTCGCTGATGAAGGCAAGCTGCCGTATTTAGTGCTCTGTTCTAGAAGTCTGTAACACCTGACCTCGAACTCCATTGGCTCCTTACCTCGAGCCGGGATAAGAAGATAGATTGTACATTTGATTGTTTAAACATAATAAGCTCCTTTGAAAAGCATTGGCGCACGTGTAAACGAGTTGCTCTACCGAACTGAGCTATAGCCCTTATCACAGATATCTTAACATATAGATAATTTCTTGTCCATAACGATCAAAGTCGAATCGTGAGCCTATTAATGAAGCAAATTCAATGAAAAACAACTGGTACCATATAGAAGGGGCCATAAACTGGAGAGTCTTGACCAATTCGAAAGATCATTTGGTGTAGTTGAAATAACAGGATTGGAACTTGTTTGGTCAAGTAAGGGAAACTCAATCAAATTCATAACTGTCTCAATGGAATCTTTTCCTTCTTTTTTTTCATTGTCTTTTCCAAGTAAAAACCCCTAGTATATAAAAGAATGAAAAGGTGCTTTCGTTCTTGTGGAATAAGAAGCCCTTGTACCTTAATGAAAGGAAAATCCTAATTTTTCGTTAGGTATTTGACCAAATAGGATCGTCCAGGATTCTTTCTATTGTTATGGGAAAGGCATATCCCCACCCAGTTCTTCTTCGTCGATTTCGGATTAGACAAATAGAAACAGATCCAAGAAAAAGGCACTACTACTGTAGACTTCATCAACATATGTTTCCTGATTTCGTACTGCTCCAGGTGAGTAGCTCTACTACAAAATAGGTTCCAGTAGAAACTTAATTGAATTCGCGATAACTCATGTCCCTGATTTCATCCTAGTTTTGCCTACGTCGTTGGACCATCTCTTGTGTATCGGGGGGAACCTTCCCCTTAGGAGAAGTACATCATGAATAAGGTACTGTTAGCACCCGTTTTTGGCAGATTGCCAGTTTCAGGTTCAAGGAGGATTTGGCGGCTTAAAGAAGGCAACAAAGAAGGCTAAAATGGTGATATGGGAAGCTTTCCAGGAAAAGATGGCCGGAAGAAGGCTGCCAATAATCCGGCAACCGGAACAAGGCGGAAGCTGGATTCGGGAGTGCGAAGTTGCCTGAAGACATAGCGAGCTAAGTCAAAGGAAGCAATAAAGGTGGCTGAAAAGAAGCCAACTTTGTCAACACAAGGTGGCAAAAAGGAAGTCAATGTTGTCAAGACAAGGCGGCAGAAAAGAAGTCAACATTGTCAAGACAAGACGGCATAAAGCCAACTTTGTCAAATACAAGCCGGCAAGTCAACTTTCCACCGATCAAGGCAGAAAAATAGAAGACAACTTTCAAGGTCAAGATCAAGGCGGAAAACGAGAAGACAACTTTCTAAGATCAAGGCTGGAAAATGGGAGGCAACTTTCTAAAAGAAGCCGGACAGAAATCCGGGTCTAATACGAAGCCGATCAAGATATCTCGTCTCTAAGAAAGAAGGCAAGTTTGAAGCCAATACGGAAGGGAAAAAGGCAACTTTCCAGTAGCCAGCAAGTTGGAAGCCAGTACGGAAGGCAAAAGGCAACTTTCCGAAGTAGCCAACAAGTTTGAAGCCAACGTTGCCGGCCAAAAGTTGCCTATTTTAGAGATGGATTCGACTTAGACTATGATTTGTAAGCCTTGTAGAAGTCCATTACTTGTACGGGAAGTCCAGCCGCCTCATATATATGTGAGAGGTGACGGCCGATTGAAATTAAGCAAACAATCGACAACCTATCAATACAACCTACTTTTATCTCCTCAAACCCTTGTTTATGCTTCCGTTGTTCGGCGACTTCATCTAGATTTCGCCGGGTATCGAAAACCGAGCTGAGAGCGGCCAAGTCCGGCTTAGTTCAGCCAATCGTCGCCGGCTTCCTCAGACGGGGCTTCCCGAGGGGCTGGGGCGTCTGGTCTAAAAAGCGCCTGCTTGCTGTCTTGCGTATCGCGCTGGAAGCAGGCCTCCCGCGGGGCGAGTTGCGGAGTATCTCCCCCGGCACCGCGGGTACACGAGGACGTGTTCGTGTGACGCGTTTCGAGCGCAACACACTTTTTGGCGACTCCGCTGGGGACGATTCGATCTGAAAATTGGACAGCAATGACCAATTCCAAGACCGACGCTGCCGGTATCAATACCGACAACATCATCAAGCCAACTCTCGAGAAGTTGTCGGAAGAACAACGCCAAGGTCTGGAGGCGTGGAAGAAGAAGAGAGATGAGGAGTTCGAGGCGCTGCGAGCCAAGCGGGATCAAGAAGATCAAGACCTGTACTTATCCAGCTTCAAGGTAGATCGGCAAGGTATAATCTCGCCGATCAAGGAGCCGGAATTTGTACCGCTGGATGCCAACATTGACAAACCCGCTGTAAGTAGTAGCCTTTTTTCCTCTGAACAGATAGCCGAAATTCAATTTCATGTTTCGCAAGGCACTGCCAATGTTTACGACCTTATGCTAGAACATGAAAAGGCTAAGAAAAACACGTCCCATGACCAACCATCGGACAAACAACCGATCGGTCAAAGTAGGGAAAACCAACTTGTGCCTACGCTGCCATGTCCAACTCCTGTCCAGAGTATGCCTAACTCGGCAAGCCAGCCGAGTCAGACAAGGCGGATTCTGGGTCATGAGTCAATGCCGAATCAAAATTCGGCTACTTGGGTGCAAGCTGGCCCTGCCGCCAATTCTTCTCTCGTGCCGGCTCAATCGGCCATTATGGACGATTCCTTAGCCGAATTCAGGAGAAGATTGGACCAGATAGCTTTTGACAAGCTCGGGGTGATGCCAAAACATAGAACTTACACTAAGCCTTACCCCGATTACTTTGATCTGCAACCTTATCCACCTGGTTATAGAGTCCCTGAATTTGCCAAATTTAATGGGGTGGATAGTAAGTCAACATGGGAACATATCAGTCAATATTTGGCTCAATTAGGCGAAGCTAACCATGATCACATTAAAGTTCGCCTGTTCTCATTGTCTTTAACCGGCATTGCGTTTTCTTGGTTTTCGGCTTTAGCTCCTAATTCTATACATACATGGTTTCATCTAGAGCAAAAGTTCCATGAACACTTCTTTGCCGGCGAAATAGAGTTAAAATTGTCTCACCTTACATCGGTTAGGCAGAAGCAGGATGAATCGGTATCTGATTACGTCAAGAGATTTAGAAATACCAGAAACCGATGTTATAGTTTGGCAATAACTGAAAGAGACATGGCTGACTTGGTTTTCAATGGTTTAAGGTCCTACCTGAAAGAGAGGTTAGAAGGACATGAATTCTTGTCTGTTGGCCAAGTCCAGGAGAGAGCGTTGGCTCAAGAGAGCCGGGTCAATGAGTCAAAAGACTCGCATCGGATGAGCAGGAGCCGGCTTAATATTGTTGACAACGATGCCGACTCCGGTGATGAAGCCGATGTTTATTCCGCTGAGTTTGTTTGGCCCAGCAAGGCCAAACCATACATGTGTGATGATCTAAAGCCGATTCGTAAAAATCGGGATGACGAAATAAAATGCAGCTTTGACGTAGGCAAGTGTGATAGAATATTTGATGCCTTGTTGAAGGATAAAGTGATAAGGATAAATCATGTTATACCATCGCCTGATGAATTAAGGCGGCGGGCTTATTGCAAGTATCACAATTCTTTCTCTCATGCTACTAATGATTGCAATGTCTTTCGTAAACAGATCCAATCGGCCCTCAACGACGGACGATTGAGCTTTGCCGGCATGGCAATTGATACACAGCCGTTTCCAGTAAACGTGCTAGATCTGGAGGGAAAGAAAGTTCTACTTCGGCCAGAGGCAGCCGAAGCCGCTAATAAATCAAATGTTGTTGTTGGTGAACCCAGGAAGGTGGCCAGCAGCAAGGCGGCAGGAAGACAAGTTATAGTGAGCCGGCAACCCGATGGAGGCGAAGTCATCAAGATTACCATCAACAACCCTACACTCGGGGGGCAAGTACCACGGCCAGACAAGTCGCCGCCTAGATTTATCAAGCCCAAGAGCCCAGAAGTTGGCAGATGGAAGACAAACCAGGTTGAATATAGACCAAGGAAGACAAAGCCAACTTTTGACATGCTGCTGAACAAGTACGTGCGCCAGGCCGGGTCGAGGTCGCACCAGTGGCAGTATGGGAAACGACCAAGGTCACCATCCACGGAGGAAAATAGCCGGCACCAGAGGCCGGCTGACGAGGTCAAACGCAGGGCAATCCGGCCATCTATGCAAAGCCGGCTTGTGTATCCCGGAGACATGTCATATTGGCGGATCAAGGCGCAAGGTGCTAAAAAGGCGGAGCCAGAAGGCGGATTAGTCTCAGACAACTTATTGGTTGTTGGAACTCATGTGCTAAAATTGAAGGACCCGATTACAGAGCCGGCAAACAGTGAGCCGATACTTGCTATCGCGCCAAAGCCAGCAACCAATGATCATGAAGCTAGCTCCAGTCAAGCCATGAAAGCTCAACCCCGGGATCCAAAATATACTCAGCCAAAGTGGTGCCCGCCAGGTATAACAAAGACACAAAAGCGGAAACTGCAAAGAGCAAGGAACCGGGAGAAGGCAGAAGAAAGAGCTGAGCAATCCAGGGACGTCAAATTCAATGCTGAGCGACCAATGTTGCCGGCGCAAAAGTGGATTCCTAGGCCAGTCCTTATGGCGGCTTCCGCACCAACTACCATGAGTCCTGCTGTCGATGGTGAAATAGAGCCGGCAGCTACGCCGGCTATCACCTATTCTTCATGGGCTGACGAAGTCGAAGCAGCAGACTTGGCGATGGCAAGTTTGGCAAAGGAGCTGGCAATCCAAGATCCGGCCACAGAGAAGCCGGCAAGTGAAGACCTCGCAATGGAAGAAAAGGCAGAAGAAGAACCAGCAATGTCAGAGTCAACAATGGATGAGTCAGGCAATTTGACAGATGAAGATCTGCTAGATTATGAAGAATCGCCGACTCGGACAGGAATGGACATCAACATGGTGTATTACTTGCCGGCCGAGTTCCGTGCTGTCAAAGAAGGCGAGGTTGCGCAAATCAACTTTGGACCAAAAAATGTTGTCTTCGAAAAACCTGACAAGCCGGTGAAACACCTCAGGCCTCTGTATGTCAGAGGACACATTGATGGCAAGCCGGTCACCAGGATGATGGTGGATGGCGGCGCTGTGGTAAACTTGATGCCATATTCTGTCTTCAAGAAGCTACAACTAGATGATGGCGACCTGATGAAGACAAACATGGTGTTAAATGGGTTCGAAGGAGGAGAAGGAGTAGAAGCCAAAGGCGTTATCAGCTTGGAGCTCACAGTAGGAAGCAAGACTTTGGCTACCGCCTTCTTTGTTGCTGAGGTGCAGGGAAACTACAATGTGCTGCTAGGACGGGATTGGCTTCATGCTAACCAGTGTGTTCCGTCTACTATGCACCAGCAACTAGTGCAATGGGTTGACGACGAAGTTGAAGTTGTCCATGCTGACGAATCGGCATGCATTGCGTTAGCCGAGTCGATTGTTGACTGGCAACATTCTAATGTCACATGCCTTTCTGGGCGTGATTTATCCGGATTCGACTTCCTAAGTGCTACCAGGGACGGATTCGTGCCAGTATCTCTAAAGCCGATTGGTAGCAATCGGCTGCCGCTCAAGTAGATGGATCAAAATGATGAGTGGCTGCAGAAGCGTCTGGACGAGTATCGGACCGAAAGGAACGATATGTATGAAGCAATTGAAGAACCAGATGACATGGATAAGTTGGGACAAGGCTTTACATCGGCTGACTTGCTGGAAGAAGTTGACATTGGGGATGGCACTGTCCCTAGACCGACATTTGTAAAGCAAAAGTTGGCGGCCGATTATAAGTCTGAATTAATCGCGCTAGTCAAAGAGTACGTGGATTGCTTTGCATGGGAATACCACGAGATGCCTGGGTTAAGCCGAGAGTTGGTCGAACATCGGTTGCCTATCAAAGCCGGCTTCAGACCATACAAGCAGCCGGCTCGCAAATTTAATCCACTGATCTATGATCGGATAAAGGCGGAAATTGGCAGGCTTTTGAAAGCCAACTTTATTCGGCCCTGTAAGTATGCCGAATGGTTATCCAACATTGTGCCGGTCGAAAAGAAAGGATCCGACAAGATTAGGGCATGTATTGATTTCAGGGATTTGAATCGAGCCACGCCAAAGGATGAGTACCCTATGCCAATAGCCGACATGCTTATCAACGAAGCCTCAGGTCACAAAGTTATCAGCTTCTTGGATGGCAACGCAGGTTACAACCAAATATTTATGGCCGAAGAAGATTCGGCTAAGACGGCGTTTCGCTGCCCAGGCTTTGTTGGCTTGTTCGAATGGACCGTGATGACTTTTGGATTGAAGAATGCCGGAGCCACCTATCAAAGAGCGATGAACCTGATATTCCATGATCTTCTGGGAGTCGTACTGGAGGTATATATTGATGACGTGGTGGTTAAGTCGGACGGCGAGTCAAATCACTTGGCCGACTTGCGGCTGGCGTTTGAAAGAATGAGGAAGTACGGGCTCAAGATGAATCCTTTGAAGTGTGCCTTTGGCGTGTCGGCTGGGAGATTCCTTGGTTTCATCATACATGAACATGGCATAGAAGTTGATCCGGCAAAGATTGAAGCCATCCAGAAGATACAGGCGCCGGGTTGCAAAAATGACATGCAGAAGTTTCTGGGCAAGGTAAACTATTTGAGAAGATTCATTGCTAACTTGTCTGGAAAAGTTGATGCATTTACACAGATCCTTCGGCTCAAGAATGATGATGAATTCACCTGGGGGGCAAAGCAGCAAGAGGCGTTTGACAAGATAAAAACTTGCCTGTCTACTCCTCCAGTTCTCAGGAAGCCGGCTCATGGTCAACCTTTCCGGCTTTATATTGCTGCTGAGGACAAAGTGATCGGAGCTGCCTTAACTCAGGAAGCCGAAGGACAAGAGTACATCATCACTTATCTGAGTAGACGTTTGCTGGATGCCGAGTCAAGGTACAGCTTTGTAGAAAGGTTGTGTTTGTCTCTTTACTTTGCCTGCACCAAATTGCGACATTATCTGCTATCCAGTGAATGCAAAGTCTTTGGTCAGACCGATGTTCTCAAACACATGATACAAAGGCCGATTCTTAGTGGGCGAATCGGCAAGTGGGCGTACGGGTTGATTGAATATGATTTGGCTTATGAACCACTAAAATCTATGAAAGGCCAAATTGTAGCTGACTTTATTGTTGAACATCGGATTGACCTGGAGGAAGAAGCCGGCTTAAATATTGTGTCGGCTGTACCGTGGAAGCTTTATTTTGACGGCTCAGTCTGCAGCAGCGGACAAGGAGTTGGCATTGTGTACATCTCACCACACGGTACTGTTTTTGAAGCCTCTTGTCGTCTTGACTATTTATGCACTAACAATGAAGCCGAATACGAAGCACTTCTATTCGGGCTAGAAATATTGGTGGACGCAGGGGTAACTCATGTCGAGGCATATGGAGATTCGTTGCTTATTGTCCAGCAAGTGGCCAAGATTTGTCAATGCAACAGCGGGTCTCTCAACATTTATCTTGATAGATGCCTGGATATGATTTCAACGTTGGATTATTTCCACATATCTCATGTTCCTAGGCAAGACAATTGGCTTGCGAATGAGTTGGCACAACAGGCATCTGGCTATCACGTCAGTCGTGGTTTATTCTTTATCAAGGAACAGCCAACAACTCATGTTGCCAACTTGGAGGAAGCCAGTCAGGAAGCCGGCTTGTTGGAGCCGGCTAAGGAGAAAGCCAAACAGGAAGCCGGCTTGTTGGAGCCGGCTAAGGAGGAGTCAAGTGACAACTTGGCGGACGACTGGAGACAACCTTATATTGACTATTTACAAGATCCAAGTCGAAAAACAGACAGAGCAGTTCGGCGCCTAGCTCTCAAGTATACATTGGTGGATGCCGCCTTATATCGCCGAACTGCCGATGGTCTTCTTCTAAAGTGCTTGAATGAAGACGAAGCTAGAGTTGCCATGGGAGAGGTACATGATGGTTTATGTGGAACACATCAGTCGGCCCACAAGATGAAGTGGATGCTCAGGCGAGCAGGTTTTTATTGGCCGACAATGATCAATGACTGCTTCAGATATTACAGGGGATGTGAAACCTGCCAGAAGTTTGGAGATATTCAGTTGGTGCCAGCTTCACCTCTTAATCCAATTATAAAACCGTGGCCTTTCCGGGGTTGGGCGCTTGACTTTGTCGGCATGATCCATCCGCCTTCATCCAAGGGGCATCGGTTCGTATTGGTGGCTACTGATTATTTCACCAAGTGGTCTGAAGCAGTACCTCTCAGAAACATGACCCACAAGGAGGTGATCCAGTTTATTACAGAACATATCATCCATCGATTCGGCATTCCGCAGACTCTTACCACAGATCAAGGTACTTCCTTCATGGCTAAGGAGGTGAAGCAATTTGCCGAATCACTTGGAATCAAGATGCTCAGTTCATCTCCCTACTATGCACAAGCCAACGGACAAGCCGAGTCAAGCAATAAAATCTTGGTCAAATTGATCAAGAAGAAGGTACAGGATCATCCAAGGAGGTGGCACGAGGTACTGTCCGAAGCATTGTGGGCGCACAGGATCTCAAGGCATGGAGCAACCAAGGCAACTCCTTTTGAGTTGGTGTATGGACAAGAAGCCGTTTTGCCAGTAGAAGTGAATCTGGCTGCCTTGAGGCTTGCTAAGCAAGATGACTTGTCGGCTGAAGACTACTGCAGCTTGATGATGGACAATGTTGATGAAGTAGCCGACAAGCGTGTTATTGCCTTGCGAGAAATTGAGAAGGAAAAGTTGCGGGTGGCAAAAACTTACAATAAGAAGGTCCGGCTAAAAGACTTTCAAATTGGCGACTTGGTCTGGAAAGTTATATTGCCAGTTGGCTCTTTAAATCGCCGCCCGGGGTCCTTTTTGAGCGCGCCTCCGATTTGATTTATGAATGTTTGAACTATGTTTGTGAATGTTTGAACCATATGATGTTTGAACTATGTTGATCATTTGATCATTTGATCTACGTGCATGTCCAATATGGGTTTGGGGGAGATTTTTTGAGGGTTATGGTTGTAGGACACCGTTTTTTGGGGCTGTCCGGTCACCGTGCCCGGACGCGTCCGGTCGCAGTTTGGGGGCCGGATTTGGGGCCTCCGCTTGGAGATGCTCTAAAGGCAGAAGGCGTTGTGTTCCGATCTCATCCTACTCGGAGTAAATTAATTATGTTGAGAATATTGGATGAAACGACCCGCTGCTTTATTGAAAAATTAATGAAGACATGATCACAATGTAGTAGCATGAGAGGGTGAAGGAGGAATGTGGAAACGTTTCGTCGAGCGAACCAGGTCGTACGTACAGTAAGATATGGGTTCAATCGACAGTTTTTACTCGTTGGTCTGATTTTTGGGATCATCGATACTTTTTCTTTTCTTCGAGGTCAATCTTGTTTTTTCTCCCATCATCGATGCGTGTCGCCTCGACCGCGAGCACACCGCCAGACAGCATCAGCACAAGCACGGCAAACCGGTTAGTCTTCATCTACGTCTCTCCTCTCATCTCCCTACCTCTTGTCTTACTGTTGTGATTTCGCACTGGGGAACACGTTGCTACGCACGAACAAGCAAGATGTTGAATGGGTGTGATTTATACGTAGAACGTCATTTTCGCATAGCCAAAGATGAAATTTATTGCCCTTTGCATCAAATACTCCTACAAATGCCAACCGCTTAGGTCGCTTAGGGTGTGTTTTGTTTCCTGCATACAGCTGGGCTAGACCCGGCGGACGCAAAAATGAATTCAATATATTATTAGACAAAACTAACTAATCTAAACTCTACTTGCAAAGCGCTGGGGTGTGGGGGGGGGCAGTGGCCCCCTTTTGTATTTTACACACTACAAAAATGTTTTCCTATGAAACTTTACACACACACAGATGTTGCTCCTGGCTTTGCCGTAGGCACGGCCTCCCTCAACACCGGCTCTGTCGCTGTTGAGCCTAGCACCGGGTTGGCCCTCAACGCCGACCTGTCGCTGCTCGTGCTCGTCTACTCCAACAACACAAAGGTCGACGTAATCCTCAAACACATGCAGCTCGACCTGCAGTTCGAGGGGCAGAAGATCACAAGCCAGGTGATCCTATCGGCGCCGCTGCGTGAGCGGCCAGGCGGCGTGGAGTACCGGAACGTGCGCTTCCTTGTCAGCGGGGTGCCGCTGATGCCGCAGGACGCCTCCGCGTGGAGCAACATGACGGAATCGGGCGGTCCGGTCGTGTTCCAGCTCTATGGCCGTTTACGCGCAGGTGAACGTTGGGCCGCTCCTCCGATACTCAATTTGGGTTAATGCCCATTGTATCATATGGGTCGGCCCTCCACAGCACGGCTCGCTGATGAAGGCAAGCTGCCGTATTTAGTGCTCTGTTCTAGAAGTCTGTAACACCTGACCTCGAACTCCATTGGCTCCTTACCTCGAGCCGGGATAAGAAGATAGATTGTACATTTGATTGTTTAAACATAATAAGCTCCTTTGAAAAGCATTGGCGCACGTGTAAACGAGTTGCTCTACCGAACTGAGCTATAGCCCTTATCACAGATATCTTAACATATAGATAATTTCTTGTCCATAACGATCAAAGTCGAATCGTGAGCCTATTAATGAAGCAAATTCAATGAAAAACAACTGGTACCGTATAGAAGGGGCCATAAACTGGAGAGTCTTGACCAATTCGAAAGATCATTTGGTGTAGTTGAAATAACAGGATTGGAACTTGTTTGGTCAAGTAAGGGAAACTCAATCAAATTCATAACTGTCTCAATGGAATCTTTTCCTTCTTTTTTTTCATTGTCTTTTCCAAGTAAAAACCCCTAGTATATAAAAGAATGAAAAGGTGCTTTCGTTCTTGTGGAATAAGAAGCCCTTGTACCTTAATGAAAGGAAAATCCTAATTTTTCGTTAGGTATTTGACCAAATAGGATCGTCCAGGATTCTTTCTATTGTTATGGGAAAGGCATATCCCCACCCAGTTCTTCTTCGTCGATTTCGGATTAGACAAATAGAAACAGATCCAAGGAAAAGGCACTACTACTGTAGACTTCATCAACATATGTTTCCTGATTTCATACTGCTCCAGGTGAGTAGCTCTACTACAAAATAGGTTCCAGTAGAAACTTAATTGAATTCGCGATAATAGCCAGCAAGTTGGAAGACAGTACGGAAGGCAAAAGGCAACTTTCCGAAGTAGCCAACAAGTTTGAAGCCAACGTTGCCGGCCAAAAGTTGCCTATTTTAGAGATGGATTCGACTTAGACTATGATTTGTAAGCCTTGTAGAAGTCCATTACTTGTACGGGAAGTCCAGCCGCATCATATATATGTGAGAGGTGACGGCCGATTGAAATTAAGCAAACAATCGACAACCTATCAATACAACCTACTTTTATCTCCTCAAACCCTTGTTTATGCTTCCGTTGTTCGGCGACTTCATCTAGATTTCGCCGGGTATCGAAAACCGAGCTGAGAGCGGCCAAGTCCGGCTTAGTTCAGCCAATCGTCGCCGGCTTCCTCAGACGGGGCTTCCCGAGGGGCTGGGGCGTCTGGTCTAAAAAGCGCCTGCTTGCTGTCTTGCGTATCGCGCTGGAAGCAGGCCTCCCGCGGGGCGAGTTGCGGAGTATCTCCCCCGGCACCGCGGGTACACGAGGACGTGTTCGTGTGACGCGTTTCGAGCGCAACAGGTACAAAGTACGTGAGATTCTGTCCTTCGTTTTCAGAAATAGACGATTAGAAAGCAGGAAGGACTTCGTCCTGTGGTAGATTAGGGAAGAATTCCCTGATTGGAAAGAATTTGGACCTGGGACCCTGGATCTATCGGACTGTCATACTCATTTTCCTATGTGAGGACCCGGTATTTCAGCTCACGCTTGAGTGCTTGCCTGTGTTGCTCTAAGCGTTCTCTTTTAGCATCTGTTGCTTAGTATTTAGTTTTGTCTCTGTTTAGATTGTGGTGCCTAGGCCGGGCACCCGTGCGTTTCGGCCACGTTGTAACCTGTTTGTTCTCCAAAGTGCGTGTGCTGCCTGTTGGAGACGTTGCTATATATATTTAGTTCAGTGTACTTTGTGTTTGTGCCAATTTGATGGTAAGATGATGAGCAGCAACAACAAGATACTGCAACAGATAGTAGGTCACGATTTTTACCCGGTTGTACGTACAGTAAGATATGGGTTCAATCGACGGTTTTTACTCGTTGGTCTGATTTTTGGGATCATCGATACTTTTTTTTCTTCGAGGTCAATACTTTTTTCTCCTATCATCGATGCACGTCGCCTCGGCCGTGAGCACACAGCCAGACAGCAGCAACAACAGCACCGCAAGCTGGCGAGTCTTCATCTCCCTCTCTCCTCTCATCTCCCTACCTCTTGTGCCGGTGATTGGGCTGTGGTAAAGGGGAGACGGGCGATAAGAGAGGAGAGACGGACCCGGCGGATGCAAAAATGAATTCAATATATTATTAGTACAAATCTAACTAATCTGAACTCTACTTGCAAAACTGCCCCCCTTTTGTGTTTTACACACTAAAAATATGTTTTCCTGTGAAACTTCACACACACACACACACACATAGAACGGGGAGACGATGTCCGCGCACAACCTTCTTGGAATTCAGTTTCAGACGGTCTGTAACAAAACGTGTACCTATAAAATCGCAACACGAAAATATATTACGTTTTCCTTTCCCCAAAATAACAAACCTGAAGGTTTAAAAAAATTGCGTTGTTCGTATGGGTATATTATTATTGGGTATTTTACTGCTCCATGTATCCCGATCCCCGCCACAATATTGCTTCACCTTGGTTTCGTGGATGGTTTTATCTTTTCCTGCCGCCGATGGATCGATTGATGGATGGATTCCTCGATCTGTGGAGTCGACCGGCGTCTCTCTGCTGCGCAGACACACACAGGGACAGAGGGGTGGTGGCGAGGAGAAAGGTACGGTACGTGGCAGATGCAGAGGGAGACTGTACGTACGTACGTACGTGGCTTCCCGGTCACACACGCCATGGAGTGAATCCTCCTCCTCCTTGGACCTTGGTCCGTTCGTTAATGGCGATCACCTCGCCTCGCCGTACCACCACGATCCTCCCGCGTCGTCGGACGCCTCCATTGTAGTAAAGCGAATCGAGCACGCGGTGGCCGTGGTACGAGCACGGCTTCTCTCTCCGGCCGGCCGGTGGGGCCACTAGGCGTCCCCGATTCGGTGGGCCCACGCGCAGAGAGACAATAGGCCGTTCCGGACCGGAAGGCAGCACGAGCCCAGCCGGGTGGTGCTCTGCTCTGGTCGGTCGTACAGTATCTGCCACTGCACTGAACACACGCAGATATACTCGCCGCTCTCTCCGTCTCCCCTAAAACCCCAGCGCAGACCCTCTCCCTCCCACGCGGCGGCCGACCATGGGCAAGGTAAGCCACCACGCCTCGCGTCCTCGCTCTGCTCGCGCGTGTTCCTTCTTTCACTCCTTGCTTCGCCTAACCATCTTCCCTGTCCAATCTGCAGAAGAAGAAGCGCGGAGGTGGTGGGGGTGGGGGCGGAGGATGCGGCTCCGGCGGCGGTCAGCAGCAGGAGCACGCGGCGGAGGAGCGCGACGAGAAGGCCTGCGCCGACGCGGCGGAGAAGGGCGACGACGCCGGAAGCGGCTGCGAGGACAAGGACAAGGACAAGGACAAGGACAAGGACAAGGAAAAGGAAAAGGCGGCGGACGGCAAGGAGAAGGAGAAGGGCTGCGGGGGCGGCGGCAAGGACGAGAAGGGCAAGGAGAAGGAGAAGAAACCGCTCCCCGTGGTCACCGCCGTGCTCAAGGTCGACATGCACTGCGACGGCTGCGCGGCGCGCATCCGCGCCTCCGTCCGCCGCTTCCCAGGTACGAAGACGGTCCTCTCCCCTCTATGTCCCCCTCTCGCGCGCGCGGGGGCAACGGCGGCGTGCGCGACGCCCGGTTGCTCCTCTGCTGCTGCTGTTCCCGGCGCATGCGCGTCCATGTCTTGGGGTTCTGACGATCGGGTCGTGTCTTGCGATTTCAGGCGTGGAGGGCGTGGCCATGGAGGTGGACAAGGGCTCCATGACGGTGGTCGGCCGCTTCGACGCCAAGAAGCTGCGGGACCGCGTCGCCAAGAAGACCAGGAAGACGGTCGAGCTCGTCGGCGGCAACAACAACAAGGGCGGTGGAGGTGGCGGGGACAAGGGAGGAGGCGGCGGTGGCGGCCAGAAGTGCGGCGACGGCGAGGGCAAGCCGGAGAAGAAGGAGGAGGAGAACAAGGACAAGGAGGGGAAGGAGGCGGACGACAAGTGCGGCGGCGGCGGCAATGCGGGCAAGGGGAAGGGCGGCAAGGACAACAAGAAGCCTGCCGTGGTGCGTTCTCGATCCTACTATCTCCTTACACCGCGCACGCGTTCATCTGTTGATTCCAGTAGCACAGATTCGGTTCCCAGTTTGTAATGCGTCTGCGTCGCTGATCGGAGTGCTCTGCTATGCCCGATTGTTTGATTGATTTTTTGTCACGCAGCCGGTGATCGCGACGGTGGTGCTCAAGATCGGCTCCGTCGGCCTGCACTGCGACGGCTGCATGCGCCGCATCCGCTGCAAGCTCTTCAAGATCAAAGGTACAGCTCCTCCCCCGGGTGCACGCCAAATGTTCGACCGAATTCCCCATCCGCCCATGTCCACGCATTCAGATAACCGAGCACGCACGCAAATGCTGAATTCCGGCAGTCCTAATGTTCATGTCGTGTGGAATGCTCGAATGAATGCAGGTGTGGAGCAGGTGCGCATGGAGTTCGCCAAGAACCAGGTCACGGTGACGGGCACCATGGACGCCAAGGCCCTGCCAGAGAAGCTGCGCAAGAAGCTTCGCCGTCCCGTCGACGTCGTCCCGCCGGGCAAAGACAAGGACAAGGACAAAGACAAGCAGGCGGAGGGCGGCAACAAGGACGACGGCAAGTGCGGCGGCAAGGACGGGAAGCAAAGCAAGGAGGCGGCGGAGGTGGAGCTGTGGAAGACGGCGTTCTTCGACCAGCAAGCGATGCAGGCGGCGCAGTTCATGCTCTCCGACGAGAACCCCAACGCCTGCGCCTTGATGTGATGGATGTTTTGGATCATCGGTGTGAGTACAAGACAGACAGACAGAGATAGATACTAGGGAATTGGCGTTCGGGATCGGTGGTATAGACAGGCAGACGCAGCGATTAGCGTGTTTTGGCTGGAATCGCTGGTTAAATTACCGTAACTTTTTTGGAGTTGCTGCTGGGAATTGCAGCCGTCGTAGCTGCTCTCGAGTTTTTGTGGTGGATGGTGGTGGTGTTGATCTGTCGTGGTTTGTAACTGGAGACAGAGAACGAAGTCTTCAGTTCTGCATGGATGAATGCAGTCATTGTCGCTTGCTCGTCATGTTCATGTTTCCATGGGTTTTGAGACCAGGATCGTTTTCATAATTTCATACCAATTCCCAGAGTCCATACATTCATTTCTCCACGATTCTGGTGTCCTGTTGGTTCACACCCAGGCATCTGTGCGTGTTGTTTTGAGTGGAACTGCTGCAGCTGCTAGCCATGACAAACAAAACGAAGGCTGTGCAAGCAGCAGCAATGCAGCATCATGTGCTCTGTTTCTGCCGGCCAGTGGCATCGTACGTACGGCCACTCGAGCTTTCTCAGGGAGAGACGGAGAGTGTTGTTTGTACTGGGTTCAACGGAGAAAGCGGCTGTGCTTTCGCTGGTGCTTCTTGTGGCAATTGGACTGCGAAAGGGGAAATCAAACAGAAGAGGGAACGACAGAGATAGCTGCTGCAGCTGCCTCTGCCCTGTGCTGCAGATGTAGTACCACCGGAAGATGGCTGTGCTGCTGAGGGCGAAGGCTACCTGCTACTTCTGCTGAGAAATTCCGAGGGAAAGCAGCTGCCTGCGATGCAGAGACCACCACCGGAAGAAGAAGGCTGCGGCAAGCAAAGACCTGCCTTTTGGGTTGGCACCTACTCGACTCGAGAGACCTCCTCTTCTCTCTCTCCAACATGGGGTTGGACATCTGGGAGGCTCGTTTGAACCGCAATCATCACGGGTGAAACTAATCAAGGCCGCGGTGGAGATTCTGTTTGACGAGCTTGCACCCAACCTGCAGTGGAAACTGATCGATCAAGCGGTTTCAGTTGATCGAATGGATCGTTTTCTTTGAGCCAAGATAGAACAAGGGTTTTACTGCTTGTGTACTAGGGAACGAGCGGGGCCTTTTTCGTGGCATGTCTCTGTACTGTACGTCCACCAAATTGTACAGTACAGTACATGCAAGTCAGTCAGTCAGTAGAGACGCTGTTTGTTTTGAACGTCTCGCGAATCCAGGGCCGGTTTCTTGTTCTTGTTTGAGTTGGCACAACATTTTTTAGTCTTCATCTAGCAACAATATATATGTACCATAATTTTTTCTTACTAGTGCTTCTCTTTTCCTACGTCTACAAAATATAAAGGGTGCGTTCTTTTCTGGTACTCGATTAAAAATAATACGAGTAACAACCACGGTGTCGGTACTTCTCCAAAACCAAAAAAAAAAAAACCAACACGGTATCGGTACATGAGCTCTCCACAGTCACGGGCCTCCTTTTGCTCGTTGGTCTTATATTACGGGCTGACTAGGCTAAAACTGGACTCTAGATGCGCTTTCGGGCTTCATCCGGGTATCCCTGTTCTCCATGCATAGGCCTTCTTCTTCTGAAGCTAACTGACCGAACTGTTTTAAAAAAAAACCTAACTGACCGAACTCCTGCCGAAACTGTCACCACAACTAAGTTTGATAAGCTGCAAAACAACACGATTGATTGGCATTTTATTTTCATGGCAATATTTCCGTTGAAGCTAAGGATTGTACGTACTTGCGTACGTATAGCAGCTCTAAGTTGAAAAAAAAACACGCGCTTCAATCATCAACAGTAGCGTACCGCCAGCTGCCCATCAACAGTAGCGTACTCCAGCAGATCGATCGGCTACCTAGAGTGTTCAGCAGATGGAGATGCTACCAAGCGTACGCTAGCTGGGGGTCCATCGGAACGGATCCATCGATCGGTAACCAGATAAATAATGCACGAGTAAATCAAATGCGGATGCACGCACGTACTACGACGTACACTTTGCCCAACCGGCCAAATAGAAGATTGGATGCAACTCTTTTTTTTTATTGTAATTTCAGTGTCCGAATTTGGAACTTTTTGCAAGTTCAAATGGATCCTGGCAATTCTTTTGAACAAGTTTTCTTCCTTCCTAAGAGATCTTTTCAGCAACCTTTCTTTTTACTGAAGTGGTTTTTTTGGCTCCGTGGAACATCTGGAAGCACATGAATGAGGCCATATTTTTTAAGACCCGAGGCTCAAGATGAGCCCGGCTTTAAATTAATGAAGCCAACATCCTAATATTGTTCGTACATTCGGCAAGGCCGAAAACACAGAGCACGCAGGCTCGAAAAGAAAGATACATAGTCCGCACAAAGATAGCAGACAGTAAGGTGAAGGTGAAAACTACCACAACAGCAGCTGCAACTACTCCGGAAGTGTAGAAAGACACCTAAAACAGAGTCTATGTCCTCCAAGACATCGAAAGACTCGTCTCTTGGTTCCACAAGACACAGGGAAAGAGCAGGGAAAAAAAGGGGGTAGAGACTCATCCCGGCACCTCCCTGACGCGGGCAAAGAGCGAACGAATCCTGCTAATCGTCAGCTCCAGCGCCCCTTGGTCTTCACTCCTAGCCATTGGCTTTCATACCTGCATAAACATAGATAGTTTGTATAGACCGTAAGCTGCCTGTGTGGGCAAGATGCCCTCAATAGTGAACTTGTTCCTAGTCATACAAAGCGTCCAAACTAAGGCGGCGCAAGCCGTCCAGAGAACCCGTCTCGTCTGCCCCGTGCATTTGCGTACCTCCCGGTGCACGTCTGCAAAGCAGGCGGGGTTCCACCCACATCCCAGTAGCTCGCGTACTGCGCTCCACATGAACCTCGCCAAAGGGCATATGAAGAAAATGTGGTTTGTATCCTCGTACTCTCCACAAAGAGCACAACGCCCGTGGAAGGCCCCTGCCTCCTATGGATGTTGTCATTGGATGGGAGGCATTTCCTAATCAGTTGCCAAAGGAAAATCCTAATCTTACGGGGGACCCCAATCCGCCAGATTTCCAAGAAGTGTTGGCGAGGCGCACCCTGGCAAAGCTTCTTATATAAAGACCTCAATGTAAACCTCCCCGAAGGTTCCAGTGCCCAAGTTATTTGGTCTTGCTCAGAAGAAATCCGAAACCCATCCAATTCTCGCCTGAGGTTGTCCCATAGAACGACCTCTGCGAAGCCAAAAGAACGGCGCCAAGGGATGTCCCACTGACCCCGTCGCATCGCATGGGCAATGGACGCCTCCGGTTCTGCACAGATGGCAAATAACCCCGGGTATCTGTCACACAGCGGACTAGAGCCCACCCACCAGTCCTGCCAGAACCTAGTCGATGTCCCATTACCCACCTGGTGTTTTGCCCCCAAGCGAAACACCTCTTTGACTTTCTGGATGGCTTTCCAGAATTGGGAGCCATGCGAATGGTTATCCACCAACAAGTATTTGTTACGGAGGTATTTGTTACGGAGAATGTCGGCCCACAAGCCTTGTTCCCCCGCATACAACCTCCAAATCCATTTGGCCATAAGGCATTGGTTCATGCGCTTGGTGTTCATGACCCCCAGACCCCCCAAGGCCTTGGGCATGCACACATCCGACCACCGCACCCAATGATATTTACGCTTGGTCACTCTATCGCCCCAGAAGAAGCGGGCACGGTGTGAGTCCATGGCATGGTGCGTACCATTCCCAAGAAGGCACACCCCCATAGCGTGGAGTGGGAGGCTCGAGAGGCATGCGTCCACCAGGGTGAGTCTAGCAGCTGAAGACATGAGTTTACCCATCCAAGGCTCAGCTTGCTTGCCTACCTTCATCGGGAGCGGACCCCAATCCGCTGCCGTGAGCGCCCTGTCAGTAATGGGAAGACCCAAGTACGTGAATGGGAAAGATCCTAGCTTGCAGTTAAGCATGTTAGCGATCCGTTGCTGCTCGTCCGGCGAGGCCCCCAAGACCATGACCTCACTCTTGTGGAAGTTGATCCTAAGCCCCGACATGCTCTCAAAACATAGGAGTATGAATTTGAGGTTAGCAATGGCCAGGTCGTACGGCTGGATCATGATGATCGTATCATCCGCGTATTACATATGTGATACCCCCCAGGTACCAGATCAGGGACAAGTCCACAAATGTGTCCCCTCCTCTTGGCTGCATCTAGCACTGCCGCAAGGGCCTCTACCACGTAGTCGAATCGTAGAGGAGATAGTGGGTCGCCTTGGCGAACCCCACGACCATTTCTGAAGAAGTTACCGACTTCCCCATTAATGGTCATGGCAGTCTGGCCCCCCGAGACCAGCCCCATAGCTCTGTGCACCCACCCGGGTCGAAGCCCTTCCGAAGAAGAACCTCGCGTAAGAAGGGCCATCGTACGCGGTCGTACGCCTTCTCGAAGTCAAGTTTCAAGAAAACTCCCCCAAGTTTCTTGGTCATCTTTAAGAGGCTGGAAGAGAAGTTTTATTCATGATATCACCATGCATGCTTATGCACATGCCGGGTGAAGGCCAAGCACTTACAAACCTTGTCGTCATGGATTGATACATCAGGTTAGGTGCTTTTTCTTCTTTCTTGTCACCTGTAATTAGCCTGTAAATCTTGTTTTGGTTGGTTTTAATAAAATACCGTGGGGCTCAAGCCCTGCAGTTTCAGCTAAAAAAAAAGAAGATGCCCCACAAAGGACGAAATGTACGTGTATAATTAAAGTACCAGGTGAACTAATGTGGCACAAGCAAATGACACATTATTAAGCACTACTTCTGTTTTGATTTAGTTGACGCCATTTGTATACATATTTATACTAGTATTTTAGTTCTCCCTCTACATCACTTAATTTGGTACGGAGGGAGTACAAAACAAGAACCAAACCAAACGTTGATTGGGTGTACGTCTAGTGGGGCGATTGTATCCCGGATTAATTCCTAGACTTGAGGCACTTTGATAGATTTTTTGTTTGTTTGTGAAAAACAACATTGCCGTGGCTAGCGAGGTGTTCGTGGAGACTTCGTTAGCTTGAAACACCACGATTCCAGCCTTGTTTAGCTGTCATTGCGTGAGTGATGTGTTTCTGTGCGTCTGACCCTATATTTCTCCGGAAAATAAATGCACCGCACATAGATAGATAGATAAAAAAACACTCTACTACAGTAAGAAAGATCTATGAAGTGTGAGCGATGCATTGAAGCAGAAGCAACATCAGCTGGAGTGACGAGAGGCCGTACAGGTGGTACTGACCGGCACTATACTGCATGCATGCTGCCGTACAGCACAATTACGCGCAGACGACCCCACGTACATACGGAGACACATGCATGCTTGCTTGCTGCAGTTAACGGACCAATTCGCGTCACGTACGTACGATAACCTGCTGCCATGTCGACCGTCCGATCGACACATCGATCGCCTCTATGGCTGGCTTTTAGGAATTGGGATATCCCGGGCGTTATATCAAAACTAGGTAAATTTGGTGCGCGGCACGCCGCATCCGTGTGGTAAAATGTAAATTTGAAAATATCGACATTTAAAAATTGTTGAGATTTGAGAACTGTTATAATGCGAAGAGTTAGCAATTTTTGAAGTTTTGGAATATTGATATTTGAATTTTGATCGTATGCCGTAAGTAGTTATCATTTTTGTTTTGTGTTGTGATATTTTTCGGTATATGTTTGCAGTTTACTTATATGTGTTCGCATATTTGGGGTTAGTTTAGTTGAAGTTGAACATTTATTAATTTGAGTTGCATAGTACAAACATGTATTTGATAAGGCATATGTTAAGTGTAAGTTCATTATTAGAGAGTTCTGAGGTATATTACCGTTTATATGTAATTGTTGTCTTAATGTTTGTTTACTCAGCCATTTTTAAATTTAGCTTCATTATTAGGGAGTTTTAAGTTATTTTAGTTATAAATATGTTAGCGTAATTAGGATGCTTAAGTGTGGTTGTATTTTGTCATAATCTTCTTATTTAGCAGCCTAATCAGATAAATTATAATACGGTTATGCAGAAATAATAACCAAATTGGGCATTAATTTATTTTTGATGGTGTACGCGTCCAAATATATTTCGAGGTCTGAAAATTTTGAGGTCTGAAATTTTTTGGAATTGATAAATAGTTTGCGTTTAAAAAGTGTTAAGTTTCCAAAATGGCATTAATTTATTTTTGATGATGTACGCGTTCGAAAATATTTTGAGGTATGAAAAATTTGAGGTCTGAAAATTATTGGATTTGAGAAAAAGTTTGCATTTAAAAAGTGTTAAGTTTCCAAAAATATTCATATTAGGAAGTTGTTGAGGCCTGAATTATTTTCTCTTTAGTTTTGGAAGTCGTTCAAAATCGAAATTTATTCATATCCAAATTTCAATGTCAAAAAAAAAAAAAATTCAAATTGGTTCACGTTACAGAAATAGTTTGCATTTTTTTTCGTGATTGTTTTGATATTTTTTTCCCCGCTGTGTAGATTTGAAGTTACTGAATTTAGAACATTTTTCGTTTTCTGGAATTCGAATTAATTAGGAGGGCGAATTTTTTTTCTGGAAATGCATGAGAAAAGAGGGAGTCGTTGACAGTTGGGTCCCATGCTGACGTCGTAGTGACGTCAGCAGTGGTTTGCAGACGACCGCTGAACAGTGACCCGAGCAAGGAGAGAGCGAGGATTCGCTCCTCCTTTATATGTAGATATAATTTGTGGAAGCGCGGGGACTTTTCTGCAAATTTTTTGACAAAATTAGTTAAATGTCTGTGCGAATTTGGATACAAAATTGAAGAGTTAGAGTTGACAAAACTCAAAACCGTTCACGGGGTGGAAACTACCCATCGACGCGGATATATTTCGTGGAAACTACTCGTCGTCGCGCATATATTTCGTATATATAATTTTAGGGAGAACAAATTTTGTTAAAAAAAATGGAGAACAATTTTTTTTAAAAGCAAAAAAAAAAAGATGAACAGTGCGCCGACAGGCACTGTAGATAATCACTGTAGCTTGGATATATTTCGTGGAAACTACTCGTCGACGCGCATATATTTCGTGTATATAAATTTAGGGAGAACAAATTTTGTTAAAAAAAATGGGAGAACAAATTTTTTTTTTTAAAAAGCAAAAAAAGTGAACAGTCGCCGCCGGGCACTGTAGCTAAGCACTGTAGCTTCCGAAAAAGCTACAGTGTCCGGAGCGCTGTGAGGCCGGTAAAGTGTAGCTCCTTTGTTAAAAAAAAATGGGAGAATAATTTTTTTTTTAAAAAGCAAAAAAAAAAGTGAACAGTGCGCCGCCGGGCGCTGTGAGGCCGGCAAAGTGTTGCTCCTTGTTATATCTAGTGATGATGCACACAGCTACCGCATCGCCTCTATGTGTAGACAATTGCTTGGACATATACACGCTGCATGGCAAATTGGCAATGGCGTGGTCCACCTAGCTAGTGGCTTCAAATTAGCATGCGAACGTACGTGCTCTCTAGTCTAGTCTAGTCTAGCTGCCGGTGATCACTGTAGCTAGCTGTTAATGGCATGGCATGCATCGTCCCAGCAATGCAAACACGTTAGCCTGCACAAGGTCAAAACATGCCCGCCAGCTGCGGAGATGGGCTGTTTGTTTGGTTTCATGCGGCCACCGTTTAGGCCACGGAGTTGCATAATTGGGTGGGCAAATTTTCGGCCATGTTTCGCGTCAGACATAGGTCTCACGTACCCTCACCTCCCCATTATTCCAGTCCACACCGGCGGCTCCTCTCTTACCTTCTCCTTGACTGGATCCGCGGCGTCGTCTTCATTGACGGCGTCAGATCTCCACCGACACCGACCGTTGCAGCTCGACGCTCTCTTTCTTGTCCTTGACCGGATCCGTGGCGGGGTCTCCACCGACGGCACGAGGTCTCCTTCTTCCTCTCCCACAGTGGCTGCTCTCCTCCATCTCCAATGGCAGGAGCTAAGGTAAGACACATCTTCGCAGTAGGCAACCGAGAGGTGTAGCCGTGATTTACGTCGTACTTATGTCAGATCTACTTTATTAGGACGATGCACTGGCTTTGAGCAAGCAGACGACATCACCGATAGCCGTGATTCAAGCTTGGGTCTTGATGATTCATAAGATCATCATTAAGCGTAATGCATATCCACCAGTCACATATGGTCCGCTGTTCGCTCAAGATCAAGAGAGGATTGCTAATCTCAACTACATCTACAATTCTAGCGAGCTAGAGGCAGTGCAAATGCTTCGGATGGGTAGAGCCCCCTTCTACGAACTAGTCTGAAGGTTTAGAGAGGGGGCTGTTGAAGGATAGCATCCACACCTCGGTGGAAGAGCAAGTTGCTATGCTTCTTCATGTTGTAGGCCATAACCAGAGGTTCAGAGTCATCCATAACACATTCAGGAGATCTTGTGAGACCATCTCCCGCTACTTCAGACAAGTCATATACGCTATTGGCGAGCTGAGCCATCAGATGATCAAAGCACCAACTGGCCAGACTCGTACGAAGATAAGAGAGAGATTTAGGTGGTATCCGTATTTCAAGGCATGCAATACCCCTGTTCTGTCATCAGTGTATCCTCATGTGTAGGATTGAATCATGACTAATTGTTCCTCTCATGTCAGGATTGTATTGGCGCCATCGATGGGAGTCATGTGACAGCTAGAGTTCCCAGATCACAGTCCAAAGCATATAGAGGGAGGAAGCACTACACCAGGCAGAATGTGCTAGCTGCAGTGGACTTTGATCTGAAGTTCACATATGTCTTAGCTGGATGGGAAGGATCAGCAGATGATGCAACCATTCTTTCTGACAGCTTGTCTAGACCTGATGGGATCAATATCCCTGATGGTAAGTTCTACCTCGGTGATGCTGGATATGCATGTCGCATAGGAGTTCTTCCACCCTTCCGAAAGACCAGGTACCATCTAAACGAGTTAAGTGCAAGGTTTGGTCTAGCAACTGCTAAGGAATTGTTCAATCTCAGACACTCTAGCCTTAGAGTTACGGTAGAGAGGGCATTTGCTGCACTGAAAAATAGATTCGAAATCCTTGACCAGAAGCCATTTCACACTTTCGAGACCCAAGTGAAGCTAGTTCTTGCATGTTGCATTCTTCATAACTGGATCCTTGGTTGGGGTTTTGATGAGTATGTCCCAGATGAGGCAGATGTCACTGCTGACGAGGTTGAGTCCGGCCATGGTGTGGCCTTTGATGATAACGAAGCTTGGAAGACCTTAAGAATGGAGTGGGCTGAGACAATGTGGGCTGACAGAGGCAACACCATGATCTGAAGAAGAAGAAGAAGAAGAAGAAGAAGAAGAGCAAGACGCAGAACATGGTAACGAAGAAGAAAGACGGTTGATTCCCCACCCCGTTTAGTAGCATTGAGGAACCATCCAGTGGTCTGTAATCAAAGTACTGCTATGTCATTCATAGTAGTTAGGAAAGTACTCATGAACTGCCATTCGTATTAGCTAGGACTGGATTAACCGCTATTAGGTATGGATGAACTGCTATTTCGTAGTCCTTGTGTGTTGTTCTGTGCGGTAACGTGACCACTACATAGAAGAGGTGGGAACAAACATAGGCTGGGTGCAACCAAAAACACCACCTTACATCGTCAAAGCCTTTAGGGCCTGGCTGCAGGACTCCAAACGGGTGGCACCAAACTGTGCCACTAATGCGATGCAGGCTACCAAACGGGATGGTAAACTTGGTTTTCAGGCCTGCTCTGCGAGGCCAAGCCCTGGGCAGCCATGATCCGCAGGGCGCGACGCCCCTAACTACTCCCTCCGTTTCAGAATACTCCACTCAGCTAGCTTATATAAATAGAATTGTATGTACACACTAAAACACGTCTAAATACACCCATACTTAGACAAATCGGAGTCAACTATTTTGGACTGGAGGGAGTAGCTCTTTGTCCGTCGACTCTCTGTGCCTGTTTGAATCACCCAGGCATGGACGGATCGATCTCCTGCAGCTAGCCTTTCGTAATCGGTGAATCATCACCCTCAGCTCCTCTCAAGACAGAGATGACCATGAGCATGCCAGCATGCAACTGATGATGGCCTAGCATGCTTAATGTTTCTACATGTGTGTTTATATGTAGCTGATCAGTTGCAGTCATTCATGCATATATAGTGATCGATGTATGTGAGGACAACTCTAAGGTCGCGTGCATCGTTTCGATGCAGAGGCCGGGTTGCTCCCCTTTTCTATAAAAAAAATGTGAGGACAACTCGATCGATCCTAAGTTTGTTCTCATCAGACAGAACCTAGAGCAGTACTGTTGGAGTGTTAGTGGTATCAGCTGTTGCAAGCTAACCAGTACTGTTGGAGTGTCCATGGCCATGCCCTGATCTGAACGTCTGAAGGAGCTAGCATGCGGCAGTACTGGTTAAATGACAATAGGAGTTTGCAGCTGCAGGCATGTGTAGGTACGGCTACGTACTCACTCGCGAACACTAGCTATTAGAGGTTTTTCAAGTAACTGTCTACTGATTAAGTAACTGCCGGTAAGCTAGTAGCTGTTAACGGCACTCAGCTTAGCAAACCGTAGTTAAAAAGCAGTAAACTCACCAGCAGTTACTTAATCAGTAGACAGTTACTCCATATGGCTGTCAAAAAAATCAAGCAGAGAGTCTAGGGCGGTTCATGCAGTGGATCTTGGGATCGATGAAGTTTTTGAAAACTGAAATTAAGCAGGGAGAGTCTAGGTGCACTGACCTGAAGTTGGCCACTTGGCCGGTTGCAGTTGCAGCAGCCTTGATGCCGGCAGCCTGCAGCTAGGTAGCCACAAGGCAAAGTAACAGCAATACAAAGTAGCAGTAGAAAAGTGATCTCTCATCAAGTCAGATGAAAATTTAAAGAGAACTTCAAAACTTCACCTTTGATCTGATGAGACAGTTGTACCGGCCTGCATCCAAGCTAGGCTTGCCCCTCCCACATTGGTCCCCTTCCTTGGGCACCAATAATAGCAATGTACTACGTATGCCCCCCTACCTATGGTCCACTTAATTGAACCATCGATCTGGCCACACACACAGGTGATCGCCGGTGAGATTTTTCTGCAGAGCAGCCGGCCGGCAGGGCCAACTGTTATTCTTGGTGCACCCTGTCCTTCGTTTCGATCTTTCCTGGAATTTAATCCCTTCTGTGGTCATGATTTCACAACAGATGAATACCACACATGAGTATCAAAAGTTTCGTCGGTTTTGATACTGGTTTGTTAGTTGTTATGGGTTGTGAAGTTCAGAGAAATATTACTGTCGGTGGCAAGAAATGCTGGTATCGAAGAATCAAGGATCAATGGACAGATATCAGATACATCTAAGTTGATCAGTTAATTAATCACCGGAAGTACACGGTGTTAGTACCTACACGGTGTTTTCTTAAACCAGCAAGTACATGCTGGCAGCATCCTACACATCACTGACAGGGAAATATTAGGAAATGCGCAAAGGAAAATACAGGTGGTATAGTACAACTAGAACCAGAGGAGAATATATATTGAACAGCGAGCATATACCCAAGGCCTGGCCAGCCATATATGGCTCAACGTCCATGTGTGCCCTCCTTGGACATGTCCCCCCCCCCCCCCCCCCCCCCCCCTATTTGCAAAGAAATTGCTAGAATGCAAGGTGTACATGCATGTGTGATGTGCATATATTTAACTTGAGAGAATATAGATGATGGAAGGAGCCTTGCTAGAGTGGCAGAAAAAAAAGTTGCGCACACCGTCTAAAACTACTTAAGGGATCAAGTGTGTATGAAGATAGCGTGTCCGCGTCAATCAGAGGCTGTTAGGGAATTATTAATAGACCGATTAACGCAAACATGGGTCGGCGAATTAAGTATGGTCAGAGGTTTAACAATGTTTCACTCAAAGGTTTGTGTTCATATGCATGCTGTCCCCGGCCTTCTATACAAACCCACAGACTGATTGATTAATTAAGCAGAAAAAATGCATCCTTTTGTTATTAGATAGCTATGTCCAATGTATGCATCTACAAAAACAAAAATTAATGAGCTAGCGGCTCGATCGGCATCATAGAAGAAACAAAAGTGCATAGAGCTTACTTGTCACAAGCTTGGAAGGTTTGCTAGCGTCCATGTTACAAGTGTACCACATGTTGCCAATAGACCGATGAGCTTACTTTTTCACAGAGGAATCTTCCAAAAATATGACACTACTTGTAAATATCATAAAATCATGGATTTTGCATGCATCCCTGAGTCAAATCACGAAATATTATTGATCCCCTCCATCAAAGTTTGTCTTTGTTTGTACAAGCTGAAGAGGAGATCCCAAAATTGCAAAGCATCGGGAGGGACATACACACATAACACACCAAATAAACAGAACAATCATGTACTCCTATGCACTTAGGTCTCGCAAAAAGAGAGTATATATGTACTTAATTAAGAGTACTCCTAGTAACTTTGGCGAAAATTAATAAACTTCTTGCTGGCTGATTAAGTTGAGACAACATAACCAACCACAGCGAAGAGATCATTAAATTGACTGAGGCACTTTTTTTTCGCCAAGATTTACCAATATTTGCAAGTGAATGGAAGGAAAACAATTTGGTCGCGACAAGAACCAGATGAAAAACAACTTTGCCAGATCGATTGGGAAGCTCAACGTACCTGGTGCGGGTGCACCTGCAGCAGCAGAAGCCACATGGCTGATTCTCGTCGAGCCGGTTGGCGATGAGAGTCGAGCAGTTGCTGATGCAGCATCATCAAGATTCTCATCTCATTTACGCCACGACGAGAGATCGAATCCGATGTGAATCTTGGTGGTGCTGCACCTGCTACCGCCGACTGCGATCTGATCCTCTCATATATATGCATCCATGGCTAGATGCATGGTATAGAAGTGGAGAAAAATTAAGAAGAAGAAGATGGGGATGGATGGTTTCCACATCTATGTATGCAGGTGGATGGATCAAGATTGAATATGTTTATATTGAAAGGAATTGATTAAGAACAAAAGCCAACAAAAAATCAACCGGAGCCTGCCGGCCGGCCGGATCGATCGATTAATCTATCTACCTTCTGCCATACAACGGCGCCCGGAGCCGAAGAAGGAGAAGGCCAGCTAGCTGGGATGTGAAAGAAGAGGTGCTGGCTAGCTGGGGGAATCCTCTACGTGTAGAGATCGACAGATGGATGGAGTAGACCAAGGAGAGGGAGGTAGATGTGTAGCTAGGTTAAGACCGATTGGTTGGCATGGCCGGCCGGCCACCTCCACAAAACCATGGGAGGTGGCTGCCACCTATATATAGGAGAGAAACCCTAGATATAGAGCAAGGAATAGTGGTGGCGCTGGCATGGCTAGCTGGATCTCGTGTAGAGAGATCATATCGACGGCGAGAGAGAGCAAGAGCGGCAGAGAATTAATTGACCTCGTAATACCTTTGTATAGCGGCGATAGTAGCTAGGTTTGTACTTTTAACTCTCAAGCTCTTCCATGGAGATGAAAGCCTGGCTGCTAAATGGAGAGAGAGAGAGAGAGAGAGGAAAATAAATGGAGAAGAGCGGAGGAGGGAGAGCGGTTGCTGGTTGAGGCGAGACCAACGGCGCGGCATTGGGTCGGTCCACCTCTACTGCACATCGTTTTCACAGGCCCGGCCACATGACTGCGCCACCCACACACTCTCCACTCTTACTTCTTCATTAATTAGTCATTCTATAATCACAATCATAATGCCATCAAGGAGTATACACCAAAAACTTTTCAGAGACGCGAATATTATTATAGCTAGACGAACACACGCAACCGGAGCAACGCGCTTAGAGACGGAGACAAGGGGGGACGAGGCCGCCCCTGTTCAGATTTTGTAAAGAACGCCAACCGTTAGAGCTATTTCTTAGTGATTTAGTCAAATCTACCCCCTCGTGAAGTATGCGATATTACATCTGACCCTCCCCCCCCCCCCCCCCCCACACACACACCCCAAGGTCACATGTTGGCTTCGTCACTAGACGCACTTGCATTTTGTTCAACCTCTGCAGGCCAGAAAGATATTACGAGGCGTTACGGCTTAATCCATAAATTCAGGGGCACTCTAAGGGAAAACAGTATGCAACATAATTTGTTTGATTAAATAAATACAGGAATATTTCAATGGTACTAGATTTCGTATGCAACCGAGTTTGCTTGCATCATAGGGCAATGAAAGGATTCTTACCAAGAGATTTGATTGATGCAAATGATTCCTTCAAAAAAGTTCCAATGTGCTTCAAACCTACAAATAAAATGACCACCGTAAAAAAACTCTAAGCATTAGGATCCTCCAAAATTGCTACGGCAATCCTTTGAATTGAAGAGGCCCTAAAATACACCCACAATGTTTTACGACTTTCCAAGGGAAATGTAACAAAGGGAATATAATTGTAGTATTGCTATGTGATGCTCTCCCTAATCTACCATATATGGCCAAATCTTAAATAAAACATATCATAGTACTTAATATGATTAGTCATACGCATAATTTTTCGCGGGTTCAGACTGATAGTCTCCGTGTATTTCAACAACTAATTATTATGCATAAGCACCCCAGAGAAATAGCCAGTTTGGTACGAGTAAAAACGCGGAAAAACCAATGAGACTTTTTTCATGTAAGTAAACACCCACTAACAACCTTTTTGTTTTGGAATAAGACCTGTTGTGTTTTTAAACTTGGCTATCATCATTTGAACACAAGAATATAAGCTTACCCATTGTATAGTTGGCACTGATTAAATAGTTGGTAGGGGACATTTTTTCTTGCGGGGTGGATATGGGGCAAGTTTGATTACTATCAAATTGCACTACCTAAAAGTTCAAATTTTCATAGACCCCTACTATATATTAACTAGAAATTGATGAAAAAAAAGGTGAGGGGGACTGGGGACAGGGTCATGTTCAAGCTTAGGGAGAGCAATATTCGTAGCGTGGGCTGTCTTGTGCGTGCAAGTATCAATTAGTATGAGAAATTCCACAATGCCATTCATCACAACTCACAAGATGGTGACTGGCACAAGCAGTCCGTGTCTAAAGTTGAGTTGAGGCCCATTTTTCCTCACTGACGTGATGGCGATGGCGCGTGTGACATGGGTGTGCGTGCGTGTCACCTGGCTACCAGTGCCCCCAAGAACAAAAATATCCAGCTAGATTATGTTTCATAATTACTGACGTGATGGCGATGGAGTATCAGTAGTTCAAAGGAAGCAAACTTGCATGATAACATTATGACTTTTGAGGAGGCTCCTCTATTTCATAATAGGGGCCGGAGTACCGGAAATCCATATCGGCTCATAGGTCTAGATGTACCCACTCCTCAAAAAAAAAAATTTAAAATTCCAAAAAAAATTGCGGATATACTACATGACGTTTTGTTTCAAAATTACCAGTGCCCCCAAGAAACAAATATCCAACTAGATTTTGTTTCATAATTACTAGTAATACTAGTCCACTTGTATGATAACATTACAATTTTTGAGGATTTTTAATCGTGCATGGGCTCCTCTATTTCAAAATAGGAGTACTGACTACTGAACTGATCCTCTTGAGATGTGTTTCTCCTTTTCTTCTTTGTAAAAAAGGTGGATGTGGAGAAAGAGAGCAGAAACAGGGTGCAGGTTGCAACAGCAATGGCAGGGCAGCAGGCAGGCCATTGGTGGCTGCAGAGAGCAGCCTGAGCTGTTTGTTCGGTGGCACTGTACTGCTTGCTGCCATGGCCACCACGCACGGTCCCCCTGGCTTAAGAACATGCCTCTCTACACACACAAACTCACCCTAATTCTCGATCTGCCCTGAAACAACATCGGCACTCTTGCAAAAAAAAAAATTTGAAAAGGCGGAGGAGAGCTGCGTTTTCATTGATAAAAGAACAGAGTTACAAGGAACCCAACGAACAAAAAGGAAAAAAGGCCGAGCTTAGCAGAAAGACCTAGAAGGCCTCTTATTTCCTCGGCACTCTTGCAAATTATTGCCCTCGCAATCACCACAAACTTAATTTGTGCCTCTTATTTCCTTCACTCCTAAAAGGCCCTAGGTATACTATATGGTAGATTCTCTAGAAAAAAACTACGATGGTCTAATATAAGAGTATATTATGTTGCGGGTTATATATTCAGTGTACCGTGATTATATCTAGCGCACAGACATTGCTATTTCATTGCTAAGACATGCATGCGTAATTTTGAGGTGTCGTTCTTAGGCAACTTGGTCAAGTTTTTAAGGAATTTTAGATTAATCTTGATGTTTGATTTTCATATAATGAGAAACATACTAATATCAAGCTGGCACCAGGTACATTAGCTTCTGCATCATCGCAATGTCAATAGCTAATCAAGAAATCGAGTATCCCACACAATCAACACAGAGAAAAACAAAGGACATGACCCAAATGTCACATTGAAGCTATCGATAGCACGAAATAACAAACTTCGAGCGCTGCCACGTATGGTGAGAAGAAAGTTTTTCCAAAAACAACTCTTTCGGTATGTATCGAAGGAGGGACGCACATCCGAGTGCCATCATCGCTAGATCCGATCAATAAGACCAGATCATGGGTATTGATCTCGGAGAGCAGTCCAAGCAATCCCGATGCAATGGCTTCAACAAAGAAATGAAATGTACTCCCAACAGTCCAAGCAATACCTGGTTTCAACTTTCAGGGGATCAATATACCTGGTCTCTACCCAATGGGCAGACGGGCCGAGTTCGTCCGGCTGCCTCCCTCGATCGATCACGTGGCCTTTGGGCTCGGTCAACGCCGGCACGAGGATAGGATTGACGGCGGCGTCCTTCTTCTTCTCCGAAGACGGACTGCTAGGGCTGGACGTGGTTGATCCCACATCTAGCCCCGGGATGGCCGATTGCATGGGGCTCGGCCTGAATAATGGCGGGGTCCTAGGGTTCCACTTGCGCCAAGACGAAGATTTGTCTGTCAACTGTTCTCTTTATCTGGCAGGAGTGTCGAGTTCCGGAAGGCTCCGTCGGCGAACTCCATTGGGCAACCAAGCCTGGAGATTGCCGAATCGGGTGGGATTCGGTCGCGCATAGCCATGTTTTTTTCTGACCGTTTGGTTTCAGAGGAAGCGTTGCGAAACTCTGCAGCCTGTTGCCAACGTGGACATGCCATTCTGTTTCATTGTGAAGTCAGAGTGCGGAGAATGACATGGAGACCGAGATTTAAAGACTGGTAATGGTGGTTCGACTCCTGGGGCGATGAGGGATTGACTTGGTGATTCGTAACTTCAAGCAGCGACAACGGCAAGTGAGGGCGACCGCACAGGAGAAGTTCAGGGTGTACACTTTCAGGGTGAAAATCCAAGGTTTGGTCTTAATTGGCTGTGCCTGGCAATGGCCTTGTTTAAGACATTATTTTTGAGAGTGTTGGACTTTCTCAGGGTGAAAACCTATGACCTTTATCAGGGCGACGACGGCGCTATAGCATTGTTCCCTTCTTGGAGGCGTCGCTTTTGAAGAAGTTGTACTTTTGGTACTGTTTTGGTGGTGTTAGGTCCGCTGCTACAAGGGATAGATCACTATAGCGGGACTTTTCTTTTTGTAATTCTTCTTCTTTTTCTGGGCTGTGTGCATCCGTGTTGTCGCTAGGGCAATGTGTTGTTGCAGAGGCTGGGTGTAATTGGTATCTTCTCGATATTAATATATACTCTTTATCTAAAAAAAAGATGTTTGATGACATGGCAACTCTTATTGCCTGCTAAATCAGCCTTATTGTACTTGCTCTTAGAGTAAGTATAATAAGATGACGTAGGCGGCCTACAAGAGATGTCACGTTAGAATTTCGCCTAGTTAGCGGGGAGAGAAAACGCGGGCTGTAACTTGTAGTCAGCTCTACCACGAGCACCAAAACTGTTTGTGACACAACAAGGTGGACCACATATGAATGATATATCCAAGAAGTATGGCTAGCTATTATTTGAGTACTATAAATGATGTGGCAACTTTTATAGCCGGTTGTTGGCTACATTATTAACCATACTCTTAAGTTCGGCTAGACACAGTTAATATGAATGTAATTGTTAATCATGCCTATTTAGTTCCTTTAGTGAGTTAGCAGATAAGTGCGCACACATACACACACATGGATTACATCAAGAGTTGGTGCTCTCGATGGCACAACATTAGACGCCTCAAAAGCTAGATTATGCAAAAGAGCTGTACGGACCGAATATGATTTTGATTTGTTGTAGTAGGGATGGATCATGATGAGTAGACTGATTACTTTATGGTTCACACCCACGACGAATTAGAAATCGAGCATCTGGTCTGCCACCTTTCCCCAAAGATTCCTCGACTCCATCTCAGGTACTCCCTCCGTTCGGATTTAATTGACACACACTTCGTTACACATGGATGTATCTAGACACCTAACAAGTATAGATACATCCATATTTAAGCAAAAGTAAGTCAATTAATTTGGAACGGAGGGAGTAGGTACGAACTGCGCACTTTGCAGTTAAGTAATTAACGTATAGGATTAAGGAGTTAATATAGAAATATGGCTTTGCACTGCAAAAGAAAGGATAGTATGTTTCACTTTTAAAAGGGACGCAAAAACGAAGGAAGATATATATGCACTAGCATATATGATTTTTGGTGTGCCTATGGGTAGCCTTAATTAATCCAAAGGTGTGTAAGCATGCAGCATACTAAAAACAATTTACTTTGCAAGCATATACAGTCTTCTGTGTGTAATTATCCATGATCACTCAGCCCTGATTAAGTGGGGAGTGTTTATGCCTAATAGACAGTCGTTGGCATGCATGTGCTTTACTAACAATGCAGTACCTTCTATATTTCGTTTGATCAACGTCTGTTGAGCAATTGAAAGGTTAATCCCGCAGGTAGGAGTTGGAAGCATTCATTGTTTCTAAACAGTTTATATTTTGCTATCCGAGTTGCTTGTGTGCAGGGCGCCGGGAGATGAGGTGAGCAAGGCGGCATGCCGTCGGGATCCGCCGTCCCCGTCGCCTGGGTTTCGCATGGCAAGGTCGCCGCCGAAGATGGGCTCGTGGCGCGGTACGCTGCCGCCGAAGCGCATATCGCCGCTGCCAATCATAGGAGTCTTCATCGACAAGGCGTTCGAGAACATGGCAAGGTCGGCAAGTTCACCGGCGGCGGCGTCGCGGGAGCACCCGACGGCGAGAGCGGATCCGGCAGGCAACGTCGATCCGGCATCGTCGCCTCTGACGGCGGTCCAGAATTTTCAAATTGCAGGCCCTACGCTCGGCGGGCCCCAGCATCTGCCGACGAATCTCGGCCGTCCGGATGCATGGGCGCATCTACGCCGTAGGTTTGGGGCGTTCTGGCTGCGTAACGCCCCACCTCCGCAAACCCTGCCTTCGCCGCCGTCCCCGACACTGCCGCCTCCAGATCGCTCTCATCGCCATCGCGTCGTCCCAGACACCGCCGCCTAGGTCCCCGACACCACCGCTTCCAGTTCGCCCTCGCCGCGTCGCTCGTACGCCGAGGTTGCGTCTGCCGCCGAGACATCGACGATGTCCCAGCCCCGACGCCAGCCTCCCGTGGCCTCGGCAGGTGCGCCCCAGCCGCGTCCTCCTCAAGACTCCAGGATGGGTGCGTCACGACATCAGCTCCCGCCGGCGACCCAGCCCCGTCCGCAGCTCCCGGTGGCCTCGTCCAATGCGAGCGCCGGCATGGGGCAGGCCCGCCCCGCCAACCTCTCCATCGGGGGAGCTTCGATGGGGGTGTCTTCGTCGCCTCCGGTGTTCCAGCCTCCGGTGCTCCAGCCCCTGCAGCGGCCTTCGAAGCAGTTTGGGCCACCGGCGTACATGTCGCCGATGCTCCAACAAATGTCGTTCCAGCCACCGACGTTGCCTCCGTTCATCAATCCTGGATACCCGACTTTCCAGCAGCAGGTTCAGCCACCTCCGGTTGCAACTAGTCAGGCCGTTCCTCGTGTGAACGGAAGAAGAACAGGAACCAGCAGGGCAATCAGCACATGCAGCCTACGCCGGGTGTGCAGCCGTTGATGCGGCCTGCTATGTTTCAGCAGCCTTGGTTACAGCAACAATTTGCTCAGTCTTCGGTTGCTCCTCCGGAAGGTGGTTTTCAGGGTCTGCAGGGGTGGTAACGCCTCCCATCTCGGGTGCGCCGGCTGCTCCGGCCGTGGTTGACTCTAGTGTGGCAGCATCTTATGCAGTGGAGTCAGCGGCGTTACAGCAGCCTGAGCCAGTGACATGGGGCAAAAGTAAATCAAAGAAGGGCTCTAAGTGTTTCAAGTGCTCGTCAGATTCTCACGTTACAAAAGCTTGTCCGATAAAGCATTACTATTTAGTTTGTGATAACGCCGCTCATCCCACCTCCAGGTGACCCACGTTGCGGCTGCCCAGACCCTCGGTTTTCACTTCGGGCTTTGGCAAGGAGGAGACGATGTTCCTGCAGTTTCCTGATAGTGTGTACAAGCCACATCTGATTCCATCATGCTCGCCGACAGCACTGGTTACGATTGAGGGGGACTCGGTACCGGCGACTGCTATTCAGAACTTGTTGGGCAAGATGTGCCACTCTCCTCAGTGGACGTGGGAAGCTTTGCCCCATGGCGATGATGCTTTTCTCATTGGGCTCCCGTCTAGTGAGGATCTCTAGAGGGTGGACGGTTTACAGCTTAATATTCCGTCTTTTAAATCCCAGGCCACTATTTCTGCTTGGAAGGCTCAGGATGATATTGCCCCGATTAAAGTGCTTGAGAAGGTCTGGGTACATGTTCAAGGTGTGCCATATGCGCTGAGACACTTCCTTGGCTTTTGGGCGGTCGGTTCCCTCATAGGGACTACGCTGGATGTTGATCTTGTCACTTACCGGAGCCGTGGTATCGTTCGTATTCTTGTGGGCATGCTGGACTCGAGTGTGCTTGAGAAGCGTGTGGGTGATGATGGTCCTTATGTGGGGGCTTCTTGTGTGGTGAAACTAAAGCAGTATGGGTTTTATTTTAGCCGCGAGCCGTCGGACTTTGTGCAGGACCCCTCCTTTGTCCCCTTCTTTTGGCGACGTAAGAGTGATGACACTGATGAGGAGGAGGGGAACGAGCACGGCATGGACGGCTCAGCGGGTCAGGATAACATCCACAGCTCACTCTCCAACATGGAAGTGGATGGCACTCAACCCACGGGGTCCTCCTCCGGCAACACTTCTGTAGCATCTGGGTCTCATGTTAAGTCGTTGATGGCTGTTACTCCGTATAATTCTAGTCCGAGCACACCAAGAGGACGGGAGATAGTGGAGTTGATCCGCCGTACATCGCCATCGCTGCTGCGGCCTGTTCTGGAGCTGGCACCGCTTACTAACCCTGCAGGTAGCACTCTCATTTCGGCGCACGGGACCACTGCCGAGCTGAGGGCTGAGACGGGCCTTGTTGGCCATTGGCCGGCCCATGGCCAGCCGCTCTTAGCCACAGCCGAGGCCGGGCTGGGCTGCTCGCCTCCCCTGGCCACTGCCGCTGGGTCGCCGGCAGCTGCGTCCGCAGCGCCGACCCACAGTGCGGTGGTGTTCGACTCGGAGGGCGAGACTTCGGAGGTGGTGCGGCGGGAGGACAGCATTGGACCGGTCTCCGGGGAGGGCTCTACTCCGTCACCACCTCCCGTGGATGGACTGGTCCAGGCTGCGGTTGAGTTGGGGGCGTCTCGACGCCGACACAGGCCCTCCCGACTCATGCTACTTCTCCTGGTGCAGCTGGGATGGCGGGGTTGGCTTCTTCTTCGCCCAAGCTGACCCCTGCCACCGCCTCACCGAGGTCGCCGCCCGCGGAGCGTGGGGAGGACGCTTCGTCGCGCCATCCACTACTCCGGCCCGTCGTAGTGACAGGTTCGGGGTGGATGGGGATGGAGCTTCCGCCACCGACGAGGATTCCATGACAAAGGCTATGCGTCGTAAGGCGGCGCGTAACCTGGACTTTTCTGGTATGACTTCGAATTCGAAATCTTTTCTTTCTTTTTCGCCGCATTCAATTCATTCAAAACTGAGTAGTGTAGGTCTTTCGCTTGGTAATAGTCAATCACAAGTTCTTGCTTCAACTAAAGTCTTGAGACATATGGAATTTGACCGTCTCACGGTTATTCCTAAAGTCTCGACTGGGTTGTCTTCCACCTATGATGATGAGGATGAAGCGATTGCCACAGCAGATGGTCAGCTTATTTCTCATCTAATTGGTGAAGTGTTGGATGGTGGTTTGGATGACGACGGATTGAGTTCATTGTATGAGCTTAAAGCATCTGGTCGGAAATCTAAATCTACATCCAGCAAGTCCCGGAAACGTTCTAAATTATCCAAATCCCCCACGGTTTCCCGATGAATGGCATGTTTGCAAATAGCAGAGGTTTTGGTGACCTGGCTAAACACTTGCATTTCGCTGATTGTATTCGGGACCATAATTTGGATTTCTTAGCAATTTCGGAGACTGGTAGACGTGAGTTCTCACAATCTCTCTTGAACCGTGTTTCGGGCGGTTTAGAGTTTGAGTGGTATTCGCGACCCCCTCATGGTCGTTCCGGAGGCATTTTACTAGGCGTAAGGACGGATACCATGGAAGTATTGGAGGTTACGGATGGCGATTTTCATATCAAAATGCACATCCGTAATAAATCCGATAACTTCACTTGGAGTCTTGTCGCCGTGTATGGGCCTGCTCAGGAAGTGGCCAAGACCTCTTTTCTCTGTGATATGGTAAACCTCGCAAAAGATAACCCGTACCCTTTGATCATTGGGGGGATTTCAATCTGCTACGGTTTCCATTTGAGAAAAGCAAAGGTCGGTTCGACAACCGTTGGCCTCTTTTGTTCAATGCAGTCATCGACAGCTTGAACCTAAGAGAGATAACGATGGTGGGGAGACAGTTCACTTGGGCTAACTCCCTACCTGAACCCACATACGAGAAACTAGACCGTGTGCTGATGGATTCTGAATGGGAAGATAGGTTCCCGTTGGTATCGGTACGGGCTCTAGAACGTATTGAGAGTTTGTCGGATCATGCTCCCATTCTATTGACCACTGGTGTGCCAAGATTGCAGTGTAAACCACGGTTCAAGTTTGAGCTTGGTTGGTTACACCGCGAGGGTTTCTATGAGATGGTTAAAAGAATATGGGAATTACCGGTTGCGGGTGACACGCCTATACAGCGGTGGAATAACAAGATACGTGCTTTACGTACTCACCTCGTTGGCTGGGCTCGTCATACCACCGGTTTACTTAAAAAAGAAAAAGTACGACTTTCCTCGATAATCGATGCCCTAGAAGCATTAGCAGAAGTTCGGTTACTGTCCGTGCAAGAAATTGAGCTAAAGAGCCAATGTAATGCACAGATAGCGAAATACTGCGTGAGGAGGAGCTAAAATGGTACCAACGTTCCAAGGCCCAATTCATTCTAGAAGGAGACTCGAATACGCGATATTTCCATAGTATTGCCAATGGCAGACATAGGAAAAAGCGTATTCATTCTTTGGTTCAGGATGAAGGAACGATTGTGGGGCATGAACAGCTAAAGACGTACATTACAAATTATTATAAAGGCCTGTTCGGTGCTCCAGAGGAAGGAAATTTTTCCTTGGACGAGTCCCGAACAGCGGACATACCCCAGGTTTCAGATGAGGAAAATAGTCTTCTTACTAAACCCTACTCAGAGGAGGAAGTGAGAATGGCGGTTTTCCAAATGAAACACAATACAGCTCCTGGTCCGGATGGTTTCCCAGCTGAGTTTTATCAGAACTTTTGGGATGTTATCAAGACCGATTTGCTCCAGTTGTTCGACTGTCTTCACAAGGGACAATTAGAGTTGTTTCGCCTCAATTTTGGTGAAATAATTTTATTACCTAAGGTTAACGAGGCAGAAAGGATCCAACAGTTTAGACCTATATGTCTCCTTAACGTTAGTTTTAAAATTTTCACCAAAGCGGCGACGATTCGACTGAACACTGTGGCAGATCATGTGGTTCGTCCGTCTCAGACGGCTTTTATGAAGGGTCGCAACATCCTTGATGGAGTTGCGGTCTTACATGAAACGGTCCATGAACTACATAGGAAAAAGTTGAACGGGGTAATCCTTAAAATTGATTTTGATAAAGTTAAGTGGTCTTTCATCCAGCAGACCCTCAGAATGAAAGGTTTTTCTTCAGAGTGGCGCGCGTTAATCAACTCCTTTGTTTCCGGAGGAAGTGTAGCCATTAAGGTCAATGATGACACTGGCAAATACTTCCAAACGAAAAAAGGCCTCAGACAGGGTGACCCGCTTTCGCCAATACTATTTAACATAGTGGCGGATATGCTGGCTATCTTGATCGAACGCGCTAAAAATGAGGGACACATTGAAGGAGTGATTCCCCATCTTGTCGATGGTGGATTATCGATTCTTCAATATGCCGACGACACAATTCTTTTTATGGAGCATGATATCGATAAGCTCGCAACCTTAAGTTGATTTTGTCAGCTTTCGAGCAACTTTCGGGCCTTAAGATAAACTTCAATAAAAGTGAATTGTTTTGCTTTGGCGAGGCCCAAGAGAACGCCGCCTTGTACGCTGAGCTTTTTGGCTGTGAGCAAGGACAATTTCCTATCAACTATTTGGGCATTCCGATTCATTATCGGAGACTGACAAATGCCGAATGGAAAAGGGTGGAGGAAAGGCTTCAATTCGTTTAAACAGTTGGAAAGGCAAACTCCTATCCCTGGGTGGAAGATTGGTTCTCATAAACTCGGTACTAACTAATATGGTACTGTATATGATTTCATTCTTCCAGCTGCCTAAAGGGGTCTTAAAACGATTGGATTATTTCCGATCTAGATTCTTTTGGCAAGGGGATAGTGAGAAGAAAAAATATCGACTGACTAAATGGAGTGTGGTTTGCTGCCCTAAAGACCAAGGAGGGCTCGGAGTTCATGACCTTGAGGTCAAGAACAGAGCGCTGCTAGGTAAATGGCTATTTAAACTCCTTTCTGAGGATGGAGTTTGGCAAACCCTACTTAGGAGAAAATATGTCGGAGATCAAGCTGTTTCCCAGGTTCTTTGGAAACCTGGTGATTCACACTTCTGGGCAGGCCTCATGGCTACAAAGAAGTTCTTTTTTCCACATGGCTCTTTCTCAATTAGGGATGGATCGGAAATTCGTTTCTGGGAGGATATTTGGCTCGGCCAAACTACGCTCAAAGAACAATATCCGGCTCTATTTTCTATTGTTCGAAACAAAAGTGACACGATCGCGAAGGTGTTGGATACTTTCCCACCAAATGTTTCATTCAGAAGAAGTTTACTTGGAATAAGGCAAGCATCTTGGAATGCTTTGCTTATCCGTTTGGATTCAATCCAATTGTCGGAAGGTCCAGATAAGTTTCAATGGAACCTAACGAAGAACGGCAAATTCTCGGTTGATTCTATGTATAGAGCGCTTATTCTACCCGAAATTCCAGTCGATATTCCTTATAATAACAAACTTTGGAAGATGAAGATACCACTAAAAACTAAAGTGTTTGCGTGGTATTTGCGTCGAGGAGTAATCCTAACCAAAGATAACCTTGCCAAACGCAATTGGCACGGAAGTAAAAAGTGTGTTTTCTGTCAACACGACGAGACCATTACGCACTTATTCTTTCAGTGCGAGTTTGCTAGGTCTATATGGTCAGCCATCCAGATAGGTTCTACCTTACATCCACCTAGTTCTGTTGCTAACATATTTGGCAACTGGTTAAATGGAGTGGATCCTAGGTTCAAACTATTCAGTCGGGTGGGAGCGATTGCTGTTATTTGGTCGCTATGGCTATGTAGAAATGACAAGGTTTTTAATGATAAAAATTCTTCTCTTATGCAGGTTATTTACCGGTGCACAGCGACGCTACGAGCATGGTCAGCCCTGCAGCGTGTGGAGCATCGAGACTTATTTTTGGAGGTGGCGTCGAGATTGGAGGCTGCGGCAAGGGAGTTATTTTCCCGGCATGGGTGGCAACATAGACTCCGGATAGACCTACCAGCACCATAGGCGGATCTACAATTTCTCATTTTGATATGTAATTCGCCTATTTTTGTTTTTTGCTATACGACTGGTGTTTGTTGAACTGGCGGCTGTGTGCATCCTAGTTATGCAGAGGCCGGGTGTAATGCTTAAACCTTTTAACTAATAAAAGCTCTTTATCTAAAAAAAAATGATTGTCCCAAGGTTATGTACGAATGTGTGATATATTGGATTTTATTTGTTTTGAGGAATTGGCCTCGGTTGTGATCAAATATCATTATTCTTACGACTTTGTTGGAAAACAAGATTTTATGGACCTGTGAGAATCGAAATGTTTACGCGGAGATCATTTGTCCGGCATGAACATCTCCTGCATTTTGTGCCGTTAGTTTTGAAATAGGAGAGGCTAATTCATTGCATTGTATAAGGTGATGATTTGGTTCCTAGATATATATAATACATGGAGGTGTACTTGTAACTTTATGCCTGGATGAATAGCTAGCAAATTATGTGCACCTACTTTACTGTAAAAGTATGTTATCCTTCACAAAGGGAAGGATGAGTTCCACCTGAAAAGTAGCATATAGCTTGTATTATAATGAATACTGAAGCATGGGCGAAACCCTAAGCACAGCCAAGGACCTAAAAAATGGCGGATCCCCTTCCGCCGCTGCCGTCGGCGTCGACCATGGTGGCGGCGGTCCTGGCACCGAAGGTGGCCAGGCTGGAAGCTTGCAGCGGTGGCTCTCGGGTGTGGTTTGGACGATGCTTGTGGAGATGCTCGCTTGTGGCTGTCGAAACAACGTCCCTTGGCCGTGCGGCGATGTTGTCTTCTCCATGGCCGGCGGTATGTGTGGGTGCATTTAGGATCTCTTGCATGTTGTTGTCTGGCGATGGATGATGGTGGTGGGCCATGGATCTGATACCTGCACAAATCCGTCGTCAGTGCGGCACTTGGCCAGCCGGCGGCGCGTAGATGGGATGGTGAGGGAAGTTGTAGTCCCTCTTCTGGTGGTCCGACGACTACGTACACCACCATGACACAGGTCCACACGGATCCAGTCAGCTACAGGTATGTAGAGGCGTGATTGACGGTGAAAGTCGAGTAGACTATGATCATGGCGGTCGATGGTGGCGTATATGCGTTGTTACCTTGTGGAAGACATCAGCATTGCGGTTTGAGTCTCTTCTCTCGGGTTGATTTAGGGGAAACCCTAGATCTGGGTCTCCTAGATCGGACGACGGCGAGGCTCACGTCTAGGGATGTAAACGGATCGGATCGGATTTTGCCTCTATCATATCCTTTACCACATTTTTTACTCAGATTCGGATCGGATCGGATAGTGAACAGTTGCGGATTCTATGGCGGATATATTTTATCACGGATTTGGAACGGAAATGGGACGGATTTGGGGCGGAAATAAAACTAATCGGATCGGTACGCGCATATGTACATCGTCAACACGAAGAACCAAAAATAATCGCTCAACAACCTAATAACTTAATAAAGTTGTACTTGATGGTCTGTATAATGATCATGTAAGTGAGTTGTTGTTCTACTTATGAACTCCACAACTCACTACATACAAATTGTGCTCTATTAGTTTAGACATTTCGGTAGAAAATTGGATTATTCAGATTATAACCATCGGATAATCCTAATTAATTTTCGGATAATCCATGTTCGGATGCTATTTTACATACCATATCCTATTCCGTATCCGGGTGTTCAATTCGGAATCGGATATCCTTATCCGCCGGATTCTCCGAAACTGGATATGGATTCTTTAAAACGGATTCGGCGGCGGATTGGTACGGAAATTATCCTATCTGTTTACATCCCTACTCACGCCTTTCTCCCTCCTAGGGACATCATTTTGGATCAGGCACTGACTGGGAGGGTTAGGAGGTCGAGCGGCGTAGCATCTACCGCATCGACGATAGTTGGTCTCGACGGAGAACGCGCGATGATGGACGCGCAAGGCGCTGTAAGTGGAATTGTGTGGCGTCGTGATGATATCGATGGCAGGCATGACAAGGTTAATGCGGCCTGAATGAGATGGTGGAAAACGACATCGGGTGTTTCTAGAGCATGCTCATGTGGTGCATACTGAGAGTTGGACCGTTTTGTGCTCGCGTCTCGCTGTTGGGTGGCTTGCTGACGTCTTCGGGTTTAGATGGTGAGACTGGTGTAGCGCGAATTGTCATCACGAAGGTGGCTTTAGGGATAGAATTAAAACTCGAAACTCGTGAGCTAAACGAGTAGCTCGTGACTCGGATCGGCTCGACTCGGCTCGAACTCGGTGTCTCACGAGCCGAGCCAAGTTTCATTTCTAAACTCGTTTGTTGACCAAGCTACTCGTGAGTCGCTCGCGAGTAGCTCGATAACTCGTTTAACACATTCTTAGGGTTCAAACATGCGGGCATATGAAAAAACAAGTAATTTTCCTACTAATTCCGAAATACAACAATGATGATATTTCTACAATGTAGATCAATGCTGAAATATAAAAACTCTACACCATTAAGGTGCAAAAAATATTAACAGTTTGGCACTAATACATCAAAAAATATTAATAGTTTGGTACTAATGTAGAGTTTTTTTATTTGATCGAGTTAACCAAGCTACTCGCGAGTTTACCGAGTTGAGCCAAGATTCATTTCTGAACTCGTTTGTTGAACGAGTCAACTCGACTCGCCAGTTGGGCGAGTTCAAGCGAATCGAGCCGAGGCTCGGCTCGAATTTCAGGCCTAGGTGGCTTCAAGTTGCTCTATGTATTCTTTTCATCATGTCTGCTGAACAATATCTTTTTCACGCAGACCTCGTGAGTTTCAACCTCCTTTTCAAAAAAAAGTTAGCTTAGCTTTAGTTGGCCCACCGAGAAATTAAGTGAAAAATAAATAATAACCTGTTGTAACCAAACGTGCGCTGCGAAAGTTAATACACTCTGTAAAGAGCCAGGGATAAGTGATACGTGTTTATTGGATGGCATCAAATTAAAACACAATTTTCTACATGAAAAGCAACAATTTTATTAGTCATTTGTTAATTGTACACGAGAGAAGAGGACGAAACAACCTTAAAAGTAGCCGAGGTTTAAGGTCCCCTGGATTCCCTGAAGTTGAGCCCTAAAAATAACAAGAGCTAGCTTATCCTTGGTTGCAACGCCCGCCCCAATCAGCACTAGCATTAAGAAGTTGCTTATTTCAATGAAACAAAGGACAGTACGAGGAAAAAGGGTAGACATGATTGCACCGCACGTCTAGTCCTATAGCCACCGCACAAAAAGGGTAAAAACTAGGAGGTTGTTCCACCTCCGTTGGTTATGTAACCAAGAGAAGATCATACTATTGCGCCAGAAATTAACTCTTGTGTGAGATTTTGGAAAAATGGTTAGGGTGTGTTTGGCAACAAAGTATTTTTGAAGTATTCTGTGAATACCACAGTTTTTAGAAAAAATCAAAGTTTTCAATACTTCAAGGTGTTTGGCTCTAGTTGAAACTGCAGTTTTATAAACTGTAGTATTTGCTATACTGCAGTATTTTTGCAGTTTTCTAAAAAGTGGTCCGGACCTCTTTTTCTCAAACTGAGAAATGCTATCTCGTCCAATCCTTTGCCAGCCCATATAGTATGCCACCCATGGCCACCAATCTGACTAGCTAATGGTGTTTACTCCTCGCTGCAATGGCATCTCGTCTAAAATAACCTTTACCATGGACTAGCTAATGATGGCCACATTCAGTGACGTAAATTTCTTCACATCAACTACTTTACCAGCATAGTAGAGAGATATACTACTAAGAAAAAATTGTGGGCGTGTGATTAATTGCTATGTATACGCAAACAGTTAAATGGACCATGCATTATTAGTCAAATGGACTATGCATGCATTGTACTACTCGGTCAAAGCACCAGTAAAACAATAGTTGCCAAACGACCTTGCAGTTTTGCTAAAACTGAGAAATACTTTGGTATCAATAAACTGCAGTATTCATTGCCCGGGCAGTCAGATACTTTAGTTTTGAGATACTTTGGTTTTAAAAAAACTTTGCTGCCAAACTAGGCTAAAGTTTTTAGATCTAGTTGTACGAGATACTATTAGAGGACAATGACATGTGAGATGATGTGCCGCTAAATAGTTTTATCTAAGTCATAGACCTAACCATACATGATAACATAGGACTATAACCCACGGAATGATACAGTGTCAATAGACCGATCTGAGTTGAATCAACAACATAATTTATGAGATGTTTACCAACTAGGTACTGCCAGCTAATAAGCGGTCACCTAGTAAAGCTTTCTGCTAGTAGCCACAACTGACATTTGACGTTTTCTTTGCACTCACCTATTCACTGATGTGGTTAATACTTAGGGGATGACAAAAAAATTGTTTTCTCGTGTCCAACTATATTATTTGCACCTTGTTAATTAAACAGTGTGGAGCTAGTCTAGTCACTAACCCCGACAAAAAAATTAGTCAACGAAATTAAGATAGGCACTTATTTTATTTTCCTAATAGTATAGTGGTTGGAGAAAAGATGGACTCACCAAATAGAGCCTATGGTGCAATCCACTGTAGAAAAGCAACTCTAAAAATGTCTGCTTTTAACCATGAATATTTAGTTTTTTTAGAAGCTACTATTGCAAGAAAAAGGGTTATCCCGAGCCTCTGCATGAATTGGCAATCAACCCTATTTTGTTGTAATCAACTTCTACAAATGAAATCAAGAAAGTTTAGCGGCTATGACCATCACAAGATCTCATGGCACGCTCATGCATCACAAATCCTGTTGTGTGTTAAACCAAGTACGCACTATTCTTATAAACCATCAGAGTATAATTTACTCAGCGAAGGAAGGGTTTCCACATCTTATAATAAAGAGGAAACCATAAGGGTATTCGCTCGAAATTAACGCCTCTATAGATTTTCGGAAAATGGCTAAAGTTTCTAGATCTAGTCGTACGAGGTAGTAGAGGACAATGACATGTGGAATCACGTACTGATGTGGGGTTTTATATGAATTCTAGATCTAACCGTACAAGATAACATACGATAATAACCCATGGAATGACACAGTATCAAATAGACTGATGTGAGTTGAGGTAGAATAACATACATTCAACATCGTAATTTGTGGGATGCTTTCCAACTTGGTAAGTGGCCGCCAATAGTCAGTCGCCTAGTACAGCTTTCTGCTAGTAGCTACAACTGGCATTTGTTGCTTTCTTTGCACTCACCCATTCAACTATGTAATCAGTACCTAGTGAATGGCAGACAAGTGGTTTTTTCTCGCGCACCACGAATTCATGGTGCACATCTTATTAACTTAAACAATATGAAACTAGTCTGGTCATCAAACAACCAAGAAATTTAGACAAGTAAATAAATATAGACATACATTTTATTTTCCTCAGAGTGTACGGCTCGGGGAAAAGATGCACCCTCTAAATGGAGTTCATGGAAAAGATGGACCTCCAAACCACCAACTCCTTTGACCATCACAACAGAGATCGAATGCCACACTCATGCGACATAAATCACACCGCTAGAGCATCATCTAAATAGGATGAACTTAGAAACCGCGAAGCCATCATTTCCTCTATGCATTAGAGGGGAGGTTTTTTTTTCGAGAGTAGAGGGGAGGTTTTTTATGATGCACTGCTAGAGGGAAAGAAAAACCATTTGGGAGGAACCAAGGGGAGTGAGAGTGGTGCGAATGGTCGTGTTGGGTGGGCCCGGGTGCCCCTGATGTGGGCAACAACCTAGTACCGATCCCACTTGAGCCCAATGCAGGTGGGCTCCCACCGCACCACCACCCCCTGCCTGCCTGCCGCTCCAGACTTTCACGAGCCAGCCCACTGTTCAATTCTGCCCCCTCTCTGCTCTCCCGGCCCCACGGCCCAGTTAGCACTGCTTTCCTTCTCAGCCACCCTCTCTCTCGCTCTTCGTCTCTGCTAAACTTGGCAGCTGTGATACCACTCTTGTGTGTGTATATATCATTCATTCTTTCCTTAACACAAACATTTCAAGTGAGTAATCGACGTCAGTTACGTCATCAATGGTGCTACTGTTACTACTTGCAGGAACAAGGCAGCAATGGCATGGTACTACATGGTACCACGGATGCATTATTGCTGAATAATATGGATGGGATCTGGTCGTACTGGATTCCTTTTTATTTTGAGGAGGATGTGTGGTACTCGAATTGGTGCAGCCTGTTGAAAGCCACTGTTCATGTCCTGGATGCTCACTCATCTTTCATTTTCGTTGCACGTAGTTTCGTAGGATTATATGAAAATTTGAGATCATTGGATGCTCGTACTAGCTGTAATTATTAATGTCAGGTCCATTATGGCGTGTCGTGTGTGTATAACTTTTGATGCTGGTTTTACGGATTTTCTGCTCAAAATACGTGCTAGCGTTCGTAGTTTTTTTCACCGACTTCAAAGTGGCACTTCAAGGGTCCACATGTCAATGAAACATTTGACAGAACAAAGGCATAACCCGAACGGCGAGGGTGTTGGTCATGAGTTTTTAATACACCACCCTAGCGACCTTGTTTAAATTGAAAAAAGATCCAAGTCTTTCGCCTCCCCACTAGGGTTATTTCTTATGTGAAACCTATGATATTCCAAATGTAAGGTCTTATACGTAGGGATAGTTGCATTATAGTCTTTTTGGACCCCAGCCTGTAAACGATGGTCCAATGTTCTGCCATAGTAGCGTCGATGACCACTATATATAGCTTCAAATAGTTCGAAAAACACTTGTAGCTTCTGCAGTGGTCCTTTTTTATTTTATTTTCGAAAAGTTAATTTTTGTCTCCCAAAACATTAGAAAAAAAAAGCATACAGGTGCATATATATGTCTACTATGTATGACCAAATTTGGAGCACAATGTCTTTTCATATGTGATCTACACAAAATAGAGACAAAAAAGTAAAATGAGTTATTTTTTACACTTTTTAGAGCCATTATTTTGTGATTTTTGTGTAGCCTATAATAAAATGTATTATCGAGCAAAACTATGCAGATATGTACATAACATGTGTATGTATCCACGTAATTTGTTTTAGATTATTTGGAAACTTTAATACCATTTTTGATTCTTTTAAAAATTATCAGGTTCACTAGAGCTCGGGGCCAAGAAATCTCTCCCCAAATATTTGTGTTATTTGTCTTATATTTTAGGCAAGTAAACTACCTAGTTAGCAATAGCTCTAATGGTTCATATCACGATTTTTTGCGAATGCACAACATACTAGATCAAAAAATTAACCTAGTTGAATGGCATATAGACATATATTACAAGTTTAAATTGTGATAAAATCTAACTAAATATCTCATTTAAACCATTTTAGCATTCTGACGTCCATATTTTCTTGTGATGAAATACTTGTTTGTGAACAAAATTATGTTCTAGTTATGGTCATTTGTATCAACACTTGCATTGTGTAGATTGTGTAGTTTGCATAACATTTACTGTTTGAATGCAAGGTTTTAAGTGTTGGGACTTGAGAGATACCATATGGTAACTTTTTTGGACCCCCAACTGCTAAGCTATTGTCCAATATTCTACTTCAGTAGTATCAATGACCGACATAGTTTCAAATAGCTATGCTATTTGTCTTTGTTAGCATGCTAATTTTTATCGACTCCCAAACAATATGCTGGATTTGAAATAATTAGATGTATCCATTACAAGCTCAACTGAATTACGAGAAAGTATTCTACTCCCTCCAATTCGATATAATTGTCGTATGAAACGACCTGATCATGTACATGTTACAGGGCACTGTTTTAGTATCGGAAGGAGTAGTTAGTGAGTGAAGATTTTTGGCTTTCGAGTTCCAGTGCTCCTGCCAATTTTAAAAATTTGAAAACCATATTTATGTGTTTCAAAAAATTCTGATTTTTTTTTGGGTCTAGCCAATAATATATCCCACTCACGTGTAAAATATCAATTTCAAATACTTTGTATTCCGAACTACACATAAATAACAAAATTGTAGATCTAAATATGCATATTTTCAAATCTCTAAGTTTTTTCAGATTTTTCATTTTTGTATAGCCCATAATATAAAGTATTTAAACTTGATATTTTGCACGTTTGTGGGAAACATCAATGGCTACATCCGGATGTTTTCCAGAATTTTTTGAAACTCACAAATATGATTTTCGAATTTTGAAGTTAAGGGAGCACTGGAGGTCGAGAGCTAAAAACACTTTCCGGTAGTTACATTCACATGTGTCAGACATCCATCTTATATTTTGTTTTTGAGAATTATCCATCTTATATATGGCATGACCAATGCACCATGGATCATGGGCTACCGTAAAGCCCATAAGAGAGCCGCTAGGCCTGTCACAAACCATTTACTCGATGCCCATCTCAAGGCTTCAACTAGGCAACCCGAGAGGCCGGCCCATGGGAGTGTTGTAGAGAGGCCTAGCGGGAGCTCTGGACGAAGTGCCCAACGTCGCCGGAGATGGCGCGCAGGAGGGGCGCCGCGGCGGCGGTGGCGGCCGCCGCGTCGTCGCCGGCTCTGGTGGCGGCGGTATCCGTGATGGCGCTCGCGTACTACTCCACGGTATTCGTCTTCCTGGACCACTGGCTCGGCCTCGGCACGACGGCCGGCGCCGCCCACGCGGCCGCCTTCTCCCTCGTCGTCGCCGCCTGCCTCTTCTCCTTCCTCTGCGCCGCGGCAGCCGATCCGGGGTCCGTTCCCGCCGCCTTCTCCCCCGACGCCGAGGACCCGCAGGTTCAGGTCCCTCCGCCCCAGATCTCTCTCGCCTTCTCTTGAGCCCCTCCTGTTCGATTTCCCTGAAATTTAGTTTCTTGATCCAACCGCAGCATCCCCTCCGATCTTACATACAGTTCATATCACAGCTGACCTGCTCTATGTCGATAGATCACATTGAACTAAATGTGAATCCAATATGTTTTCCTTTGATTTAATATATTCGAAGATCACATGTAATATCTTCGTTGAGCAACTAGTGATTGTAAGCGCAGGTGTAGACTTAGGAATACCAAAAACTGAATATCTGAAACAACCCTGATAAAGCTCATTTGGTCGCGACAGGGGCTGAAATCGAGGTACTGTGACAAGTGTTGCATGTACAAGCCTGCTCGAACCCACCATTGTAAGGTTTGCAAAAGGTGTGTTCTCAAGATGGTAGGTGTGATTATCTGTGTCGGTAGCGATTCTGTTAGTTGCAATGTGATGTTTTATTTAAATTAAAAAAGCTTGGCAATGGTGTCAATGTCAGGATCACCACTGTGTATGGATTAACAACTGCGTGGGGTATGCAAACTACAAGTCCTTCATCATCTGTGTCCTGAATGCAACCATGGGGTCTCTTTATTCATCGGTAAGTTACCGCTTTGAACAATATGGGCATATTTTCACAGAGCATTTCTCACGGCCGCATCAAAATATATCGCAGGTCATATTTGTATGTGATCTTCTGCAAACAGAACATGACTTTGGTCTTCTTTATGTGAAGATAATCCATGTAAGTTACTCACTATACAGTCATCCATCTCTTCCTGCTACCTATCATATTATTAATAATTTTATTTGATACCATCCTACAATATTTGTAATGCCGACGCCGTGTTGATCTTGATTTGCCATGCCATTATCCATTGGCAATTTTTTTCATTTTTTTCATAGATATTTGAAGGGTTATTCTTAATGTAGAAAAATATACATTTGCACCTTTTTGTGATGAAGGTCAGAGGACACTTCTATTCTGTTATATTCCTATGATGATCACCAGCCAAACCCAAGGTTTGATTATGGTACCAACAGGGATAGGAGCCACCCGTGCATGCAAATGTATTTTGACCTGCCAGGGTCAAGTGGAAATGATTGTAAACTAGTTAGCGATATTATTCAAGAGTGGATCTTTTTCTTTCATAATTCTTGCAAATTGTTTGTTTTTCATGGATTTCGACTCTACAGTAATTGATCATGGAAACCAAACAGAAGGACTGCGGTACCTTTGTTGCAGGACAACTGAAAGAATCTTCAAACTTGTGGAATAGCTTCCAGGCTTTTGGAACTTGCAGGATATAATAACAAAACTTGTGGTTTCTACTTCTCTATTACGGGTCTAGCAAGAGCATTATCATTGAAATTACAGATCATGGTTGTGCCATTGGTGTAAATATGCTTGGCTATAGTAAAATATTCATGACAAAGTTGTTACGCTTAACTAAACCTGGAACTGGATCGGCATCCAAATCCATAATACACATGCCCAACTAATGTTCAGACTGACGTGGTCCAATCCATCTCCAGTACACAGTTGAACTTCATAGTATCCAGATCCATCCAGTCCAAGTAGCTTAAATAGTGGATAACCCAAGGTCCAAATGGACATTCGACGGTGCGTCCGCGCATGCGGAGATCAGGAGCAGTAGCTTCGTCCACATGCAGCTAGACGTAATTTATAGCATGTGCATCAACTCATGCTAGCTGCTAGCCGTAATACTGGAAGTCCAAACAATCGGTGGTTGTGAATCGAGAAAAGGAGAAAGCATGAGAGGTTGAGTTGCTCCTGATAGCCAGACAGGACCGCAGGATACGAGACGGATAGGAGCCTGCGAGCTGCGAGGGACGGCGCGCAGCAGCGGACTGGATCAGTACAAGCTAGTGCGTGCGGCAGTGGCGAGTGTTGACAGTGAGCTTCTGGCAGATGATTGCGGCAGAAGCACTAGGCGAGGTGCCGGCGGGCGGTGGCCAACGCATAACGCATAACGCGTGCCACGACAAGCTGCTCGTGGATTCGTGCAACAGTGGCGGCACACGGCGAGCCGGCTGTCAGCGTCCGACGGCAAGCTGTGCGCGGCAGCGGCGCCAGACGCGGAGCCGGTGGTCAACGTGCGCAGCACATCGGCGGTGGTCCCATTAAGCTAAGTGAGAGGGAGCACATGAGTCCAATTGATATTGGGCTATCTAATTTGAGGTACAAAGAATGTCCAGCATCATTGGATCTTATGTCCTATTGATGTCCATGTCTAGTAAAGTCCAGTCAGATAAATCCAACGAAGTTTAGGTCCAAAGTCCATGGACTACAGAAATCCAGTTCAGATTTATGCATAAGATAAACATGTATGATACTTTATCTGGGCTGTAACATTACGGCAAACATGTCATGCAACTATTCTTTATTTTAGTTATATTTTTCTGTTTATTTCCTTGTTTAATACTATAAGAACCAAGCAATGATCTATTGCTCTCACAAAAATGCAGGTCTTGGCTGGTGTCGTCTTATTCTCCTTGTGCTTGACAGTAGGTTCTCTATTATGCTGGCACATCTATCTCATGTGTCATAACATGACAACCATAGAGGTAAGTTACTGTTTCTAATTTCAGGTGTGCATTCACCATAACCGCTTGGTCTCTTATACCCTTGTTTGATTATTTCTACTACCGCCTTGACACCAGTACCGAGAGGCAGTTAGAGCGAAGTGGCTTGCAAAGAAGAGTGGACAGAACTACCGTCACCGGTTTGATCAGGGCATGAGGAAGAATATTCAAATGGTAGTGCTAAGCCTTCGAATTTTGTGTTGAAGTTCACATTTTACAATCATTAGAACATCATTTTCTAAGCCTTCGAATTTGGTGTTGAAAATTTAGCATGTTTTAACAGTTAAGTTTAATCACCATTCTTTTGGCGCTCCAGTTATCTGAAAATTTGATTTGTCTGTACAGGTCATGGGTACAAATGTTTTCTGCTGGCTTTGCCCAACAGCGACGGGACATCTCAAGGATGGCACGGAGTTCCAGAACACGAACAACTGATCAGGACGAAGAACAGCAACGGTGCATAAACTCAACATGTAGATGGGTTACCTTATTTGGTGACCAAATTGATCATTTGTGCCATTGGCTTGCTGTCACCCAGGCAGACGTGAAGAACGCTGAAAGTTTCTGCTATCTTGTAACATTATGTAAAGCTTACCTCCCCGCCTCCCTGTTCCAGTTTTCTTGTATGTTCAAATTTCTAGGTGCGTGTACAGTAACTTGAGTTTGGGCATTGTTTGTGTATTGAATTGTTCAATGCAAATGTAACTAGAATATGTGAGTCAAACTTTGAGGTGTGAAGATGGCACATAATTGGAATGCACATTAAGATCAGATACGAAGCACCAGAATGATAATGTGTTATTTCATTGGTCACACTCACCTTGCAATCTTTTATTTGCGCAAGTACCATTACACCATCCATCTATTATTTGCCAATCGACGACATACACTGTCAGTTTCACTATGGGTGCTAAGCTTCAAATTCTCGTCCTGTTCAAAAAAGATTCAAATTCTCATGCTGGTGTCTTTAGTTTTTCCCCCCTTATTTCCTGGTGATGAGTGCTCTCTTGACGTTGGCTATGGAAACATGAGATACTCTGTATTATAAATGGAAGAAGGTAACCTCTAAGATCAACAAATGTTGCGATTGAAGCTGTCAATTTTAGTTACTGTGAGTACGAAAATTCACTTCAACTGATGTTTACTTGCATTGAGATCAAAAGGGGTAATTCACTTCAACTGATGTTTGTAAAACTTATGGGAAAACAGTTTAGCTGAGGTCATGAAATTCTGAGACCAACAAGCCTAGCTAGGTGCGTTGGTGAGACCCTCGGAGAAGGTAAAATTGCCGTAGATGATCAAGATGTTTATATTCAACACCTGAGCCAAAGAAAGTATCAAAAAACACCTAAACCAATTATCAGATGACCAAGAAAACAGATCGATCACACATTTATTTATTCTTGGGGCAACAGAATATGGTATAATATGATTGAAGTCCACACAATAACGTCAACAAACAGCGAGATTATTACTGTGTACTCGGCAACCAGATGCATGTAGACATATGCATGCCAGTACGTACAGGTCACCAAATACACAACCTCACTTCTTGCACACCACCCCTTGGCCGTCCATGCCTCTAGCGCAGGTGACACCAGCGAGCTCCGACATCACGCTGGCACCAACGTTGCCGCCGCTGACACCGAACCGCGCCACGGCGCAGTCCGGCGCGAACAGGCTGGAGGTGGCGAAGTCGTCCTTCCCTCCCATGGTCGGCATTGTTGCCTTCACGTCGAACCGGTTCACGTAGTCTGAGCGGTACGTCTGCCCAACCACACCGTGGACGTCCTCCGTGAGAGCGTCGAACTTGAAGGCCAGCTCGAGGTGAGCAAGGCTGTCCTCCGCCGTCTTGCCATAGTGGTGCACCCTTGAGTCCTCCTCCGTGATCGGCACGACATTCGCCCTGACGCTGAACCGGCCGTCGAGCACGAGCAGCACGCCGTTCGCCCCCTTCGTGCGGGTCATGGAGAGTGTCGGCACGCGACGAGACGTCCATGTGGCGTCTATCTGATCCTCAGGGAGGTGCACTGGCTCGCCGTCCAGGGTGAGCTCGAGGCGGTCGACGCCGTCGTCCCACTTGGCGGTCTTCTTGGCACCGACATATAGGCTGTGGCCATCGAAGAGAACGGCGATGGCCTGGATCCAGGTGAAGTCTCGGGACATGTCGGCGCCCGCTTTCCGATGAAGTGCGCGTTGATGTGGAGGTCACGGTCCGACAAGACGCAGAAATCGGCGTCCTTGTGGCCGTGAAAGTAGAATGAGTTGCCATCCCCACCGATGAAACGCGGATCGCCGCATGCCCCTGGCACGCTGCACACTGCATGCATGAATTATACCAATCGTTAGATGACAAGAAAATATCGAGCCTAACAAGAAAGTCATGCACTGCCTCGATCTCGTGCTCACCGCAGACAGGTTTGCATAAGTTGCAATCGGCGAAGCAAGACTGGGAGCATTCGTCTGGGCACTCCATCGTCATCTTGCTTGGGCAGTTGGGGACTTGGGGTACAGCTTACGCGGTGCATGGCACTTGACCTTCATTGGCTTTGTTTTCCAGGCGGGGGAGGGGACGTCTCTGGTGTAGGAGGGGGGGTCTCCGGTGTGGGAGGTGGCGTATCCGACGTAGGTGAGGGAGTCTCCGGTGTGGGAGGGGGAGGGGTCGTCTCCGGTGTGGGAGGAGGCGTCTCCGACGTAGGAGGGGGAGTCTCCGGTGTGGTAGGGGGAGTCTCCGGTGTGGGAGGGGGAGGGGACATCTCCGGTGTGGGGGGAGTGTTCTCTGGCGTAAGAGGGGGAGTCTCCGGTGTGGGAGGAGGCGTCTCCGACGTAGGAGGGGGAGGGGACATCTCCAGCGTGGGAGGTGGCGTATCCGACGTAGGTGAGGGAGTCTCCGATGTGGGAGGGGGAGGGGACGTCTCCGGTGTGGGAGGAGGCGTCTCAGACGTAGTAGGGGGAGTCTCCGGTGTGGTAGGGGGAGTCTCTGGTGTGGGAGGGGACGTCTCCGGTGTGGGAGGGGGAGGTGACATCTCTGGTGTGGGGGGAGGGTTCTCCGACGTAGGTGGGGGAGTCTCCGGTGTGGGAGGAGGAATCTCGGGTGTGGGAGGAGGCGTCTCCAGTGCAGGAGGGGGAGGGGACGTCTCCTGTGTGGGAGGAGGCGTCTCCGGCGTAGGAGGGGGAGGAGACGTCTCCGGCGTGTGTCCCGGTGGAGGCGAGGAGACGTCTCCGGTGTAGGAGGTGGAGGAGACGCCTCCGACGTGTGTGCCGGTGGCGGAGGAGAAGGAGACGTCACTGGCGTAGGAGGGGGAGGAGATGTCGTGTGTGCCGGTGGGGGAGGCGGACTGTACGGTGTGGGAGGGGGTGTCTCTGGTGTGTGCCCCGGCGGGGGAGGGGGTGACTTTGGCGCGTGCCTCGGAGCCTCTCCGGAGTGCCCTGGGGAGTCTCCCGAGTGTCCCGGAGCCTCTCCCGAGTGCCCGGGTGCGGGAGGAGGTGTCGCCGGCGGTGGCGGTGGGGGAGGAGGCGGCGCTTGAGCCTTGGGCGTCTTATTATCAGGAGGTGACTTGGGCTTGTCCGCGGCGGCGGCTAAGGTGACGGTGAGCAGGAGGATCGCCAAGGGAAGCAGCACGCCTCCCATCCTCGCCATTGGGAACACTTGCTAAGGGTCTTGGACTCTTAGCTGCTCTGTGGCACGGTGGAGATGCGTTTGAATGCATGATATCCCAGAGAATTTATAGGCGGGTCGAGTTGGAATCTATGTCTAGCTAACTTGGATCGTGGTGCATGAAAACATGTCAACTTGATCCAGTAGGAACCCGACCTGGTTGGAACCTATGCAGTGCCACTGTGTGTCTCCCCTTCTTTGGACGTAACGGGACTTGCTACTAGCCAGCTTGTTAATTACCCATATCCAAGTAGCGTCCAAGGTTTTCCGGGCCAAGCCGCTGACCTCAGTCATTTAGTGTATAATACTCGAGAAAAGAAGCTGATACGTGTGCTTAACAGCCTACTAAATGAAGCTATCCGAACGTGCTCTCTCGGTCAAAATGGAGCAATGATGCTTGTACGTGACAAAAAAATGCCTTTGTGGCGTGCGTTTCTGGCCGTTAGGGCGGGTCTACTACGGTTTTATTTTATTTTTTTCTATTTCAGAATGGATTTATAGAGTCTCCCTTGCTATTTTGGTTAGGTTTTTACCAGATTCCTCTTTTCCGTTTTTTCTTTGCTTACTTTTCTATTTGGTCTTTTTTTTCCTATCTTTTACTTTTCCTTTCATTTTATCTCCTTCTTACAAATGCTTACACATAATATTTATGAACATTTTTTCTGTGAAAAAATTGGATTATCAAATATCGGAACAGTTTCTTGACACCCACATTTATTGTCAAAGTATTGGATATTTATTTTCATACGCGTGAAACATTATGATATGCAACACATGCATACTATTTTACTATTAAACTAATTTCTATAGATATAAATAAAGATTTCAAAATCTAAAACAATGTACTCCCTCTGTCCCAAAGTATAAGACATCCTTAATTTTCTCCGGTCAACGACTTACAATTTTGACTATGATTTGTACTTATTATATGTACATGAAATTAGTATACATATATATATGAAATGAAACAATTTAACATTTGACTTGGAGTATGGACATAATGAATCCAATATATATAAGATGTAAACCAAACACTTAGCCGAATGGCCGGTGCTTATGTTCATGTATAACCTTTACTCCTTGCCTGTGTATGAAGAAGTACAACATGACTGATTGCTTATCCAAGAATTGAATGTCAGATCCCGTAGTTTTAGAAGCTATGATTGTTGAAATTGGATAGGTGTTTGTCATACACATATAAAATTATGAGGGAATTTCAAACTTTCATGAAGGGAGAAAAGTGATCTAAATTTCACTCTTGTCAACACTGTAACGTCCTCCCTCTTGCCACGGGCGAGGCCGGGAGGGTCTTGGTGGATGGTGGCCCAGGCCCACAAGGCCAGGGCGGAGCTGCTGAAGAACCTCGAATCGTCAATTGAGGTGAACCCTTGGGTAAGTCCGAGCTCCAGTCAGCGGAGATGCCGACGAACATGTGGTCTCTGACTAGGACGAGGAATATTTTTCGTTTGACGGAGCGCATGTCCAGGCCGGGAAGACACCGACGTCATCATAGATCAGGGTCTGGCCACCGTAGCCGACGCTTTGGCGGCGACGATGACGTCACCAGAGGCAGAGGCGACAACTCCATACTCTCGAGCTGGTCAACACCTCACCGGGCACCGCTGGCTGAGAGGAGGAGGAGAAGAGATGCTTGAGGTTGAGCTTGAACACGAGGTTACCGACCATGCTTGAGTTGGGATCCATTGAAACCGGGGACACGATGGAATAGGAGAAATCAATTTACTGTACTGGCGCATGGGCCCCGCAGTGAAACAGTAGTAAAAGTAAACATTACAGGGCCACGCTAGCACCGTCCATTGCCAGCTGTGCAAACAGGCCTGGAATACAGCTTAACATGGAGATAGGGGGCTATTAACCCAGTTTTGGATAATTGAGGGGGTTAAGTGTGCTAGTTTGAAGTTGAGAGGGTGCTGTGTCCAAACTGTTATACTTGTGGGGTATATGAACTTCTTTCTTGAGATAACGAACCGGTCACGTACGAGAGACAGGAGAGAGGAGGCGATCGTGGCGGCGGCCTAGGGTTTCAACCCTAGCCGCCGCCGGTGATATCTGCAGCTTCTTCGTCGCCGCCGGCAAGGATTCGACGGGTCCTCGTCTCCTCTAGGTGCCGTTCTGGCACTAGAAGGGGTGGGGACCTCGGACCTGCGCACGGCGCTTTTCGAAGGTCCTTAATGGTCGAGTTTGGTTTTGGTCGTTATCTTCTTCGTTAATGGAGATGGTATCGTCTGCAATAAGTGATCTTCCACTCTTCGTTCGACGGCGAGATATCCTTCCCGACGTCAATGGTGGCTTTGGAAGATTAAGTCTGTCTAGGTATGGTTCTTCAGATCTTGCTTTGTCAGATCAATCTTGGATTGTTTCTCATGGTTGTCGCGAGGAGGTTTGTCCTCGCAATATCTATCCCAGCTACTACGTCTTCGGCAATGGTGATTCGTTCTCTCGGCTCCGTGCATGCACAAAACCTTGGCATTGCGGCTCAAAATTAAAAAGGGAGAACCTTCGGTGGTATTCACAGGTCTGTGGTTTGGTGGTGTTGGCATTGTTCTACGGCTGCCTTCAGAAAAGTACAAGATTGTGTCATGGATGAAGAAAGAGCTTGAAGATCTCATAGATTTGCTAGTCTCTTTTAGTTTTGTTTTTGTAATCGATGTAATCGTGTACTCTTTGCTGGTTTAATATACGTGGAAAAATTCAAAAAAACTTCTTTCTTGAGATATGGATGTACAATTATTATCTAACAAGATCAGACGGTGGCAGTCGGTATGTAAATAGAGAGACATGTAACACCAACGAGTATGGATCTAGCTTTGATAGTAAGATTTATAGCTTCAACATTTACAAGCAAAGGAAAACCAGGAAATAAAATAATTCTTATTACAAGAGAAACACAGGTGCATTTATTTATTTTAAGTGAACTAATATAGAATATGTCTAACTAAGATATGTTCCTTGGAGTATTCTTAATATGAATCTGACAAAGGATAGACAAAGCACGATAGTACTGAAAGACCATTAAAACGCAATAAGCTTGATATATAATTAAAATCAGACCAGTTGATGCATGCAAATTAAAACTCATCGATCTTCTATATAATTTCAAAAACCTATGGTGGGTAAAGTCATTTATTAGTATTAATAAGTTGCCATGATGTTCCTCATTTTCTCCAAATTAAAGACTATGGAGTATCTAGGTTTTTATCCGCGGGTTTCCGACAAAAAAAGGGAGATGGGAAAACTTAGGTAAATGATATATTCCATATCATATATCCTTCATGATGAATGGAATTAGACTACTTTCTAAGGCCAGTTTAACTGGTTCGTATGACCGAAACTAACAAAAACGTGCATATGAAGTTCATCTACCACTCGACAGTTGGTGAAATTAGATCACTCATGACTAACATGATTGCACATGCAGTTGTCATTCAACAACTTCTCACCATGCTTGTAATGTGAGTTCCCACTAACCGAACTTAATACGCCTTCCTTATTTGACATTGGTTTGGAGATAAAACATGCAAATAGAATGGTCAGATAATTGTACATCTACTCCACATGTACTCAGTTCTTGAATGGCTTTGTGAACAGTTCCCTCGACCCGTGCCCCCCGCGTCGCCTCCCCGAGCGAGGCGACCGGGCGGCCCGTCACCGCGCTGCTCTAGAGCTTCCCCGCACCTCTCCTTCTCGCCGCCGCCGCTGGCGGGCGCCACGAGCGTTGCCCGCGCGGTGCTGCTGCGGGCCAGCGGCGGCAGCCCCTTCTTCTTCCCGACGCGCAGGTGCTCGGCTTGGGAGGGTGTCCTGGCGGCGGTGCGGCAAGATTGGCGGCGCTCCGGTGCAAGCTGGGATGGCGGTGGGGCGACGGCGTTGCTGGTTGGTGGCGGTGGTGGCTTGGGGCGGGGCTCGGCCGACTGCGCCCTACAAGCCCAGATCTGGGCCCTGTGGGCCCAATCTGGGTCCAGGCTGGCTGGTTTGGGCTCCGACGTGACGCCTCCTGTTGGACTGAGAAGAAGCTCGTGATGGGGATGGCGGCTACGGCGTCGGGTCTACTGCAGCGCGGCGGCAGGAGCTTCACGGGCCCATTTTGGGCCCGGCCGGGCAGAGTGGCCTGGTCTGCTCCCGCTGCTGCGTCCGGTCTGCTACTGCCATTGGCGGTGGAGGTTGTTCCCTCCCACGTGGCTGCAGTACTGTCGTCCCATGTCTATGGATGTTTTTCCTCGGTCCGGCCGGCCTCGCAACGTTCGCCATGGTGAGACGTCGATGAGGGTTTCAAAACCGTGGTGGCGCATGTTGGTGGGCGGCGAGTTTAGTGGAGCCAACGGTGTGTCCGGGGTTGTGGTTGTTGGGGGTTAGGAGAAATCCCTGTCGGCTCTTGCCGACGCCGGCGTGGTGACGCCTGAGGGCGTCGCCGTCCTTCTTGAAGGGCGTCTGGTGTACCCCTTAACACTTCCCTCATTGTACCTTGAGAAATCTTAGGATATGTCCAAGCAGCAGCGTCGTCGTCGTCGCTTTCCTTATTGAAGGTGTTGCTTGGTACGCGGTCATTCGGAGGCGGAGTGTGGTGGAAATTCTCTAGCTAGTGGGCGCAACGGTTGCGGGTCTTCGTCGCTTTTGTCGATCCGGCGTTGTTGGCATTAGTTTCTTTCATTTTTCTCTTATTTTTTCTTTTGGGCTGGATTGTGCTGTTTGCCCCAGTGTGGTTTCATGTTTGTATGGTGTGGTTGCTATATTAATATAGCGGGACGGAAGGCTATTTCGTGAATGGCTTTGTGAACACATAAATCATGCTCAGATTTTTATTCATGAAAAGAGCTAACAACGACTAGATATATAGAGGCCCTATATACACCCTTGACTTGGATGTATAAGTGGTTGTGATATGTATTCATTTTCTACCTCACATTATCTGAAATATTGGAAGAAAACAAAGATATCATCGTAATTATTTTGTATATCTCAGGGTAGTACTTCATACTTTGTTTGGGATTAGTTCCATATATTGGGTGGCAATAGTTTCAAGATCTCCTTGGTGCTTTAAATGGCTTACTTGGTCCAATAAAATGTGATTGAAATTTGCCGACCTGAACATGAAGCCCTAGCATTATCACTTGTAAGATCAAAATGTCCGAGGGTCCTCGCTGATGAATGATGATGATGCGTATTTCCCACACTGTGCTGAACAAAATTACGAACAAGTGGATGTTAAAACCGAAATCATGTAAAGTGACAGGAGTAAGAAGTTGGTATCTGACATCACATCCTCATTGATCCATCTTGTGTACTTCAGATACATTCTTCCTCTATCCGTGGAAAAAAATATTTTGAAATTTCTTTTCAGGAGACACTGCACAAACATCCAGTTAGTGAAAAGGTTAAAAGTCTATTCAAGAATTGGCCATTAATGCCCTCCATAATTGTTTATTGTGTCTTCTCCTTCCATGACATGGCTTACAAAGATGTAATATTTTCTGTAATTGTTTGAAAAGATTAAAGTATTTCAATATAAAAACCTGACGACTACTTGTGCTTTCAAGTATTCCATATTTGGTTGAAAACACATGACTCTCTTGATATGTACCATCTACTACACTGCCTGTATACCATCACTTATGCTATTTGAATCAACTTCAGGTGGTTTCGCTATGGGCTGAAAGTGACAAGAAATAACATTCTAATGGGTCGCCGAGTTTCACTCCTTTAAACTGTTGAAGCAATCTTAACTGTGGAGTATGTGCGTGTTGTATTCGTGGTGTACCATTATTTTATTTGCGAAGTTATAACTACAACGCATTGCGCACGATAGAATAGTGCAGCAAGACAAGTTTCTGTAATGTTCGAGCAATTTAGAGTGTGCAAGGTAATGTCAAGACAAATTCTAGATCTCTGCTAATATATAATAATGCATAGTCATTATTATCCGTGAGTTGGCCTGACATTCACAAGTGACAGTCTTGCTGCAGATGGACCAGCACAACACAAGCACCTGCAGCTCCGGGTTCAGCAACTGACAGTGACAGGTTGTCTGCTAGGTATGTGACAGCCAGGGGGTCGCTCCGGGAAAAACGGATCGCACCAAGGCGATCTAGGAGGCGATCGTGGTTCCCTTGCGTGCCGCCGGCGCCGCCGCCGGTTCCCTCTCTCTCCGTCTGCCGCTCCGGCGGCGGGAGGGAGGGGGAACCTCGGGTCTGTGCGTTCGGTGGGTGCGCGGTAGGGTTAGGGTTGAGGGAGACGCTGCCGAGGCCGCCGCGGTGGTGTCGCGTCGGAATAAATCTCTCTGGGCTCCGTTCGCGGTTAGGTGGGGCTACTGCCTTCGTCTAGGAGCTAGCGGAGTGGGGGATCCCCGGATCTCGTCGAGGTCGCGGGCTATGGAGTCTGGAGGTCAATCGGCATGGGTCGGTTGGGTCCTCAGATGGGCGATGGATGCATGGAGACGAAGACCCTTCTTCCTCCTTGTCGGTATGATTTGCTGCTGATGTTCTTCTCCTTCATCTGCGCTGATGCTGGAGGGAGATCCTGCTTTGCCCGGGCGGATGGCCCGGCCGCGGTGCTAGACCGGTCAGATGACTCGAGAGTTCTCTTCCTCCCGGAAGGGACACTTTTCGCGGTACTCAAAGCCAAAGATGGCGACGGCTGTTGCAGGTGTGTTGGATTGGTGTCCATGCCCTCTCGGCGCTGGTGTCAAGAAAAGAGGAAGCAGCGTGGCGGCAATTGTACTGTGGTTGAAGAAGGTGACCTGCTTGCGCCTGGTTGCAGATCTTTCTGCTGCAGGGGTCTTCTCTCAAGATTCTGGGATGATGACACAGGGCTCCGGAGATCTTCATGTGTTATGGTTGTCTTAGGGTGTTCTAGGTGTTCATGGTCCTTTGTGATTGTGTTACAGTGTGCTTGTAAGGGTCAACTACTTTGTATTATTTTGTGATTTGAATGAAAAAACTCTCAAAAAAAGACAGGTTGTCTGCTAATCTGCTATGAATGAATCAAACGATGAGTAAACAAAGGAGACAAAATCGGAGGAAAATCGGAGATCTTACATAATCAACAGTACTAGGGAACTTAGCGCGGCAATGCCGCACCTGTGTAGTAAATAAAATTTAAATTTGGTAACGTACGCATTTAGAAATTGTGTAGGTTTGGAAATTATTGAAATCCGGAAAAGTTTGCGTTTTAAAATTGTTAGATTTTGAAAATTGTTCAAGTTGGGGTGTTTTTTCAGATTCGATTTCCTTTTACTTTTGCGAAATGATCAGAGTTGGAAGATATTTAAAAGTTTAAAATATCCAAAATTGAAATTTGATCATACGCCATAAATAGTCAACATTTTTTGTGTGTGTTTATTTCGATATATTTTTTATATTTTGTTGATGGTTATAGTTTAAGTTACTGATTTTGCAGCATTGAGTAGATTTTGAAAATTGTATAAATACCCTAAAACAATATATATAAAGTGTTTTAAATTGTTTGAAACATGTTCTATTTCAAATTTTGTTTGTTGATTCAATTATGTTTATTTGGAAAATAAGTTTGAAATAGCTATTTTTCAATATTTACATTTGTGGTATTCATATTTTGATATTTTCTAGCGAAATGTAATGTTCAAATGTGTTGCAATTATGGTTTTTATGATCTTTTTGAAATATTTTATCGTATTTCCAAATATTTAGCAAATTGAAACGTGGGAATGCTGATATTTTTTAGAGATTTTTTTATAAAAAATTTGAAGTAGTTCGGAATGTTAAAATTTGTGACATTTTTTTTGTGGGCATTTTGATGTATTTTAGTGTTTTTGGAAATATAGTACTTTAGCAAATTGAATTGTTCAAATGAGTTTGTATTTAAAGAGTATATCCAATTTTTTAGCAAATTGGAATGTTCGAGTGTGTTGATTTTTTGTTGACACTTTTTTGAATTGCACACAAAAAATTATGAATTTTACAGAATTTGGCATATTATGTAATTGAATTTGAATTGCAGGTTGGAAAGTTTTGAATTTTACACATTTAAATGGAGATAAAGTCCATATTATACAAATGGATGATTTAGTTCTCGTGCACAAACATGTTTAAATTTTTTGCAAACATGCACGAATTGGTCATAATGGATAGAATGCATTTTTTCTGAACATTTTGGTATGTTGAATTTTTTTAAATTAAATTGGAATGTTCGAGTGTGTTCATTTTTTGTTGGCACTTTTTTGAATTGCACAGAAAAAGTTATGAATTTTACAGAATTTGGCATATTATGTAATTGAATTTGAATTGCAGATTGGAAAGTTTTGAATTTTACACATTTAAATGGAGATAAAATCCATATTATGCAAATGGATGATTTAGTTCTCGTGCACAAACATGTTTAAAATTTTTGTAAACATGCACGAATTGGTCATAATGGATAGAATGCATTTTTTCTGAACATTTTGGTATGTTGAATTTTTTTTAATTACGGTTTAAAAGTTATTGGGTTTGTAAAATTGGTCAAATTTCTGAAGTTGGTAGTAATGTTTAAAAATCTGACAGTGGGACCCACTGTCAGAGATGTAGTAATTAACGAAAATATTATGGAAAAGTTTTAATTTCTGACTGGTGGGTCCTACGCTGACGTCGTACCGACGTCAGCAATGGACGCGGCGGCCACGTCGACCACGGCGTGCTCGATTGGAGGCGAGAGGCGACGCGCCGAAGGCCGCATTCGACGCGTGCGGGCGCGCTGAGCCGGATGGTGGCGGCGCTGGGTCCAAACGGTGGCCGGAGACGTCGGGATCGACGGCGGCAACCGGCAGCCGGAGGCGACGAGGGGGAGCACGTCGGCGGCGAATCCGGGCATCCGGCAAGCGATCTTCGGCGAGGAGGTGTAGGAGACGACGGCGGAGACCGTGGTGGGCGTCGATCTGTCGGGGGAGGCGCGGAGGGGCGGCGATGCGTGTCGGCGGCGCCGGCGAGCTCGGGGAGAGGGGAATAGGGAGGGTGAGTTGTGCGGGCGTTTTTGCATGGAGGTCCCTGCCGTTTGTAGAATTTACGAATTAGTCCTTTGCGGGGGTTTTTGTGAAAGTTTGCGCCAAAAACCGTGCGGGAGGGGTGACCGGCTGAAACCGGCTTCACCGGATGGTGACCGGGCAACGTGGCGTTTTCTGATTGGAAGAAAATCGTGGGTACTGTAGATGTCTACAGTGCAGCGCGCTGGGGGTGGCGTGGTCGTTTCCTGGCTGTTGGATCGCGCCGATCGGACAGTCCATAAAAGGTGGCGACGTGGACAGGGTGGAGAGGGGGTGAACTTTTCCGGCCTTTATATATTAATCTATGTTACATAAATCAACCAATAGTAATCAGTTTGGCTTGCACGAAATTAGACCATGCAGGCATCCTACAGAATCAACTCCGTTGAATCTGATAAACCATACAGGTTGAACGAATCAAATCAGCTTGGATTGCAGGTGATCAAAGAAATTATACAAAATCTGATAACCAGACAAGCATCCTGGATCAGCTGCGTCAAATCAACCAAGAACCAACCGAGATTACTCAGTTGGCTGTGCAATTTTTCTACACAATTTGACGAGTGAACTGTATGGTTAATAAGAGAGTCAACCAGCACAGTCTCACACTACCAGTAGAATACAACTATAAACTACTGAGAGTTTTTTCTTCTCTATCGCGTCTGCAAAAAGATGCTCAGTCTTCAGGTGGCTCAACTCTTCCAGTAAGACCGGCCACAATGTGGGTTCGGTTCAAAGAAATATGTGTCAGAAATTGAATCGATTGGTATTTTGCTGCAATGTGTGACTCCGGTTCCACACAGACGTGGGACCCATCAACAATAGTAAAAAATTGCTACTCATCCTTTCGTTGCATGTTGTGTACACTAGGCTATTGCTTTCAAGGTCGCATGCCGGTGAGAGAAAACATTCAATTGATGGAAACAAGTTGGAACCGAACCAACATGTTGGTTCGCTTCTCCTTGTCAGAGCAATTGAACCGATGTGTGCAATGTGTAGAACCGGTTCCTAGCCCATTTTGATTCGCTTTTCCACCACGTTGTGGCTGGTCTAAATGCACGAGGCTGGTCTGCATCGAAGAGATAAGCCGGGGAATAGATAGCAAGGGGTTGTAATTTTTTATTTACGAAACACAGTACAACACAGATGCTCACATACACGTGTACACACTCACTTATATAAACGCACGCACGAACACCCTACTCCTATGTGCACCTCCGAAAGACTGAGCCGGCCGTCGGGTCTTGAGATTGACGAAGTCGCCAAATACGCCTCGTCGAAAGGAACGTCGCCTCCCACTGAAAAATATTCCACCTAAATGAGAAATATCAATGTTAAATCTCAAGTACGTGTTGTAATTATTGATTAAGTACGTGCGGGAGTTGGACAAGGAAACGGTATAAGATGCGATGCCTGTCCGATTCCAACTCCAACACAACACAACACAACAAGAGGAGTATGTATGTCAAGGTATAAAGTTCGGCATATGCCAACGTGATGGCTAGAATGGGTGGAGCCTAACAGGTTGCGTTGCGACGATGCTCGCTCGGGATTGGGCACGAGCAAGATGTTCACGATGACACCAAGACGTACCCAGGTCCGGGGCCCTCGTGAGGAGGTAACACCCCTACTCCTGCCTGATCTGTATATGTGAGATCACAGGGAATACAATGGTGCTCCTTGAGCTGTGTTGGGGCTCAGTCTCTTGGGAGAGAGGAGCTATGCTATGAGTGCTGGGATCAATGGATCGACCCCCTTCCATGGGGTGCCCGGCTCTCCTTATATAGGACGGGGAGCCGGTTACAAAGAGTGGTCCGGCATGCCGTCATGTCGGGATGTGGGCAGGGCCCGAGCCAACGGCCACCCACAGTGTCGGGTACTGTGGGCGAGGTCAGCCACGCCGGTCTTCGGTATGGACGGCGCCTTTCTGTCTTGTCACGCCGTCCCATCGGCATAGACGACTGACCACTGTTGATGATGCGCTGCATACTGTTCCCTGTGGCTGGCGTCACGTAGTTGACGACAGGGAGTCAGGGGACGTGCGCGCCCATGCGGCCTTGTCTCCTTGTCTTCTTCCTGTCGGAGGGATCCGAGGCGCTGCCCAGCGCGGTGACGGCTAGCCGGTGCTAGCATGCCGCAAGGCGGCTGGACGACTGCTTTTGTCTTGTTTTGTAGGCCCGGTTTTTATATCTCGGACAGTAGCCCCCAAGCTCGGGGAGGCATCGACGAAGGCACGACTAGAAGCCTGCGGGAGCTCCTAAGCACTTGTCGGGCTTTTGTCGGAATAGCTGAGTCGACCCAACGTTCCGGAAGCCGGAGTCGGCATCGTACGCCGGCTCCGGTCCTCGGTCTGTCTTGAGCGCTCCACGGCTGACGTCAGGGATGACGCGAGCCATGTGGCGCGGCGCAGCGCGCCCCTTCGGTTCCCATGCGGGATCTTTCGTGGCAACCGCACGGAGAGTGGGATCCTTTGCGCCAACTGCCCATTGAGTGGGGTAACTACTAGCCGTTACCGCCTGCGTGGCGATCGTGGGCGTCAGTTGCAAGCGACGTGGCGCAACCTGCGGGGGCGGCCGTTTCACCTCCCCTCCCTTTAAATAATCACCGCCGGGGAGAGGGGAAAGTTACTGCTCATTTCTCTTCTCTTCATTTGCTTCATCTTCTTCCTCGCGCACTTCCCCCTCGCACGCACCAAGCATAGGGCACAGACACTCGCTGCCGGCAACTGCAGAGAAGAACTCGGCGGCGATGTCGGAGAGAGGCTCGTGGGGCCGGTCGACGGCGACGGAGGCGGACATGCGGCGGCTCCGGAAGTACGGCTTGATGCCGTCGAGCGAGTTTCTGGAGTATCGCCTCCTCGGGCCGGAGGAGATGGAGCCGCGGCCGCGGACGGGAGAGTGAATCTGCTTCGTGCACCACATTGAGCATGGTTTCGGGCTTCCTGTCAGCCCGTTCGTGCGCTCCTTTCTTCAATTCTTTGGCCTCCAAATGCATCATTTGGGGGCCAACTCGGTGATGTCCCTCTCCTACCTCACCTCGCTCTGCGAGGCCTACTTCGGCGTGTGGCCGACGGTGGAGATTTTCGCGACTTCTTTTACCTCAAGGCGCAGAATAGGGCAGGCGGCGATTTGGTGCACTGCGGGACGGCGGCGATCTCCTGGCGCAAGAGCGACATACCCGAGCTCGCCACGCTCGAGTCCGCCCGGAAGTGGCAGCACTCCTGGTTCTACGTCAAGAACAAGACGAGCCGGGACGTCATCCGGCTGCCAGCGTACTGCGCGGCGACCCGCCGCAGACCAACTGAAACGCACCGCGAGCCGCCGTCCACCTGGAGCGCGCCCGGTTCCAGAAGCGGCTACAACGGCTGGTCGACAATGAATTGACCTGCCGCGACTTGGCGCTGGCATGGATATCACAGCGGATCGTTCCGCTGCAGGAGCGGGCACAGAAGATGTGCTTCATCTCGAGGCCCCGCGACCCGACGCGGGTTTCCAAGGGAAACCTCGCGCCCAAGGTGCTGACGGGCAGGCTATATGCCATAGCCAACATCTCTGCGGAAGAGGGCTGGTCGTACAGCCTGGCGCCGTACTGCCGCAAGGATCCGGCACCCCAGGTAAACTGCTCCCTTCCTTCTGCCTTCATCATGCCGCATTCCCGGCTGACCGTCTCCCGGTTCGCAGGAGTTTGACTGCCAGGCTGAGGAGGACGGCGACGAACTCGCGTTCGATGCAGACTTGCCCGCCCAAGGAGGGTGTCGGGGAGAGCGAGGAAGCGGACGCCGGGGTCGCGGGTGCGGACGACGTTCCCGAAATGGGTGACGCCGCGATGACGTACAGCGACGCCGAGCTGGGCGGCCACGCCGTGGAGCAATCGAGCCACGCTAGCGACGGCGGGGGCGGATTCGGGTAAGTACTTCACCAAGCCCGACATACGTGAGTGGTCAGACGATGGAAGCGCTAAGATGGATCTCGTATCTGATGGAAGCACCCCCGGTCGCGAAGAAGCGCGCCCTCACCCGGCAACGGAGGCCGGTCAACCGCCCAACGGCTCCTGGGTAAGTCTTCCGGCATGCCGCGCCACGGCTGGCGTAGCTTTATCTTTATGCCTGTGTGTTTTTGCTCTTCTTCGTCCTTGCGCGTGCAGGCCTGAGGAAGCCCTGCCCTCCACCAGCGTGGTGAGCCACTACCCGCTGCCAAGCCATGACGCGGAGGTGAACTCCGAGCCGACCCACGCTCCGACTCCATTGCCGGAGGAATTCGTCCGCGCCGAGCTGGGGACCGGCGATGGAGAAGGAGCGGACGACGCGCGGCCTAGGTATCCTGCTCTGCAGACGGGTGTACCGGAGCCGATGGTGGTGGGCGGTGCCGCCGCGGCCCAGGAGACCGCGGCAGCTACGGAGGCGCCGACGGGTGGCGAGGCGCCGATACAGCCGGTGCTGGAAACGGCAGCGTCAACTGAGCGCGCCATGGTGGTGACGACGCCGGCGGAGACGGAGGAAATCCGTGAGAACCAGGCCGCGACTCCGCCTCCTAGTCAAGCCATGGTGCCGAGCTCGCTGGTGATGCAGGACCGCCAGCCAGCGGATCTGGTAGAGGTCATGCGCGGGATGTCAAAGGCCTTCGACATCAGGGCAACGGGATGCCGCCTTCTTCAGGAGTCGGTGGAGGTAAGCCGCGTGTCGGTATGTCGGGGAGGATTGCCTCTTCCCTTGCTTGATTCATGTTTTTATTTTCTCTGCTAGGCGGCGCGGGCGACGGCGACGCGGAACCGGGAGCTCGAGGCCGAGATGTGGACCCTCAAGAAGGAGCTCGAGGACGCGAAGCGTGAGTGCCCAGCTGACTTCGTTTATCTCTTGCGGTTTTTCTTCTTTCTTCTCTCTTCTTTCTTCTTTCTTCGCCGCTGACTGGCGCGGCCTGCGCCGGTAGGGCGGCTGGGAGAAATCCCGTTCCTGGAGTAGAAATTGAGGAATTCCCTCCCTGCAGCCACGATGGCGAAGCTCCTTGATGCCAAGAAAAAGGAGTTCGAGGACAAGACGCGCGACCTCCGCCTGCGCGCCGAGCGGGCCGACGGGTTCAAGGCCGAGGCGGAGAAACTCCGGCAGAGCAACGTCGACCGCCAGAAGGAGTTTGACAAGCTCGCTGGCTGGAACGCGACCTTGACGACGCAGCTCGAGGACACGAAGAAAGACAAGGACGACGCCGTCGGCCGGCTGGCCGCCAAGGCAGAGGCCTTCGACATCCGTGAGAAGGCTCTAGAGAAAGAGCGCGCGGATCACTCCGAGATCTAGAAGTGCCTCGAGGGCCGCCAGAGGGAAATGGACGAGCTCCTGACACGGCTCAACGCGGCCATCAACAGTGAGTTCCTCCCTTGGCTTTTCCTTTGATTGTCCTCTTGCTTCTTTCTTGACTCGGCTTTCTTCTTCTTGCTTCAGAGTTCTATACGGACCTCGAGTAGGCAGCGCCTGTCGGGATGATGGAGGATAAGCTCGCCACCCTTGTCACGCTGGCCAATGCTTTGAACGAGGCCGGCGAGGCAGTCTGCGGCATGGTGTGGCAGGGGCAGCAGATCAGCACTGCTGCTGAGGTCGCAACCCTGCTGGCCGGCGTGCCGACAGCTCTAGAGTCCTTCCAGGACACCGCGGCTCGCGGGGGATCGAGGTCGACTTCGACGATATCTGCGCCTTCGTGCCAGAGAAGAAAAAGGATGGCGCGGACGCTGCTGCCTCCGAGTCCACGACGGCAAGCGGCCAGACCTATGGGCCTGCGAAGGCCGCCGAGGCGGGCCCGGAGCCATCCAAGGTCGCCGACCCTGCAGCGTGAACTTGATCCCCGGGATGCCAGGCGTACTTGTATATATTTCTGCTGTCGGTGAAATGCTTGTGGCTTTTGCCTGTTGAACCTCTATGCGGGCTTCGTCCCTGCTAAGTTGTCATTTGCTTTTCCTGCAATTTTTTTTTGTGTTGCCTTCTTTTGATTTTGCACTGGTGACGGCTTGCTCACCGGGTTCCCCCAGCCCCCGAGTTTCGGGTTGGCTTTCTGCAGGGAAGCCGGGACGGAACTCTGTTGCCTTTGTTTTTTCTTGCGGCGTTTCTTTGTCGGGTTCCCCCAGCCCCCGAGTTTCGGGTTGGCTTTCTGCAGGGAAGCCAGGACGGAACTCTGTTGCCTTTGTTTTTTCTTGCGGCGTTTCTTTGCCGGGTTCCGGTTGACGGGCGGAACGCCGTGTTGTGGGTAGCTGGCCCTCGGGTTACAAGAAGTGGGCAGCCGACGCGGAGTCGGGTATCTTTCCCTTGACTCGGCGAAAGTTTGCCACACGTAAGCATTGCCATTAGTAGCACGGGAGTAAACACATGGGTACGATGCGAAAGTTCCGGGTTGCAAACACAGAAAACGATCCGCCCCTGGCCAGGTACTCAACCTTTTCGTGTGAGCTGAGCCGTCCAGGAGCAGGCTCTTCTCAACCGAGCTGCCGGCTTGCGGTTTGCGGTCGGAACCGAAGGGATGCCGGGATGCAAGGGGCACAATACTGTAGTCGGGCAGCCGAGTTTGGGACGTGCCACGGGTCGGCAGCCGGTCTTTCCTTAGGTATTTTTCATGTGTACGCGACCTCGGGCTTTTGCTCTTGCCAGCCGAACTTTGCGGCTGGAACCGAAGAGTGGGTCTCCGGCGTGCTGTGCCACGATACTAAACCTGACCTAAGAAAAAGTAGGCAGCAGACGACCGAGCCCCCGGGTTACGACGTCGGGGTGTCAGCCACCGAGCCCCCGAGTTACGATGTCGGGAGGCTGGCAAGCGATAAACAGGGGTGACACAAAACATGAACTGATGCAGAGCGGCCAGCCCCGGGGCGTGATCCGAGGCTGCCTTTCATTCATTGATAACTTGGATACAAGGTTCAAATGAAGCCTACTACCCGCATGGGTAGCTACACACCCATGCGTTATACGGAGATGCAAGCCGTATATACCTGTTTTGGATTGATATTGTAGTAGAGTAGGGATTTTTGGTGTACAAAACTGGTTTCGGAATTTCAAAAAAAATATTTTTTGGTCCAACAGGTATATACGGCTTACATCAGCGTATAATGGCATGGTGTGTAGCTACCCATGCGGGTAGCAAATCGCCTCTCTACAAGGTTATGTACAACTTACACCTAAGTTTAGAAGGGGCGGAGGAGATTGGCATTCCATGGCCTCTCCGTTTCCTCGCCAGATGTGTCCTTCATGTTCTTCCTTGGCTTGCATGCGTCTACGAGGTAGTACGCATCATTAAGGAGCACCATACTTATGATGAAGGGTCCCTCCCCATGGCGGGGATAGCTTATGCATGCCTTTCCTATCTTGGATAAGGCGCAGAACAAGGTCACCCTCGCAGAACGCGATTGGGCGGATACGCTTGTTGTGGTACCGGCGCAGATGCTGCTGGTATATTGCCGATCTTGACAGGGCTAGCTCACGCTCCTCCTCCAAGAGGTCTACGCCATCTTCTCGAGCTTCTTTTGCCTCTGTCTCGGTGAAGAGGGCGACTCGCGGGGAGTCGTGCTCTATGTCTATTGGGAGGACTGCTTCTGCTCCAAAGATGAGGAAGAATGGCGTGTAGCCGGTTGACTGATTTGGCATCATGCGCAGGCTCCAAAGGACGGATGGTAGCTCGTCGAGCCAGCATCCGGAGCTCGGTGCAACGGTTCCTCAAGACGGGGTCGGATCCCTGCTAGGATGAGCCTGTTTGTTCTCTCCACCTGGCCGTGGGCCTGCGGGTGGGCGACGGACGTGACGTCGAGCCGGATCCCCCGTTTGCCGCAATAGCCCGCGAAGACGCCCTTGGCGAAGTTCGTGCCATTGTCCGTGATGATGTTGTGCGGGTACCCGTACCGGTTGATGATGTCCTCGAAGAAGGAGGTGGTCGAGTAGCCGTCTAGCCGCTTGATGGCCTTGACCTCGATCCACTTGGTGAACTTGTCCACCGCGATGAGGAGATGAGTGAGGCCATTGCGGGCTGTTCTGAAGGGACTGACCATGTCAAGTCCCCACACGGCAAAGGGCCATGTGATGGGGATGTTCTTCAGGGCCGACGCCGGTTGGTGCTGCTGAGCTCAAAAAAGTTGGCAGCCTTTGCACTTGCGGACGATCTGCTCCGCGTCGGAAAGCGCGGTGGGCCAGTAGAAACCATGATGCAGCGCTTTGGCTGCTATGGCCCTCGATGATGCGTGGTGGCCGCACTCGCCTTGATGGATGTCGGTGAGGAGGTCGCGCCCTTCTTCCGGCTCGATGCAGCGCAGGAAAACGCAAGAGACGCTGCGCTTGTAGAGCTCATTGCTGATGATCGTGTAGGCTTTGGAGCGGCACACGATTTGACTGGCCGAGACCTCGTCTCGTGGCTGCTCGTCCTTGACGATGTAGTCGACTAGCAGACTGGCCCAAGATGGCACCTCCCGGATGGCGAAGACGTTCTCTATTGTCGGTTGGCCGTCTCCCCGGACCTCGGTGTCGGACGTCGGATCGCCAGCCCCCGAGCCCCCGGGACTGGATGGCGGGGTCGGCTTGCAGACCCTGGTCTTCTTGGCGCCAGCCCCCAGGTTCTTGGAACCGGATGTCGACGCCAGAGCCCCCATCTCCGGCACAAAGATGGACTCGGAGTCAGGTGACGGCATGATGGAGGGGCGGCGAAGGTGCTCGAGCGAGATGTCGGGCGGGATGTCCTGCCTGGTAGAGCCGATCCATGCCAGGGCGTCCGCAGCTTCATTGTGAGTGCGGGGGGTGTGGTGGAACTCGCAGCCCTCGAAGTTGCCACTGATCTGCTGCACAAGAAAATGGTAAGAGGCCATGTTGGCGTCTTGGCGTCCCATATTCCCGACACCTGCTGCACGACGAGGTCCGAGTCCCCGGGGCACAGGACCCGGCGGATGTTCATTGCCTTGGCAAGCCGGAGGCCGTGGACGACGGCCACATACTCGGCGACGTTGTTGGAGGCGGTGAAGTGGACCTGCAGCACATACTCAAGCTTGTCCCCCTTGGGGGAGGTGAAGACGATGCCGGCCCCAAGCCCCCGAGCATCTTGGAGCCGTCGAAGTGCATGAGCCAGTGGGTGGGGTCGGGAGCGGGTGGCAGGTACTGCGTATCGACCCTATCGGCAAAGAACTCAGCGAGGAACTGGGTCTTGATGGCGTTGCACGGCTCGTAGTGGATGGTGTGGTCAGCCAGGGTGATGGCCCACTTCGCTATCCGGCCAGCGGCGTCCCAATTGCCCATGATCTCGGAAAGTGGCGCAGAGCTCACCACCGTGATGACATGCTCCTGGAAGTAGTGCTTGAGCTTCTTGGCGGCTAGGAGCACGCCGTATGCCATCTTCTGGTAGTGCGGGTAGTTTTGCTTGGAGGTAGAGAGCACCTCACTCAAGTAGTAGATGGGCCGTTGGACAAGGCCGGCCTTTCCTTCCTCGGGGCATTCCACCACGAGAACGACGCTGACGACACGGTTGGTCGCGGCGATGTACTTCAGCATCGGCTCCCGGGATGCCGGGGGAGCCAGCACAGGCGCTGTGGATAGCGCCTCCTTGAGAGCCCGGAACGCGGTGTCGGCTTCCGGGGTCCAGGTGAACTTGTTCGTCTTCCGGAGGAGAGCGTATAGAGGCAGCGCCTTCTCGCCGAGCCGGCTGACGAAGCGGCTGAGCGACGCCAGGCAGCCGGCGAATTTCTGCATGTCGCGAAGATTGGTCGGCGGCTGCATGCACTCGATGGCGACGATCTTGTCCGGGTTGGCCTCGATGCCACGTGCCGACACCAGGTAGCCGAGCAGCTGGACAGCCGGGACGCCGAAAGTGCATTTGCCCGGGTTCAGCTTGATCTTGTAGCGCCGGAGGTTGGCGAATGTCTCCTTGAGGTCGCCAAGGAGGGTGCCCCGCTCCCTGTCTTGACGACGATGTCGTCCACTTAGGCGTGCACGTTGCGCCCAATTTGCTCGTGCAAGCACTTCTGCATGCAGCGCTGGTAGGTGGCGCCGGCGTTCTTCAGACCGAAGGACATGACCTTGTAGCAGAAGGCCCCGTAGGGGGTGATGAAGGACGTCTTGAGCTGGTCCACCGGATTCAGCATGATCTGATTGTAGCCCGAGCAAGCGTCAAGGAGAGACAGCAGCTCGCACCCGGTAGTCGAGTCGATGACTTGGTCAATGCGGGGCAGGGCGAACGGGTCCTTGGGGCATGCCTTGTTCAGGCTCATGTAGTCGATACACATGCGCCACTTGTTGCCCTTCTTCACCACCATGACTGGATTGGCCAGCCACTCAGGGTGGTACACTTCCATGATGAACCCGGCCTTGAGGAGCCGGGCAATCTCTTCCCCGATTGCCTTTCTTCTTTTCTCCGGGAAACGGCGGAGGGGTTGTCGCACCGGCTTGGCGTCCGGTCTCACATGTAGAGAGTGCTCAGCCAACTCCCTCGGGACACCTGGCATGTCTCTTGGATGCAATCCCAAGATGTCCCGATTCTCACGGAGGAAGTCAACGAGCTCGCTTTCCTATTTGTCACTGAGGCCGGAGCCGACAGTTACGGTCCTCTCCGGGTGTGCGGGGTCCAGCAGGATCTGCCTGGTGCCCCTGGCCGGCTGGAAGGTGTGCTCGCCAGCAGACTTCTTGGACACGGGGAGTTCAGCCGGCTCGGCGGCAACCTTGCGCTTGAGCTCGTTGAGCTCGGCGTGCACAATCAGGGTCTCTGCCATCTTCGCTCTGTCAGTAGAGCAGGCGATGGAGCGGCGGTAGTCGCCAGAAATGGTGATGATGCCCTTCTCCCCCGAGATTTTCATCTTGAGGCAGGCGTAATGGGGTACCGCCATGAATTTTGCGAGCGCGGGGTGCCCGAGTATCGCGTGATACGCGCTCTTGTGGTCCACCTCCTCGAACCAGATGGGCTCGCGGCGGAAGTTCTCCTTCGTGCCGAACATCACGTCCAGCCAGATCTGGCCCATGGGAGAGCACGAGGTTCTCGGCACGATGCCGTGGAAGGTCGTCGTGCTCAGCTTCAGGTGATGTGGTTTGATGCCCAACCTCTCCGCCGTGTCGCGGTAGAGGATGTTGATGCTGTTGCCGCCGTCGATGAGGACGCGAGAGAAGATGGCCGCGCAGCTGTCGGAGATGATGGTCGGGTCCAGGACTAGGGCGTAGTTGCCGGGTCGTGGCATGACCTTGGGGTGGTCCTCCCGCCCCCACGTGATGGGCTGCTCAGACCAATACATGTACTGAGGGACGGGAGGAACGGTGGCGTTTACCTCGGTGTGCCGGGCGCGCAGAGTGTGCTTGTCGCCGCGCTCACTGGTGTAGATGACGTAGGCGGAGTCATGCTGCTGGAAGTCGTTGCGTGGCCCATTGTCGGCTCCGGGAGCCGGAGAACAGCGGTTGTCCCGACGGTCGTCTCGTCGATCGTCGCGCCAGTCATCGCGGCGATCACCACGACCATCGCGGTCGTTACGGCCTCCGCCAGCCGGAGCTCGGGGTGGCGGGGGCGGCAGGCCATCGTTCCGGCCGATGCGGGCGGTCCAGGAAAACTGCCGCGTGGTGTGGTTCGCCGGCTTGCCGTTGAAGGTGTGGTACTTGCAGGGCATGTCCATCATGGCCTCGAAGGTGTACTTGGTGCCAGTCCAGCTTCGACGTCCCGACCTCATGCGGCCCTGGTCGCCTCCCGAGGTCGCACCACACTCTTCACCTAGAGCGACGAATTAGGAATCGCGCCGTCCTTCGGAGAAATTACCCTTCCTCTTGTAGCGGTCGTCGCGCCGGGCGTCGGCGTGCCGCCTCAAGGAGCTGACATCGTCGTCCCGTCACGGGGTCGGGTCCTTCTTCTTCGCATCGCGGGGAGTCGGCTTGGGCGTGTCGTCTGGCTGAGTTGGCTCCTTCATCTCGGCGTCGACGGTGGCGTACTTCTCGGCGATGCTCAGGAGCTTGGCCATGGTCTTGGGCTCCTTACGCAGCAACTTGTGCCTGAGCATAGTGTCGCTGCGGCAGCCGTCCGTGAAGAAACAGACATCCTCGTGTTCTTCGATCCCCTCGCAAGCGTTGCGCTTCTTGGACCAGCGGGTAAGATACTCGCGGTCCAACTCGGTTTTGCTCTGGACGCAGAGCTGAAGATCATGTGCGCGTCCGGGACGCCGGTACGTGATGTTGAAGTTACGGAGGAAAACCTCCTCGAAGTCCAGCCATGAGTTGACACTTTCCGCTGGGAGGCTATCCAGCCAAGTTCGCGCCGTGCCCTGCAGCATGAGCGGGACGTAACGCACGACGACGCGTTTGTTGCCTCCCGCGATGTCGACGGCGATGAGGTAGTCGGTGAGCCAGTTTGCGGGCTTGGCGACGCCGTCATACTTGGGCGTCTCGCGGGTGAGATGGAAACGGCCCGGGAATGGCTCCTTCCGGATCCGCGGGCCGAAACATTCGTGGCCGGCGGCGTCCTCCTCCTCGAGGGCGCGGGAGAGCTGCAGGGATTAGATGCGGCCGTGCAAGTCGCCGTTGGCCTTTGGCCCGAGAGGACCAAGCCAGGCGCTCACCGGGCCCTTGCTGCCGTCTTGGGTTGGGGCCTGGTCATCCTTTCGCTTGCCGCCCCGCGGGCCGGCGGCGTCGCGGTTAGCGCGGCTTGCCTCCTGCTGCGGGCGCTTGGCCCCGCCAGAGCCTGCGCTCATCTCGCTATCGGAGGAGTCGCCTTGCTGGCAGTTAGCGGCGACGATGAGTTGCTGGACGTGCTTGGTCTGGGCGAGCAGCGCAGCACCTTCCAGGCCGTTGAAGCCGAGAATCGCAGCCTCCGCCGCGCGCATGTTCTGGGCGGGCGTGCTGTACACGGTGCGACCACTTCGACTTCCAGCATCCCGTCGTTGTGGAAGCGTTCGCCGAGGGCCCGGCCTCGAGCGCGAACCTCGTCGAGTCGGCTGGGACGCGTGCCTGCAGGGGTGCCGCGGTAGACGGACTCGTACTCGCGCATGGTGTCGAGCAGGAGACGCTGAGAGTTAGCGACGTTCAAGGCGTCGTTGGCGATGCGCTGGCGCTGAGCCTCCAGCTCGGCGGCAGCGGCGGCCAGGTCGGCGCTGAGCTGGACCAGGCGGAGGAGGCCGTGGATGGCCGCCTCGAGGGTGCTGAGGTACAGAAGGACCTCCGTGCTCCGTGGCCCTGCGTCCGTCTGAGCGCGCGCGTCGGTGTCCTCGCCGCTTGCGACGGTGGTCATGTAGATCTCCGCGTGGGCGCGGGGAGCTGCAGCAGCAACAGAGCCGTGCTCGATGGACAGACCGTCCGAGCAAGGGAGTACGACGGAGGGGTACTCACAAGGCATGACGGCGACGAAGACGCAGTGGTCGCCGAAGTGGATGATGGAGCCTCCTGCGGGCAGAGGCCTATCCGCGAAGCACGCGGCGTTGTCCACGACGCAGTCAAATGCGCCGAGCGTCAGGATGAGGCCTGACACGACGCGCTGGCCTAAAGTGGTGGTTGGTCCCGAGCGGAACGTAACTCTGGCCACCGCGTTAGGCCCCACGGTGGGCGCCAAATGTCGAGGTATAAAGTTCAGCATATGCAAACGGGATGGCTAGAATGGGTGGAGCCTACCAGGTTGTGTTGCGACGGTGCTCGCTCGGGATTGGGCACGAGCAAGATGTTCACGGTGACACCAAGACGTACCCAGGTTCGGGGCCTTCGTGAGGAGGTAACACCCCAACTCCTGCCTGATCTATATATGGGAGATCACATGGAATACAATGGTGCTCCTTGAGCTGTGTTGGGGCTCAGTCTCTTGGGAGAGAGGAGCTATGCTATGAGTGCTGGGATCAATGGATCGACCCCCTTCCATGGGGTGCCCGGCTCTCCTTATATAGGACGAGGAGCAGGTTACAAAGAGTGGTCCGGCATGCCGTCATGCCGGGATGTGGGCGGGGCCCGAGCCAACGGCCACCCACAGTGCCGGGTACTGTGGGCGAGGTTAGCCACACCGGTCTTCGGTATGGACGGCGCCTTTTTGTCTTGTCACGCCGTCCTATCGGCATGGACGGCTGGCCACTGTTGATGACGCGCCGCGTACTGTTCCCTGTGGCTGGCGTCACATAGTTGACGACGGGGAGTCAGGGGACGTGCGCGCCCATGCGGCCTTGTCTCCTTGTCTTCTTCCTGTCGGAGGGATCCGAGGCGCTGCCCAGCGCGGTGACGGCCAGCCGGTGCCGGCATGCCGCAAGGCGGCATGACGGCTGCTTTTGTATTGTTTTTTAGGCCAGGGTTTCATATCCCGGACAATGTATGTGCCTACCACCTCGATCGATCATGCACATGCGATCGAGGGGATCGGTGGAAGGGACGCTGCTCCCGGACGACGTCGTCCACGAGATCTTCCAACGCGTGCCCACCGACGCCGCCGCCTTGTTCCAACGTTGTCGCTGACCGCTCCTTCCTCCGGCATCACTGGCTGGAGAATGCGTGCCATCCGTCTTCCCTTCTCGGCTTCTTCAACAGGTCCCATGATGATCAGGAGCCGCACATTTTCTTCCCAGTATTACCGGGATCAGTGTTCGGCGCTCGTCACCGTTCCCTCCCCTCCTTTGTCTCTGGCGCACCGGACGACATCTTTAACGACGCGGTGCCTCCTCCTCGTGCGCCTCGCCGTCGGGGGCTTCTCTAGCGATTCTCTCCACCTTGCCGTATGTGACATTCTCACGGGAACTTGCGACGTACTCCCCCAGTGATGACGTGAAAACACACGCTCGTTGGGAGACCACAAGAGGAAGGTATGAATTAGTGCAGCATCAATTTTTCCTTGTAATCTATCAAGGTTATCGAACCAGTAGGAGGTGGAAGAGTTTCAACACGGTGTCAATCTCTTCTGACGCTTGTAAATTAACGTGGACCTGCATACAAACAATCAAACTATTTTGCCCCAACGAAATAGGAAGGTTGTCAATCTCCCCGGCTTGCTGAATACAAAGGATTAAACGTATGGTATGGAGAATAAATATAAATGCAAAAAGGAACAGCGAACAAGTGATTGTAGAGCGTGGTGAAAACGGTGGTCTTATCAGTGTAAAAGAATGGACCGAGATCCAAAGTTCACTAGTGGTGTCTCTCCATAAAAGATAGCATGCATGTTGGGTAAACAAATTAGCAATTGACAAATGGCAAGAGCATGACAATGCATATTATGACAAGATGTTCAACGTAGTATTTATTGGGCATTACAATATTTTACATAGACCGCTTACCAGCTGCATCTATGACTAATAATCCACTCCCGAGATAACATCCGTGTCTCTCGCAAGTATTAAGTTGCAAGCAACGGATAATTACATTAAGCATGGTGTGTAATGTAAACAATGCATGAGACATATAAGCAACGCATATAAGTAAATCAAAGTTATTTTCTCCCTATTGGCAACATCACATCCATAACCTTAGTCGTTTCTGTTGCTCGAGCCGAGGCATGAATCCACTATCTAGCATAAATATTCACTCTTGGAGACACTAGCATCTACTTGGGTAAATCATCTACTAGCATCGGAGAGCATGCAAGAATATAAATAAAACAATAGATAAACAACTTGATCATAACTTCACAATTCATCGGATCCCAGTAAACACAACATGTAGCATTACAATAAGATGATCTTGATCATGTTAGGCAGCTCACAAGATCTAAACATGATAGTACAAAGTGGAGAGACAACCATCTAGCTACTGCTATGGACCCGTAGTCCAAGGATGAGCTACTCACGCATCTGTCCGGAGGCGGGCATGGTGGTGTAGATCACTCCGGCGATGATCTTCTCCTCCGGCAGGGTGCCGGGAAGAGTTTCAAAACCCTCCCGAACTAGGGTTGACGACAGCGACGGCGACGGAACTTTTCGTGGAATAATGCTCGGTTATTTAGGGTTTTCGGGAAGAGGAGAATATATAGGCGAAAGGGCGGCGCGCCTCCAGGTGGGGCCGCGCCCAGGTGTCGTCTGGCCCCCGGGGCGCCTCTTCGATCGCCCTTTGGACTTCGTCCTCGTGTCGGTGTAAAACTCCACCTCGTTGATTTTCTTCCAATTCTGAGAATATTTTCTGACTAGTTTTTCTGAAACAAAAAGACAGCAGAAAACAGGACAATGAGCTACTCAAGAACCTTCTTCAAGGTGCTAGCCATGGTCATCCACGGCGACGATGAGGACTGTGACCTCTATACTTTTTTGTCCTCCAAGCCTAACTGGAGCGAACCGAGAGAGTGTTTCGATCAAGCCTGGCTGCGCGACGCTTTCGATCTCCGGATTCTACTCAATATGAACAGCGTCATTGTATCTCGTGGCATGACATACTGGCTTGGGTCATACTCGGCGGAGCAATGGAGATTGCGGCCTTATTTCACCTTTGGCATCGACGTCAATACCAGCCAAATCTCCATAACCGAGCTCTCCATCCCCGCGAACTAACTCGCCGCAATCAGCCACTTTGGACTAATGCTTAGCGTTGCCGTTGACGGAAAGCTCTCACTGTTCCACTTGCAACAGGATGGTCTCCGACTAAACAAGTGGACACAGGGAGATGATGGAGTGTGGCTCCGCACTAGAGTGGTTGAGCTAAAACCACCCGAGCAGGCGGAGTGGGATCCTATTTTTTTTTTTACTAAACTACTTGTATTCAAACTCAAACAACCATACAGATACGGATACAAGCAGAATACAGGACGAATACGTCGGCAGACGCAGCTGCAACAACCTTACATAAAAGACCTGAAAAACCAGAATAACACAAAGAACCCCAAGGTCTTTCTTCAACCTCACGACCACGGAGCTGGAAAACTTCAGGACGAAACCGCCGACGGAGACCAGCCCGTCGCTTCCAAGGTCGCTCCACGGCGCAGAAACAGCTTCTTGCCATCCGGCGTTGATGAACCGCAATATCGTCTAGCTCGAAGCAGCCAGAACTCAAGACGGAGAAGGAGCATCGGTCGGGGACCTGCCCCAAGCTTTCTCTGCGCCAGATCCAGGCCAGCGGCACTCCACCTCAGAAGAGGCAGCCGAATCCCTCTCCTTTCTTCCCCACATACCTGCAGCAGCGACGACGAAGCAGCAACTCCCACCACGCCGACACCTCCCCTCGCCACCACGGCCGGCCAGTGATGTCGAAGTAGCAGAGCACCATCGTATTCTTCCAAATCCTCTGCTCCTGTACCGGCAACCAAGCCACCCGAACAGATCTGGAGCCCAGTCACCCAACCCCCAGATCCTCCGCACCAGAGCCAGAGCCTACTCTGCTGCAACGAAGCAAAGAACAGGGGACAAAAGATCCCGCCACCTGCCGACCGCCTCGCAACGCCGGCCAGGTTGGGAGCACCACCGCTCACCAGATCTAGAGATCCGTGAGCACCCATTAGCCGCAGCTCGCCGACACCGCCTACGACGGTATCGGGAAGGAGATCGAGCTCCGGCACCCTTATTCCCCACCAGCAGCACCTCCCTCCCCCTCACGGTGGCACCACCAGGGACTCCTATCCTGCTATCTACACGCCGGAGACACAGAGACGAGGTTCCGCCCCCCTCCCGCCGCCGAAACGGCGGACGGAGAGGAGAGGAACCACCGCCCTGGCCGGCAACGGAAACGAGAACCGAGACCTCCTCCCTTTTCGCCTCCTGTGAACTGTAGCAAGGGGAAAAGGGAGGAGACAGGATTTTTGGTTTGATTTGTTTCCAGCGGTTGTAGTGGGATCCTATTAAGGTATCCATGTTGTCGGGAGAAAAGAGCGGCGCCTTATTTATGGCCGATTTGTCGGGACTTGTGCACAAGATCGATCCAGAGACAGGAGTTATGGAGGATGTGACGACGGAGATGTTTCAAGATAGCTTAGTTTACATGGCGGTGCCCATCGAGATGGATTGGTCATCCTTGTTCATGTCACGCCTAGCGAAAAGATGATAGCATGACTAGAATTGTATTTCATAGCTTTCCTCAACTGACAGGAGATGAATTAACTCGTGTTTCTACTACTAGCTAGCTAGCACTATATATCTCAAGAAAATCGCGTATGTTTGACTCCGCGACCAATTAAGCTTGCAAGAATATAATATGTACGGTGCCACTAAACAATATTATTCCTCTAACATCAAGCTAATAAACTGATGTTCCGCGATACATCTCCTAGAATAGATTCATCCAACAAAATGCAGAAAGAAATGTAGAAGAGTGCGAGCTGGAGATGGAAAAGAAAACGGGAATCCAACTCAAACATGAGCGCGAGAAGATGGCCCGCTACATATATTAGCAATGTTGTGCAATGCATGTTTTATTTACAATATGTAGCACATGTAATACTAGCGATCACGGTTCCACTCAGGCTGAATAGATATATCATGTCATCGCCATGTACGATGTGAATGCCATGTATGTACCAGGATGGGTTTCAACATGGCTTGCATGATCAAAGTATGGCCCATTTTTTATCTATCTGAATGAGAGCAAAAAGGTGTGTTCGGAATTCAGTCATATGCCACTTTACCCTACCAATTTATTACGCATGAACAATGTCTGGGCCAAAAGAAATCGGTCTCGAACCAAACAGTGCTCACAACATGGCTCGGAAAAGAATCCGTCGACATGCCAAATGCCGGCAGTTAACACCAATCCAAATGGTAGCCAAATCGCTGAGCATTGCAAAACCTGGTGCGGTCTGCAGGGACTCGCAACAAAGTATTGGATGAGTTGATGTCCATAATCATGTTGACCACAAGGAAACAAACAATGTAATTTGTTTGCTTACCTGACCAACTGACCAGTGTATGAAGAGTCCATAAAAGAGCCAAGAAAATCAGCTGTGCACAAAGATCAATATGATCATGTATTAACTCATCTGCTGCATTCACCAAAAGGAAAGGAACCAAATGTAAAAAGAAATATATAGAAAATGTGAAGCGTTCTTCCATTTAGTTAGTCAGTGGCTCAGTGCAAGCTCGAAGAATTAGGGGCCCGAAGCCTGATCCAGAAATGCCTTCTAAATAAAGTTTGCTTAGCTGTGGATTGTGATAGTATCCATTAAATAAACACGTGCACTCACTTAGCTTCCTTGTTATGTTTTATAGGAGTATGATCTAAACTAGTATTAATTGCTAGTACAGTCTGCACCATATAACTAAAGATCACATAGATATTACCTCTGTCAGTGTGATATCCATATTTCGTTTGATTCGTATTGGCTCTGAATACCTTATCGGTGCCTGCAAACAAGCAACAGAACCACTACTTGTAGGCTTGTAGCTGATATAAGCTTCAGGCAACCCATATCCGTTTACTCCAGAGCCAGCTTCACATTGATATTGTCGAGGATGGCACTGCCAGACTACTGTATCCAAAGTCGGTTTGTTCTAAGCTCAACTCACCAGAAATCACCGCAGGAGCAGGCCCCAGATTTGAAGTGGTGGAACCTGCTGCAGTCTCGCATGATGATCTCCCTGTCCTCAACCGCCGACGCCATCTTCATTACCGTGTGGCAGTCCCCGCACACCCGCAGGTTTTTGACAATCTGAAGGGGTGTCCTTGGCGGTGTAGCTATCAGGCCAAAGGCAAGGGCTAGCCGCTCACTGTGCATAACCAACATGGCTTCCTTCTGCTCTTCTTCCATGTCATGAAGCACAAAGCTAGTGTTAGGACAATAACCTTCTTGCTTCAACCTGGCTGTCATTGCCTTGAGCTTCGCATATATCTGGTCGGATAAAGGATGCGATTTGTCACAGGCTATAAAGGAATGGACTTTGTTCTTGATCTGAATCCAGCTGCACCCAGCTTCTTTCTTCACCTTTTTAGAATCCATGAGCTTCCTCACTTCAACCCTCTCTTTCCACTTCCCTGCAGCCGCATAGATGTTGGAGAGCAGCACATATGTAGCGGAATCATGCGGCTCAAGCAATAGCAGCTTCTCTGCAGCAAGCTTCCCAAGCTCAACATTCTTGTGAACTCTGCATGCACCAAGCAATGTGCGCCATACCATTGCACCTGCTGGGAACGGCATGCCTCCTATAAGGTCATTGTTTCATCCAGCTTGCCTGCACGGCTATAGAGATCCACCATGCACGCATAATGCTCCATGGTGGGACTGATCTTGTGGTCTTTAAGCATCACATCAAAGTACTGCTGGCCTTCTTTTACTAGGCCAGCATGAGTGCATCCTATGATAACTGCAAGGAATGTGACGCCATCCATCTCGATGTCTGCAGCTTCCATCTGTCGAAATGTATCGAGGGCCTCCTTGCTGTAACCGTGCTGCGCATATCCTGATATCATTGAGTTCCATGACACCAAGTCTCTATCTGTCTGCCTCTCAAAGACAGTTCGAGCACTGTCAATACTCCCTTTTCTTGCATACATGCTGACAAGTGCACTGCCCACGCAGATTTCATCCTGGTGCCTGTACTTGATTGAAACAGCGTGGAACTGCCTACCCTGGTCAACCCGGCTGTCGGACTAGCACAGGCATCGATGGCACTAGAGATAGTGAACTCATTTGGCTTAATACCTTGCATGGACATCTCAATGTATATTTGTGGCACTATCACAGTCGCCAGCTTGGGAATAGCAAGACAACATTGCAGACCATGCAACAACATCCTTGTGGTTAATCGTTTTAAATATAGAGAGGGCTTCTTCAGTGCTGCCAAGCTTTGAGTACGAGGCAAGAAGTGCAGTTCCAACAGATGGCGCATTTTGGTAGTTGGATTTGATGATCTGGCATGAATCTGGTGAGGCGAGATGGGCACTGACGTCGAGAGCATTGTCGAGTAGGTGAACTCATTTGGCTTGACATGTCTTCTCTCATTCTGATAAAGAGAGCAGCAGCAAGAGGAACATCACCGTTCTGAATGCACCCACCTATCATGGCAGTCCAAGAGACGACATTCTGAGATCCTGGCATCAACAAAATATGCTGAAAGCATCATCCAGTTGCCGCATTTGCTGTAGGCATCCATAATGGCAGTCATGACGTTGCTATCTGAACTGAACCCATGTTTCAGCACACAGCTGTGGAGTTGCCGTGCCAGGGCAGCTGTTTGAGGTTTGCACATAACTTGATCACGTAGAGTAGGTCGACTGTGACATCTTCGCGGTACTTGCTCGCGAGTCGTGGAACAGCTGCAGTGCTTCCAGTTCCCTCCCATTCAACAGAAGGCCGGCCAATCAACGTGTTCCACGACACCATGTCCCTGGTCTCCATCCCACAGAACACGGCCTTGGCCTCTTCAACCAGCCCACACTTCGAGTACATGTTCATCAGAGAGTTACACACGAACATGGTCGAGAGGCATCCAAACTTAACCGACTGAGCGTGCACGCGCCGCCCGCATCGAGCGCGCCCTGGCTCGCCGCCGCGGAGAGGACGCTCGCGAACGTGAACGGGTTGGGCCGGACCCCCTCGGCGCGCATCCTGAAGAAGAGTGCCATGGCTTCCACGTGCGCCCCGCCCTGGACGTACCCGGTGAGCAGCGACGTCCACGTGACGACATTCCTCTCGGGCATCCCCTCGAACACAAGCCTCCCGTCCTCGACGCCTCCGCCAGCGCCGCACTTCATGTACATGTCTACGAGCGCCGTGCCGACGCTGACCTCGCCCCGGTCCAGCCCACTTGACGCACAGGCAATGCAGCTGCTCTCCGACGACCCTGCTGTCCGGCATCATCGACCCGGATGCCTTGAGAGCGCAGGACACCATGGTGCCGTCAACTCTGCCACAACGGCGCGCGGCCGAGAAATGGTCCAGCGCTTCCCGGCCCATGCCGCGCCGCGCGCAGTCGATGAGGGCGTGGCTGGAACTGGTGCTCGGCTCGCCACTCCGGCCGGGAATTCCGTCGAACGCCTGCCGGGCGCCGGGAGCGTCGCGGATGCCATCCTCCTCCCGCCGAACCGACGAGGCGAGCGTGGTTAGCGACTGCCCGGAAGGAAGGCTGCGCTCCTGCTCCGGAGGAGAGCTGGGAGCGCCGTCCGCAGCGCCACCGCCATGCTACTTCGCTTCCTCCCTTGAGTCCATGGCGGCGTCGCTCGTGAGTGGGAGCCAGGAGTCAGACTGCCTGGTTTGACTCTGGCTCGTGAGTCGCTGTGCTTGGGTGGGTCGATATGGGTTGGGCGCGATCGGACCCGAACCGGCACGCCGAGCCAGACCCGACGTGTCTCTATGGCCACCACCTCCGCCTACGCAGTGGCGGCCGGCGGCGGTGAAGCGGCGGCGTGGCCGTGCCGTGGCACCCTCCCCAGGCCACGGCCCCCGCCGCCTCGCATCGCCTTTCTCTCCAGAACGCCCGCTCGGGGGGCATCGATCTCGATGCCTCCAGGGCTTCACCGGGCGGCTCCGGCCGCGGCCGCCGAGGGGAGGACGGGGACGGGGACGGGGCTGGGGAAGGAGGAGGAGGAGGAGGAAGGGCCGGCGTGGGTGGAGCTGGAGGCGATCGGCAGCGAGGAGCAGTTGGACCGGGCCCTCGCGGCGGCCCAGAAGCGCGGCGCCCCCATCGTCCTGCTCTGGTAACTATCTATGGTTACAGTTTCCTGTGATTCTTCAGTTTTAGGGTTTGTAACTTGAATGGTGACATAGCAAACGGAGCTTGGCTCTGATGGTTGGGTTCCCTGTGGTGGAACCAGCCCACCCAGGTTCAAGTCCTAGACTTGGCATGGGCGTTTGCATTTACCTGGATTTATTCCAGGATTATCCGGCGCTATTCTTTCAGTGGTAGGTGACGTGCCCGTCAACAGCGAGGCGCCTGTGGTGACTTCGTCAACCTCAAGATCTGCCGGCTCAGTCCTTCAGAGGTGCTCATAGGGGTAGGGTGTGCGTGCGTGCGTTCATAGGGGTGAGTGTATGTGCGTATTTGTGAGCGTCTGTGTTGTACTGTGTTCTCAAAAAAAAAAAAAAAAAAACTTGAATGGTGACATAAGATTAGTTTAGGATGAATTGGTTGTCAATTTTTCATGAACCATGCACAGCTTTAGCTTCTTGGATTAGGCTTGAAAGCTATGCCTTGTTTCGTATAAAATCTTGTATCTTGGATGAAAGGGTTCACCTGTTCATCATATTCAGGCCTCTTTGTAGCTCATTACGTCGTTGTTCACCTGGCGTCGGACGAAACGTTCTTCTTCAGCACCCTGCTCGAAAGGATCAGTTTGAGCACTGTTCGAAGAGCACACCTCCAGTTACCTATAATGCGCACAATTCTCTGCGGTTTAATGATTAATGTCTTAGATAGGTCTCATATGTCTCTGGGGGTCTACTTCTAATTGTGTGTGTCTGTGTTATCTTTCTTTGTAGATTTTAGGTCATCCATTTGGTGATTTTGTTAGTACCCTGTTTCTGTATTTGGCATTTCAGCCATGCCTGCTGACTGACAACTCAAATTTGGTTGTGGCTGTGGTATAGCACAATAAATTTTGGTGGTTGTGGATCATTCCCTTAAAAAACCACAGATATACAGCCCCCTGCGCTTTCCATTTTTCTGATGTGGTAGCAACTAGCAAGTTGTTGGACTCGGTCCTTCTAGTCCTGGTTGATCAACAGGATTCTTTACCGTATTATCTTTACCACTTGGTCCCATTGTACAAGTTGTTGCATGTTTACATCACATACACTCTTTATGGAATCCATTTTATAATGCCTAAAAGGATTACGAGTTGTATTCGAAGTCCTCGTCAGCCACGGCCATAGTAGTAACTGTCAAAATGCCTTCCAGTCATTGAGTTTTGTATTCAACCTAGCCTTTCCAACATGTAGGACAGCGAGTTGGTGCAGAAAATGTATATATCTGAAGCCTAAGCTGGAGAAATTGGCAGCAGAATACTATCCGAGGTTAGTGCTTGTTTACCATGTTGACAAGTACCGCACTGCTGGAACTGTTATTGACGAACTGATGATCTCTGTCGGAACTTCCTATCCAGGATTCTGTTTTACTGCGTCGATGTCAATGCTGTTCCTCAAAAGCTCGTGAATCGTGCAGGAGTAACAGTAAGTCTTGCCGTGCGTTGAGTCAGTTTTCAGCTCTTGCCTCTCATTAATGGATAGTGATGTGACAGCCTTGTATCAATGCATAGGTGTGCTTTCTTGTTAGAAGATAATCCAACTATTTTTCTGTTTCTTAAATGGCCTCGAGCCCCTTTCTTGTTCTTCTTTCCCTATTTTGGAGGAAGTGGTTTCCTCTACTGCCCTTGAAGCTTTGCTATCAGTTGCCGGCTTTCTGCACAACTTGTAACGAAATGTTTCTTAGCCCTATGCTCTTATCCTTTTGCTTTGGTAATTGAGAAACCTATCGATTATCCCCCCGCCATGTATTTGGCTTCATCGTTATGTTGTCCCCTGGCAATTAAATACATATATATCAGGATCCCAACTATCTATATACTAATCTAAACACTAATGCCCTTTTTTGTCCAATGTATGTGATCTGTTATGCGGGACTCGTGCAGAAGATGCCTTCTATACAGGTACAAGTCGAGCTTGTTTCTTTCTTGATGGTATCCATCTTCTGCCATTGTATAATATCCTGAGGTTGCTGTTTCTTGTCCTGTAAAGACGTGGAGCGACTTCCAGAAGCGGGGAGAGGTGATTGGCGGGCACAAATCCTGGCTGGTGATCGACGATGTTCGGAAGATGATCGAGCAGGAGGAATGATCATCTTGACGCCCGTTTTGGCGCTTCCACGACCGAACCGTCTTTCAGCGTGGTAAAATGGTGGAAATAAGATGAAGGCGGCATTAAGATATCAACTACTACACAGAGATTCAGACTATATGTTTTGTCTTGTATAATCACCACGCATGAACACCAAGGTTGAGGAGGCTTCAGCCTTCACTTTTTGGAGTTCTCTTTAGAATATAGAGGAATTTGGCCGCAGGGAAATTGATGTGCCCTTGTTGCATCTATTATTAGGAGATTGTGGGATCAATTTGCTTTTTTACATTACTCATTAGATAGATAATAAAATATTGTTGAGGTTGTGACCTTTTCAGAGATCCGAACATATGTTGACTGCTCTGGTTCCAGTTAATTCAATACTCAGTTGTTGATTTACTTGAGTACAAATATATAGCTACAATACTGCATGTAATCCAAGCATTTTTCTTTTCATTTTGTGGTTCAGAAAATCAGTTCCTTGTTTTGCTCAAGATTATCATACACAAGTGTGCTCCTGCCTGGGGTAGGTTGGGTTGGGTTGGGTTTAGGGTAATCAATCTCTCTTGACTTGGATCAAAACACTAGTGTACCAATTAAGGAGTAGGAAGTTTTTTAATTTGCAGCAAGTGGCAGCATGCTCCCTTCACTAATGAGCTCATCAATTAGTCCTTGCTTTGCATGCTTTAGTATATTTTTTTCCATCCACAAAGGCACAAACAATATAGAATCCCTTTTCTCTCTGCCCCCATTTTTTTCCTCAATATGGTAGCTGCTACCTCAACACTTTATTTTGTCTGCAAATTTCAACATGAACGCACTATCTTTTACTTTACGCCCGCAATACAGGATTAGAAAACACAACAAAAGGTAGCTGTCCGCTGGTTTGTTGACTCGACAACACTTCATGCAGTCAACAAGTTGTGTTTTTCACGTTAAAAAAAAAAGTTGTGTTTTTCCTCCGCACTCCCGGGCCCACCTAGCAGAGACGGGTGGTGTGGCCCGCCTGTCATCCGTAGCCCAACAGATTTTTATTTTTGAAAAGTAGCCCAAAAGAAATTAGGATATAGAGACGGCAACGCATAGGCACACGAATTTTCTGCTTCTGACACGTGAGATATCATCTCTGGGAAAGTTTTGTTCTGGGATGCTTTGAGATTTGCGGGTTTCCATCAGGTGGTTGACACGGTTCGCAAAGGCGGCCAGCGGTGGGGTCCCTGGTGGGGAACAGGAAAAATAATATCACACGTTGCTTTCGGCATCCGCCTCTTGTGGTGCTCCCTTTCCCGTTGGCTCCTTGCATTGGTCTCTCTTCCCCAAACAGGCAAACACCATCAAAGGAATTTAATAGCAAAGGAAACTTAATTTACTTATTTTTGTTTTATTCATGTCTATGTTTCCATACTAAAATAAAATTGAGCTGCACTTTCTCACCTCGCTCTCTCTTCTTTCTCCAATTAAGTGGAGTATAACATATAAAAATATATAAGTTTTTTTTTCTATTTAGCATCCAAGCACATCTTTCATTTTTCTAACAAAAATGGCAAGGCCCAGTTTCTGCATCGACTGATGCATATAGTCATCTTATTATATTATTCAGCGAATCACACCTTTATAGAGACTCTACAATTTTGGTTCATGTAATATTCAACATGCCATGACATGTCGATTCTTCATCTTTGGATATTTGAATTCGAGTGAGGCTCTAAATTGTTATGAATACCGACACTATCTATATGCGAGCTCAAATAACAAAGTGTCATCTTTGGAAGAGAAAACTTTGAGCGGGTGAGCATTGTTGTTATGTCTGGCGTGTTCGCTTTTGTTGGACATATGTAAAATAATTATCATTATGTTTTTTCATTTCAAATTGATGGAGAACACGTTATGAAGTCATGTGCTTTTCACATGTTATAAAGTGAACCATCGGAAGAAACGTTGTGGCCTCTACTTTTATTTACACTAGCCACGAAAACGGGTAGAAATTAAAGACTATGAAAGAAAGAGAAATTTTCGTTCCAAAATCTAAGGACCTCTTTGGATCGAATGGTCTTCATACTAATTTTGAAGGATTCTAATCCATATAAATTCTTCCTATGAAATCCCTTATATCAATAGAGTGGCACCACCGAGATTCCTACATATGGTGCACCTCGATTGCATAGAAACTTGCAATGTCCACTCCGGCCTATTTTATGCACTTATTATCTTGTAGTTTCGAGATATTTTTATTGCGTTTTCCATGTGTTCCTTCCAAATGATTATTCGTATAATTTTTACGTGTCTTGGATCTTCCGGTTCACGCATGTATTTCCGTGTTTTCCTCTTTTCATGTGTTTCTCAATCCCTTCATTCAAAGATTGCCTTAAATAATTCACAACGAATATCAACTCGGCCATAGAATAAGAAGAAAAAGAAGAAGAAAACCAATAATCAGATAGGTTAGATGAACAATACAAGTGTTAATGGTTCCGGTGACACGAAACGAGAAACCAAGATGGATCACAGGGTACGCTCTGCTCGGTATATATTTTACATTTTCTGTTTCACATGCTCTTACACTTATATCATCGCAGTTCTGTAAGATAACATGTTCTCGTGCTACTCTGTAAAAGGTTTTGATATATCTTTTCTTATATATATTTGCCCACCACGTTATTATTCCTTATTTATAATACTCCCATAAATAAAAAATATTACTATAAATAATACCACATACAAAAAATAAACTGAATCTGTCGCAAAAAAACAACTGAATCTTTTTTTTCTCAAACAATATTAATAACTATTTTTATTAACAAGAGACAAACAATATTAACTGAAAAGGTGCATTAGGAGTAAGCTGCACCAAATCCGCCAAGGCTGGCTGGTTCGGCCACTAGAGCCTAGCTTTTGCCCTCGCGGATCGACCAACGAAACAACACAAGCACGCAGCTCCCCTTTCCTCCTCCTCCTCCCCCCTCTCCGCCCGCCGAACCCTCCACCAATTCTCCTCCACCCCCTCCCGTAAGCCGCCTTCCTCCTCCTCCGCGCCGCTCTGCTCTACTGGCGTGGAGGGGGATCCGCCGTACCCACCGGACTCGGATTGATTCCTTCCTCCCGCCACAGGTGACGACGAACCCTAACTTGCTTGGGATTAGTTCGTTAGTTCTGATCGGGTTCTTCCTCTCTACTGCGAGCAATCCAACCGACTGCTCTTTTCTTTCTCGCCAATCCATCCTCCCTGTTGTTCGTTCGTTCGTCACCGATTTGTTCGCTGCTTGGGCGGAGCAGTCGTGGATAGCAGTGGGTTTGTTTGTTTTTTCCCACCAGGAAATTAGGGGGTTCAGTTGCGGCTTGAACCCTCGTCAGGTCCGCCACCCTCCATAGCCGCCGGGATGATTTTTCTGGGATTTCTTTCACTGTCCACGGAGAGAATCGCTGGAATTCACTTTGGATTCTGGCCATTTTTTTTTGCGTGGTTCTGCTTCTGATCGTTCGTTCTTGTTCGTCTAGTCCTTCTCGAAAAGCTTTTTGTGTTTGTCCTTGATAATCCTTGCACGAATTTCGGATTCTGTTCACCACCGTCCTGACTTGTATGGGGTTTCAGGCTGTCCCTGCAAAGGAAGGCAATCGGGAAAGAAGCAGAGTAGGCTGTGAGCAAGGGCAGGTGCTGCGGCGGCGATGGCTCCGTCTCCGGCGGGCCCCACGTTCGAGGACCTGGAGCGGGACCTGCAGGCGGTGCTCATGGACCAGAACCACCACGGCGGTGGTGGAGGCTCCTCCGCCGAGGAGCTCAGCATGTACCGCAGCGGCAGCGCGCCCCCCACTGTACAGGGCGCCCGCGCGGCGCTGTTCTCCGCGGCCGCGCCTCCGGCCCGTCTCGACACCATTGGCGATGGCGACATGCTCTCCGAGGAGGAGATGCTGTCGCACCCGGCGTACCTGCAGTACTACTACAACAACGAGCACCTCAACCCAAGGCTGCCGGTGCCCATGGTGTCCAAGGAGGACTGGCGCACGGCGCAGAGATTCCAGGCTTCTTCTGGAGGTATTGGGGATAGGAGGAGGAGGCCCTCGGAGGCCGAAAGTGGAAGCTCTCTCTTCTCGGTGCAGCCAGGAGCGCGTGAAGGCAACGGAGTGGACTTTCTTGTGAACGATAGGATGGGCAGGAGCGAGAGGAATGGTCTCGGGCGTCAGCAGTCGTCGGAGTGGCTTGGGCGAGGCGCTGATGGGCTTATGGGGCTGTCCGATGTCAATGCCCTCAGCTCCCGTCGCAAGAGCTTTGCGGATGCCCTGCAGGTTGAAAATATTTCCTCATTGCTTTGACATTTGCCATGATCTATATATTTTTACCTTCAGTACAAGTAAATATGAATGGAACTAAACTACCTGTGTAGTTTAGCTATTGGTAGATTGTTGTGTTTTCTGGATTGCTCACAAGTCAACACTTATTATGTCCATACCTTAATTTGATGATGGAAGGGTGACTGTACTTCTGTACTTTAATAATACATTGTGAAACCTTCCGCATATGTACTGATAGGCCACTTCTAATGCATCACATTTATTTCTACTGGAGCATGTAGGTTCATGTTTGTTAGTTTTTCTCACTCTTGAATGGTTTCTATGACAGGAAAATATTAGCCGTCCTGGTTCGAAAGCAGGGCATCTTTCACGCTCTAATAGCCGGAATGCTTTCGAGAGCCCAAATCCAATTAATCTTTCACGCTCTAATAGCCGGAATGCTTTCGAGAGCCCAAATCCAGTTAATCTCTCACGCTCTAATAGTCGGAATGCTTATGAGAGCCCAAATCCAATTAGATCCTCTGATTCATCAAATGCGCAACAGCCGAGTAGGCCGGAATCAATGAATGGCTTTCGGTCTGGATCAGGTTCACCCAGTCTTGTCAGGGTCCAGAGTTTGGGTTCTTCAATGTCCCATACATTTGCTTCTGCAGTAGGCTCCTCGATCTCAAGAAACACCACTCCTGATCCCCAGTTGATTCAAAGAATTCCAAGCCCTTGCCTTCCTCCAGTGGGAGTTAGGATGGGAAAAGCCGACAAAAAGGTGGAAGCCGCAGGTTTTACTTCTTATCATCATGATGGTTCTGACACTGCAGCAGCTGTATCTGCTATGTCCAATTTAAACCTCTCGGGGAACAAGATGACCAACTTAGAAACTGATGTGCAAAATCATATTTACCAGAACTTTGGTGATCAAAGAGATATGCTCTTTAATGCTCCAAAGGATCACAGACAATTTTCTCAAGAGAAGTTAGTTCACAGTGCTGATGAAGAGCCAATGAATGCCCTGGAGTATGCAGCCTTTCCAAATGGTGGCAGCAACATAAGTAATTCAAATATGAGCAAACTGGCAGCTGAAAGCGAGAACTATTTTCCTACACAATCACCACATGGTAATGCCCACAAGAAAGGATCTTTGTTGAGCCCGACTGGTTCTGCGTATTTCTACCAGAACCTGAATGGTGATAGCCCAAACATTGATGTATCTGGACGACATACAAGGGCTAATTCACGAAGTTCTGGTTCATCCATGCTGAACAATCACCTGAATACTGGTACTCTCTCTCCCCCTCCGCCCCTTGTCCCCCTCTATCTCGGTGTCCATTGTTTCCTGACTTGTGTTTTCCTATCCAGGTGGTGAATATGCCAACCTTCTTTCAAATCAAGGTGGAGCTGGTTTTCAGGGCCAACCAATGGACCCACTGTATGCGTCTTACTTGCAGGCAAACCCCAACTCTCCCCTTGGGGCAGCTGCAAGCATGAATCCTTTCCGAGGAAGTAACTTTTCTGGTTCAGCCCATCTGGACACTGCTGGATATCAGAAGGCTTATCTTGCATCATTACTTGCTCAGCAGCAGAAGCTACAGTATGGGATGCCATATTTGGGGAAGTCTGGTGGTGTTAGCCCGACACTCTATGGCAGTGAACCAGCATATGGCATGGACATGGCATATTTAGCAAGTCCAACATCTAGCCCTTATATCTCATCTCCCCAGGGCCATGCCAGGCAAGGAGATAGGTCAACACGTATTCCTTCCATGGCAAGGAGCACCACTGGAGGAACTATGGGATCATGGAGTTCAGAGAATGGTGTAATAGATAATGGTTATGGGTCTTCTCTGTTGGAGGAATTCAAGACCAATAAGACCCGATCTTTTGAGCTGCTAGATATTGTAGGTCATGTGGTCGAGTTCAGGTATTACTTCATTCCTGCACTCAAACAGAGTGGAGTTGTTGTGTTTACATGGGATGCTAATGTGATTCTGTTGTTGCAGCTCGGACCAGTACGGAAGTCGCTTTATACAGCAGAAACTTGAAACAGCTTCTTCAGAAGAGAAGAACATGATTTTTCCAGAAATCCTACCCCAAGCACGAACTTTGATGACTGATGTTTTTGGAAATTATGTTATACAGAAGGTGGACCAACCATCTTATTGAGCAAATTAGATTTGATTATTTATTTGTAACACCATCTGAATTTATCTTATTAATTAAGAATTCTCAACTTGATTACTTGATCTTGGCAGTTCTTTGAATACGGGACTGAAGCACAACAGAAGCAATTGGCAAGCCTACTCAAGGGTTATGTATTGACGCTGAGTCTTCAAATGTATGGCTGCCGGGTGATCCAGAAGGTATGTGTTGCTGCAGACTAAATATTTTCCCTCATAATCATAATCAGTTAACAGACTAGCTGTTGATTTATCAACCACTTATCTCTCTGGAGTCTTAGGAGCTTTCTATTCTGTTGTAGGCTTTAGAAGTGGTTGAGGTGGAACAACAAACACAAATGGCTTTGGAGCTTGACGGAACTATCATGAAATGTGTCCGTGATCAGAATGGAAACCATGTAATCCAGAAGTGCATAGAATGCATCCCTCAAGAAAGGATACAGTTTATTATTTCGGCCTTTTATGGGCATGTGGTTGACCTTTCGACCCATCCATATGGTTGTCGTGTTATTCAGGTGCTATACCAACCCATATCTGGTTTTAATGGCTTTACTATTATAAATGTGCTAATTTTTACCTGTAATTGTATACCACCAGCGAGTCTTGGAGCACTGTGATGATGAAAGCACCCAAAGTGCCATGATGGAAGAGATCATGCAGTCTGTTGTTCCTTTGACACAAGATCAGTATGGCAATTATGTTATCCAGGTGGGTGCTTAATCATTTGCTTGTTAAATATTGTTTCAAAACATCAATTTCACTTACTTATATTAAAAGAATGGGAGGATGGGTTATGTGGTTGGATTTATCTTCTACCAAGTTGTCAGTTACTCATCATGTAAAATGCAATTTCTCGTGTTTTATTTCACGTTGGAAGTAATTTTAAATTATCTTATATGTTGTTACTGTTTTGCTCATCTTTCCATTCACTACCAGTAGCCTTTTTTATGTGGTTTTTGTAGACTTCTTTTATCGGTCCCTATTATACTAGAAATGGACATCTTCTTTGTGTTTATCATTTTCGCCTATTGCTCTATAGGCTAGACATCTTCTACTTGAAATGTCTTGTATTCCACTTACACACAGTGCTTTATGTTTCTTATTTTTATAGCATGTCTTGCAACACGGGAAACCAGAAGAACGTACTTCTATAATTAGGCAACTCGCCGGACAGATCGTGAAGATGAGCCAACAGAAATTTGCTTCCAACGTTGTTGAGAAGTGTCTTTCTTTTGGTTCTCGCGAGGAGCGCCAGATTCTAATCGATGAGATGCTTGGCACTACCGATGAGAATGAGCCATTACAGGTGTGTTTTCCAACCAGCTATGTATATAGGAAAGGAAATCGGTATCTGTCGAGTACATGAATTATGTACTTAGCTCTGATGTGTTATGGACTATTTCCTCGTCTATTTTCTGAGGATGCAATGTGTGGTTACCATATATCTGTTAGTGTAAGCTTGATTTCGGGCATTTCTTGAAGTTTTCTCACGCCTAACTTTGTGTTTCCCAGGCAATGATGAAAGACCAGTTTGCAAACTATGTAGTGCAAAAGGTTCTGGAGACCTGCGACGACCACAACCGTGAGCTGATTCTTTCACGCATCAAGGTCCACCTGAATGCTTTGAAGAGATATACCTACGGGAAACATATTGTTGCCCGGGTCGAGAAGCTTATTGCCGCAGGAGGTACTGACTTCTAAGCCCCCTAGGCATCCTTATTGCTATCCATCCTTCTTCCTTCTGTATGTATTTCTCGGTTACTCACGTGTTTGCTTATTGCTTCAATTTTTGTGTTCGCGTTTCAGAAAGGCGTAGTGGGGTCTCGTCGCAGGCTCTCAGAGACTGATGGACGGTTAGTTTGACAGAATAACACCACCTGTACAGACAGATAGCGAGGCTAGCCTTACCAGTCAGTAGTACTGTCCAGCGCCGTCGGAGAAAGTTTAAAAGCTCGGGAATCCTTTGATGTAAATAAAGGAAGGGGGCCTCTGGGAATAATAAAAGGAGAAGAGAAGAGGAGAGATTTTGCTTGTCCTACTAAAAGGAGAGAAGTTGTATATTTGTACCTTTTTCCCTCTTCGAGTAAGATACATATATATATAAGAAGAAAGGCGAAGCAATTAGCTGGAAAATTTAGGAGGGTAGATGATGATGGGAAGCAAGGACACCTGTAGATCCTCTTGCCTTGGGTTTCATTCATCACTGTATTTAATCAAGGTTTCCATCTCTGTAAAGGTTTCGATTTTACTGACGTTCAGCAGAAATCAAATGCATGTCTCTTCTTATCATAATGAATGCATGAAGCTGTACAAGTTGCAATATCTTTTCATCTAGTATGTGTGATCTCTTAGTCTTACCATTTCAGCTTTAGTTTTGTGTGGTGGTGTATTATTTGACCTACATCTGCCGAGCTAGTTCTATCTTTCTGATTGTCTTGCAAGTTTGCCACGTTTCTCTTCATAGGAATGCATATGGCCTTGGATGTCAATTTGCAGTAAGTTTAGTATTGACGTATCCCTAACAGGGATTCAAAAAGAGGCAAATCTCCCTATTTAGGTATGGCACTGAAGGTAAACTCAGCAGCTGCCAGTTGACTCGTCCCTTGTATTCCCAAATGTGAACAAATACTTTGTTGACATATTGTTCATGCGACGTAAATTGATGTCCTTAGATTCATATATGAAGATATATTTACAACTGAGAATTATATCACATAAAAGGCACATTATGAATCAAAAAGTCTTAGTAAGATGTACTCTTGACTGTTGTAAAAGAAATCAACCACAAGCGATTTAGAAGCAGTATATTTCAAAGCCAGGGGAGCATGTACCCGCCCAGCGGTCGCTTTGGGTCCAAGAGACTCGCACAATTTTCCAAATGCAATTTTCAACACTTCATTATTCAGTTTCATCAAAGGGCAAACCCCATATTCCTACATTATATATATTTGTAAGCTTAGGCAAGCATTAGGTCACTCCTATCTAACAGTCATAACCACCAACATAAGACCACACGGCCACACGCCCACACGGGTACAGCAACAGGTGCAGACTCCAACAAGATGAGTCAAGAGTGGTGTCTATCCACCGCCGGCGAACCACCAAGTTTTCTTCCCATGGTTCGATCTTTCGCCAAGTGTTCTTCCCATGGATTGATTGGGATAGGGATCGGCAGCAGCATTTACGCGCACGACATCTCCTTGGCGGCCACCTCCTTGGACATCTTGAAGATGAGATCCAGGTTGTTGCTATGGTGGTACCTGCCCTCCACCAGGACATTGTCGCCGTCAGCTGCCCCGAGGATGCTCTCGTCCAGAGCTAGCGAGCTCCTGGAGCTGGTCCCTGCGGCTTGCTCATCGTCATCGGAGCAGTCGCCGTTCTCCATCACGTCCTGCATGGCCAGGTCGTCGTACTCCTCGTCCGACTTGGTGGAGTGCTCGTCCACGGAGCCGGCTTCGATCTGCAAGGAATTGGTTGACACAGAAAACATTTAGCGCCTGCAACAAATGTTTGCTACCACAATAAAAGTAAATCCCGCTAGGAAAGTTGCAGGACCTCGTGAACGTCTCTTTCTTCGTCAGTCAGATCTTCATCAGTTTCAACATCTGGTGGGTCATCAGCATCTTCTTCGCTACCATAAACTGAATAATCCTCCATGTGCTAAAAGGTCCACAAAGCATTTGTTAGATTGGAATGTATAACAATAAAAAGATCATAGTGTCGATGCACAATATGTACCTCCTTGGAAGCGCAATCTGACATCTTTGGTGAACTGCAGCATGAGGAGAAGTATCTACTGCCCGTCTCGATGCCATCAGCCTTCAGGTCATCAACACTTCCAGCATGGCTGGTGCCACCTGTATCACTCAGCCACGCGCTGATCCCGAAAGAACCAAATTGGAGATTAACTGACTCTGCCTTCCCAATTTGTGATGGGTTAACCATAGGATTTCTGACTGATTTATCACTGCTTGTAATACCATTACTGTTGCTGTCATTTGAATCTACATGCCAAGCCTTGGTGACTGAACCATCAGGGTTAAGGAGAGCCATCAGATTCCTTGAAGACCCCTTTCTTTGAATGAACTGGAACATGCCCTTGGAACCCATAGAATTAGCTGCACGCTGGTTCCTGTATTCCTCATCCACTAGCGAAACAGTGTTTGTGTTGACATCATACAACTGTTCCCCAGCTTCTCGGCGGCGAAGACAGCTGAAAACCGTGGCATGTATGGCTGCCACACTCTGATCAACATTAGTATTGTTAATCTTGGGAACCAAATGCTTGTCTGCTCGGTGGCAAAGGTATTCCTGGATAGCCCTGATATTCCGAATGTATTTGATATATCTGTTCTTTGCTGGGTCCAATGTCATGTACTTTGCACGTACAGCAAATCGTTCCATGTGTTTCTCCTCATTTGTAATATATACCATAAATGGTATTATGGAAGGATGTTTCTTCATTAACCCCATCTATGGATATTGAAAATAAAATAGCTCAGTCAGTTCTTTGGAGTGGAAAGAATAATGATGCAAGAAAGAAGAACATTGTAATATGTTAGTTCTTGGCCAGTACGCACCACAAAATTGAGGCTTAAATGAACTCCTTCAACAATAACAGACTGTTTCTGCTCCTCCCAGGATGTAATCAATCTGTCCAGGCTGTCAATAACCATCTCGCTTTGTGCCTTGAACCCTTCTATTGCCATCTGCTTGTTGCCAATAAACTCAGTTCTGGGAGGTAATTCTGAGGTTCCATAATGAGATTTAACGTCTGAAGTGTCATCTTTGCCCTCATTGGTGCTAGGAAGATGAGAAACCACTGCTAGCTTCTTTGCCTGGCGTTTGGCCTTTGACTGAGCAACTGCAACAGGGTCCAAGTATTCGCCTGCATGGTAGGTTGACGCATAGAGAAGTGGATTTTGCTTTTCATCTGCAAAGCTTCTCATCATATGGCGTATTGAATCAGTGGAAACTACTGTCGTGATGCCCAATCTACTACCCTGGTAAAAACAAAAGACCGAGTTAAACATTCAGCAAGAGTCAGAATCAGTCATCTGTTTTGATTTATGACGCAATCTTTTAAGCGCAACAAGACACACAGTTGAACTGAAAATTTATTAAAGTGCTTTAAATTGATATTTATTTCATTCGCAAAAAAATATTGATGTTTATTTCACATATATTTTTTACTAGATGCTTATAAATGTAACAAAGTAACGGGTAACCGAAATATTATATAGTACGTCACTCATCAAAAAATGGACGAGACTCTTATGTTAGAGAATGGACATACCAACAAAGATGACAGAGTAGACTTGCCACATCCGCTTGTCCCACATAACAGAACTGTCACTGATTCCTTTCTCTCCTTAAGTCTGATCAGAACAATCGGAAAAGGCACAGTTGCAAAAATGAGCTGTTACTCAATTCACCGAGGTAGCTACTCTGTGATTATGATTGAATAATGTGGTAAACTGATGCATCTTTTATTGGATTATCAGAGCATAATGCATGCACTGTGGTCATAAGAATAATTTTGCTTTTCCCCAAGGGAATCATTCGACTTCAACAATGCACTTTAAGCATGTTTTATTGTGAAGATAAAAGACAAGTAGATGACGTAAATTACATAATAGACGACAAAATATGTTTGTTTTATTGCTTCTATAATTCATATGTATTCAGAGAGGTCAAAACAGGGCAATACCTGCAAGCAAGAAGCAAGTCAGCCTTCTGGTTTGGTCCAACATACTTATATGCAGAGAGCGCATCGCACGCAACATTCAGAAACTTCTCTCTTGAAACAAGAATCGTTGTCTGGGTCTTGTACAACTCGAATGGCACGCTGCTACTGCTTGCATCTGGAATTTCTGGGTTCAGCATCTCATGATCTTCCCCAATGCCAAGGTTAGAGGCATTTTCGGACTTTGATGCATCCAAGAATTCACTCTTCATCATACTGAATACTCTCTTGCTAATCTGATGGTGCCAACAAGGGATGAAAAGAACTTTCTCAAACATCACGAGAAAATAATGCACTTGCGCGGTCAACATAAGAGTGTGCATCAAAGTTAATGACTGTACAGCTTGCCTAAATAGACCGTCACGAAAAGGGAATATGTCAAACATCCATGACCCAATCAGAATAAAACAAAACATGTCAAGTGAGAACCCACTACCAGCTCAAGTCAATTCCAAGATACGAACGAGAACGGTAGCCCATGGAACCACTGTTCCCAAGCATAAAGATCATGCAAGCCAAAGCCTAAGTGTCTACATCATCATAACATGGTGCTGTCTTTTTCATCATATAGCATAATAAAGTGAAGAAAGGAATCGCGATTCACAATCGCCGTAACAATGGGGCAACACTTGCATGACAGTGTGTGATGATAACGACCCGCGGGCAAAGCATCACCAAGAGACAAATTCAGTCTGCAACAAGAACAATAGTTTGGAAAAGGAACGGCGTGTTTCGGGAATCCGAAATACGCTGAATCAGATCCAATCTTTTCGCTGCTGCAGAGAACGTCCCCGGCCAAAAGACCGCACAAAGGACACGAGAGTTCATGTCCCATCCATCCAAGGACCCAAGGAGGAGGGAGTTTGGGTTAAGCAAGGAACATGGCCTGCTCATCGATTTATTGGTAGAGAAGAGAACTTGTCACCTTCCCATGTGAAAATCGTTGCCCTCCCTCCATCTTAAACCACACTACTGCCAAACACTATGCTAGGCATGCCTAACTATCATCATCTGAACCAAGAACAAGCAATTCAGGCACAAGCATCAGAGCAACAACAAAAAAAATTACTATGCTAGCCATATGCTATTTATCCACGAAGGATCTACCGCATCTAAAAAATCTAAATAGACGCAGACAGTTTCATCCTCAGGACGGAAGCATAGCGTGAGCCCCTGTCCTGTCGTCAGATCAGGCGAGAGTTTCGAATCGGCTGCGGGCGCTGCTTTCCATCGCTGGGATCAAGATCAGAGGCGAAGTAGCGAGAGAGGGGAGGGGGCCGGACCTTGAAGGCGTGGCGCGCCTTGCAGCCCATGAGCTGGAGGGTGCTCTGCAGTACCGGGCGCGTGTACCGGAACGCCCGCCGGCCGCCGCCGTCGGCGACCGCAATGTAGAGCAGCTTCGGCGGCGCCTCCGCCATGGCTGGGCCGGGCAAGCGACAGCAGGCGGCCGGATCAAGCGGAGGAAGCCGCCTCACGGGTCAAAGATCGGGGTTTTGAGGCGCATTGCGGCGGCACGGGCAACCGGCGCTCTGGAACATGGGCGGGGACGGGGGCGTGGGCATGGGGAGGCGTGGCGGGGGCAGGTGTCATGGCGCCCACGCCCATGGCTTCCACATGGCCCCTCTCGCTGCGTCGCCTTCCGCGTTCCCCCTTTTCTCGTCGCTCCGTCCTCGTCTCAAGATTTGGGATTCTGTCTCCTCCCCCTCCGCTTTTATTGTGTGCTGCCTCTTGCCTCCCTCGGTTTTTTCTTCTTCTTTTCCAATTTTATTTATTGATTCCAGTACTAAGAGTTTTAGGAGTGACATCTAATTGTCCATAAAAACTAGAAAGATACCCCGCGCGTTGAACCGAAAACTTTTCATAAAAATTAATGTAAACGAAAAGACACATGACACATGCAATGGGAGAATTTCCCGGGAATATTGAGGAATCGATTGGGCACCATAGTCGAGAGTCTAGATTAAATGGATGAGGTATTGTAAGGATAAAATAATTTATAATACGAATAGTTTTCATGGATGGATAGAAAATCAGTAAAAAAAATGGTGTAATTTATTGTGTGGGGTGCGTGCGATCTCTAACACATTCTCCTTCAAGCCAAAATGAAATGTCAGACTTTTGCAAAGAGAATATATAAACAGGCGAGTGGGCCCAATATTGGCCGAAGAGAGCCATTCCACCTAGACACTATCGGTGCAAGGGATAACATTGTTGCTGCATCATCGTATTGCAATATTCCCCGTTCTTATTCTTCGTGGGAGTTACACCGCTTATAACTTAACGGCGCACACTTCACAATCTAAACAACCAGACATATTTTAGAATAGATTCTTGTGGAAAAGTGACCATACCTATACGTTTTAATGTAGACGCATCGGTTTGATGCCACGTATTATCGAATGTGCTTATGGCTTTTTTGGATTCCTATTTCTTTTTCGACCAATACCAGTTTAATTGAAGAGAGTTTCGTATAGTGAACTTAACTTGTCCTACCGTGCTCTATTTCAATTTTTTGAGAACAACCAAGAAAAGATGTAATTTTGCACTTAGGACATGTACAATGATTGATATGATGGGCTATTTAGACCCGCCACGTAATTTAGATATGTCATAATTTGTGGTGACACACATTGTGTTAAGAGATAACATCTTAGCTCAGAGAAGAGAAGACTCATTTTCTCATTTCTCTCACCTTAAAATCAGTAATTATCCTACATGGCAACCTAAGATATAACCATTATACATGCACTTACATCTACACTTGTTGTGTCGATCACGTACTCTTGTTTAATCCGGCAGCACGGTATGCTGGGACCAGACACATGTCTCTCTTTTATAAACAGAGCCAAGAGACAATATTTCAACTGTAAACTTTGTGTTTACCATCAAGCGTTGTTCTATTGTAAGTAGACAAAATGTCATCATGGGAGATTAACTAGCCATGTGTGTATTTCTTGGGTCATACTCCCTCCACATCACAAAAAGATAATATTTTGGACATTTCTTAAGTCAAACATTTTAAATTTTGACAACAAATATTGCTTCGAATGTCTAGATTGGAAAATTCTATCATATGTTTATATTTGTATATGTATGAGTTCATCGATGCACATTAACAATATTGGATATTTCACGGGTCTTAAGGTGAAACTCTTTTCCCCCTCATATACATATTTCATCCATCTTTCTTCTTTCACCCCACACACCGAATAACATGTTTTTTGTTCTCGCCATTTTTTTAAAAGGGAACAACCTACAACTCTGCTTTTTAAAAATCACACGAGTTGATTTTGGTCGAGACGAGGAGGTCGTCATGTCGAACCGGATCAAATATCGTCATGTCCCTTCTTTGATTCATTCACTCTTTCCGCCTTTCCCTGCGACTATTTGCTTCTTTCTACAATTTTGTACTACCTCCGTAATTAAATGTCAGATGGTTTAGCATTTTTTGGCACACATATATCTAGATATGTGAATGTAGATCAAAAAATGCTAAAACGGAGTGAGTATAAGACTCCACCTAGCATAGTATTGGCGCACGCACTTTTTGCAGTTTCCTTGAAGTTGTTGTGGACAAGCATAACTTCGGTGGTAATAATAAACTTATAAAGTACTGGAATAGAAATATGCTAGTAAAAGGAATTGCTAGAGAAAAAATCACAAATTTTTCATCGTCGTGTTATAAGATTCAACGGTTGTAACTTGACAACATGCATTTCACGATTTAGAAAAAAAGGAACAACTTTTAGGCTGCACATACGACACCCCTGTCAAAATGGATTGATGAACTTCTGTAATTTCTTTCCTGTACTTTGTTGTAAATAACTTGGTTGGTGGTTAATATAAAATAAAATGCTGTGGGGGTTTTCCCCTACAGTCTTAAGGTTCAAAAAAAACTTTTAGGCGCCATCCTGGAGAGGAACACGATGCTAGTAAAAGGGAATTATCCGACTCATTCACGATCCGATCCTGACGACGTTTATCCATTCCTTCTGGATGCTCTCTTGTGTTTAATATTTTTCTCATTATAATCACGTGGTGGCCTTCGTCCAATTGCATATCGATCGATACTATCATCTCCAATCGCGTAGAACAAGAAACAAGAAGTGCGTTAATTAAATCAAATCCACTAGCTTAATTTGGAGGTGAGTGCTTGCATCTGTGGGTTTCTCGACACCTGGCATAAAGTACAAGTTAACTAGCAATATTGTTTTTTTGTCTTGTTCCCAACATCCAAGATTCCAAGGGGAAAATTGCAACTTTTGGATTAGGCAGCTGCATCCACACTAATAAGTGCCTAGCACGTACGCTCTTGTTTAATCCACCGATATTTTTCAGATTAACTCGGCCACCTATGTATTGGAAGCATATGAGTCTAACTTTGGTTGCAAGGAAACACGAGGCACAATATTGGTACAATAACAGGACCTTTTTATTCCATAGTTTCTCTGTTTTCTCTCAACGGAAGGAAATGTTAATTTGCTACCCCTCTGTACCTCCATATAAACCCCATGAGGGTCCAAGCAATATACACAACAAATATTAGGGATCACAATTTTCACACTGATGAGCATATATGGAGTCTTTACGATGTGGCCCAGAATATATGGAGGCGTGACTGCATGAGTATTCAGTGATCTATGGGGGACCTCATTCGAGGGCCTCTCAATTGCTCCCTCGGAGTCTCTCGCATTTTGTCACAGATTCTCTGGTGGTTCCGGAGTGTTTGAGACTTCATCTTGTGCCTCGTCTGGTGGCGCTGTATATCCGGAGTTTGTGGCTCAGACTGTCCTGGTGGACATCAGGTATAGGTAGAATGTCATGGTATATATATACTTCAATTCTACATGTATCTAGATGTGTAACAAGTCTATATATATCCGTGTCTATATGTATCGTTCAACACCGCCGGCCGGCAGAGAATATGAATATATACTTCGGATGGAATCTACAACCAGTTTTAAAATTCGGACTTGAACGGTGCTTTGCAGCCGTAAGCTTTGTTTTCGTGATTGGAGCACGCACGTACATTTGCAGATTTTCGTACGTACGTTTGCTTTCGTGCGGTCGTGCGATTGCGGCCATGGAATGGAATCGGATGCGTACGGCCGTGCAAGCACGTTATGTCACCTACATACGTGCGATGCATGGCAATGGCGTCCGCCCGTTGTTGATTGTTCTACACAATGTAGAACCACAATATATCCTTTCCGTTTTACTTTTGGTTTCCTCGTGTCCTAAAACTCCAAAACAGAGAACGGATTTAGCCGTGACCAGATGGATTCGGACGGCGACAACGACGACGACCACACCCACGAGCAATAGATCAAGGGCGAAAGCAAGAACAAAATCTTTGCACGCGCTAAAAATATAGCTGAGATTGTTTCTTGAGCGTGTTGTTTCTGTGTCTTTTTGCCTATTTGGACTAGGCCTTTCCTATAACAATATATAAAAGGTAAACTTCGTTTCAGAAAAAGAAGGAAATATACTGGCACTGAATTACAAGAGAATTAAGAAGCTGGGAGCAGCCCCAATCCATCGCCACGGTTGGCCGAAACCTCCTGCGGAATTCATCAAGCTCAATGTGGACGGAGCATTCGATGTGGATACAGGTTCGGGCGGAGCTGGTGCTATTCTCCGTGATCAACATGGCTCTTTTATTTCTGCAGGCCGGTGGAAACTACAACATGTTGAGGATGCCGCGACCGCCGAGGCCATTGCACTTCGCCACGGTCTGAAACTTGCTGGTGAGGTAGGGTGCAACAAATTGGTGGTGGAAGCAGATTGTATGGAGATTATTGATACAATGCAAGATGATGGCAACTCTCTAGGATCTGCGGCGGCGATATTTGAGGAGTGTGCATTCCTATGTCGAAGCTTTGCACGTGTCAAATTCTTCCACTGTCCTAGGGAGGCAAACATGGCTGCGCATGAACTAGCTAGGTTTTCTACGACTGACCATGAAATATGGCACGATGATCCTCCCCCTTTGCATAGTCCATGTAATAGCAAACGATGTAACCATTGTGGATAACTGAAGCAGCAAGTTTTTTACGCACTCTTTTTCTTACCAAGGTACCTAACGGGACTGGAAGGTTTTTAATGAGCCAACTTGCTTGCTTATTATATATAAAATACTTTAAAATTCAAAAAAGAAAAAGAAAAAGAAGAATGAATCCGTCAATCAATTCATACCTCTCCGTCTACAAGCACGGGAGACAGGACGTGTCTTAATCTTTCTTCCTCACACAAGAAACTTGACGATGCATTCAACAGATCACTCCAGTAATGTACAAACCGATTTTTTCCATACTCTACGGGTCTAAGTCAAAGTCATCAAACGGGACGGTGGCAAGCGTCGACATGCTCGCCATTTTGACTTAATAAAGTCTGTAGACCACCGACTTGGTCTTGACTGGTAGTCTGATAAGCAGGTTTTTTTTTTCAGTACCGGAGTACTTTTTTGGGTCTCTTTTTTTCCCGTACAGCGTGGCTATAGGCCCATATATTACTTAGTCCTTCGGCTTCGCATTATGGGCCTGTATTTGCCAAAGTGAATCGTGGAATTAGTTGGGCTCGACGACCGAGTAACACACTGAAGAAAGTAATACGGGAGGTGGGAGGCAAAATTTCCCTTTTATATTTCTAAACCGAAATTTTCTTAACGAAACACTAATACATCCTGACTAACCCAAAAATCCCCAGATACCCCACTTATTCCCACGCCGCTGCAATGGCTGGGTATGCCAACATGTGTTGAAACTTGCGTACGGAGAACATGTATATAAATCTCCGCGGTATCCTTACACTTTTTTTTTTCATACAGCCGACTTCAAAGTTCAAACATATCCTACCTAGAGCCGGGTGTTAGTTTCGGTCGATGCTCAAAATATTTCACCCAACTCCTATGACACGAGGACCCGAGCCGTTATATTTAGCAACCGCCTCACGAATTGTGGGAGACGAAAATTATTTTGGGCCGACACACATGTAGTATTGGAGCCGTTTTTTATTTTTTAGAGTCGGGTTGTCCGTACAAAACGGCTTAGGGGTCACGTTTGGGAGTTTTGCCCATTTTGCACCGGTAAAACCGTCTCTGGTCACCTATTTTAACACTCTTTTTTACTGGCGATACGACGTTAATGCTATGGATCAACGTCCAACTTGTGGTCTCTTCATTCTTGATGGCTCAGTTTCAGTCTGTCCTCGAAAGCCAGGTCGTCGACATGCATTCGCCTCCCCTGCCATGGCAAATGTGCAGTTTACCCTGTCTGAACAGGCCATGTTGCTTCGTTCTGAGCTTCACAGGTGCCTCACGAGGGTTGAGGGTTTCTTGGTGTCAGCTGGGGCCGCTCTTGGCACATCCCCTATTGCGACTGAAGCCTCTCCTCCGGCCATGCTTAATGTTGGTTCTGGTGACGTTGTGGAAGAAGACCCCTATGATGATTTCTCCCCCCGTGCCACGCGTTGCCCGTTGCAGCAATCAGATGTGACGACTGCCACTGAGAGTGAGGTCATGTCTCCGGTGATGTTGCTCATGCCCGAGCTGCGGGAATTGTGTGGAGATTCGTCTCCTCCCTTTTCGATGATGCACGAGATGGGGCCGCTGGGAGGGGCCTTGGTGATACCCGTTGTGCCCTCGCTGCCGTCGTTGGAGCTCTGGACCATGGAGGTCTGGAGGTTGCTATTGCTCCCTCAGATGTGGTTGTTGTCCAGGTGGTATCTGCGGGTGATGAGGTAGAGGTAGGTGTTCTGGCTCCTAATTCTAAGTCGGTGAAGCCCATCCGGCCGCCCCTCTTTGACCGTGAAAGTATGTTGGCACATATTAATGATGCAGTCTTCGCAAAGAAACTTGGTGGTTTGCTCGCCTGCTTGGAGGCGGCTAGACCTGGGTCTGGCAAGGTGATTGCTTGCCTCCTAGCAGAGGAGACTTCTACCGGCAAAATCAAGAAGGTGAAGAAGGCTCTTAGAGCATCTCCAAACGCGTCCCCCAAACCCAGCCCAAACGTCCGGGCGGACTGCCCGGACGGCCTTTGGGCCAAAATCCACGACCCAGCCGCGGCCCCCAAACTGGCCCCAAACGCCCGGACGGTCCGGCAGACCCCAAACCCAGCCCATATGTGGGGAGGGTTTGGGGCGGCCCGGACGCATCCGCCCTCAGGTCGCTGACAGCGCGGACCCTCGCTTGACCGGCCTACCGGACGGAGGATCTTGCCTTTGACCGGCGTCGGCATTCATGGCGGAGCGGCCAGCGGCCAACGCCCAACCGCCAGCATTCATGGCGGACCGGCCACCTCCACTATATGTACCGGCGCCGGAACCCTAGTCCTGTTCATTTACATCCACATCCACAGCCGCCGCCGGAACACTTGTTCGGTTCATCCACATCCACCGCCCACTTCGCTTCTTCTTCACCATTGCCGCCTCCCCACCATTTTCGCCAAGATGACGGCGGACAAGGTGGCGCAGGCGCATGCCCACCTCCGAGCCATGGCATGCGAGGAGGCGACGGCGGCGGAGGTGGCTACGGCGGAGGCGGCGAGTGTGGGATATGTCGTGGTCCATGAGGACTCTGACATCGACGAGCTGACGGGCTCGGAGTACATCCGGCAGGCGGATAAAGCGGAGCGCACCCGGGCGGAGGCGGCGGCCGAAGCGCTTCACACCCGGGCGGAGGCGGCGGCCGAAGCGCATCGCGCCCGGGTGCGCGCTGCGACAGAGCAGTGGAGAGCTCAGGCGGAGGCGGAAGCAGGAAGGATACGCGAGGAGGCGCAGCTCAAGGAGGAGGCGGCGGAGCACCATGCGGCGGAGGCACAGCTGAAGGCGGAGGCGGTGGACCGCCTCTTCATGAGGTAGATGAGGAACCGCTCCGGGTTCCTCGACAAGCAGATCGAGGCGGAGGCGGCGATTCGTGAAGACCGACCCTACGAGGGGGAACCATCCTCTTCATTCTCGCTCTTCTCTAACTCCGAAGAACAGGGTTCTTCTCCGGCTCCGCCCGCCAGTGCGGAACGAGGCGGCTCCGCCGGCGCAGCGGCAACGGTCATCGTCCTATCCGATGACGAGTAGGGAGATAGGATAACCGGAAGTAGCAAGGCGGCAGCAAGTGCACATCGTAGTGTAGCAATATGTGCACGCTTGCATGCTTTTATAGTAATTTGGCATCTAGATTTAGAGGCTTGTGATTGTAGAAGCATGTTTTTAGGGGTTGTTCGGTCACCCTCCGCGGACGCGTCCGGACGCGTCGGGTGCAGTTTGGGGGCCGATTTCGGGGGGTCCGGTTGGAGATGCTCTTAAGAGCATAGGCAAGAAGAGTGGCACCATTGATAAGGCGCCCGCGGCTGATTAATGGATGATACTCACTCTCTTCGACCATCTCTAGTTGGCTCGTCTCCGTGGTTTTGGTGGTGTTCATTTGCGAGGTACGAGTGAGAGGGATGGTGGTCGTTGTGAGTTATGTGTGTTTGTCGGGTTGATCGTGAAGTCATGGAGTGTCTTTCTTAGCGAGAGTAGTCTGCTTGTGGTCGTTTGTATCGGTTTTCTGCCGATTTTCCGTGAATTAACTGAGCGACTCTCTTTTTCTTAATTAATCGACGAGGCAAAACTTTTGCCTCGGTTTAAAAAAAAAATCTTGATGGCTGTCCAATTATGAAGTCAATCCCGTGGTAGAGTCCCAGCGGTGGTTTACCATGATTCGGTGATGCCTTTCTTCTTCTGTCATTATGTGGACGACAAAACTGGAGCTCAAGCTATCGACATCCCTTCTTGTAGTCTTTGGCTCCTTAGCTTATAGCTCTAGTTTCTCTCTTTTACTTTGGCGGGTGTCTTTATTCCCTTGGCATGTGCAGTCTTGTAAACTGATATCCCAAGCATAGACGCATAGTGTTGTGATCTTGTCGATGTACTGTTGGCCAGTCAAGGGCTTTATTGATTTATTGCCGGGCAAAAACATTTTATCTAAAAAAAGCTACAGTGATGCACTCCAGTTGCTAAAGCTAAATGCATGTGTGTGCCATCGAACTGAACGGAGTCATGGAGACAAGACCAGCCATGAAAATATTTCAATCAAAAAGGCCCCGAACCTTGATCCTACCCCGAAAAAAAGAATTAAAAAAACACAAGAATTTGATAAAACTGTTGGTGTAAAACAAAATATTACAAATAGAGGAAATATGCAGGAATGGTTATTTGCATGGAACACATGAAAAACAAACGAAAATTATCTTGATCCTACACGAATGGGAATTAAAAAGAGTTTCGAGTGGATATGCAAATGCTTATAGGATTGAGGTGTAGGAATACAATCCATTAAAAGTTTGGAGGTGTCAATCCTTTGATCCAAAGGGTTTTCTTAGGAAAAAAATCCTATGGATCAGAATACTGTAGTATTACTGTGAAAATATTTCAATCCAAAAAGCCCCGAACCAGTGACAATTTCACTAGGTTTCCTCAATCTTTTCTGAATTTTGGTTGGCAGACACTGTTAGAGTGGCATCACTGCTAAGTGCTAAACTGCTAATTACCAACAGCTAGCACATGAAGTCAAGGTTCATTGCCATGCTAGTTAGAGCGTGCGCAGCGTTAGAAGAAAATCGGAGCAAAGAACACTTGCGTCTGCGTCCAAAGCTGCATGAGTTGTCGAGGCTAGCTATATTTTTCCTAGACTCACTTGGGTAAAGTGGAGGAGGACTCGAGTCCAAATCTAGCAGCGGGAACATGGTGGATCACCGGAGATATAAAGTCGTCTAGTCCATATCTCGCTTTCATGATGTGTACGGTTTGCTATGTGGAAAAGGCACTGAATTCCTACCGAAATATGTAACATAAGTTGCACATCCGAGCCTCCGCCGTTTCCGAAGATATTGCACACACTCACGTTGTATATATGTACTGTGCACACTCACACAGCCAGCACATACGGCTTCCAGGTTTCGGTGCGCGTGGTGGAGATCGGAAGCTTCATCCCATGGATCGTCGTCATAAGTCGATCCAGCCCAGTCTTGGCTCAGCTTCTGCGACGCAGCAGAGCGATGATGTCATGATGAGCCGTGAGCTCTACCATGCTGTGTTTGAGGGCAGAAAGAAGGATACCATGGCGCTGCTCCAACACACGGTCACGGGCGCCGTTGCTTCTGCTCATCAAGTCGCCGGTAATGATTAAAACTGCTGCTCGATTTCCTTTCACACATTTCAGAGTATTTTTCATCTTATGGACGAGCAAATCAGTTAGCCAATTGCTGCCCTTTTAGTTTTACTTTCAGGCATACACAATGTCGTCAGCGACGTGGGAAGGAGCAACGTTCTTCATATAGCAGCGAAGCAAGGGCACCATGAGCTGATCCAAGAGCTCTACGCCAGCTTTGGGAACAAGAGCTTGCTCACTTCCCAGAACTACAATCTGGACACGCCGCTGCACTGCGCGGCGAGTGCGGGGCATGAGAGAGTCGCGTCTCTCCTCGTCAAATTCGCGCAGGGTTGCGGAGATGAGAGCATCTTGCGGTGCAAAAACAAGGCTGGAGACACGGCCCTGCATCTGGCGGCGATGCGCGGCCATGGTGCGGTAGTTGAGGTTATGGTATCTGCGGCGCCGGAGCTGGCCTCCGAGGTTAACGGCGCCGGCGAGTCGTCCTTGTACATGGCGATGGTGAGAAGGTCGGTGCTCGCTGTCAGAGCGATAACATCCAGGTGCAGGGACGCGTCGGCTGTCGGCCCGAACTCAGAAAATGCACTGCACGTCGCCGTCTTCCGGGGCTCAGGTCTGATCAGCTAACTCCTCGTTCCACTCCATTCCCACCTGTGCTATGAAAGTGCAAGCAGATCTTGTCAGTCCTTGATTTATCATCTGAACTTTTTCAGAAATGGTTGGCCTCCTACTGAACTGGAAGCCATCCCTGGCCAGCGAAGCAGACGGCAGCGGCAGAACTCCTCTACACTCCGCTTCGTCCGCTGGCGACCATTCCATGGTAGATTCCATCCTGCGCGCGGTGCCGCCATGCGTGGTGGTGCACATGCAGGACTCGGGCGGCCTGTCAGCTCTCCACGTCGCGGCGGGGATGGGCCACTGCCGTGTGGTGAGGGCGCTGATAGATGCCTGCCCCGACGCCGCCGGGCTCCAGGACAACAGCTGCGGAACCTTCGTGCACGCCGCAGCAAGAGGAGGCTACTCCAAGGTCGTGTCGCTTGCCATCAAGGAACGGCTGGGCTACCTCCTGGACATGGAGGACAGGGACGGCAACACGCCTCTCCACCTCGCGGTGGCTGCACGCGAGCCTGGAATCGCAGATGCCCTTCTGAGGAGTGGTAAGGTGGGAGCCAACGTTGTGAACAAGGACGGTCACACGCCGTTAGATCTAGCCGCGCAGTCCACCAGCTTATTCTCCATGGTAAGTATAGACATTGACAGAACCCACCATTGTCTAGTTTTTTTGGTTTCATACTTTATTCAGTATGAGCATTAGTTTGATCACTAACGTTTCTTATGAGTATGGTGCAGTTGGGCCTTGTGGTGACACTGGCTGCGTTCGGAGCGGAGTGTCGCTCTCGGATACTGGACCATGTCGTGCAATGGAGCGGCCGTGACATCATAGCAAAGGGGATCGAGAAGACATCGGACACCCTCATGGTGGTCGCCGGCCTCATCTTTGCCGCCGCCATCACCGCGTCCAACAACGTGAGCGTGTTCCTGGCCTTCGACGCTTTGTCCGCCGCGACGAGGACGAGGGAAGTCCACAGTGCCATATACAACGTCATATACATTGCCTTTTCATGGTTGTTCATATTGGGCGTGATCTTGGTCAGCATGCGGGTGTCCTTTTGCACCATGCTGAAGTTCATGTGGCAATATAGCTTGAAAGCTAGCTTCCGGAGGCATATCAGGCAGCACTATCAAGTCGTCAGTGATTTGTTGCTCAGTATGGTTGTGTTCACGGTTATAAACTACTTGGCTGTTTTCGGTGTTCTCATAATCTCCCACTTGGAGTAAGCGAGGCAAGGCTCTCGGTGCAATAGTATGTGAAATATTTAAATTCCATGTAATATGTAAGAATACTTTAAACTAATTGGGTGACCCGCGATATTTGTTTTGTGTATTGTTATTTTCGTATTTTTACATGATTGTTACTACATTAGTGCGAGATGTCATCCATTGTCGCAACTTGACATTGAATGGATCATCACGCACGTCACTAACCACTCCATTGCGATAATACTATCGACCATTCCAAATGCTGAAAGTTTAAACATACAATTATAGAAAAAAGACTAACAATTATAATACTATCTGACATCATATGAATATATATTTTATGATGTATCTAACGGTATTGATTTAATATATTGTAAATGTTAATGATTTTTTCCTGAAAACTTGGTAAAACTTTACACTTTTTGACATTTGAAAAAACTTATATGCCTTACCATAGGAACAGAGTGAGTATATCTAGCCCTAGTTGAGGATAGTGATAAGTCAGTTTTTTATGGGATGGGGCATTTCTACCCCTCACACGAAACCTAAAGCCAAGAAGATGCACATGTTAATCATCGCTGTAATAAGTATACTAAGTATGCAATAAAATTCTGCTCAATCATTGAAAAGATTAAGCAGTATTATGTGTGCCTCTTTCTATAATATAATGAGGTATTAGCACTGGAGTCTGGAGATACAAATAGTTGCACGGTGGTAGCAGTTTCATGCAACTACTTGCAAAGGTGCACAAACTCATACAAGTACTTGCCATGTTGTGCAAACTCATACAAAAACTATCCGAAACACTGCGCCCCGCCACTGCGCCGCCGTCCTCGCGTCAATCATGGAGGACGATCCCTTCTATCACCGATACGACATGAAGGCGCCGGAGTACGGTGAGTTTTCGTAGCCGTGGCATCGATGTTCTTCCTCTTCTGCATTGTTCTTGTCCGCCGATGTACTTCTCTGCCATGGTGGCGATTAGAGGTGGATTTGGTCTAGTAAACATTTGTAATCGCAGTGGTAGTGGTTGATAAAGGTTTGACGCCTCCATGATATCCACCTCGGCGCCTTCCGCTGCGGATTGCAGCGGCAGAACCTCAGGGCCTCGTACGCCATGGCGCCCTCCCGATATCGAACCGTCGACTGAGCATCAGAGCGTCCCTTTTACTGGCTCGATGTAACTGGGAGCGGAAGAAGCATCTGACATTGCCGACATTGCTTTGTCCGCCTCTGCTGTCGCCGTTGTCATGCACCGAGCCGCGTCGCCTCTGCCGCCACTAGGGTTTCCGCCGCCACTAGGGTTAGGGATTGGAAATATGATTGGGGAATTGGCATTGGACCTGTCCGTGATGATTCGCAGAATCCAGGGGTTTCTAGAAATAAACCAGGCCACGTCGTGTGCGCCCTTTTCCACCCTAGCAAAGCAGCAAACACGTGTCAGCTCCGCGGCTTGTTTGTACCAATTTGAACCCGCATGACAAGTATTTGTAAGAGTTTGTGCACCTTTGCAAGTAGTTGTATGAAACTGCTCCCACCATGCAAGTGGTTGTACCTCAGGTGCTAATATCTCTAATATAATACTTCTTATTTGGATTAATTAGTGGCCTATTCAGTGCTAATAATCATCTAGCCATTTTGGTACATTTTTGTTAAGACGATGTAGTTAGTGCACCGTCAGTTCAGAAAATCTATGAACATGATGAAACCAAAATTTATTTTTCTAATTGGTCAATCATCTCGCTAATAATCATCCAGTCTAAACATAGAAAATTATGCAAGGACAACAAATATAATATCAGATAGCTATGCGTGACATAAACAATGTCGGCCAATCTATCTCCATGGGCACCACAACTGTAGTTAAGCAACCTTGAAACATCTTCTGCCTCACCTCCTCCATCACTCCCGTCTTAGTGTCGATGGTGTACACATGTCCAAACACATCTGCCATGAACAAGACACCACTATTTTCTCCTGACAACATGGCTACACTAGCTAGCAGGAATGCACACAGCCTGCCCAAGTAGTTTTAGCTCGGTCACTCTAGTGCGGAGCCAGGTACGGTCGTCTCCCTGTGTCCACATATTTTGTCGGGGACCTTCCGTAAGTTCTCTTTGCAACTGGAGTAGCGAGAGCCTTCCGTCGATAGTGATACTAAGCGTTAGTCCAAGGCAACTGATTGTTTCGAGTTGGTCCCCCGGGGTCGAGATCTTGTTTATTGAGATTTGGCCAGTCTTAATGTTGACACCAAAGGTGAAGTAACACAGAAAGCTCCATTCATCCTTCGCGTAGGACCCAAGTCAGTATGCCACATCGTGGCATACGGTGACCCTGTTCGTCGACCCGGGTAGAATCTGAACATCGAATATGTCGCGCCAGACTTGATCAAAGCACTTTCTCGGCTCGCCCCAGTTAGGCTCGGAGGACGAGAATATGTAGAGGTTACAGTCTCGACTAGCTGTAGTTCTTGTGGTTTGTATGTGGGGGAATAATTTTGTATCGGGACTGGTTTATCAGCTGCAACACGTAGGTCGGAGATGATTCGCTTCAACACTGCTAACTGAATCCTAGCCTGCATCAACACTTACAACCACTTAGCCAGGAGTTGGCGGTTGCCAGCTGGACCCATCAACGGGTTTTGGCTTTAGGTTCTGGCTCGGTAGAGAGTAGGTATTTCCCTTTACCTCCACCCGGCTCTTGTTTCAGATTAGCACACCATGAAAGACGACATATAGTTCTGAAAAAAGGGCACAGATGCATCAATAGAGGCCTTTCCATCACCATGTACGACATCATTTTTGTGGTGCCACGTCCGCCTGAATAAGAAGAGCAAGCTCCCCCTCATTTCAGTAGACGCGTTGGTGATCAAATTTAGGAACCATTGGTTACCAGACTTGTGAAACTCTGCTTCGGGAGGTAGGGCCCAAACTGAGCACAACCCTTTCATATCACATTAGATTAATACTAGGAATAATTCTAAAAAAAAAAGATATTAATACTAGGAATTCGCTACCAAGGTATTGCATATGTTGTTTGATGATTCACTAAAAATCATTGGCGTGAGTGCTACCTTTGTCATCACAACACATATATAGTTGTGAGAAACTCCAATATATATGTATCACAGCACAATTTCGCATACAATCACCGAAAATGAAGGTCAAGTCCATGCCCCCTACGGGTCATTGCCGATCAGTCACCTGAAGGTCAAGTGTGATTCCCAATTCATCGTCAAGCAAATCAACAAAAAGATTATCGATCCAACAAAGGCTTCCTACCTTCAGAAAACGTGAAAAAACAGAGGGGAAAATTTTGCAGTCTCGAGTTCCAATACATTCTGAGAAGGGACAAGTGTGTGACCGAAAACCTAGCCCCTAGGCTTCCTCTCGGACATGTGGATCACTAGTTGTATAACATAAACCAGAGGACTAGAATTATAGACCGAATCATATATGTGTCTTCGGTTTTCCATGCTCCGTTGATGGAGGTGTTGACGATGTTAAAAGCGGCGCTGAGCGCTGTCTCGCCGAAGGCCACCCGCGTGCCGGAGGCGTCGTAGGCGCGCACGAAATAGGGGGCGGCGGGGATGTCCAAAGCGACGCGGTACGTGACATTGCCGGGGCCGGTGTAGGGCTGCTCGGTGATCTCGAACTGGCAGGACTTGTCCTTCGTGAGGTCGTCGTGGGCCCTGCGCCACTCGTGTTCATTCTGGTTCACCGGTGCGTAGCACAGGCTCACCTTCACGTTCTTGTACTGCGTGTCCGTGCCAGCACTGCCCTTCAGGGACCACTTCACCCTGATCACGTCCTTGCCGCCGTGAAGAACTGGCCATGGATTGTCATGCGTGTTAGGTTATTTTTGAAACACAAATACCAGTGTAATGTAAATAAAAATAGAACCAATTGGCCGGATAGCTGGCGGATATTTGTAATAGCATGCGCGCGACGACAAGGTCATCGATCACTGCTTGCTGATCTTCTAGCTTCTGTCAATCTTCGGGCTCGATGTAATTAACTCGATCTCTGCCTGCTGCTGCTAGATGTGGGAGGAGGTTGATGTGAGGGATGGAGCAGTACGGACGGGGCTATCAAGTTTATGTAGGCGCGTGAGGAATGACTCGCGGTCCAACGTGGAGGCCACGATCGCACGGCGCTTAGGAAGCAAAAATAAGTTTTATAAAATAGGAAAACCGATTTAATCTATTATATACTAAAAGCAAAATGAGTTAGCTAATAGAGCCACCACGTTAAGCCACATCATCTTAATTAATTTTAGTAGTTAGATTTAAAATCAATGGTTAGGATTTAAGGAAAGAATATTAGTTACGTAACGGTGGTAGTTCCGTTTGACACGATAAAACATGAAAAGCTCACGATATATTGGAGCTGCACCAGTTTTTACGCGACCTTCTCAAAAAAAAAAACGTGACCTAGGCCCATTGAGTCCATGTGGAGCACGGAACTTGGTCAAAGGAAATCCAAAGCTGAACAACAAATACAAACGAGTCCATGTGGAGTACGTAGCTTTGTGTTCTATTGCTGATCATGACACTACAACATGCGACTATGGGAGGTCTAAAACTCGGGACATGGATAGATCGATGCACATCAGCCTCTTACGTATATGCACATGAGGAATGCAATACAGCTCTAACTTAAGACGGACCATGTTAGTTGTTAGCCACACACCATCTAATTATTCATGTTTATTAACAAAAATAAAACGTATTTTCAATTATAAAATAAAATGTTCTTTTTTCAGAGTATAAACTAAAATGTTCTACATAAATAAAACGTTTTTAAAATTATAATTTTTTTTTCAGATTATAAACTAAAATGTTCTATATCATGATCGGCTCAATTAGCGCAGGTATACATATCCTGAATATCTAAATGCAGATGGCTTACTTGATAACTTATATCAAATATGTGCAAAACAAATGACATTCTAATAAAACAAGTACGAACGATGTCGTATAGATCACTCGAGAGATCAAAGTCAAAAACTAAGAATGAACACACATAGGAGACGTAGGCATAGCATTATCCACCAGATAGGACAAATTAGATAGATTTGAGGGTGAGACTAGCTTTTTTAGATAAAGGGTATATATTAATTTGAGAACATATCAACTACTCCTTCCTCCGCAACAAGGCAATACCCTAATGGCATTACAAATACACATGGACGAAAAAAGAAGAATAAGCTAGAAAACAAAAGTCCCGAGCTCCAGTCATTACAGCAGCACAAACACCACCAAGGCAACAACTCATGTCCATATTCTCCAAAAGAAACGCCAGAAGGAAACAGTGTATAAGCGCCATCGTCGTCCGATCGAAGATCATGGTTTTTCACTATGAAAATAGTCCCCACTATTAAAATATTGTCCACAAAAAGCCATTGTCAGGCATAACCAATTAATAAAAGCAAGCTACAAGACCGACCATATTATACATGAAAATAAAAGCACAAAGAGATGCGTATGAGTACTACTGGTCGTATTAGAAAAACCGTGACAACCACCCTAGGAAATTGATGGGGTCAGGCAAACCTATTGTTTGTGGAATACCGTATCGGCCAATAGGACGTATGTTGTAATAAGAAAATTAGAAACCAACAAATTTGACATCTAAATTGTCAGAGGTTCGATCTTGATTCTTTGAAGATGTGGGAGGCAAAAACTGAAAAACAGTTAACTATATTTACAACCGGTTCTGATGTAACGAGAGATAGTTTTCAGCCACAAAAAGATAATTTTAAAAGATATGATTAACTAATTTCTGATTGTATCCTCAAAACATTGTTTTTTCATTTCAGTGAAAATAGTTAATAGTATCCGTAGTAATCTACCATAGTCTAGAAATCTTTGAATCGACAAATTATATAATAAAGACCTAATTTGATAAAAATGGAGTAAACTAGAAATGGTTAGCTAACAGTATCTGCATTAATCTACCATAGTCTAGAAATATTTGAATCGACAAATTATATAACAAAGACCTAATATGATAATATTGGGCTAAACTAGAAATGGTTTAATAAAAAATGTATGGCTATTAATTTACTGGAGCCTATTTTTATTGTATTAAAAAATTAGATCTTCAAGTATGCCTAAATACAAAATTACATTAGATCAACATACAATATCAGGAAAGGTAATATATTTTAAAATGCACAACATTCACGGTGACCGAGGAACCGATTTTTATTTTATTGCATAATATGAATATCCTTGCAATTAGAAATTCTATTTAATTTGAATATATTCAAAATGATGCCCTCACATTTTTCTTATGCTTATGTATGATAATGAGTATTTGCATTGTAATATTATCTGAACACTTATCTCCATATATAACGAAGAAATGTCTCAGTTGCCGATTATGCAGACATACTTGCAAACGAGAGACGAATATTAACAAATATATGGAAAGGAACACTGATAGTTCAGCCATAAATGCGGATAAAGTAAAATTAATTTGCTTACGTAAACTTCAGTAGACTCTCATTGGTAGTTTTAATAAATACGTAACATCATTTCAATAACATACTAAAGTAATAGTACATATTACCTTAAATGAAAATATATTTTTAAGATGACGCCCTCGCGTATGCGAGGGCCACCCTGCTAGTTTTATAAAATATATGGCTAAGATGTGACAAGAGATTTGTAGTTACGTAACCACTTTGACACGTCTAATCCCCAAGGCGTGGATCTGAAAAGAAAACTGAGCATGTACGTACTCAGTTTTTTTTAAGCCAGGTACGTCCTCTCCTTTTTTCCGAATCAGGTACGTTTTAATATGCCTCTATCAAAGTCGTGGATCTGAAAAAAAATAAAAGACCTAAACATGTACGTACCATCTCTATACCAAAAAACTGAGCAGGTAGTAACTCAGCACAGGCTAATAGCACTAAAAAACCTAGGTGCATCATGATCGGAAAAAAATGTGGCACGTCGGATACCCCTAGGTATACCGAATCTCAGAAAAAAATGGACGTATCTTTTGTGTACAATTCAAAGCATAATCCATCGTACACAACTTGGATCCAACATGTTTTAAGAAAAAAAAACTTGGATGTAACAAAAATCCATTGCACACACGTATATGCAACGGCCAACAGGTTTCTAAAAGAAAAGAAAAATGACCAACGTGAATTTGGTGTTGTTAGTTCTGGCAACAATTCCGGGGCACCTATGATGACTCCCGGAAAACATTTATATATAACTATAATTGTAATGTAAAGCTGGCCCGTAACAAATATTTGTTTTGTCTGGTGCGGCAACAATTCTGGAATTTGTTTCAAAAAGAAAAGAAAAAAACATAACTCGACAACAAAGGAAAGGAAAACTGATTTTTTTCCTGAAGCCACCAGATAATCGAGGACAATAGATGAAAATAGTGAAGCACATAATCGAGTGAAGCACCCTCCCGTGAATCTAGGTCTTAGACGAGCAGAAGACACAAGTAAAATAGTGGGCATGATACTACAACCAATGACATAGGGTTCGCGGCAGTCTGCACAACGTCAAAGAATAGTAGAATGTAATAACTCGCATATTGTCCACATGCATTTTTGATGACCTACTATTTAGTACTAAAAAATATTACACCAAGTGTCTCTATAACAATTTGTACGCATGTACAAAATAGTCTACACAAGTGATGCATGCTCGACTTGATTTAAAAATAGTAATCAATGTCCCGCCTAAAAAATCAGTGAAGTGTTGCAATTTGATCAAACAAAGCATTGGTAAAATATGACGAGGGGCGAAAATTAATGATGAATGTTAGCTCATCTCCTTGGGTAGTTGGCGTCAGCCCAAAAAAAGAGATATCACGTGCAAGATGTGGAAAGTAGTGAGTTGGTAAATAGAGAACGATGATGGTACTGTAGAAGAATGAGTATCCAAACATCACAATCATGAGATAAAACATAACTATTCAACCTTGGTATGGAAAATTTGTATATATTGACTTTATGGTAAAAGTAAATTTAAAATGTTTTTTGGAGTTGTTTGATCTAGGATTTGTATCATTGAGAATGTTATATATCTTATGAATGGTTCTCTATTGATCACACAAAAATCGAAACTAAAACTTTTGTTGAGTGTAACCATATTTAAAATCAAATACACTTTTTTGTCGGACGATTGAAAACATAAAGATTTTAATGTACATAACATTGTCCATCAAGTTTTTTATTTGGTTTGTGCTATTTTAGATATATATAATTTTTTAATCCATATAACGCATTGGGACATAATGATGATTAGTTACCGAGGACTAGGAGTGTTCATGACAAGCTAGAAAGAATTTTTTTTATTCAATGGAGGTAGTATAGATTAGAGAACATGTAGTAAACCGATGACAAATCAAAGTTTTAAAAATAGTTGCATGACAAGACATGAAATACATTAGAGTACGACCAAAGAATGTAGAACCATAAAAAAGTAGTGAAAATAGATCAAAATAGCAATACTATGTTACAAAAACAATTACATGGCATCTTTAAAATATCACATTAAATATTCGATCACAAATTAAATTGGTTCAAACCATTTTTCAAACATAGTATTTTACTTATCATTACAGATTTTGTCTCCATAGAACCATGTAATGAAGAATTTCATAGTATTACTATCTCTGAAATCATACATAGTTTTGGTAAATCTATTCAATATGTTAAAGATGATGTCCTCGCATTTGCGAGGGCCACCTTGCTAGTTGTAGTAAAAGTGTACTAAGTCTTTAGTAAACACAGTTCTTAACCAAATACAGCCTAATCCATAAGATATTATTTAGTGTCCCCCGTTGTAACTTGACATTGAATCGACATCATGCATGTCACTAACTGCTCTTAGATCATTAATTCACACATCACCTTCTCCGTTGTAGTATTACTATCCTACCATTGGACACAAAATGTCAAGCAAATGCTGAAATAAAAATTGTTATGCAGCCTTGTTCTCCCAGCCTGGAATACAAAACTCCATGTTGATGAGGCATATAATGACGGCATAGCCTTGTGGAGGAAAAAGACTTAGATCATGTACAAGACTGTCTTATTAAACCATTGTACAATGTACATGATCTGAGTCTTTGGTCAAGACAATTCTAAACCAGATGTCGCTTAATACAAACATATTAATAAATGTGCTCCGTTGCAACTTGACATTATTGTGATGCAGCTTGTCCTCCAAGCATGAAATACACAAACGCCATGCTGACGACGGAAATAATTACGTAAAAGGCCATATTAAGGAAAAGGTCAAACTTATATCATGTTTAAAAACAATTAGTACTAGTGTACTACGGACTGAACTTTCTACGACAGTACCGAGAATAAAAAAAGATCAGGGGGCAAGAAATTTCAGTGGGGGCATTTCCGAGGAGATGATCACAATGGTGAGGCGGAGCTGGCACACAACGGTTGGGTTCAGATGAACCCAAGGAAACACATCAATCCCTCACTAATTTACTCTTTAGATTTGGATCATTAAGCAAAGATCACAACATAATTTGTAGAGGTGCACCAATATTTTCCTCTAGCTTCGCCGGCTGTAAGTACTAACAAACTGGAGGAGTTGCCGGCGAAGTGGATGTGATCGATCATATTTGTCCGAGTCACAAGATTCCAATGTCAAGTTACTTAATTAGCAGCAAGACATGGTCAGAACAACGAAACTAAAATACTCGCATACTCCGTACGACCAAACAAACCGTACGTTCTATATATACCCCTCCCCGGCCGTCTCCAACAGCCAAACACCACCAACAAAGCAACAACCGATCGAACAAGACGCGCGCTTAGCAATGGCCGGAGGAGCGAACGGGGAGGCGGTGAAGCTGCTGGGCATGTGGGCGAGCCCGTACGTGCTGCGAGTGCGGCTCGCGCTCAGCATCAAGGGCGTGAGCTACGAGTACGTCGAGGAGGACCTGAGGAGCAAGAGCGAGCTGCTCCTCAAGTCCAACCCCGTCTACACCAAGGTGCCGGTGCTGATCCACGACGGCACGCCCGTCTGCGAGTCGCTGGTCATTCTGCAGTACATCGACGAGGCCTTCGCCGGCGGCGGACCCTCTCTCCTCCCGGAGGATCCCCATGACCGCGCTGTCGCTCGCTTCTGGGCCGCTTACATCGACGGCACGGTACTGTATCGTCCATCGATCTCACTAGCTCTCACTCACACCGGTGCTGTTTTGGTGATATATATATTTGTCGTCATGCCTGGTGCAGCTCCTGAAGGCGACGAGCCAGGCGTCGAGCGGAAAGACGGTGGAGGAGAAGGTGGAGGGGGAGAAGCTGGCGGCCGCCGCGGTGGTGACCCTGGAAGGAGCCCTGAGGGAGTGCTCCTCCAAGGGGAAACCCTTCTTTGGCGGCGACAGCCCCGGGTACGTGGACGTCGTGCTCGGCGGCCTCCTCGCATGGGCGCGTGCGGGCGACGCCATGAAGGGCGTCAAGACCTTCGACCCCGCCACGACCCCGCTCCTGGCCGCGTGGGCGGACGGCTTCGAGGCGCTGGACAGGGTTCAGGCGGTCATGCCGGACGTCGGCAAGCTGGTTGAGTTTGCCATGGCGATGATCGCTCGGGCCGCGGCCACGGCAGCCGCTGCTGCAACTAACTAAAGATCCATCCATCGGGGCGTACCTCTACGTTCTACTATACTATGCAGTATGTGCGGCTATGTTCGAACGTGTGCCGAACATCCAACCCAGCGACGCCTTTGTACGTTTATGTTCAGTTACTTGCCTACTTTGTTTCTTGTTCGCGTGTGTCGTGTTCTTCTATCGTAAGTTTTGGAAGACATGCTATGGTTCACTTGCACATTATTGAGAATCAGCTGTCGTACTACTAGTACTAGCATATTAGCATCGTTAATCTAATAATCTACCAAACTGTCTTACTGAATGAACAGGGGGAATTAGATATCTACAGTTTTAACTAGTTGCTACAGGCAGACATGAACTAGAGGTCACTTCAAATTTTAATTCAGTGTCTGGATATATCCATCAATCAGTAGCCAAAAATAACATAAACGGAATATCGGTAGCTCTTCCCTGGTTTCGTTTTTAATGAAACTAGCACAGGGGCCATACTTGAAGTTCGTCGTAAGTTTTGGTTATATAATTTGGAGTTATGGAGATATTTCTTTCTCATGTTTATCTTATTTTTTATAAAATAAGCACCGTAAAGACATGAATTCTATTTCGAAGGCATGAAGTTTACATTTTATTACTAAATTCATTCCATTATATTAATTGAATACACATAACTGGTCAAAGTATTTCCCAACAACAGTAGCATATGGAAAACTTATTTAGGTAGAAGTACATAACAAATTCCATAGCAATAACATCCACTATGTTGTTGTCGTCACTAATCCCCTCAACTAATTTACAATGTGAAAGTGTATCTCTTCGTTTATTCTTTGTCTCTGATAAGCTGCAGTTTGCAACATACTTATCTGATAGTTGCAACGTGACTTCTCGCTTCAAACCAAAATTTGAAGAGGTTAACCGTGCTATAAAACATCGCACTCTTCACAAACAGTACTCACCTTAGTGTCTTCACGACCTGATACCGGAGAAGTCTTACATTTTCTTTGAACACCAGTAAATTCAAGAGAATATATGTAACTTGCCTAACCCTTCCATAGTTTCTTTGATGGTTTAAATGCCACTCCATCCAACAAATTGTGTACCGAGAGAAGACCAACTCCATCATCGTATTCGTGTTAACATTTAGGAAATGTAAAGAAGTAAAAGTATTGATTATAGATTCATATCCTTATTTTTTATCAAAAATAGACATATAATTTGTTTATTTTAAACTATTGTGTAAACGGAAGTCCAGAGCTTTTGAATGGATAGTTTGGAGATACACATGCAGACATGTCTACAATAAATTTCGTATAATGAGAGATTTGGTGCTCCCGAGCTCCAGTGATCTCACAATTTTCAAAAAAAAATCAAAAACCACATTTAAAAATTTCAAAAAAATTCGAAAAAAAGCATGGATATCCTTAATGATATATTCTACAAGCATGGAAAATCACAATGCACAATACTTTATGTTTTGTGCTACACAAAAATAACAAATGTCCAGATTTGAGTGTAGCGTATAAATTTCCAACTTTGTCATTTTTGTGTAGGCCATACTACAAAAGATTTTGCATTGTCATTTTGCATGCTTATAGTATACTTCATTAAGAACATGCATGCTTTTTTCCAGAATTTTTTTAAACTCATAAATATTATTTTCTAATTTTTTAAATGGCATGAGCACTGGTGCTCGGGAGCCAAAAGCACTTTCCGGTATAATAATCACTATAACCTACTATAGTGGATAACAAAGAGACACCAATTAGGTGACTTAAAATAGGGAAAACATGGAGGAAATTGTGTAAGAATATAAAGTAAGTTATACGAATACTCAAACTGTGGCATAGAAAGCATAATACGTGGACATACAAAACAATCTCAACAATGGTAGCATGGTCGAACTCTGCCATGTTCTGGTGCTACTTGATTAGAGAACCCGTCTCTAGAATATGCAATATATATAGTGAATTGAACAGAACATATCAAGTGTTAAATGCCAATCTAAGGGAAAAAAAAGGGATGATCTCACAAAAAATGGGATTGCAAATGCAGAGCAAATATTACGTTGATGGTCTATCCAAAAAAAATTAAATACCAGGGTGATATGCGATGTATAATGCCTCAAAACCTGAATTTTCAGCAGAGAAGATTTATTCCTTAAATATGACATTATTGTTATCTGTACCGACTAACACAAAGTCAATGGGTTTTAGTATCTAAGGAAAATTATTACTACCAGCAATGATCGAAATACTGAAATTAAGAGTTGAATTCTTTTTTAGGCCAAGTTATATAATGTAGAAAAACACCTCATGAAACTGTTGCAAGTTTGTCTATCCGATGAAACTATAGGTGCACATGAGTTAGTCCTTAATCGAGAAAAAAGAAACAATTCAAACATCTAGTAGGACATTCTGAAAACGTAGTAATCTACGGAGTAGTACATTAGATTGAAGGAGAGAATCCACAACATCGCCGGTAGAAGTTGCTTTGCAGCTTCACCCCTTTGTTGGCCATTGCTAATGCTACCTACCGGCTCGGATGCCTGTCCGGCTGCGTCAGCATGGCCATCGTCGTGTGCCTCAGCAGCAGCTGAGCGCCTGGACGGCCAATCGATCGGAAGTCATGTTGGCGTTTGTACGCCTTCCTATACGATCAACTCGCAGAGTTTGATCCCAATCTGGTCGCCGCGTTGATAGAAAATCGACCAGACTTGCGGATTCCCCTCGTAGTTTTATTTTTACATGGGGGAGTTTCTTGTACAATCGACAATCGGGAAGGTCACCAGCAAGAGATTGAAACTGTAGTTAGGGCTGCGGCCGGCCGGCCGGCCGGCCATGAATGAAGAAGTAAAAGATTAAAGAAAAAGAAATTGAAAAACGTACTGAGTCGGGCATCTTCGGGTAAAAGCTAGAAAATCTTTGTATTTTTTTGTGATCTGGTTCAACGTGTTGAAGACTTGTCTGTACACAATTAAATGTTGTACGTAACATCTCTATCTTGTAATCTCAACCATCAAAAATAAAATCACCGGATTATATATTTCTAACCCATGTGGATTAACGTAGTGTCTCTATTAAACACCCTTATTTTGCTTTTAGTATATAATAGATTGGCCGTCTCTTTTGAGGCTCCTTAAATCTAAAAAAAAATCGGTAGCTTACCGTCACTGGGGAAGACAGCGGCGAGCTGGGTGGCTCAAGGGGATATTTATATGAATAATGCTAGCTAGCAGAAATGCGAGTTAAGTTGATGTAAGAAAAAACGAGTTAATTCATCAACTGACATGTTTTTTTTTTCTGAAATGGGGATCGCTTCCTTGGCCTCTGCATCAAACTAATATCGTTTTATAAATTTAAACGTAGTTCGTCTGATCCGGCTTGCGGCCGTGCTTTGAGGATTGCAGGTCACCCACCCCTTCTCACCATCTTGTTTGATCAATCAGAAATGGAAACGGAACTGCCCTAGTCAGCCGCCGCCAAACGCAGCAAAAATATGAGGAACGGAAGCGTATGTATGCTGCTGCCGGTATACACAGGTCGCTGGGTCCCTGAATTCATTGTCTTCCATTGTGGGCTTTCTCTTGCTTCGTATATAGTGGTGATACAGATGGGCTGATGGGCTTTGTACTTCACGTTCTGCTATAAAGATTTTATAGGGGGGGCGAACTAAGCCAAAAAAGACTTAATTAACCCATCGCTAATCGTTATTAGGGGAAAGTGGATGATAGGGGGGGTCTCGCCCCTGCTCGTCCCCCTCTCCCTCCGTCCCTGCTACGCCACCTCCTGGACATGGTGGACAGGGACGGCAACACGCCTCTCCACCTCGCGGTGGCTGCATGCAGGGGCGGACTTGGCTGTCCCTAACCCTGGTCACTTGCCCGGGCTTCCGGCCGGTCGCGCATCCTAATTTGATGATAATCTTGATCAAAAGCAGCGTTATGAGTCTCTAAAATTACTGTTTGCCCGGGCTTTGAGTTATTCTTGGGTCCACCACTGGCTGCATGCGAGCCTGGCATCGCAGAGGCCCTTCTGAGGAGTGGTAAGATGGGAGCCAACGTTGTGAACAATGACGGTCACACGCCGTTAGATCTAGCCGTGCAGTCCACCAGCTTATGCTCCATGGTAAGTATAGACGTTGACAGAACCCACCATTGTCTAGTTTTTTTTTGTTTCATACTCTACTAGTATGAGCATTAGTTTGACTAACCGTTTCTTATGAGTATGGTGCAGTTGGGCGTTGTGGTGACACTGGCTGCGTTCGGAGCGCAGTGTTGCTCTCGGATACTGGACCACTAGGAAAATTCGCGCGGCGTGGCGCGGTGACACAATAAAATAAAATAAAATGGAGAAGGTCGAATTGTTGCAGGACATCAAGAAATTTAGATCAAAATTGTTGTTTCCAGGAGGTACAGAGCCCGCTGGAGAAGGAGGCGAGAGGGGCCGGAGGTGGCCGACTCGAGGAAAATGGGGGCGATTTTAGTTCTAGGGTTAGCGCGGGTGTTTTATTCAGGAAGGACGATAAATAGCACGAATTTGAAGATTAGAGGGTATATATATGCCCTTCGAAATGAAAAGGTTAATCCATCACCGGCGTCCGTGCGACCTTCCGCCTCCAGAACCTTCTGACCTCCCTCCGTTCTACCTCGTCCGGAGAACGGAGCTCGCCATCTTGCTCCTCTAGGCTGTGCCTCTCCTTCGTCGGACGACCGCCTGCAGCCCGAGCGCATCCTCCAACACGCCTCAGCCGGCCTATACACCCGCGTCATGAGCACCTCGCGCGATCGCGAATCGGAAATAGGGGCAAAACACGTAAAAGGGGCGGATACCTTTTCGGGAATTGATCTCGATCATTGATGAAATTGATGACTCAGATTTAATATATCAACGCAGCACAACGCAAGTTTGCTATTTTAATAGTAGTAGTAGCAAACCATGTCCGTGCGTTGCAACGGGAGATTTAAAAAATCAAGTTTTGCACGAAAAACATGGAAATGATCTACATTTTGCTTGAAAGTTTATTGATCCATGTAACATTGTTTATATTTCTTGCTAATTTTTCAATATAAATCGTTACCAATGTAGCCTTGATTCAAGTTTTTTAGGTAAATCAAATAAACCAAAGAGATGTCGACGTCTACACACGTATTATATGCAAAAATGCAACTGCTTAATCATAAGATATTCAAATATTTTTGACATGCTCCAAAATATATATATGGTACTTCTAATACTTACAAGCAGGTGGTTCAGAAGAAACTGCTTCCAAGCCACCAGACAATACAACAGCAACCAACTGCATGTCCACGATCTTTGCAACTTAAGGGATGCTGGTAATATATACAGGAACGCCTCTTCATACTAACAAAAAGCCACCTAGCTCGTCGGCAGCCCATCTTTTTTTGATAAACACAGTACAACACAGACGTTCACATACACGCGCATACACTCACCCCTATGAACGCACACACGCACACCTTACCCCTATGAGCACCTCCGATAGACTGAGCCGGCGGTTGGATCTTGAGATTGACGAAGTCACCACGGGCGCTTCGCTGTCGACGGGAACGTCGCCTCCCACTGAAGAATAATCCGACTAAATGAGAAACACCAGCGTCAAACCTGGGGTTTGAACTCTGGTGGGCTGGGGGTATAACCACCCTCATAACCATCTTGCCACAGCACTATTATGCCTCTATTACTACTTCACTGCACAATAGTTGCAGTTTCAGTTATTTACAAGCTTCCCAAAACATGTACCGAAGGAAGCTAATGAATCAACAACGTCCCCTTTCTATCATACCACCTGTACATAAATACAGGTAGTAAAAAATGAACAACTATATGTATTCCTTTAATCTGTAGTTAGCTTGAAAAAGCTTAGCCATCATTGGTCTATCTTATGAAGTAAGTTGATGAAACAAATATTTCAGTATGTCTTTCTCCAATGTTATCCAAGTGCTAGTTAATTTAGAATCGAAGTAGAGGACAACAAAAGAAGCTAATGTGAGGAGGTACTAACTTATAAGCATTCGATTCAAAAAAAATCTGATTAATCCATCAAAGATTATAAGAGTAAAACGTATGGATTTGCTTCTCAGCCTTGTCACTGGATCAAAACCTGAACGTTTTTTCGTGAGTATAACCAAAACCTGAATTTGTATCTTGGAGGAGCTGGTAATGTGGTACAGAGGACAGCAGCAACTGGGCTAACGTCGGCCAGCTCCACTGTGGCCGAATCGGCCGCAAAGCAGATTTCGGTAGCAAGTCATTGAGCCTCCATGTCCGACGCCGGGTCCTTGGGCGTCCACCAGGTGAGCTGCGCTAGGATCCTGAACAACCACCTGGAGCAGCACATCACCAGGTGGAGCTTAGCGTCGCGATGAGTCGTTTTCCCATCTCCTCCTACTTGTGCACGCCATCCAGGAGCTAACGGAGGGCCTACTTTGCACCAGAACGGGATCAATGTTGCTGATTTATGTTCCGTGCAGGACCAGCGCCGTGACCTCGTTCTCGTAGTCGTATAACACACAACTTTGAATAATTGGGGCGGCGGCTGTTCACCTGCCCGGCATGCAAGCAGTTGCTCACGTCATCAGGTATCTGGCCTCCACCGACCACCATGGTCCTCACTGTCGCAGGCCCCCGGCGAACACTCGTCGAGCTGTTCGGGACGCTGCTGCTCTGCTCGCGCTGGATCCAGGGGCCATGGCTGCGTGCGGGGAAGCAGGGCAGCGCACGCTGGGCCTGCCTGAGGTAAGGGACGTGAAGATAGGGCTGGGTTGCAGCGGTCTGGCGTTGGAGCGGATAGAAGAGTAGGCGGGCCGGCCGTCGTGTCGTGCCGCCGGATTCTCGTCCCCGCTGAGCTCGGCTATTCCTCCATGGCATCCGTGATCCGTGCCCTGCTTTGATGGCTGTGTTCCCTGCTTCGATGGCTGTGTTCCCTGCTTCGACGCTCCTCGGAGATGTATTTATGGAAGGGTTCCACCGAGTTAGAGTCCAGACTGGGAGGGTCGACGCACGATCGTGATCATGAGGGACAACCTAGGAAACGAACCGATGGGGAAAAGAAAAAGCAAATGAAACGGTACATGACTTTGACTTATGGGGTGGCAGGGGTGGGTAATTTGTGCGAACTTTAGGTGTATTTTCAACAACGTACCACAAGAAATCTTAATGCTTTTAATATTATTAGGTATAGATAGATAGAAATTTATTGAGATTGACAGATTTATCTCTACCCTATTTTAGTGCTGACATGTTGTTAGAAGATGCACATCTTCAGTGCACATGTTAATCATCGTTGTAATAAGAGTACACTAAGTCTTTGTGGCTATTTAGAAATGACAAGGTGTTTAATGATAAAAACAGTTCTCTTATACAGGTTATCTACAGGACTACAACTACGCTCCGTTTGTGGTCTCAGTTGCAACATGTGGGGGCATCGAGACCTTTTATGGAGGTGTGTACAAGACTGGAGGATACGGCGAGAGACATTTTATCCCAACATGGATGGCAGCATAATTTGCGCATTGATTCTCCACCTCCGTAGGCGTTTTTACAATTTCTCATTCTGATATGTAATTCGTCGATTTTTAATTTTCGAACTTCCGTACTTGTTTGGCTGTGTGCATCTTAGTTATGCAGAGTCTGGATGTAATACTTATTTATTGGAAAAAATATTGAAAAGATTAAGAAGTATTATATGTGCCTCTTTCTACATTATAATACCGCTTATTTGGATTAATTAGTGGCCTATTTCAGTGCTAATACTCATCTAGCCATTTTGGTACATTTTTGTTAAGACGATATAGTTAGTGCACGGTCAGTTCAGAAAAGCTATGAGCATGGTGAAACAAAATTTAATTTTCTAATTGGTCAATGCCAACAATAATCCACTCTAAACATAGCAAATTATGTAAGGACAACAAATATAATATCAGACGGCTAGGCGTGACATAAACAATGTTGGCCAATCTATCTCGATGGGCACCGCATCTATAGTTAAGCAACCTTGAAACATCTTCTGCGTCACCTCCTCCGTCACTCCCGTCTTAGTGTCGATGGTGTACACATGTCCAAATACATCTGCCATGAACAAGACACCGCTCTTTTCTCCTGACAACATGGCTACACAAGCAGGAATGCACACCGCCTTCCCACGTAGTTTTAGCTCGGTCACTCTAGTGCGGAGCCAGGTACAGTCGTCTCCCTGTGTCCACATATTTAGTCGGGGACCTTCCATAAGATCACTTTGCAACTGGAGTAGCGAGAGCCTTCCGTCGACAGTGACACTAAGCGTTAGTCCAAGGCAACTGGTTATTTCAAGTTGGTCCCCCAGGGTCGAGATCTTGGTTATTGAGATTTGGCCAGTCTTAATGTTGACACCAAAGGTGAAGAAACGCAGAAAGCTCCATTCATCCTTCGCGTAGGACCCAAGCCAGTATGCCACATCGTGGCATACGGCGACCTTGTTCGTTGACCAGGGTAGAATCTGAACATCGAATCTGTCGCGCCAGACTTGATTAAAGCACTTTCTCGGCTCGCTCCAGTTAGGCTCAGAGGACGAGAATATGTAGAGGTTACAATCTCGATTGTAACCGCGGGTGACCCTGGCTAGCACCTTGAAAAAAGTGGAATAACCCGACAATTGCGTATGCCCATGCATGGAGCAACAGTCTTCACGGGCTAGGATGGCGCATCCATATTGAGAAACCATGCACTCGAGTGGGGGAGCACGTCGCAGGTCCCGGTGAGCACGTCGCAGACGGCGAGGCGGAGGGAATCACCACCAGAGGTGACGACGAGGCGAAGGAGGAGGAGGCAGCCCCGCGCCGCGACCGGCACGGCGCCGTCTAAAATACCGTCTGATGCGCCCGAGACGGTGATAGAGGCGAGAGAACGGCGGCGAGCACCGAGCACCGATCCTGCAGGTGATATCGGAAAGAATAAGGGGCTAGGCTCTTGGTCATTGTCGTGCCGCCTGTCGAAGAACCCGATGAGGGAGGACGGATGGCATGTCTTGTCTGACCAGTGATGCCGGAGGAAGGAGAGGTCGGCCACGGCGGCGCGCCACCGCTTGCACGTCACGGCGCATCGGAACAGGGTGACGGCGTCTGTAGGCACGCGCAGGAGGATGTTGCGGACGAGATCGTCCGGGAGCGTGTCTGCCATCTCATTGAACGAGCGTAGGTTGGGCTCGATCTGTGAGCGGCCGATCGAGGCGGTAGACGCATATATGTAGCATCCAACTTGTTGCGTTGTGGTGGGAAGTCGGAATTGGACACGCAACTATCTATACCGTGTCCTTCTCCAACTCCCCATGCACTTGATGATTAATCCCTCGCTGACTGCTCGCTGCTTCTGTTTTGGGCTCACGCGCGACTAGTGAGGCCCATCAAGCGGCCGAGGCAGCCGTAGCCGGCAAATTTAATGTTTTTTCCTTCGGTTTTTTCCTAAATCTTCAGAAAATCGTGAAAATGACATATACATCAGTAAAATGACTATATATACAGTACTTGATTTTTTCCCAAAAATCAAGGTAGGGTGGCCGTCCTACCTTGCCCTACTAGGTCCTCCGCCACTCGACTGGAGCATAAGCAGTATTGTCGGACTAACCCGATTGGTCCTCTCCTTTAAACAGTTTACTGCCCGACAGCATGTGTGGGCTAAATTTGCTACTCCCTCTATACCGGTTAATAAGATACATGAGCCAAATCTTTCCAACGTAGTTGACTAACTATTGGTATATTGAGTAGTATGATTTGTGTGCATGCATTGGTTACTTTCCTTTTCTCTCCTATTTGACTAAATTGGTCCGCATGTATTGGTTGTCTTCTATTTCCTCCATCGTAATTGCTCATTAAATGATTAAATTGCATTTTATTCTTGGAAAAATATGGTTTTAAAATTGCATCATATAAGCCGCAATGCAAGGAGTACAAGTTTTGTTTTTTTACGGTAAATAGCAGGAGCTCTGCCTGTGCATTATTAGAAGAAGAATTGATCCAGTTAATCAGGGAATTAGGGTTTAGACGGAAACGATGCCTCCGTTGGGAGGCTATATAGAGCTCAGGAAAAGCCCCTAGCGTGGCGTACAAGATATGTAGATATACGGTGGAGTACTACTCCATACGTATATACCATGTACTACATGTTTAACAAGAACGACGTAATGACACGGAGAAGCCCTGCAGTCTTCGTGATATACTTATACCCATATAGAAATTCAAGATAGCTTTGTCCAAAACAAAATTCAAATAAAAAAATAGCTTGTACCCATGTTTCCAGGTTTCGGGACTCGTGAAAATCGCCACTCATTTGTGAGACATTGAGAAATATAAAAGCAAGTCTCTTTTAAAAACCAAGACAAGATACGATATCGCGTGGAACACGTGATAAGCCACCTCAAACCAACCAAACAAGACAAGATACGCTCCTCGGATCCTTGTAGTCTAAACTTCTAGCATGAAGAGTTTTTTTTTTGGGCCAGGAATCACGAAGATATTTGAGGGTGCATGAATCACTCCAATATCTACACACCAAATTTTCTCCGATCTTTTTGGGTCATTTAAATTCTGTTTTTCAAAATTGCCTGAAAAAACACATTATCCGGGCCGGGAGGTAAAGCGTACGTCCACTATCACCAATCCAACTCTACTCTTTCTTTTTTTTTTTTGCGAAAGAGGAAAGTACATCAGATCTGCACTCTTACAGAAAGCTCCAGAACAAAGATGAAATTACAACAAGGTCCACTGAGGCTCAGCGACGAAGACGACGGCGAAGCAGCATCAGACGCGCCGCTGCCCAAGCTCCGCACACCACTGGATGCACAGAAACCGATCAAGTGGCGCGTGCCAACAAATCCAAGTCAAAGTCTCCAAACTCGACGGTGGGAAGCGTCGAACAATTTCAAGCTAATAAAATCTTCAGAGCACCGACCATGTGTCTAGGTCTTCGATTTTCCCACTAGATTCTTTTTTCGTACAGCGTGGATATTGCCATGGCCCATGGGAGAGGGCCTGCAAGTTACACTTATGTTTTGCCTTGCACAAAACAGTTGTAAATATAGGCCCGTTCATTACCCAGGCCTTCGGCTCCACATTATGGGCATCCGCTTACAAAAGAAATCGTGGGGTTCGTTGGATTTTACGAGAAAAAAAACAATAGAAATCTCCCCAATATAGCTGGCTTCGCTTACTAGTTGAGCTTTTTTTTAACACAACTAGTTGAGATTTTGGGGGCTTGTTGCGCTAAAAAAAGAGCTTTTTGGGGCTAAAAAAACTACCTCGCTCCTTGTCTCAGAAAAAAAAAACTACCTAAGTTCTGTGTCCCAAGTGGAGCCAACCCTGTAATTCACCAAATTTAGCTATCTTAACCCATGAAGTGGCATTCTAATCTCCTAAGTGTTCCTTCTCACATTCAGTGTATATGCCTTTCATAGAGATGTTTTGATGGCTAGCAGTAAAATCAAGTTATGCAAAGCTACAAATCGCTAGGTGGTCTAAAAACCTATTTGTAATTCTTATTACTTTTTGGTCTCTTTGTACTATTATATATGATAATTAATACTCCCTCCGATCCGAAAAAAAGGTCGGAGGGTATACATACTGGTTGTGCTGCGTATGCTGTTTCCTCCCGAACGTTTTTACGGACCGGAGGAAGTAGATTGGTGGAACTTTTCAGAAAAGAAACAGATACAAACATTGGCGAGAAAAAGCTATAAACATGATACAACTCTGGTTTCGCTGGTATGGTCATATCACTTTGCTAGGCGCGACATGAACAAAGCCGGCCAATGCCACCCCTGTAGTTAAGCCACCTTGAAACATCTTGGTGGACACACGCTCCATCGCTCCTGTTGTAGGGTCGGTCTTGTGCACACGTCTGTACAAATCTGCAATTAAAAAGAAACCGCTCACTCCTCCCGGCAGCATGGCTACATGAATAGGAATCCACGTCGCATGCTCGGGAGCCAAGTTTCACTGTCGTCTCCCCGTGTCCACGTGTTTAATCGGAGACCTTCCTTTTGTAAGTGCAACAGCGAGAGCCTTCCGTCTATTGCGACGCTAAGCATTAGCGCATGGTAACTGCTCTCAGCAAGCTGGTTCGCCTCCATCGGGAGCTCGGTGATGGAAATTTGTCCGGTCTTGACGTTGACGCCAAAGGTGAAGTAGCGCGGGAAGCCCCATCGATCTGGTGAATACGACCCAAGCCAGTATGCCACGCCGTGGCATACAACAGCCTTGTTCGTCGTCCCTGATAGAATCCCAAGAGCGAATGTATAACGTTGCGAGGCTTCATCGAAGCACTTGATCGGTGCGCTCCAGCTACTCTCGGAGGCCGACGAGAAGGTGTAGAGGTTACAATCCCGCACATTGTTGTCAGTGACAATGGCTCCCAAATCTCAGGACGGGGCCTGAATTTTTGCCCGTACTATGCTGGCAAACTTCGTCAGTTGTTGACGAACATCATGCATGCATGCAGGACTCTTACTCGGAGATAATCGCCCCTTGCACTATTGGAAAACATCATTTTTGCTGACATCACGGATACTCGGTATATACGAGTTTTTGATTTTTTTTCGATAAAGGGAATTTTATTACTTAAAGAGTTTTAAGCATTACACCTGGCCTCTACACAACTAAGGTGCACACAGCCCAACAAGTTCTAAGGTCTCCAAACAACGATAAAATTAAAAGGCGAATTACATATCATAATGAGAAATTGTAAAAACGCCTATGATGGAGGAGGGCATATCCGTAGATCATGTTGCCATCCATGCTGGGCAAACAGCTCCCTTGCCACAGCCTCCAATCGCGAAGTCGCCTCCAAAAATAAGTCCCGATGCTCCACACGCTGTAGGGGCACCCAAGACCGAATCGTAGCTGTGCTCCGGTAGATAACCTGCATGAAGGAAACAACTTTGTCATTAAAAACCTTGTCATTTGTACATAGCAAGAGCGACCAAATAACGGCTATCGCTCCCATCCTAATACGCTGCTTGAACCTAGGATCCACACCATTCAACCAGCTCCCGAAAATATTGGAGGAAACGTGAGGGACTTGGGATCCTCTTTGGGATCGAACGGCACACAGGACTCGCAGGTGACCAATATGGAGATGGATGTTACTCATTCTGCTGACGGTGCAAACAATGGCAAAACTGTGGCTGCCGAGTGTGTTCCGGTGATGGCGATAACACCGTATAATCACAGCCCTACAACTTCTCAAGGAAGGGCAATTGTTGAGGTTATTCGCAAGGAGGCTCCTGCTTTGTTGCGTCCCATCAGTGCAGCGTCTGTGGTTCCTTCAGTCGAGTCTGTTCCGTTTGTTACTGATGTTGATTCTGCTATTCTGGGTGCTGGTTCTGTTGTTGGGCCGACTAAGGATGTTGCGGGGCGGCTACTGTCTACGGTCGCGCTGGGCGACACGGAGCAGCCAGCTGCTAGCGAGGCCTCGTAGGCTGTTGACGCTGGGGCGAGACTAGCTGGGCCTCGGCGCTGCGCTGTGCTTCGGATGGGCCGCAGGTGCCAGCGGCTGCCATGGGCGCCACGGAGCTAGCGGCTGCTCATGCGGCCTTTCCGACTGCGGAGGACGAGGCTAGCTGGGCCGCTGCGCGGGTGGTGACCATCAGTCCAGATGGACTGGTCGGCTCGCTGCTTGCCGGGCCGGCTCTGGCTGGTACAGGTGGGCCAAAACTGGGAGGGGATTCTACTCCAACTATATCTCCCCTAGTTGCTCGGCTGGAGGCGAATTTTGCGGGAGGGGTTTCTTCGACGCCATTAACCCCTCCGGCAATGACGGGTGCTGCCGGGAGTGCTAAGCCGGCCGGGTCAGTTGCTACTTCACCATCACTGACCCCGGCTATCTGCTGAGCCTCCTGCGGCCGACGCCATCGACTCTACCTCGCCACGCACGCCACCGTCCGCTATGACCCAGTTCACTCCTACACGCCGGAGTGGAAGGTTTGGGGTGATGGCGGATGGTACTACCCCGACGGACGAGGATTCTCTGAAGAAAGCAATGCGCCGTAAAGCGGTGCATAACCTGGACACGCATGGTATGGATTCGACATCCAAGTCCTTCCTTTCTTTTTCATCTCCGTCGATTTCGGCTAAGTTAAATAGTGTAGGTATTAAACTTGGTAGCACTCAGAATCAAATTAATGTGTCAACTAGAGTCTTGAGGCATATGGAATTTGACCGTTCTACGGTAATTCCTAAAGCTTCGACCAAGTTGACCGCCACCTATTTGGATGAAGAAGAAGCGAATGCCACATCAGATGGTCAGCTTATTTCTCATCTAATTGGTGAGGTGTCGGAGATAGGATTGGATGACGACGGGTTGAGCTCATTGTATGAGTTAAAATCATCCGGACGAAAATCTAAATCTAACTCTAACAAAAGGTCTTCGAAACGGTCTAAGGTTTCCAAATCAAAATAGTTTCCCAATGAATGGCTTATTTGCAAATAGCAGAGGTCTTGGTGACTTGGCTAAATACTTGCACTTTGCTCATTCTGTCCGGGATCATAATTTGGATTTCTTAGCTATTTCAGAGACGGGTAGACGGGAGTTCTCGCAAAGTCAATTGAATCGCCTATCTGGCGGTATTGATTTTGAGTGGTATTCTCGTCCCCTCATGGTCGCTCTGGCGGCATCCTACTAGGTGTAAAGACTGATACCATGGATGTGTTGGCTGTTTCGGATGGTGATTTTCATATTAAAATGCACATCCGGAATAAAGCTGATAATTTCATTTGGAGTCTTGTCACTGTGTATGGGCCTGCTCAAGAGGAATCCAAAACCGCTTTTCTTCGAGAGATGGTAAACTTAGCTAAGGATAATCCGCACCCATTCATTATTGGGGGGGCTTTAACTTGCTTCGTTTTCCTTTCGAAAAAAGCAGAGGTCGGTTTGACGATCGTTGGCCCCTCTTGTTCAATGCGGTAATCGAAAGCTTGGACTTGAAAGAGGTGTCAATGATCGGGAGGCAGTTTACATGGGCAAATAGCCTCCCGAACCTACGTACGAGAAACTAGACCGTGTACTGATGAATACTGATTGGGAATCAAGGTTTCCAATGGTTTCGGTGCGGGCTCTAGAACGTATTGAAGGTTTGTCAGACCATGCTCCCATTTTATTGACCACTGGGATTCCGAGACCACCGTGTAACCACCGCTTCAAGTTTGAACTTGGGTGGTTGCATCGGGATGGCTTCCAGGACATGGTCAAGCGGATATGGGAAAGGCCTGTAGCTGGTGTAACTCCGATCCAGAGGTGGAACAATAAAATTCGTGCTACTCGCACACACCTTGTGGGTTGGGCACGCCATACAACAGGCTTACTTAAAAAAGAAAAAATACGACTCTCTTCTATTATTGACGCCCTTGAAGCGTTAGCAGAGGTTCGCCCTTTATCAGCACAAGAGATTGAGCTCAAGAGCCAATCAAATGCGCAGATAGCGAAACTTCTGCGTGAAGAGGAGCTGAAATGGTATCAACGTTCTAAAGCCCAGTTCATTCTGGAAGGAGATTCTAATACTAAATACTTCCATAGTATTGCAAATGGCAGACATCGGAAGAAACGTATTTACTCTCTTTTAGATGAGGACAGAACGATTGAGGGGCATGATCAGCTAAAGTCGTACATTACTAATTATTATAAAGGCTTGTTCGGGGCACCAGAGGAAGGAAATTTCTCTATGGATGAGTCTAGAACAAGCGATATCCCCCAGGTTTCAGTTGAGGAAAATAGTCTACTTACTGCTCCGTATTCGGAGGATGAAGTAAGGAAGGCGGTTTTCCAAATGGAACACAACAAAGCTCCTGGTCCAGACGGTTTCCCGCAGAGTTCTTCCAGAACTTTTGGGACGTTATCAAGTCGGATCTTATGGAATTGTTCAGCTGTCTTCATGACGGACAACTTGAGTTGTTTCGTCTGAACTTTGGTGAAATAATTTTATTACCTAAGATTAATGAAGCAGAAAGGATCCAGCAATACAGACCTATCTGCTTACTTAATGTTAGCTTTAAGATATTCACCAAGGTCGCGACTCTAAGACTGAACAATGTGGCTGACCATGTAGTACGTCCTTCCCAAACCGCTTTTATGAAAGGTCGCAACATCCTAGATGGGGTGGTAATCTTGCATGAAACGGTTCACGAACTACATACAAAAAAGTTGAATGGGGTGATTCTGAAAATTGATTTCGAAAAAGCTTACGATAAGGTTAAATGGTCTTTCCTTCAGCAGACCCTCAGAATGAAAGGTTTTTCTGATGAGTGGCGCGCGTTAATACATAGCTTTGTTTCGGGTGGAAGTGTAGCCATTAAAGTCAATGATGACGTTGGCAAATACTTTCAAACCAAAAAAGGGCTTAGACAAGGTGACCCATTATCGCCTATATTATTTAATATAGTGGCAGATATGTTGGCAGTCATGATTGAACGCGCAAAGTCTGATGGTCAAATTGAAGGTGTCATCCCACATCTTGTTGATGGTGGATTATCCATCCTTCAATATGCTGACGACACAATCCTCTTTATGGAACATGACATTGAGAAAGCTCGGAATCTTAAGCTAATTTTGTCAGCTTTTGAGCAATTATCAGGTCTTAAGATAAATTTCCATAAGAGTGAATTGTTCTGTTTTGGCGAGGCTCAAAATGATGCATCCTTGTATGCTGATTTATTTGGCTGCGCTCAAGGCCAGTTTCCAATTAAGTATTTGGGTATCCCGATTCATTATCGGCGATTAACAAATGCCGAGTGGAAATTAGTGGAGGAGAGACTTCAAATTAGATTAAATAGTTGGAAAGGTAAACTATTATCCTTGGGTGGACGATTGGTCCTCATAAATTCAGTGCTAACTAACATGGTACTGTATATGTTATCATTCTTCCAAGTTCCAAAAGGAGTCTTAAAACGGTTGGATTATTTCCGATCGAGATTCTTTTGGCAAGGTGATAGTGAGAAAAAAAATATCGTCTAGCCAAATGGAGTGTGGTTTGCCGACCCAGAGACCAAGGGGGTTGGTATTCATGACCTTGAGGTCAAGAACAGAGCCCTACTTGGTAAATGGATATTTAAGCTTCTTTCCGAAGAAGGATATGGCAAACCCTCCTAAGAAGAAAGTATGTGGGCTCGAAAGCGGTCTCCCAGGTTGTTTGGAAACCTGGGGACTCACACTTTTGGGCTGGGCTAATGGCTACGAAAAAATTCTTCTTTCCACATGGGTCTTTTTCTATTCAGGATGGATCGGAGATTAGGTTCTGGGAGGATAAATGGCTCGGTCGAGCTACTCTCCGTGAACAATATCCCGCTTTGTATAATATTGTGCGTTACAAAGGCGATACACTCGCTAAGGTGATGAGAACTTCTCCACCGGATGTTTCGTTCAGAAGAAGTCTATTTGGTCCTAGGCTAGCATCTTGGAATGCTTTGCTATATCGATGGATTCTATCCACTTGACGCAAGGACCGGATAAATTCCATTGGAATCTCAACAAGAATGGCAAGTTCTCGGTTGACTCCATGTACAAAGTCTTGGTCCAACCTGATATACCGCTAGATAATAATAAGAAAATTTGGAAGATGAAGATACCGCTGAAAACAAAGGTTTTTGCTTGGTATCTTCGTCGCGGTGTAATTCTCACAAAGGATAACCTTGCAAAACGCAATTGGCATGGAAGTAAAAAGTGTGTCTTTTGTCACCATGACGAGACTATACAACACTTATTTTTTCAGTGCAAGTTTGCTTCCTTTTAACTTGGCAAAACAAAAAATACGCTGCAAAGTAATGTGTGCATACCGAGTATACAGAAAATGCACTCGGCGATGATGCAAAAAAAAACACTTGGCAAACGTCAATACTCGGCATATAGTTCTGCCACGTGTCCCTTCTCAGCGGGGTGGACGGCGCTCGGTAGTTTTCAAGCCATAGGCGTGGTATTCTTTTTTCCCTCCAGCATGTTTCCCCGCTTAAATGTAAAATGTTTGCCAAGTGTCTTGGGGCTGACACTTGGCAAACTTTCGGTGCGATTTTTCTTTTTCCCTCCCGCCTTTCTTCCCACGTAGAAAGAAAATGTTTGTCCAAATGTTGTGACACGAATAATCGGCAAACAAAAGACCGGAAGAAAAGTTTGGCTCCCGCCATTCCTTCAAGCATGGTGAATATGTTTGCCGACTGTCAAAGTTTCAGACACTCGGCAACCAGAGGTTTCCTGCCATTTCTGCCCTCTCTCCTTCCCGCCGCTTTCTTGGCCAAGGCGCCAGTATCTTGAGGTAAAACATAGACTGGCTAAAGGTTTTGTCCATCTAAACCCTAGCCTGTGCAAGCTGACGCACACTTTCCAGTACATCTTGCTCCTTCTCATCAACGATCATACTGTCCAAGTCATGATCTTGGAGATCAAGCTTATCAAAGAAATCGTCCAAGTCGTGGGATGCTTCACGCGGACGAGTGTGTTGGTCGATTGTGAATCCGACGTTGAAGCCAATGTGGTAAAAAATCGTAACTGTGGTGTATGCAAGGGCAGAATGCGGCACCTATAAGGTAGCACGGAATGGTCTGGATACCGGCTCTGACTGGGCGCTAAGGAGAGAACCAATAGGAAAAGGACTCTCAACGGTGACGGATCGCTGAGAGGAATAAACCTAGCCGCCGCTACGGGATATTGATGCAAGCTTAATTAGTCACGGAGCCAAACCGTACATGGTACATATAATATGGTGCTAGGTAGTAGAAATACGAGTTTTTTTTTGCGGGTAAGTAGAAATACGAGTTAATGCATCAACCGATAGTTAAGAAAAGCTACATAAACATGATACAATTTTGACCAATCATTTCGCTAGGCGCGACATGAAGAAGGCCGGCCAATCTATCTCGATTGGCACCGGCGTTGTACATAAGTTACCTTGAAACATCTCCGTTGTCACGTCATCCATCACCCCTGTCACCGGGTTGGTCTTGTGCGCACGTCCGTTCACATCTGTCATGAACAACGCCCCGCTCTTTTCTCCGGACAAGGTGCCTACATAAACAGGATTCCACACCACCACCTGCTTGGGTGGTTTTAGCTCGATCACTCTACTGAGAAGCCAGGCCCCGTCGTCTCCCTCTGTCCACATGTTTAGTCGGAAGCCTACCTTTTGCATGTGCAACAGCCAGAGCCTTCCGTCGACCGCGACGCTAAGCATTAGTGCACAGTAAACGATCAGATGATCAAATTGGTTCGTCGGGATTGAGAGCTCGGTAATGCAAATTCGGCTGGTCTTGACGCTCACGCCAAAAGTGATGAGACGTGGTGAGCTCCCTCGATCCATGGAGTAGGACCCAAGCCTGCATGCCATGCCGTGCCATACAACGAACCTGTTCGTCCACCAGTCTATAATCTGGACACTGTACATGTTGTGCAGCCAGGCTTGATGGAAGCACTTTCTCGGCTCGCTCCAGCTAGTGTCGGAGGATGATGAGAAGGTGTAGATCAGGCTACAATCCCAGTTGTTTCTGCCCGGGACAATGGCCAGCACCTTGAAGAAGGCCGAGTAACCCGTCAGTGGTGTCCAACCTTGCTGCTGCTGCTCATCCATGGAGCAACAGTCTTCACGGGTTAGAATGGCGTAATAACATGGATAATCCCTGCACTCGGGCGGGGCAGTACGTCGCAGGATCCGGTGAGTAGGTCGCAAACAGCGAGGCGGATAGGATCACAGGAGAGGCGCACGAGAAGGAGGCCGCCCCGCGCGGCGAGCGTCTCCCGGCGGTGCTCCAGAGACGACAAAGGAGGTGAGCAGACGGCGGCGAGCGCCGAGCACCGATGCTGCGGACGGTACCGGGTTGAAAAAGAGGCCGGGCCTTTGGTGATCGTCACGTCGTTGTGTGTCGAAGAAGCCGAGGAGCGAGGACGGATGGCAAGCGTTCTCTGGCCAGCAATTCCGGAGGAAGGAGAGGTCAAAGATGATAGTGTGCCATAGCTTGCATGTCAGTGCGCACCGGAACAGGACGGCGGCGTCTGTGGCCACGCGCAGGAGGATCTCGCGGACGGCGTCGTCCGGGAGGGTCTCTGCCATCTGTTCGTGCATACGTAGGGGCGTAGGGCGATGTGTGCGATGGATCTGGGCGCTATATGTAGCCTCCAACTTCTTGTGTTGAGTTGGAATTGGACACGCAACAATTTATCCCGTTTCCTTCTCCAACTTCACACGGACTTGATGGTTAATTACAGCCCCTGCACGTTAATTGGACATTATCTGTACAAATTTTGGACGAATTTTCATCAAGAAACTTCGGTTTCCTACAGCAGCAGATACTAGTTAAACTTCTTCAGCCTTTTAGAGAGTTGTAAAACTTATTCACACACCATGGTGGCATGATCACGTAACACCAAACTCACGTAGATATTTCATCAAAGCGTTGGCTCAATTTCTACACCATGATCACTTTGCAGCAATGCCGTGCATGTTCTCTGTCATGCATGAAGAGCTTATATAGTCTGATAAATAAAATGGGCGTCTGTGGCCACGCGCACGAGGATCTCGCGGACGGCGTCGTCCGGGAGGGTCTCTGCCATCTGTTCCTGCGTACGTAGGGCGATGTGTGCGATGGATCTGGGGTCTGGGCTATATATATGTAGCCTCCAACTTCTTGTGTTGAGTTGGAATTGGACACGCAACAAGCTATCCGGCCCGTTTCCTTCTCCCAAGTCCCAACAACTCCACACGGACTTGATGGTTAGTTACAGCCCTTTTTGGACGAATTTTCATCAAGAAACTTCGGTTTCCTACAGCAGCAGATACTAGTTAAACTTCTTCAGCCCTGTAGAGAGTTGTTAAACTTATTCACACACCACGATCACGTGGCACCAAAGTCACGTAGATATTTCCTCAAAGCGTGTGGCTCATTTTCTACACCATGATCACTTCGCAGCAATGCCATGCATGTTCTCTGTCATGCATGAAGAGTTTATATAGTCTGATAAAGAAAATGGGCATGAAAAAAAAAACGAAATTGTCTTAACAGGGTTTGAAGTGGTTGATCTTTCCTTGGCAACTATGTCTAGCAGTGGTGGAGCCAGAGCTTCAACAGTCAGTGCAAAACTGTGTAGTCAAATACATCTATATGTATATGTATAAATTTTAATTATTTTTTACATTTAAGATGCTTGCATTTACGGAAAAACTGAGTAGTCACTTGACCACACAGGTATAGTGTGGCTCCGCCATTGTCTAGTGGTGCCGTGAACTGTTTTCTTAATGCCGGGGAATAATTGTGTATCGTGATTCGTGAACTGGTTTTGTTTTTCAGGGTAGTATCATACTATCGCGAATTGGTGAATTTACTTTTGAAGCCCATAATCCATGTTTCCAGAGCTTCAACTCGCTTGATCCTGGCTTCTATCTCCACGGGTATATCCTATCACATCTTTTTCTTTTTTTTTTGAAACGGAGGCAAAAGATTTGCCTCGTCGATTTATTAAGCAGAGGAGAATTGCCCAGTTAATTAACGGGAAACCGGGCGAAAACCGTTACAACAAACACATACTGAGCACTCTCAAAAAACTGCACAACCGCCTCGACACACCAACACGTGCATGTAACACACAACACCTGATAAACCTTCGGCATATGGATCAACTCCTCATAAAGTAACCCACTGAAAACACAAGTAAAAGCACGAGCCCATCAAGGAGCCGCTGGCGCCTTTCCTACGGCGCGACCCTTCTTGGCTTTGGATCTGAGTGACTTCTCCTTCGAAATGCCGAGCCGAGGGCAGTCATTTATCTTCTTGTTTTTCCCCTTGATTGTTGACCCTGTTAGGAGGCAAGCAATTTCCCTTCCACATCAAGGAATAGCAACCTCCACATTGGTGAGCAGCCTGCAAAGCTCCTTTGCGAAGAGAACATCGGCATCAAGCACTGGCGGGGTTGGAACGGGTGCCGAAACAACATCTGATTGCTCAGGCGAGCTCAAGGTCATCCGCGAGTCCACCTTCATATCCTCCACAGGTTGAGGCAAAGCACGGCTTGTGCACAACGCCTCAAGATCTGGCATGGTCTGCAACACTGGAGACACCACATCAGCACTAGCCTCAGCCTCAGAGGTAGCCGGAACAGAGAGCAAGGCTGACGACGACGAAACATCCCGCAAATGAGGAGAGAAACAACCATATAACTCTGCTCCCTTATCCTCCACGGAGCCAACATCAACCTCATCAAGATGACACACCGTAGGAGTGATCTTCGACATAGCCGGCAAAAGGGATAGTCGGCTCAAAGCAGACTCGGCCCGCTCAAGAAAGCTCCCAATCCGAGCCAGCGAGTCTTGAAACTGCTCAGCCTGAGAAGGCCGCAACACCACATCAGAGAGGGGGACAGCGCCAGCAAGACCAGATACGGCCGATGACCAAGATGGAAGCGCCTTGGACGGAGATTTGGATCCCATCGAGCCCACACAAGAATCTGGAGCATGATGAAGCATGGCGCCATGGCGGGACACTGGTGGCACGACAAGGCATGCAAGTGAGCTGAGAGGACGCCAGGGGTTGCGACATTCACGAGCACGATGGCCATTCTCCAAACAGCGAGAGCCCCGAAAGGGATCCCTGCACACAGCCGCACGATGCCCGTGAGCGAGACATCTGCAACATCTTCCATACATCCAAGTCGGGATAGGGCGAGGGCGCAAGGTGGAGGCTGATGACGCAGGACGGAGCGGACCACGTCGGGGCAGCACCTGTTGCCATCCGCTGCTCGCATCTTCCTCGCGCCTTGCGGTCGGCTGAGCCGGCTGAGCGGCCATTGACGAACCTTTGGAAGCCGGCGGCGTCATCGACGCCAGCTCCTCCTCATCAACGTCTTCGATCTCGCTAGCGAGAGAGGCCCACGACCCAGTCGCCACGCCCACGTCCTGCAGCAGGATTCTGCAGGAGGTGGCCACGTCCTATCACATCTTAATTCACATTATATGTAATCTATAAAGCTCTCCTGGTTGTGCTAAAAGAAAAGTACTTCGTATGTGATCTACAGATTATATTCACGGAAGCTTAATTTGTCGCAGAGCCAAACGTACATGATTTTTGTTTGTTTAGATGGTATAGTAGGTAGTAGAACTACGAGTTAATTCATCAGCTTACAGTAATACAGTTCATAAAAGCTATAAACATGATACAATTCTGGTTTTGCAGGCATATCATTTCGCTAGGCGCGACATGAACAAAGCTGGCCAGTCTATCTCGATGGGCACCGCCGTAAAACTTAAGCCATCGTGAAACATCCCGGTCACATCCTCTATCGCTCCTGTCTTAGGGTCGGTCTTGCACACACGTCTGTATAAATCAGCCATGAACAACGCACCGCTCTTTTCTCCCGACAACATGACTACAGGATTCCGAATGAAGCTCTCGGTTGGTTTTAACCCGATCACTCTGGTGTTGAGCCAGGCCCCGTCGTCTCCGCGTGTCCAAGTGTTTAGTGTGAGACTTTCCTTGTCCAAGTGCAACAGCGAGAGCCTTCCGTCGACCGCGACGCTAAGCGTTAGTGCAAACGAACTGCTCAGGGCAAGATGCTTCTTCGGGGTCGTTAAGAGCTCGGTGATGGAAATTTGGCCGGTCTTGACATTGACGCCGAAGGTGAAGTAACGCGACCGGCTCCATGGATTTGGCGAGTATGAACCAAGCCAGTATGCCACGCCGTGGCATACAGCGACCCTGTTCGTTGTCCCGAGTAGAATCCGGAGAGCGAACGTCTCACGAGATTGCCAGGCTTCATCCAAGCACTTTCTCGGTCCGCTCCAGCCAGCCTCAGAGGACGACGAGAAGGTGTAGAGGTTGCAATCCTGATCGTTGCGGCCCTTGACCACGGCCAGCACCTTGAAGAAGGTCGAGTAACCCGTCGCCAATGGCGTCCTCCGTCCTTGCCGCTGTTCATGCAAGGAGCAACAGTCTTCACGAGGTAGAACGACGCATCCACATTGAGTAACTCTGCACTCGAGCGGGGCAGCACGTCGCAGATCCCGGTCAGTAGGTTGCAGACGGCAAGGTGGAGAGAACCAATGGTGGTGAGGTGCACGAGGAGGAGGCCGCCCCGCGAGGCAAGCGGCACCGCGCCATTCAGGATGCCGTTGTCCGGTACGCCAGAGACGAAGGAGGTGAGGGAACGGTGACTAGCGCCGAACACTGATGCTGGAGGTGAGATTGGGTAGAAAAAGGGCGGCTCTTGGCGGTCATGTGGCTTGTCGGAGAAGCCGAGGAGGGAGGACGGGTGTGGTGCGTCCTCCGGCCAGTGATGCCGGAGGAAGGAGAGGTCAGCCACGATGGTGTTCCATAGCTTGCACGTCGCGGCGCATCGGAAGAGGGCGGCGGCGTCGGTCGGCACCCGCAGAAGGATCTCCCGGACGACTTCGTGCGGGAGCGTATCTGCCATCTCTCTCTGAGCGTACTCAGGGCTATGTGTGCGATCGATGGATCGAGGTGGTAGCGACGTACGTATATGTAGCATCCAACTTGGTTGTGTTGTGTTGGAGTCGGAATCGGACACGCAGCACATCTCGATCACGTTTCCTTCTCCAACTCCAAACAGAATCTCAAAAAAAAAAAAAACTCCAAACAGACTTGATGATCCTGCGCGTTATTTGACACTAATTGTCTGAACGAAATTTGGACGGATTTCATGAAGAAAGTTCGATTTCTTACAGCAGCAAATACTGGTGAATTGAACTTCTTCAGTCTTCGTTCACACACCGCGTGATCACGTTGCACCAAAACCATGTACAGTTTATATTACATCACAAGTGTGGTTCAATTTCTATCTCCACATTGCAGCAATGCCATGTTCATTCTCATGAAGCTTGCCCTGTCATGCAGAGAGCCTAGTCTGACAGAGAGAGTGCCTGGTTCTCGTGGTCTCTATGTGGGGAATCCATGTCCCAAGTATGGCTCAGTTCTGAAGACAAGTATTATTCGAGTTATCTACAATAACACCAACCCAACACAGAAATTATTCCGATCATCACTATAACCATATCACTGTATTAAGAATCAATGATAAATTGTTGCCTCATTCCGGCAAAATTTTGTAAATACAGTTGGATACTACATCCTGCAAGTCAGGGTATATACTGGACAAGCTGCATGTTATTCCTTCCTTGTATCTATATTTTCTCAATAGTCATACCGCCCTTCCCTCCTATCAGACAGACACCAGGATACCATCATGGCGATGATCCCTCCCAGTAGAGCGCCTCCGGATCATCTTGTCGAAGAAAGGAGAAAAAAAGTTTTGCCACCGAGGCCAAGGAAAAAAGGTGTCATCAATGGCGGTGCTGCTAGAACGGCCACCATCTCCTCTTTTTCACTGTGTGCGACCTCGGAACATCTGTTCAAAATCCATTTGGAAAGCAGGTTTTCAGAAATTACTATAATCAGGCACACACTGGTGTCAACGTGAAATGTTGGTTGCATACGTTGGCGACGAGGACCGGACACGCATCGCATGTATGCCAATGGCAGGCAGGCATGCTACTCACCGTTCTGCGGGAATATCGAATTGTAGTGGACCTCCGCCCAAAAGCTCAACAGCACCACTGCAATCAGGAAAACAATGGTAGATGCAAACTTAAGTGTCAACTGAAGCATGACCAGGAGTACCACACACTTGGAAGTGGAAAAAATAATATTAATATACCTTTGTTGGACTTTACAACCTTGGGCTGGATCTCGATGTAGCATGTATTCTTGAACGAGGTCATGACGAAAATCTTCACACCGTACTGCATCAGATTTTCAAACTACATTAGGATGACCATTAAAAAGTACGATCCTTGTCAGCTATGATATGTTATACCAGGAGTAAGACAGCATGGAGAGGGGTAATATAAGCACCTTGTCAGCAGATGCCTGTAAAGTCACATGGTCACCCCATTCGCCATTTCTGTTGGTTTATGCGCTAAAGCATTAGTTAGGAAAGCATTCACATGCACTTAATGTACTTGTCATGAATGGTTCTTGAACTGAGGAGTGTACCTTGATATTTTGTCCAAATATTCATCATATGCCATGGGAACATATCCATCATAGGCATCACGGTTACTTTTAAGCTGGAAGGGGTTATTTATTAGACAAAAGATGGAAGTGAGAAAGAAATAATGAGAAAACGATCACGAAACAAACACCAACACTGTCGATTACCTGGCTAAGTATCTGCTCCCTCACAAACTCATGGTGGTCGGAGTTTGGTAAAGCTGATCCGATAGCGCGCGGAACTGTGAAATTTAGAACGTCAGATTAGCATCAATTGGTTGTGGATTATGTACTATGTATATAGCAGTCAGTAACAATGGAATAACTCAGATAACTGACCTAACTACTACTGCTTTTGATAAAATAATATCAAGTATTCAGGTGAGGATGGTACTGAGTACTAACCTGGCAGTTACCATCACCTTTCACCTTGTGCTCGACTAGATCATACAGCCTCAACCTACAACAATACTAATGTAAAATTTACTGAAATACAGCTGGACACTCTTAGACTTCAAAAACATATGAAGAAACATCATTAGACTTATTATAGTAATCTCAATCCATATAAATTCAATACTTTTTCAGCATTTACTAATAGAGTCATGTGAAGCATGAGAGATGCATATTACATAAAACTGGAAATAAAGACAGACCTGTCTGACAACCTTTCATGGTCCATGGTGGCTTCGTCGAATGATGGAATTTCGCCATTAATTTTGGGACATGCTGGATAAGGCAGAAACACATATTTTAATCAGAGTTGCAAATGTAATGGAATAAGAGTTAATAGTAAATGCACCAGACTGAGGTATCAGAAAAGGAATACTCTATGATTAATTGTGCAGATAGCAGTTGTAACTTGTTTTTTGTTAGATACTGAGGTAGAGCAATAACATGTCCGCATGACAGTATACAAGGAAGGCAGTACTCGCAGCTTTGCCTCTATAAATGGAACCTGGTAGCCACAGTTTTCAGGATGTTGCCAAATTATACAGACATGAATTGACACGGACTACTGAACATTGAATATTATTTCACCTTTTAATGTACTTTAAGACTTTTGGAAGAATTTCAAAGTACTAAAAGTAAAAGGTATATATGGTCAATCATACAACTGACAGATATATTGGTCTAAATTTTTAATAAAACTTTAGTTACATGTATGCAGATAAGTTGTCAATGATCTCATGTTGTGGTCGCTTAGACTGTGGCCTAATTTGGCCATTGCTAGTAGTTATTTCAGTTCCAAGCTTCCTTAGAAGAAATTTTCATTTATTCCGGTTGCTAAGGAGACAAATCAAATTAGCTAATCAATACTAATTCTTAACCTGGCTTAAAGGATCAATAGACTCACGGGAACTGGGACCATGTCGTAAAATCTCTTCCCTACTTCTTCCTCCATTTCAGAACAGTCGTGACTGCTAGGGTATGAGGAGGAACTAGGCGGATCTACATAGACAGCCTCATGCTCCTGCCCACCAACATTTCCTGAAACACACGACAAACATTAAGGGGGAAAGAAAAAATGCGAAATGTAAACACTGAATCATACTATTGACCATTTTCATTACCATGATGGTACATGTCTACTGACGGGTTATAATAACCATACGTAAGTGCAGAAGAATGCAAGTATGTCTCATCTGGATGTGATGGATCTGCAGAACAAAAAAATACATGAGGAATGCTATCTCACTTTCATGGCTTGTTTTTCAACAAAATACTTGCACGGCATTCCACAAACTACCTCTAGGATAATGGTGGACATAATAGTTGCCATCAGCGTAGCCATTAGGATGTGCATAGCACCCGGTAGAAGGAAGAGGGTAATCAAAAAGGCGGTATGCCCAGGGGAAATTTTGATCCCTCTCACACATGATCCGTTGGACTCGAATTCTCTGTCAAAAGCACTGCCCTACCGAGCAGATTAAACGATTTTAGCATTAGGGAATTGGCACTAAAACAATAGCAGAAACTAATTTTACATGGCCCCAGCAACTTGGCATAAATGAATGATTTGAGTCATCACTATCGTGCTGATAAGGACAGATTGTAGAAAACAAACAAATCCAAGAAATCCTCCCAGGACCACTACCGCACTACTATTAGATATGAACACATCTTCTTATCAATGTAAGCAACCAGATCAACAACCTAACAACTGCAGGATCAAACCTTTTTGGTTTGTTGCGCACTGATCAAACAACCCAATATTATAAGTCCCATCATACAGAAAACTGCAACAGCCTCACAATCCAATCAGTCAATCAGACACTTTTTAGCAGCCATAAAATAGTAGATTAACTGCAGATTATGCTGGAAAGGTCGTTTAGCGAGTCAGCTAACCACAATGATACATCTACCTTAATTTTTTTGATGCGGACATATGAATTATTCACTATAAAATGCTACGGTAGGGCCTTCCCTACTGTTTTCTGCCAAACAAAATCTAAGTAATTAATGACAATATATGGATAACTGAATCTGGCCAGACTTTTTTCCTGCATAGTTGACTGGTTGTTGGTTATATAACTCTAAAGAAAAAATGAAAAATGATGGAAAAGTTGCAGGACTTCAATGAAATCCAGCAAGCCTCGTCCAATCAAAAAAATGAGAAGAAACAAACGCACAGGGTTGTCCGAAAAAGCAGCCTCAACGATCATGACCTCCAAACTGCAGCAACCTTAGGATACAAGATTGCAGCTTTGTTGCTTTCGGTTCGAGCTGAGGTCCTGAAACTAAAAGAGCAAAAGGCGCTCCTTTTTGTCGCAACAAGCTACCACGGCCAACCAATTTAGCACGAGATTGCAGCCTCCTCGCCCTGAACTAATCCATTCATACACAGTGACTCGGACACAACAGAGCATCATCGCCGGTAGGCGGATTATCACGCCAACACAGAATCAATTCGACAGCAGCAACGAAAGGGCAATCAAAGAAACAGACAGTAAAATGATACTAACAATAAAGAGAAGTATTAAAAGCGAAGCATCTCAGGATGCCGACCGAATTACCTCCTGAAACCGATCGATTGAAAGTTACCGCGTCAAACCAGAATCAAATCAGGAAAGCGAGGCGCACTAACCTGGAACTCCACACACGATCAGCCCCTCCTCCGCCGGTGGACGGCGGTGGCCAAAAATCGGATCTTTCTCCCCCGCCGGAGGAGACTACGCGGCGGCGGCGGGCGGGTTCGTCGTCCAGGAGAGAGGGCCGCGGCTGGAGGAGGCCGGGGTCATCTGGGAGGCGAGGGGCATGGATCGCCGGCGGCACGGCGCGCGCCGGAATTGGTGCCGGCGGGGATTGCAGTTTCGTGAGGAGTGGTGTGGAACGAGCGCGAGAGAGGGACGAAAGAACTGATTTTTATTTTATTATTTATTTTTTTCGTTGGGCTCGTGTTTACTTTATAGTGGTGGTAACTGCAAGAGGGTGGTTGTTTTGCAAATAGTACCTCGTCTTTATTTTGTGTGTGTTTATGGTCCTTGAAGTGACCAAGATGACCTTCTTTCTCTCTTGTGGGACATTTGTTAATGACTTGTCCTTTTGGCCTCTTTTGGAAGAGGAGAGAAACGCATGGGCACGGTGGTGGCTTTGAGAGTTGAATCCCCGCCAAGTATGACCATGTTTGGAGAACTTGGAGAGGCAGGGGAAAGATAACTAAGAATGGCGTAGCTTTCGACGTAGAGGTACGCAAGATGTTTGACGGTGACACGGGACGGGGCGGCGGGCGACCCTTTCGGATTGTTTTGTTTTAACCGGATGTCTCGTGTGGAACGGAATGTTAGCGATGCTATGGACATTGTGGAACAGACAAACATAACATGGGCGAAACGGAGCGAAAAACTGTGTTGTAGCAGCTGCGAGAACGGATGCCGTGCTAGCTAGACGAATATGACATCGAACATTATCTAGGTAGCTCTATGCAGGGGCGGAGACAGGGGGTGCTAGCAAGGGTCCGACCCCCCTATGGTTCGGCCCCCCTAATCATATGGCGTGAGTTGATCACTAATTTATACGTGCTCATTGACTCAAATCGATGCATTAGTAGTACTTAGAGCCCATGTTGCCTGCGCCTATGTACGCACCAAAGCCCAAAAGCCCAGCCTAGTTTAGAGCTCGAATACTTCTATCGTAACTTCTATCTACTATGTTGTCGAGCGATCGCATCTTTACTGTAATCTCATAATCTCATATCGGATATGCCATGGCGCCTGGCCGCCTGCGATAGCTCGCATACTACGCCAAGAGTCAGCCGCTAGAAAACTCTCCCGAACCAAGGTCGGGCTAAGCTCTGTTGATCGTGCCGACCGATGTCGTACACAGAGATGTAGAGGACGTTGTCAGGTAGACCCCAGTTATACATGATCGAACACTCGATTTAGAGGTATGAGCTGGTAATTCTAAACACATATTTGATTTATTGTCTTTCAGCAATGTACGCACAATTTCCAAGCCTAGTAAACTTGATACCGATCAGCAATAGTTTCTCATTCAACCCCCATAATTTCATCTATGATCTGTATATAGAAGTTGATAATAAGATTTATATCCATCAGCTCTAATTATAATGGTTAAGACTCTGAATCCGTGAATTATCCACTATTGAGGACTCGGACAACGGGACAAGTTACATGAAAGCTATATGAGGAACAAAATATCTATTACTAGTAGTTTTCTTGAACACCGAACAATTTTTTGACTCGCCTGCGTCTCGCCCCCCCCCCCCCCCCCCCCCCCATGCCGAAATCTTGGCTCCGCCCCTGGCTCTATGGCTCATTGTGAGAAAGAGTAGTTAGTGGCGCGGAACAGAGGCGACATCTCCATAGTGAAGTTATAAGCTGTCGTTAAAGTACACGGATGTATAGTGTCCATAATCTAATATTTGGTAAAAAAAAAATCGGTTGTCATTAACATCAAGACTGGTCGCAATATTCAGTTAACTGGTCGGTATCTTCAAGAAATAGTACTCCCTCTGATCCATATTAGTGGGCATAGCTTTATCTAAATTCATATGTATCTAGTTAAGTATTTAGACTAGATACATGTGTATCTAGACAAAGTTGTGCCCACTAATATGGATCGGAGGTAGTACGTACTTTCGATTCTCTAGAGTCATGTGGTTATCATCGTCGCAAGGACACATAGTTGCTTGTAGGATACGTGGTATTTATGTCAGAGCTATGCTGATAGAGTATCTACTTATGCGCGAATAATTAATCGTGATTCTCTTATGCTACACGCCATAGCATTGATAGATTGTTTGGCACCAAGCAAAGACATAACAAAAAACGGCAAAGAGCCCCGACAACTTCGCTTCTCCATCCAAGGAACGGACCCTACCCCTAGGGGCTACTTGCACAGCCAAATTGCGTTGATGGAGTTTAACACGTGCACGCACTGCATCGAAACATTTTAAGCACTCTCTTATCAACAATACTGCACTGAATAAAATTACCATTCGATGAAACTGGAGGGTGTGACGCGTAAAACGATACCATCGAGGCGTCGACCAGTGGAATCGCGCGTCAGCGGGCCGGGCCCTGCTAGCGATGACGTCACAGGGGCCCTGCGCGCAGCGCGCGGACTCCGAGGCGAATCTGCCGGCTGTCAGGCCCATGGGCCCCGCGGATCGTACAACCCGCGCCTGGATGCGTCCAAGCCCAACCCGGTGGGCTTTTGGCTTCTGCTATCGGTGCTGGGGCAACCAGCCAAAACGACCCTGGATTCTTCTCCTGTTTTCGTACTGCCCAAAGAGCAAAGGTCAAACTCGGGATTTAATCTTAGGTGAAAAGATGTTATTGTTTATTAGTGTAAAAAAAAGATGTTATAATGAGCTTGAGTGTGACCCGCATGATAAACTAGAAGGATTGGACTTACTGGTTGAAATAACGGGCAATTTCCTCTCTGGAGTTTTCTTTTTTACTACTGTACTAGATTATTATTTGCTCTCTGGAGCTGATGTTGGAATCTTATCTTACTATATATAAAAGCAGAGGAATTCACGCACTCTCCGCCCATCCACGTCGCCTCCTATCCACGGCCGTCCGATCCGCGTGACGGACGGCCACGATTTGCCCACGTCGCCCCATTCCCCCGCTTTACTGTAGCTCGCGATTATCTTTCAATCGGTATGCGACGCGTGGCTAGGTCGCCCGCCGGTCGCCCCGCTCCCAGCCGGCCGTCCACCCGGTCATCGCGTCGATTTGCAAAAAACCCTCCCACTTTTTGCAATTTGTCCGTAGTACACGTTTTTCTTTTACGCGGGGGGCTACATGGAAAATGCGTAAACCTGAGGGGGCTCCGTGCAAAAGTGTGCATGGACCCCTCTTCTCTCCCGCGCGAGCCGGGGGTCGCCGGCGTCGCCGCCGGCACGGCTCCCCCCGCACGAATCGCGGCCCAGGCGGAGCTTCCCCGTCCCCGACCCTCTCCTCACCGGGCGCCGCCGGCCAGAACGCCGCATCGGCGGCGGAATCGCCACCCCCGTGCGGCCCTCCGCCGCGTTCCGCGCGCCTCCGGCGCACCACGGCGACCAAAACGAACGCGCACACGCGCGCGCGACCCGCCTTGCCATGCCGCACCGCCGGCGCCGTCGTGTCGCCGCCGCGGCAGTGATAGCCAGGGCCATGCTGACGTCATGCCCGCATCAGCGTGGGCCCTGGCTGTCAGACTTTTTCTTTTTCCCGCAGAAAATCCAGAAAAAACAAAATTTCCGACATGTGGGCCCTGCCACTTTAAAAAAAGAAAATACTACAAATTCGACAACTTCGAAATTACACACCGCAAATATATGAAAAATATAGAAAAAATGGTCACAAAAATAAATGACACCTATTTACGCCATACGGTCAACTTTTAAAATTGTAATATTTTCAAATTTCGAATGCATTTCAAATATGAGCATTCAATAAACGCAAACATCATTTCATGAAATATGGTTTTCATATTTTTCTTTTGAACTCAAATAAAGTCCAGAAAAATAACATCTGTATATCATTCAATATGATAAACCCAATAAAATAATTTTGTACACAGCATCTTACTTAAATAAAGTTTGGCAAATCATTTAAACACAGTTACCCATTTATGACATGAGCTTAAAAATATCAAAATAAAAATACGACAAGCGTAAATATTGACAAATAGTTGTTCTAAACTTATTTTCCAAAGAAATATAACTGAATCAAAAAACCAATTCTAAAATAGAACATGCTTTACATAATTTAGAACACTTTATAGATATTGTTGTAGGGTATTTAATTTTTTTTCAAATACTACTAAATGCTACAATATTAGTAACCTTGACTATATCCATTGGAAAAATATGAAAGAACATATCGAAACGACCACAAAAAAATGCTGACTATTTATGTCATACGACCAAATTATAGATTTGAATGTTCTGGGATTTTGAATGCATTCCAACTCTGAATATTTAGTAAACGTAGATAAAATTCATATACGAATGCCTTCCGACTTTTAACAACTTCAAAATTTGAACATGCTTTAAATGTAAACTTTTCCCGAATTTTAGTACACTCAAACCTAAACAAATTTTAATGCGCACATTTCAAAATTTGAATTCCCCACACCGCGGTTTTCAAAAATATGACAGATAGATCATGACCACAATATATGAACATTTAATAAACGTGAAAACAATTCAAATATGAATAGCTCCCCAATTTGACCATTCCAAAAATTTGAACAACTTCTCAACCTAGGCAATTTTTGAATTTCTAAAGGTGGTTAACAAAATGTTAGCAACGGTGTTACGAAATGTGATTGGTATAGAAACTAGTGGCGAAAACCATAGCACCAAGATTAGAGCTTAGATAGAGCTCACGTCGACCAAACCAGGTGCTAATTAACCCCTGGAAAGTAAGTGGACACATCCATCCGGCCTCTATGTTAGGATCACATCATTGGATCGAAGCACACAAAGAAGTTCGGACGCAAGTCGTTGTTGGGCAAGAATTTACATTAAAAAATAGAATTATTGGAGCTTAGCATTTTTTGCTAGCCTTATCCTTCTTCCATACACACCGGCATCTACCCACACATTTGTTAGGATGGATTGTAGATCCACTCTTTCTTCTCTAGCTTCTAACTTACTCCCTAAATTTCACAACTAGCTTGCTAAAATTGTTTACATTGTGAAACGGAGGAAGTGGCATCTAGCCAGCCACACACATGTCGCCACATTAATCAACTTCCCATACGTGATCGAGAAGTTTTCTCCCTCGAGAAACACTTACGACATTCCGCCGCCTTCTTTATTCAATTACAAATAATTCCATTTCCGTTCATCTTCTAGCTAGCCGTCTCTTTCCATCGTTCGTCACCCGTCATGGAGAAAGATGCTGAAACAACACTCAACGACGACCTTGCTTGTGCCGCCTAGCTGTTTGCAAGAAAACCTCCGTTGCCATTTCATACGTGGCAGGCTTAACCGGGTAGTTATAAGTGCAGGAGCCAGTGTATGTTGCTTCAGCTACTGTTTCCCTGATGGAGATCGATATTAGGTCATGAAACGAAACGAGAGTAGAACAATTCATTCATAATGAGACCAAATTTAATAGGTAGGGTCGCATATATCGATCTTAATCAGGATGACTTGGATCCGACACGACATCCTCCGTCCTGTTCCTAATGCTCGATGAGGAGGGCCTCATTCGTTGTCCATGTCAACGTTAAGAATCCAAGTGAAAGTTTTTTTTAGTTCATTCAGAAGAACAGAAGAACTTTATTTAAAAAAGAACAGAAGAAATAAGAGGAAAAGTATATGCATCCAAGTGATCGATGACGGCGGCGGCCGGCGTCGCGAGACGAGACGGCGACGATTGGACCGAGAGCAGAAATTTGTTTTTCAGAACCTAACAAATCAGGTGACCTATGGGCGGTTTTTTACTCAAACTTTCTGCCGAACAAAATACACCGAGAAATGTAGCATGAACGTTGCTGCTTGCACTTGCTTTTTCTAGGGCTTGTTTGAGAAGGCAGCCTTCGCCATCGGTTGCAGCTGCAAAAGCAGTGGCTGCGAATGGCAAACCATGTGACAGGTTCGGCGAATCCCTCAATGCCACACACATTCCCCATCTAATTTCCGAAGATGATGATGCAGTCACAAGCACACACCACGTGCTAATTACTTTCTGGAGATGATAAGCAAGCATCAGGCACGTACAGATGTATGGCGATGGCCTGACATGGCATATGAGGCGTCAGGTGAGCTGAGAGAGACCTCACCTCCTCTGCTCTGCATCCAGAAAGATTCAGCGTTCCTGGGAGCCGGATGCTGCTTCCGTTCTTCGACAGGCGATCCGTCCTTCAAAACGGAAAGGAGCCCTAGAGTTCCTGCCCACCACACGAAAATCGGACTGCATTCTGCTCCACCACCCAGTGCACCAGATCACCAGAGAAAAGTGGGCGTGATGGAGATTGTTTTGATGATGGAATGGAAAGTGTGCAGAATCCTTTGCTTCCAGACACAGTGCCTGACAACATGGGAAATAGCAGAATGAGACCACCACCACAAGGAAACTATTTTCCTTCAGAGAAAACTTGCCGCCGGCATGACCTTCAGAGATGATGGATCGAAGAATCGAGCCGACTTGAAGCCTACTATGGGCTGCCACCGGAAGAATTCTCTCAGAGAGGGACCTCACTTCACCTCATCTTCTTTGCATCCACAAGTAGGGAGAATTCACAGTTTTTGGGAGCCGAGTGCTTCTTCCATTATTCGACAGGTGAACGGACCGGCTTCTTTCCGTCGAAACCGAAAGGAGCCCTAAGGTTCCTGCCCAAGAACCTGCCGAAAAGTCTGCTCGGTGCACACATCATATAATTACAAAAGAAAAAGAAGGCGATATTTGATGATATGATTATACATGGGGAACAGTAGAATGAGACCACCACCAGAAACTTTGCCTCTGATACAGTATTTACCACAACTGAGAAATTTTGATCATCTTGGGTAACAAAAGATAACGCGGACCATCCGATCGAATAAATCGACATCCTCTGGATTGTATGAATGGTCTCTTTCTGATATGAGCATCTGGGTCTTATCTGGCCAAAAGGATGGTTTGCAGTGAGCCAGTGATGTATACCTCCACGCATGGTTGTCGACACCATCGGATATTCAGATCATTCTGCAATTGACTGGTGATAAGGTGCATTTTCTGATTGGTCGGCAGCAATCCACTGGTTCAGGTCACGTCTTTGCCAGAATCAGAATCATTCCCTGCATACAACCCTTTTCACATGAAAAATGACAATTTCCTGGCTTCTTTTCAAAGCAAGTCTTTCAGTTTCGCACAAATAAGATCTGTACTCCTCTACAAAAAGACTTCACAGGATGAAAGAGCTGAAGTTCCACCAGAAACACCAATAACCTACTGATTCACAATCTTGCGGCGCCGACCATAGCACACCAACACAAGATGGATTACAGGGAAAACTACAAGACCAGAAGTAACATACCGCAACAAAGATCGTGCACCTGTTATCAACTTCTCTATGAACAGCTATACTTGCAGGCAGGAGCAAGCATCGTTTCAGCAGGTCTTTATGACCTCTGGCTTCCAGCCCCGCCATACGATCAGGCGGGAACCGAATTTGAATTCATGGAACCTTCTCTTCAGCGATCCTTTCTTCGTTCGCTTCGCGCCCGGTTCGGAAACCGAGCCATGGTAGTGCAGAGGAGGCTGAGGCGGGCCGCTCTCGGCGCTGTCGACGATCTTCTGAACCATCTCATACACCTCGCTCATCTTCGGGCGTGACTTTGGTAGCCGGAGGAGGCAGCGGTTTGCCACGCCCGCCAACTTTATCATGGACTTGAGGTTGTAGTGTCCCTCTAGCCGTGGGTCCACGATGATCGGGAACCGTTTGACGTCTGAGATGTATGGTTTCACCCAATCCAGGAGCTTCTGCTCACCCTTTGGGCGGTTCCTGTCAATGGGACGGCGGCCGGTGATGAGCTCGTAGAGGAGGACGCCGTAGCCCCATATGTCACTTTTTGCAGTGAGGCGACCAGTTTGCATGTATTCCGGTGCTGCATATCCTAGAGTTCCAACGACCTGTAGAGCCATAGGTAGTATGTTAGTTCAGATGTCAAGTTAGAGTTGTACTAGGAACTAACCAAAGTGTCAAGAACGAACTTCACAAAACTAGTACATAGAGAATCTCCAACAACGAAGGAAGTTAAAGTTGTGGTAGTACGCAAACAAACTGGCATGAAGAAAACCAAACAAGTTGCACATGGAGAATCTCCTGCAATGTACAACAGGGGCAAAAGCAAGCCTTTAGGGATGCTCCAGGTGGCAGTAGCCAGTACATAGGTAGCTAATATTACCTCCATTCCAATGAATAAGGCCTATATTATTTTTGAGAAGTCAAACTATGTGAAGTTTGACCAAGTTTTTGAAGAAATTATGAACATGTACAATACAAAATAAACATGGTTAGTTGCATCATGACATATATTTTCACATGATATCCATATAATGTTATAGTTGTTGATATTTTTTCAAGAAGTGTGGTCAAAGTTTACTTAGCTTGACTTTTCCAAAAAATATAAGCCTTATTCATTGGAACGGAGGGAATATTGCTTAGCGTTGTGTGTGTGTGTGGGGGGGGGGGGGGGGGGGGGGGGGTAGTTAGGATGAATACTTTAAGACCTAACTCTTGTAACATGCAGATGTAGTTGCCTTTCTATGCAGAAGAGAGATGTAACTTTTAATGGGCACATCACTTTGGCCGGAATACATGTCCATGTTGCATTCTAAAGCGGAGGTACTCATTTCTCTTTGGACTTCAGTTGTAATTCACAAAATAATAAATTGATGTTGACATCCATCTTTTTTTAGGCAAAATGGCAGGTGTTCTGCCAATTCAATTAAGGAGAAAGAAAATAAGTTCGGTTACATGCTAGAGAGAGACTAGCAGGAAACAGAGAGCAACAAGACAGTAAAAACACAAAGATGAGCCAACGAGGCAGGAAAATAAAATGGACAACTCGCCATGGTCTGCCCCATCTTCACGCGCGTCCAAATTCATCACAGCGTTTCTGCCCGCAAGGTAAGAGCACAGCAGCAGATGGTAATCTCGGATCAGATCGAGGAGTTGAGATTGTGAGAGGGAGACTTGCTGAACACCATTCGATAGTGTTCCTTCCAAATATTGCCAGGTGGAGAATCTCCTACGGTTTCTAAAAGGGGCTAAAGCAAGCCTTCAGTTGGACTCCAGGTGGCCAATACCTAGGTAGCTATGTTTAGCCTCACATAGTGGGACCCATCTGCTATGACAATGACAAGAGATACTATGGTTGTCCTTTTGTGCAAAATGATTTCTTACTGAAACCAGGGACTGTGTACAGCACCCATATTCAACCTAATGTCTTCTGGGCACAATAACAATTTAATTAAGACATGGTAAGATATGTCCGTGAAATCTTTCAGGTTACACGCATAGGAAAGTGTGCAGAATCACCCAAGTTGTTATGGTGGCTAAACCGAAACATTGTTACTTGTAGATGTAGTTGCCTACTTGGCTTCCTCTGAAGAAAAGAGATGTGATTGTTTTAGTAAATATTATTTTGGCTAGGATACATGTCCATTGCTGCACTCTGAAGCTGCTAGAAGAACGGATATTAACACTTACTTCAAGCTGAAGTAGTCATTCATTTATAGGGCATACACATTTAAGAAACAGAGGTTAATAAGCACTTTTGAAAGTAAACATACACGTTTAAGGATCGACAGCCCACCCCAAAACAATCCTACCATTTTAAGTGGAGCAACTGGGTATCCATTTTCCAACTTCAATGCTATCAAAAGGAAATCATGTTAAAGAAACAGAGGTTACATGTTGCCTACTTGGCACCATAATTATATACTCCATTTGGAATTAGTTGTCTTTGAAATGAGTGTACTTAGACGCATTTAAGTGTGTAGATTCCCTCATTTCAGAGACATGTATTTCCGGACGGAGGGAGTATATATTTAGAACATCATACATTTACAAGCCCAAAATTAGAAGAGTATGAAACAGAATGTTGTCAGAACACATTAGAGTATAACGGTTCTTGGTTCGTAGATGTACGTACCGCTGTGGAGACATGGGATAGACCTTCCTGTGGTCCATGCCTAGCCAATCCAAAGTCTGACAATTTTGCATTCCAGTTCTCATCCAAAAGAATGTTGGATGTTTTCAGGTCTCGAAAAATAACCTGCATGCATGCTGAAATAGTTAAATGCAGTGCAACTTCTTTTTTGCGAGTGCAACTTCTCGTACGGTACGTGTGTTCTTTTTGCTGAATGTAGTAAAGCTGTGATGCTAATATCACAGAAATGTTTTACAGTCAATTGGTTTTAGTATTGATCGCTACCTGAAAATCCATCTCTTCATGCAGATACTTCAACCCTCGAGCAGCATCAAGAGCTACTTTTAATCTCATTGGCCATGATAAAGTGGAAGTTGACCTACTTGCCAAGTGGTCATCCACGCTTCCATTAGGCATGTATTCATATACTAGAAGCCGTTGCATTCCCCGCTCATCATCATCAGCGCAATAACCTATCAGTTTGACGAGATTTGGATGATCAACGATCCCAAGCACATTCATTTCTGTTAACCATTCCTTCTGCCCCTGAAGAAAGACCCATAATATATTAGGAACCCAAAACTAGTGGCTCAAGCTAGATTGCAGTGTAAGTTACTTAAGAAGGCTCATCAAGCAAGTGGTACTGAAAACTATTTTTGTTTTGAGGGAGAATTGAAATGCTTTTATAGTATGTTTGCTTTGCAATTTGCCAGTCAATCTACCAGTTTTTGCTGTATGCTGGCACTAGTCGACTAACGACGCCCAAGGCTAGAACGCCACACGAGTATGTAGGACTGTAAAACGCAAGGAGATTAACAAGTGAAAGTACTATTGCACATTTCCTGAAGCAAGCGGACCAAGATTCAGAACTAAGTTCAAGTCACATTTGTTGGTTATGAATGTGTAGCTTCTAACTTCCCCTAGTAACGTGGAAAAGTGGACTCAAAGATTTGTACTGTATGTACTTGCTAAGTATCCAACAACTATAAGAGCAATCCCCAACAATGATACTGGCCTGCTACGGCTGGGCGGTACAAGATGGTGTAAAAATTAACTAGTAGCTCAGGCTAGATTCTAGTGTAAGTTACTCAAGAAGGGCCATCAACCAAGTGGTCCTGAGTCTAATTTTCTCTTTTTTTGCGGAAGAACTGAAAATTTGAAATGCTTTTATCGTATATGCTTGCTTTGCAATTTGGCAATCTTAGTGTACAAGTTTTTGCTTTATGCTGTCACTAGTGGAATGATGATACTCTAGGCTAGAGCAATATACAAGTATACAGGGACTGTAAAATTCAAGGAGATTAGCAAGTGAGTGCATTTCCTGAAGTAAGCAGACCTACTGAATGGGTCTTTTTCTTTAAAGAAATCGTGAGTTGGAAATCGTGGTTTAGTCAAGATGAAGCGTCTGAAGATTCAGAGCTAAGTCCAAATCATTTTTGTTGGGTACTGTATGTACTTGCGAACTATCCAACAACTTTAAGAGAAATCCCCAACAACAATAATGGCCTGCTATGTAAACTTGCCTGAACTCCTTTGCGATTCAACTGCTTGACGGCGATCTCAGTCCGCTCGGTCGGCTCATCGGAGTTCTTGATGACCCCCCTGTACACGCACCCGAACCCGCCCTCGCCGACCATGAGCGACTGGCTGAAGTTGCGGGTGGCGCTCTTGAGCTCGGAGAAGGCGAAGAGCCTGAGGTTGCTGGGGCGGTCGGTGAAGCTCGGGTACTGCGTCCTCCGTATCGACTCGGCGCTCAGGTCGGAGGCGTTCATGTTGTTGAGGTCCGAGCCGGAGCGGGCGTCGCGCTCCGTGGACGCCGTGCTGAAGGACCGCACGGAGGCCGACGTGGCCACGGGACGCACGTCCGTGGCGTCCCCGTTCAGGAAACGCAGGCACCCCATCGCGCCGTGCTGCTGCAAGACGGTGGGAGTTGATCAGGGAACAGTTGAGGAGCAAACCTCCATGGTTATATGTTACAAACAGACGTTTGAGGGGAATGTAATTGATAGCTTTGCTGCGAGCTAAGAAGAGGCACCAGATTCCAGAGGTTTCCAAAAAAAACTGTAAACTGTAGGCCTCCTCCAAACGTAACGTCATTACAAACTAATAAACACAGGTGAAGTGACTGGACTGGCAATTCTGAATCCAGGTTCAGGATAGAGCAAAAACTGCTCTGTTGCGTCGTTTGAGGACTACTATTTTTCTAGATTCAGTTTTTAGCATGACGAAATTCCATTTCAGCTTGTGTAAATATACTACCGGCAAAGTGGCAATCGCACTAGCTTAGAATTTCCATCCATGACTGAGAGCTATGTTAACTGAAGTTGCGACGACCGTGAAATTCGCACAAACAACAGGGCGTCATTCACGCTGACAGAAAATTAACCGTAGGCGTAGCAGCAGGTGCTGGTGCGAGGACCGTGAATTCCCTCCCACGAGTAACAGCAGCTATAGGCAAACCAAAAATCTTGACATAAAAAGCAAGTCTTTATGCATCGGAGCTCGAGGTAATCACGCTGACTGATAGGAAATGAACCTAAGCACTATGCAAGAACCAAGCGTCGGAGGTGGTGCGAGTGCGGCCGCCGCGATCCTCCGACCCCGACCAGACCCACGCATAATCCCCGCCGCCCGGATCGGCGACGGAGACAAGGACCGCTAGCTAGCTAGCGTGGATGAGCAAATAAGCCGCGCGCGCGCGGGAGCAGGGGAGAGGAGAGGAGGGCGGGGAGGACGGACCTTGGGCGCGTCGGCGGCGGAGCGGAGCGGAGCAGGGGCCTCCCGGTGGGGATCCGGGCGCGCGGAAAGGGGCGGAGGCGATGACACCTGAGAGAGAGCGAGATGGGGGATGGACGTGGGAAGGGGAAGAGTGGGAAAGAGACCCCGGCGGACTAGACTTCTGGAGGGAGGCAGTCAGTCAAAGCTTGGGATGTTTCCTCGTCTCGTCTCGTCTCGTCTCGTCTCGTCTCGTCGGGTCCCTCTCAGCTCGCAGCCACAGGCGAGGCGAGGACGGCCGCAAGGTGTGAAGAGGAGGAAGAGGAAGAAGAGGAGGTGGATTCAGAGGTCGCCGTGGTCGTGAGAAAGGGACAAGGATGAATAGGGTCGCGATTCGGGCATCAAGACAGGTAAATGGGGATACTCCAAGGAGCTCTCCCATGCGTTTGGATTCCTGGCCGTCGGATCGAAACAATCTGGACCGTCCAATTTTTTCCTATCTACAGTGTTTTGGTCTGCCGTCGTGGTGTGAGTTTCTGGCCCATGGTCTTCCTTGCCTTACTTTTTTTACTGGGTACATGTCTCACTGACGCTGGGTCCAGATATTGCCGGTCCCGCTTGGCAGAGGCAGAGCGTGTGGCGTCGTCGGTGACCATTTCCTCGCGCGCGCGCTGTCATGTGGGCCGGTCGTGGACGTGGCCCGCGTGTCAGCCGGCGTGGCTTGCTCCGCGCACGGTGTAGAAGTTGCTGCCCCGTGGGGGTAGTTTCGACATTTCGCGTCCTATCCCTCGCGTCCATCGGGGATGAGCTCGACCCACCTCACTTTCCCCTTTCCTCTCCAGGTCCGCGCCGCCGCTCCCCGCTCCCTGCGTCTTCTCCTCCCTCCTCCCTTCGTGCCGCCGCTCCCTCGCGTCCATCGTCGTCCTTGTCCCTCGGCTGCGCAGGGATGGAAAGAGCGACGAGGATGCAGAGAGATGGAGGAGCTCGAGCCGTCGATGTGCTCCACCTCCTCCACCCCCACCCAGGCCACCCTCCCCTGTGCCTCTCCATCACGGGCGCGGCAGGCGGCCAGGCTCCACCTCCTGCACCCCACTCTTCTTCGCCGCGCACGGGAGCAGAAGAAGGCAACAAGAAGATGGTGCGAGAGCGGCGCCGTTGTCCTCAGCACAGAGGAGCGCGTCATAATTTCTCCTCCTTCCTCCTCCAGCGCTCTTCTCCGTCGCCGTACCGAGACGGAGGAGGCCGTTATCCTAGCCCGTCGTCGCCTGGGCCGTACAGATGAACGGGGAAGCCCACTCTTTTCCGACGCAGCCGTCGCCATCCTTAGCGTGCTGGCCGCAGCGCTCCGCCTACCTGGCGTCTTCGTGGAAAGGCGACGCAGATGTGGGGGCCCGATCCGTTCACGACGCCGCCGTCCTCGACCTTGACGAGCACGAGCCGCCGGTACGAGAGGGTGACGCCTAGGACCTGAGGTAAGCCTCCTTTCCTGCATCCTCAGCTCGTGCCTTTCCATGGGGCTCTAACCCCTTCGTAGTGTTCAGCAGCAGGCCAATTGTGGTGTACCGCCACCAGTGAGAACCGGGAGGAAGAAATGGCACTACATTGGGGGATGGAGGTGGGGAAGAAGAGATTGAGGGTGGAAGAAGAGGAGACCTCCGGCCGCGCGCCGTGTCCTAGCTATTCCCTCCCTGAACAATCAGGGCAACTGCGTGAGGCGTACAGGACACCTGAGATGAGGTTCCGCTGCCGGGCTCACCAGATTGGCCGTGCAGTTTGGAGCCGACAGTGAGCTGACTGCTGGATAAGGTGACTGTTTATGGTGCCCACTAATTGTTCGATCCAGACCACTCCCCTTTTTGTGAAAAATATCATTTATCTACTATTTGTTACATACATAAGACATTATTTTCTGGTTGGGTTTACTGGATGTGATATTCTACACGATTAATATTGGAGATGGTGGATGAAAGTAGTACACAATATAGTATTATACTTTGAAATATGCACTTGTGGTTTCATATAATTGTTAATATTGTGCAAAGGATGTCATGAGGCCACTGGTGGTTGCCAATATACAGAAATTATCAATCCCAACTGAATATCTTCTTCACTTGATTTATTAGTCTCCAGGTCAGTGAAGATTTAGTTTATTTTGCCTCCCTTCTTTCTTACATGTCATGAATCAAGATTCTTATTTGACTATTAGTGGTGCCTGTTGATACTTCGATAAAAAAGTCTCTAAATGTTTGATCCATATCATTTCCCCATTTTGTGAATAACTATATTTTGTTTTACATACATAAAACACTGCTATTTGGTTTGTACTTACTGAATGTGATGTTCACACGATAAAGAGTTGGAGATGTTGAATCAAAATAAAACATAATGATATTTTCTGTTTGTGGTGAAAATAAAATGATAAAACTGTTGTTACAGTGACCCAGGTTTTCTCAATCTATCTCTACTAATGATACTTCATTTATCATACTAGCGAACATGTCAACTTATCATATTACTGGATGCTAATTTTATTTTTCTTACCGAGTGTTGTATACCCATGTGACATAGAAATTTGCTTCTTTTCCTGGAGGAACGACCACGGCGAAGAGAGCAATTTGTCATGTTTATCTAAAAGTGTTGCTTCTTGCAGGTAAGAAGCAGTAACACTCCCATAGAACGTGATGGAGGTGGAGCCACCCATGCTTTTCACGAATAGTGATACTCCCAGGTTACGTGGAATAGTAACTCATTTTTATTCTGTATTCAGGAAGTTGAAACTCTAATCAAATGCATAAAAGGTGGTACTAAATCATAATTATAAGCTATCACAACATGGATGGATTTTTCTGCGCCTTCACTGCCTCGCCAATAAGGATTATCATTATGCCGCTGTCATGAGCCTGTCTAGGGCTGACCTTGGTGTCACCGGCTATTTGTTCCTATGCAGCTTTGTTGCCTTCGAGTATACGGCTAAAGCACGGTTTTGTCTTTTCAGAGAATTGGTGTGGCTGTTAAGCCCACATTTTTAAAATGCTAGACATGTTGTTCCTGAACTAGATTACGTATTTTTCAGTGAAGATCTTGCACTATCACATCCCAATTTATTCCCATGAACCCCATAGAATGATTTCAAGCTTTGCAGAAGTCAAATAGTATTTGTACTGTATCTCTTTCCATCTAAATAAAGATCATGCCATTTTCTTCCTACCAAATCAACTTTCTTATTTACATTTTTGTACTTTTTTATTCAATTCCTTACAATTTGTGCATATTTTCTATTGTACTCTAGACTGGGCTCATGCATGCTATCATTATATCATGTGTACAGGCTCAAACTGATCTGATTAAAGAACTAACTTTAATGCACGAACCGTAAACATGAAACAGATGGTAAGTATTGCATACGGTTCCTCTAGCCAATCCACAACCGGCGCTGCTCTAAAGCCTGAGGGAGAAATTTTGCTTATTTTCATTAATGTATCTTTAGTTTAAGAATCTGACTGACCCTTGTGTGTGTTTTTCATGGTGAATTGATGACGTGCAGGTGCTTCATGGAGATCTGGGCGCTGGGAAGGCCAACATCTTCGTCTGCTTGGCTCTACTGCGAGTGACATGAGTCGACCATCCAGGCGGTGTTCTTCTAGCATATGCTGCCAGTGAGCAGCCATGGCAGCGAGGGGGATACCACTGTCAGGTTGACATTCTAGGATATTTACCGTGCTCTCACTGCTCTGTATCTTTTCACTCTTTTATTATTTTGTATTCATCCAGCTAGAGTTTCACTGTCTTCGTAGATTTAAGTTAGCTTGAATATTTCTTTTTAGATTATCTACTCCTGTATTTATTGCCTACATATAATTTGTTTCAGTTTCTTCTTGCTATGATCGTTTAAACAATGGGCGGAAGCAAATGGTGAAAGCTAATCGGCTCTAACAGATATACCATCATTTGCAATAATCAGGTATATTGACTTGGTACTTCCTACATATGGAAGTGTGTTGGTATATTATGTTCTTCAGAGGTATTCGACTGCGACAACTGACCAGAGCTCAGATGCTGCTATATCAGTACGATTTTTACTTCCTGAATCTGTTTTGCTGCAGTTAGGTGTTCATCTGGATTGTTTCCTATGCTAAGAGTGGACAAGTATGTCAGTCTCTCTTACTGTATGTGTATGTGTAGATAAGTTAGTCTGCCATGAGTTTGCAACATCAACAATGAATTTCACTGGTCAAGCACAACACACTAATAAGTAATTACTACATATCCTTTCCATATGTCTAAGAACAGATAATATTTATAACTTTTATCCTTCAGATTTTGGTTTAATGAACTAAGACAATCAGGTTTTCAGAACAAATTTATTGTCTAATGGACTCTCTGGTTCTCTCTATGATCCTCTTCATCACCAGCTGCCCACCAGCTAGCAGGAAGAAACACTTGCTTTTGTCTCTAGAACATTAAGTAGTAGTGCCTCCTGTCATATTTTTAGGGGTTTATCAGTAAATTGTCCATGTCTCATGCAGTTATCCAACAAGTTTTCTTTTTCCCTTTACTCTATGGTTGACCAAACAAGACAACGACTATGTTAGGAATTTTGGTTTTCTTGCCCTGTTAGTCCTGCATTCTTGCCTTTCTAATAGACTGAATAAAGCTGGTTGAACATAATTTTTTACATAATTTGAAACCTCATTGTAGCCGTAATTTCTTATACATAATTTTTATTTCTCATGGCAAGTAGAAACTGATGATAACCGTACATCTATGTATCTCGGTTCTGATATGCACATAAGCTCTTCGATACCAAGGGGCTTGTGTGCACAACTATGCTCTCATCTGTACACTACAGCCGAATAGCAAAATAATTTTATGATAAGAACACAGAAAATTTCCCAATTTTGTTTTCCATCTTGCACATTTGATTATGCACATGTGTGTTATTGTTCTCTACATGATAAACGACACTTACATGGGTGGTCGCATCATACAGGAAGGGGGCAAAGAATGAAGGATGCGCTGTTGTTTGGCGTGGTTGATCTTGCTCCTGCTACCTTTGTATTGGAGTTGAGGATACTCTCCATGGCTAATCAAATCTCCCTATCATAGGCGAGCTCTTTTTTTATTTCTCCATCTTTGGGTTATGAATTGTCGTCCCTAGCTAGGAGTCATTTTTTGTTCCTCTGTTCCTTCCATCATGCAAAGGTGATGGTATTTTATTTGTCTTTAAACCTTGCTAGAAGTATGTAAAAGTTCTGTTTACCAAGAGTAATATCCTTTTCCTCATCTTGACTCAAAGCTCTTAGCACTTTACATGATAATCCACTTGGTTTGGATGATTACATATATAATGGTTGGTCAAGGTTTTTAGTAATATTTACTCCAATTTACATTGTTGGGGCAGTTCATCTTCTAAATCCTAGAACAGATTTGAATTTCTTATTATTTCTGTAACCTTCTGTATCATATGAACCATTAGTTAATCAGTTTTCAGTGATGTATCGATGACAACAATAATTGTTATTTTGAATGCTTCACGAGAGAAGTTCATCGCCAACATGTATGAGAGAGATGATCTGAAGATAACAGAGATGGCTCAGACCAGAACATCTATCAGAGGCCAACACTTAGTGGTTCCAGTTTAAACTCTATCAAAAAATAAATTTTGATCCGCATGATACAGTCTTTTGTATCTTCTGAGTTGCTTTCACCAGATGTAATATTTGTTCCTGTATATTATTGTGAGATATTTGAATTGTGCATACCATAGTTGCATTAGTTCAAAAGAGCATTTGTCTCCTTTGTGACAAATACAACATTTGTCCCTATCTCATGTATAATGTACTTCTATTTCCTGCTTTACTGTTTAGGTATTGATTATTTAGCTACTTACTTAGTCTAAGATTGATTCAAACTATTCGTATATTTGTTTGTTGAACATCGGTTATCCTAAGCTTTACATTCACTGTACATAAAGCTTTATCAAACGACTTATACATTGTGAAAGGCAGCTGGCATGTGGTGAGCTATGCCCTAACATGTATATTAATTGTTGACTGTCGTGTCATATTAAGAATGTTTGTCATAACGTTTTGCAAATTGAAAACCAGCGTCAACGGCGGATGGCGCGCGGCAAGCCGCGCCAGGGAATCTAGTATCCAGATAGATAGATTGCGGAATGCACGCAGCGCAATCATTAGTTTAGTGTTAGTCTAATCCATCCACCCGACTGTACTAGTTTATTGCTCCCACCACTCAACCAGCGGCACGATTGTACATCCGTACTAGAAACGCTTTGCAGCTGAAGGGTGTTGCATACCAGTGTACTTCTCCGTGTGAATCGGAGTGATTTTCCTTCCAAGTTAATAACCACACGCTTGTCTGTCCGACCTGGTTGGTGCGGTGCGTAATGGTATTTTTTTTTGCCAAAAATGGCCCCCAGACTAAACTAAGCACATATGTGGCCCTTTTGTGAAATTATGGCACCGAAATTATACAGCTCGGCGCCAAAATGGGCTGGCGCCGAGCTGTACAACTTCGGCGCCGGCCCATTTGGCGCCGAGCTCAGTGGCCAGATTTGGACAATAGTTTCACAAAAGGGCCACATATGTGCTTAGTTTGCTAAAAGGGTAAAAAATACTGCGTAATGGGAAGGGAGAAACGAAATGTTGGGCTCACCGGCCAACCACCCCAGCCACTTCTCCGGACGAAACTTCTCTATCGGCTTCCACACAGCCGAGGATGCGAAGAAAGGTCGATGCAGAAAGAAGAGCACGGGTGTTTCTTCACCACGAGCGAATTGCTACTGCCCAGGTGGATCACGAGAGCCGGCCACGCCTCATCCACCAGTGAACTGCACGGGCTCCATGTATTCCGCTTTGATCGCCTCCTACGCCCGTTGATGAGCTTTCCATTTGGTCGCGTCACCTGCAGGCTGCAGCCAGTCATTGTTAGCACTTGAACGCCTTGTGCCCTTGGTTTTTTTTTTTTTTTTTTTTTGGTGGTGGGAAGAAGAATGCTGGCATCATCGATCAACCACACCCGTCTCACCGATCAACCAACCCCAACTACCTATCCTATCCGTACACTCTCCGTGCATTCGTTTCAACGCCACAAAGCCATGGACCGTGGCACGCAGCTGGCACTTGGCACTCGCATGCATGCTGATGCAGCTCCCAGCAGAAGTAAAATGATAGTATAGTTAATGGCAGCTGCAATATTTACATGAGCAGATCATGGTGCGTTGGATCATGAGTGAAATAATTAGTACTACCTCTATCAAAATTACGGTTACGTTTTCTTGAAAAACCCACCACTGTCCTCAAAAAAAAAAAACCCACCACAATACGTTTTGGTGTCAACAAATTACCACCTTAGTGCTAACAGGTAACAAAAAAGTAATGATTGGGTTATGACAGCTCGTCTAGCCCCAAAACTGGAAGGTGGGACCGTTGTCAGGCTGGCGTTGAAAATGGTGATGTGTCTCATATATAAAGGATTGTTAACTGCATTTTTCTGGAATTTAAAATAATGTCGAAACTCTAGTGGCTGACATGTGGAGCACGCCCGGTCGGGTTCTTTGTCAAGCCCGTTGACCGCGGTGGCAAGGCCTAGGGCGGGAAGAACGAGCGGCGGAACGAGACATTTTGGTCACCGAAGACGAATGCGGCGAGGATGGTGGCTTTGGTGCAAGCGCAACAGAAGATGAACATGAGAGAGTGGAAGGGAGCGACATACCGTAATTCTTACAAGGTGCTATTCGAGTTCGGGCTCGCGTTGAGGAAGGAGATCAAAAGGCGGCGACCTTCAGCCAGAGTTGGGGAAGATGAGGTTGAGGCGGCGGATTCCGAGCGCCCACCTCGATTATCTACACGGGGAGAAGCACAGGAGCACCTTGACGAAGAACCCGATGATGTGCCCATGGAAAACTAGAGGAAGAAATAAAAAATTTAGGGAAAAAGATAAGGATTTGAGTCATTGACAGGTCAGACCTATGTCCAACCCAACGTATTGTTAACTTTTTTTGCCTGAGAGCGTCATCACTTGCCAAGTCAGCCTGACAGCAGTACCCAACCGTTAGTTTCAAGGTTAGACAAGCGTCATAGTCGAACCAGTGTTATATGTTACGTGTTATTAGCACTAAAAAATAGCATATAAAAGATATTATGATCACAATGGCGGAGCTGGTAAACAAGGGTTATGTTCAAATAGACCAAATAAAGCTCATCAAAACATAATTAATTTACTTTTTGACTTGGCTTACCAGTGAATCATACCTGGTATTTTTTCTTGTATTAAAGTATAATCTACATTTTCAATCAGTAGTTGGCTATCTCTTGAACTATATTGTGGGAATGACGAATGAACATAGTCGGATTGAGAAAACATGCACGATGACCGGGATGCCACAGCCAGCCTAGCCAACCGGATAGATAGATCGCAACGTGATCATTAGTATAAACCCAGTACTACACACCCTGCTAATCGATTGGAGCACTAAATAAATCACCAGAAACACAACTGTCATTCGGAGCACTGCGTTTGTCTTGGAGGAAACCATCCATCGGAGAACTAACACGCAACCATTATTGGTAGTGTAACCCATCCATTGGAGCACTAATTTATTGGCCACCGCTCGAACTATCAAATCAGCGGCTGCTACACAACTGTCATTCGGACCTCTGCGTTTGTCTCGGTCGAAACCATCACCGGATACGTCGTCTAGAGCGGTTGCAGGTGTGAGATCTTTGTAAAAGAAATCTATGTGGATTGGCTGGTGTGTCAAGAAGGTCGATGTGGAAGAGAAGAGTGGTTGGACAAGGAGAAAACCGGCGCCTGTTGACATCACCTGGGTTGTAAGTTCAATGTGCATTTGTCATGATCATAGGCCATTGAAAGATTTCACGGGCTCCATTCCACTTTGATTAGTACTACCATTCAGCTTTATCTGTTCAATGATCCACTTTTCATTACTCAAGTCGTTCGCAATCACGAGGAGCTGAGTATGGCACCTAGAGAGAAGTAATCCTTGAGAGTAGTGATCAAAAGACAGCACTTGTGCATCCACGCGTGTAATAAAGCAAAGACCCTGCCAACTGCCAAGTGTCTGTTTGGCGAGTGTGTACTAGTGGGTGGCTGCGTGAGCTAGCGTCGTGCTCGCTTGACGTGAGACCGTGAGTTCGCTTTTGGTACGCCGTCTCACTCTTATCAAGCAATGATTGAATTAGTGAGTACACCATACATCGGGATGCTCGCCAAGAACATATCTCACAAGGAGCCCATTACCATGAAGAATCGTGCTCTCATTGTCCTCGTGGATATTTGTTTTGTGAACTTAGGGATTAGCTACATCACTAGCGTGTGGAGCGGTTATGTTGGAGGGATTTACGCCAGTATTGCGTTTGGAGCCATCGTTTTCTACATGATGACTACCAAACATTAACGGTAGAGAAGAAGAATTACATAAGGGACATTAAAAGGGAAAAAATCATATGGAAGCTTAATTATTTGCATGTGTTTTCCTTGTGATGTGCTTGAGAGGCATCTAATCTACGTTATATATAACTAGCAAACGTGCCCGTGCGTTGCTACGGGCTGACATTTATTAAATACATTTCTATTTGACTAAGCACAATCCATCGTCGGCTAGCTTCCTTCGTGTCTCCCACGACTATCAATACCTTCATGATCAAAGATGGCGTCCTTGTGTCACGCAGCAACTACCGACCGACGGCTACTACTTCTGTGCTACATTCGGTGACCTTATCTGACGTTGGTCAGGCATGACCAATGGAAATTCCACAGCTAATCTTGTTCTACGCTCACGGCTGTTTGATCTGAAATATCTCGTATTGTCTCTCTGTTCTTGTGACACAGCATGTGTGGCTCTGCTGCCGGTTTTTCTCAGTCGGTTCATTTGTAGCAAGAACAACAGCGTGCAAGATTACTTATAGACAGAGATTATGTTCAGGCTTATGTTCAGACAAACAACAGCATGCAAGATTACTTATAGACAGAGATGAAACCAAACAACGGGTGTGCGTTCTTTCCTGCTATATATTTCTTTGACATCCTTGTTGCTATCCTGCCAAAACTCATCTATGTTCTATGACTGATATGAGCAGCAAGCAAATGTGTTTGATTTAGCTTTGGATCGAACCTAATGCAATTGACACGAAACTGAGCTAAAAAAAAGCTATGGCGCCGATCAGTTGAAGAATGCGGTGCTGGCGAGTCCGCGGTGGAGGAGGCTGTGGGCCATCTTGTCGATGGCCTTGGCGGCAGCCTCGGAGCGCACGGGCGGCGCGGTGTGGTCGTCATCATGGGCGACGAGGTCCACCTGCAGTAGGTTCTCCAGCAGCTCCGGCGCGACGGGCTCGTCTCTGGCCTGCAGATGTTGTGCAGCACGCAGCAGGCGCTGAGCACGACGGGGATGTCCTGGAGCTTCACCTCGGTGCGCTTCTGCAGGCACGCCCACTGGCCCTTGAGCTTGCGGAACGCGTCGACGGCGACGCGGCGGAGCTCAGCGACCTTCTCGTTGAAGGTGTGTTGCGTCCACGTGAGGTTTTGGTAGGTGTAGGGCACGAGCAGCCAGTAGGTGAGCGGGTAGGTCTTGCCGCCCGACGAGCCAGGAGCCAGTGGGCATCATGCCGGCCGCGGCGCGCTGTTGCAGGGCGGACTTGTCGAGCACCTGGTCGTCGGACATGAAGCCCGACCATCCCATGCAGACGTCGGTGAAGGCGCCGTCGGGGCCAATCACCCCCTTCAGCGCCGCCGCCTCCTCCTGCCCGCGAGACGGCGACGGCCGTCCTCCTCCTCCCCTCCCACCGGCGGCGGCCGTCCTTCTCCCATCACATCGCCCCAGCGAGTTCGCCGCCCCCGTGCTCCTCCTGGTCCTCTCTATCCGGAGCTCCCCCACGTCGAGGTCGTCGTGCGCCACCGGCTCATGGCCCGGCTGCCACCAGACGCATCCCCGGCGAGGTCGCCGCCCCCGTGCGCCCCTCCTCTCTGGCCGCCTTGCCGGCGCGCATCCCCGACGAGGTCGCCGCTCCGGCGCCCCTACCGCACCCGCTCCCGTGCGGCCGCGGCGGGACGCACCAGGGCACCCCTGCCAGCCTGGGCTACGTGGCTGCGGCGGGACTCTCGGTCGCCGTTCCCTGGCGCGGGTAGGGGTGAAAATGCAAATTAACCGAAGGACGAAGTGAACTGCGGGTTGATTTCCACTTTTTCGAAGGACCAAAACAAAAACTCGCCTCGACGGACGTACCAAACGTACGTCGTTAGCGCGCATTATAGTTTAGAAAAACGATGCAGAGGCTAGTGCTTTGCTCCTATTTCGAAAGAAAAAAAAACCAAATCCAGGAATCAGGTAGACTAAAAAATATGATAAATATAATTGATCAAACAAAAAAATCCTTTAACGCTCTAAAAAAAATTCCTTTCACTTAGTAACCAGTAAATATGGTAACATCCTCTTCCACAAGCAGAATTCGCTTTTGGCACGCCGTCTCACTTATCAAGCGACGACTGAGCTAACGAAAGGTCCACCGTACATTGTAAACCAACGTCACTGGTCAGTTTGATGCGTGTCTTCTTGCAGAGAAAATGTACTTCAGAAGTTGTATGTCTGAAGACATCTCAAGTGATATACTTCTTTTTTTCATTTTGAGAAACCTCAAGTTTTCTGTTTTGAGAAACCTCAAGTGGATATTACCCGTAGTTGAGGCCCATATGCAGCCCACGGCCCAGTCTAAGATGACGCGGCCCTCTTCTTCTGCTTCTCCTCCAAGAAGACGCCGGCATTTTTGCTCCAAAAGAAATCAGACACGGACATAATAAACAGAGCAACCCTGCTGTCTCCTCCGCCGTCCGTCGCCATGGCCGCCGCCCGGATGCTCCCGCTGCTGCGCCGCCGTCTCGCGGGGGTCCTCTCTCAACCGCCCGCCCCCTCGTCCCGAGGTGAGATCCCCGAACTCCTTAGCCTCCCTCTTCGTCCGTCCCCGCGTAAATCTCTGCAGGCTCGGCGATTCATGGGTCAAAATCGGTTCTTTGCTTCTGTCGGTGTTTCTATAGGTGGTTGGAGTACTAGAATCTACTGCTCCGTTCCGTTAGGATTACTGCTTTAGGTCATTTGTGGGGTTGGAATCCTTGCGGTGTATTAGGACCGTGCCTGCAATCTAGACTTGAAGTTGTTGAACATGCTTAATTTTAGTTTGGAGATTTTTTTTGATCTCAACTCCTTGACGGAAAATTGTGTCAGACCATTCTATTAGGACTAAATTTTAGGCCATTTAAGAATTGAAATCCTTTGCTGATGTACTACTATCTAGTATAGGTGACGGTGTACATCTTATGGGAGTGATCCTGAGTTCCTGAATAGTTATGAACATGTTTCTTTGTGGGGAACTAATTCTATTAGTTCCTGGTAGATTGGCAAATTACCGATTTTTTTTAAATAATACACTAAAATTAATTAATTCTGGAAATATTACGCAAAATTTATTTTTTTCAAAAATAGAATCCAGTCGGCGTTGCCGAATCCGACAGGAGCTAATCGGTTTCGGCGTAGCCGAGTAGCCCTTGTCGTCGTTGGCGACACCGACAGGGCCCTCCATGCATGCATGCAGCTGTATGCAGTACGAGCAAGGTCGTACTTGGTGTTGGCGACGCCGATAAGGTCGTAGTCGTCTTTGCCGACGACGATTAGATATTATCCCTCGCCGACGCTGCCGGCTTTTATTCCGCCGTGCATGCAACTCCTGGCTGATCCGAATTTGTTTCGCGCTCCCGGCTTTTATTCCGCCCTTCCTCTCCCGCCATATTTCTCCCGCCATAGTTCTCGCGCCATTTTGTTCCCGCATTTTTTCTCCCGCCATTTTTCTGCCGTGCCTAATTTTCCCGCCAAACTTGCTCCCGCCTTGTATTTTCCCGCCAAACTTGCTCCCGCCTTGTATTTTCCCGCCAGACTTGCTCCCGCCTATTTCTCCCGCCAATTGGTATGTGCTCGTCCTATAAAAACCCCGGGAGGAGATGTCGAGTTGGTAAGCATAGTCGACTCACTCGAACATGTCGAGATACAATTCAGATGGTAGTTTCCCGGCAGGAATGTCGGCACTCCTTTTGAAGTTTACGGCCGAGTTTTAAGGTAGACAATAAGGAGATCCCATTCGAAGATATTGTTAGTCATCCACCTCATCTCCGTGAGCTATCAGCGAAGCTAGCTAGGCATGGGTGGCCATGGAGGAATTACAAGGAAGTAGAAAAGGAACTCGTGAGGCTGCATGCTAGGTGGCAGAAGAAGAAGCTAACATATCCCACTGAAGCATATATGTTGGATGCTTTTCATCATCCGATGTTATGGGTCGAGGAGAGCGAGGACGAAGATGATATCTTCATGCCCACTGAAGCGAGCAAGAGAGCTGCAGCAGCGGCGGCGGCGTCGAAGGGCAAGGGTGCAGCGTCGTCGAAACGCAAGGCTGAAGCATCGTCGAAGGGCAAGGGTGCGGCGTCGTCGAAGGGCAAGGGTGTAGCATCGTCGAAGGGGAAGAGTGACGCGGGAGGCTGTGTCGATGGTAGATGACTTTTCTTTTTCAATTTATGTTGTGTTGTCGGTACTACCACTTTTCTTGCTGTCTGTGTAAGTTGCAATGTTTGTTTAATAATATGTCTCGTACAACTTATTTTCCTCTGATATGTCTCGTACATAGATAATAATATGTCTCATACATAGATAATATGTCCCAAGCCCGGATAAAGGAGGAGGGTTGTGATAGGCTTGGCGAGCCAACGTAAAAACTAGTCAGTCCCATGGATATGAAACCCACGAGAGTAGTACTAGGGTGGGTGACCTCCTGGAAAGTCCTCATGGAAGGTTTCATATCTAAGGGTTGTGATAGGCTTGGCGAGCCAACGTAAAAACTAGCCAGTCCCATGGATATGAAACCCATTTGGGCGAGAGTAGTACCAGGATGGGTGACCTCCTGAGAAGTCCTCGTGACAGGGTTTCATATCTAGCCTACCCCAACTTGTTTGGGACAAAAGGCTTTGTTAAGGTTAAGGTAATACAAACATAAATATGAATATGTCTCGTACATAGATAATATGTCTCATACAAACATAAATATGAATATGTCTCACATATAAATATGAACATGTCCCGAAGATATCACTGACGCCTGCGTGGCCGAGGATCACGAGGAGGGGGCTGGACGGGCGGCGTCCTCCCGTACCTGTTTGGTGCCCGGGTTTGACGAGGCACTGTCAAGTCGTCGTCATCCTGTGTACCCTGTGTGGGGTATGGTGGAGGAGTCTGCTGAATGTGCGGCTGCGTGGGGAATTCTGGAGTGTTGAAAATGTTCATCCAGTTGGAGATTTCCTCCCCGCGTGAGCCCGAGCCTCCTGGTCACTCCCCCACCCTGATCCAGATCCTGACGCCTGGTGTCCGGACGTAGCCGTGTGATAGCCATAGGCTCCTACAGATGGAATCATTAGTACATAAGAAATACGCACTCCCAATTGAAATATGAAAACAATATACGTACCGTAATCCGGGGCGGGACCTCGGTACTCAGGAGGAGACTGTGGCCGATACTCGTAACTGGAAGTGGGACCGTAACCTTGCCACGCCGAACCTCCTGCCTGGTCAGGAGGAGGTGGCCTGGGCTGTGGTGACATACGTGGACGCGGCTCATGTCGGTGATGCGGCTGCTGCTCGTGGTGCTGGTGCAGGAGATGCTGGTCGTCGTGCTGCTGCTCCTCCTCGTGCTGATGCTGCTCCTGATGCATCTGCTGCTGCCGCTGCTGGCGTCGTGACAGGGGGCGCGGGGGTCGTTGTCCACCGGTTGGCGAACAACGTCCTCTGTGCGGGTGCACGTGAGTGTCGCGTAGACGTCCCGTAGCTTCCCCTCCAGCCTCCTGAAAGATATCGGCTGTCTCCCGTGGTACCAAAAGAGGGCCAGTGGAAAGAGAACGTCCATACTGAGCGGCCTCATTCTGAATCTCCTGTGTCAAATAGGCCTGACAATAGAAATAAAAAGTATTAAATATATATACGTCAAAGCGTAGCAGTTAGATGAATTAGTGAAAGGAAATATTACCGCGTGCTGTCTGGACGCAGAAGTGTCATATATCGGGTATGTATCCCACGTAGTAGGGGCAGGTATAACCTCCGGGTCAGAGTGCAGAACGATACGTATCCGTGTTCCGGACATGTACCTCTGCAAGTAGGTATTGTATAGAGTGATATCAAACCCGAGAGGCTCGACCCAAAGCCGTGTCGCCGCAGTGTCCCACTCTGAAACGTAAGGTTGTAGCCTGTAGCCACTCTGCCGCGGTCCGACTAATCCCCTTCCTTGAGATCCTAAAAATTGGGTGAGTGCTATCAGTAAATATTGATTGAGTGCGAACAATTTAGGACAAAAACTACGTTCGACATACCTGTGGTGCGCATCTGGCAGGGGACGCTCGCTGGTGGAGGCTCTACCAACTGTCGAAGACCAAATTGCCTCATAACCCTCTGTTGAGACATCTCCTCCACGAAGACATCGAAGATGATCTTCGATTTTGTCATCCAATACGCTTGGTCACGTCTGCAGAGAGCAGAAATACCTCCGGGGTATCTTCGCGTAATGAGCTCCTCCGTGTACGGCTCCCAGATCACCGAAGTGTACATATCAAATTGCTCGTTAAAAGCAATGTAGCACTGCTTCGTCTGCTCAGTAGCAAAGTGTCTCTGCGTAGAACACAAGTTATTTTCATACACGGTCGCAATAGTAAGTTTGTCGATGTATTAAATTATAACAAGATACGTACCTTGTTGCGTGTATACACGGTCGCAATAGTAGGCAAGTCGATGTGGTCACCGTCAAAGATCTCCCACAATGGGAAAGGCTCTTCAGATATGGCTGGCCGTCCTATAGAGAACCTCTCCCACGACCACAGCTGCAGAAATAGAGGGCATCCGAGAATGGCTGACTTACCTGAAGTCAGCATGCAAGCGTTGCACATAGCTCGGTACGTAGCCGCTAAGACAGCCGAACCCCAACTCCTCTGTCTGATGTGCGCGGCTCAGTAGCATCAGCGATCTCCCGTGCGAAAGGGAGGTAGCGCGCGGTAATAGTGTCGACATGGTTCTCGGTGAACATCACCTTACCAAGAAGCCACATGATGTATGCCTCCAAGCCGCGACTGAGTTGTATCGGTGTCAAATGATCTGGATACCCTGGAAATTTTGGACCTATATTCATGGTAAAAAAAATTAGTATAACAACAAATGAGAAATAACAGATTATGAGACACATTAACTAACCTGAAAGGCAACCAACCAATCAAGCTTGGGTCCGTGAGAATCATACTGTAAAGGTGGACCAATACCCTGGAAACGGGCTATCAAATCGTCCTGCCAATTCACCGGCCTCTCCAAAGGTCCAACAGGCTGACCCGCCAAAGGTAAACCTAGCAAGAATGATACATCCTGTAGAGTAGGAGCCATCTCTCCCCAGCGAAAGTGGAACGTGTGGGTCTCCGGCCTCCATCGGTCCACCAAGCAGCTGAGTAAAGATGCGTCCATATTCATACGCGTAGAGTTTCAGTGGCCTCTACTAGACGCGCGAAAGGTAAGAGCCCGGCCCATTTCAACCTGCGTATCCAAAAGAACATAACAATCTAGTTTAGCACACTAGCATAACAATAGAAAACATGCGTCCATAAAATAAATAAATACGACCAATACCTCTGTACCCACGCCGGGTGAATCCTCCAGTTTTCCTTAGGCGTGCGAGTGATTAGGGGCTTAAGTTTCCTTGGATTCCCCTCTAATGCCTTAGCACGGTGCCCACGATCTATGGTAGCATCAAGCAACCACATTCCCTCCATCACTGCACATATTAGAATCCCAGAGTTAGTATCACATTTAATACAAATTCAAACAATGTGACACATTTAATACAAATTCAAACATAGTTCCACACTTAATACAAATTCAAACATAGTTCCACACTTAATACAAATTCAAACATAGTTCCACACTTAATACAAATTCAAACATAGTTCCACACTTAATACAAATTCAAACATAGTTCCACACTTAATACAAATTCAAACATAGTTCCACACTTAATACAAATTCGAACATAGTTCCACACTTAATACAAATTAAACATAGTTCCACACTTAATACAAATTCGAACATAGTGCCACCTAGTTTCTTCCTCTCGCTCTTCGTCCTCGCCCACGCCCGTTACCCCGCGCACGCACGGGAGGTCTCTCTCCAGGAAAAGTGGGACAATCAGGGTCCCTATGGCCAAATTGGTTGCATTGAAGGCATTGCACCCTGGGCCTCCGGCTTCGATTCATCCATATCATTCCTGATGCGACGACACTGCCGTCTGCCTACCCCATCACGCAATAGCTCAGGAGCTGGAATGTACACCCTCTCACCAGGGGTTACAGTGTTGAAGTTACCCATTGATCGAAATCCCATCATCTCACCTGTCCAAGTATTGATAACTGCCTCTTTCATATAATATGGAGACACGAAGGAGATTGCGTTCAACCGTAACTGCCTGCAGGCAGCGAGGACATGGGAGCAAGGAAGGTGAAGCAATTTTGGTTTGTTGCAGGTGCACTCGCAAGTTGGCCAAACCTCATTACCAATCTTCACCTCATGCGTCCTCACCTCGTTTGCACATCCGAACTTGTTGTGGGCTAAGCGGACCTCAAATCTCCTTTCTTGATTCCCAACGGCAGTTACACTGTGGGAGCAACATTTTGCCAGCTTCTCATTCATGTACTTCGTAACCTTCTCACAATAAGGCGAGGTCGGGTTGTCCACATTATGCTTCTCAGCTCTTTCACGTCTATCTCTGAAATATTTCAATGTGCCATAGAAAATACCCTCCACGATGGCTGTTAGTGGCAAGGCACGGTTTCCTCTGAGGACAAAGTTGTATGTTTCAGCCAGGTTCGTTGTCATGACACCGTATCTTGCTCCATGTGTGTCGTGCAACAAAGACCACCTCTCTAAAGGTTCATGCTCTATCCACTGCTGAAAAGTTTTAATTGTCCTCCCACCTCTTCTCCTAGTTCCAGGCGGGTCAAATCCGGGTAGGTCGCAAAGACCAACAGGCTCGTCCTCCTCGGCAGGTGGTCCGGTAGCTAGTTGTGCAGCAACAGCTTCTGCATGTGCAAGAACAGCTGCTGCTCGTGCCCTCTTCCTGTCCCGAACATGTCTCTGCGTGCACAAATCAAGTCTTTCACGTATCTTCGTGTACTTCCATTCTTGGTTCTGCTTGCAGAGTTTCTTGAATAGGTTCATCAGGTCCTTATTTCTAAACTGCGAGAGAAGTTGGCACCTAGATGGCGCATGCACCAACGGCTCTGCATGTCCTGCCATGGAGTCTGTTCCTCAGGCACAGGATTGGTGAGTGTCTTTATCGCGTTGAGTATACCTGCATGCCTGTCATGAAGGATGCACACGTTCGGCTTATCCTTCACAACTGCTATTTTCAGTTGCCTGAAGAACCAAGTCCAACTGTCAATGTTCTCGCTCTCCACAAAAGCAAATGCGAGGGGCACAACCATATTGTTACCGTCTTGACCAATTGCAGTCAGGATCTGTCCCCTATACTTGCCTGTGAGAAAGGTGCCATCTACACATATCACCGGACGGCAATGTCTGAAAGCCTCGATGCATACGCCGAATGAGAAAAACACTCGATGCAGCACCCTCACAGTTGGGAACTCTGGCCTGAACAAATCTTGGATATCTACATAGGTGCCTGGATTCCGGTACTGCAGAGTATGCAGCAGCCGGATAACAGAGTCATATGCGTCCAAATATGAACCAAATCTGTTCTCAAGCGCCGTATGCTTAGCCCTCCAAGCCTTGCCATATGATATTTCGTACTTAAATGTGGCAGCCACTTTTGTCTGGAGGGCACTCACTTCCATCGATGCGCAGGACACTATCTCCCTGTACAGCAACCGAGCTATAAGCGTGGAAGAAAGATTACGGTGCTCTGCAGGGATATTTTCAATTCGACAGGAGTGAGGTACGAAGTCACTTATCCTCCAACTATAGCCATTCTTTGGGAGATGTCCATGCACCCTGCCGGGACAAGTTATTGTCTCGCATTCCATTGTCAAATATTTTTGACTTGACACGGTAGTTTCATAACCCTGTGGGTGGACAATGCCCATTTAACGACTGCATCCCTCAAAGCTTGCTTGTCAGTATACAAAGCACCCTTCGCAATGTTGTTCTCATGATATTGCCATGCCGAATCATGACCATCGTTTATAGTCATCGCCGAAGAGTGGTCCTGATTCCATGCTGCAGGATTAGGTACCTCATCTTCGTTCTCTTCCCCGTCTGACTCATCGGAATCATCGCCTTCAGCACTATAGCCATCTGCATCTTCATCTTCCATCTCGTTCTGCATGTGCCCGTCTACCTCGTCGCCATCCGCCTCCGCACTGTCATATACCTCAGTGTCCCCTCCATGTACTTGACTGCTCTGCCCCGACTCGTTACCACCACCACCAAAATCAGACCCATAATGTGACATAGACATGTCCATCTCTTCACTTCCATGTCCAGGATCATAAGCACCCTCACCTTCATGGGCACTAAACTCGTCGTCAGGGGCAGTGACCTCGTTCAGGGCGGGAAGAACTAGGGCACAAGGACAGCAATTCCTTTTTGCGCAGCCTTTTAACCATCGCACCCAATCAGTATCACACTCTAGTGGTTTCAAAACGAAGTAAATATTTGTCCTTGAATGACTCCACCAAGCATGAACACTGACGGTCTGTGTCTGACTATCAAGCCCTAAACTTCCCGCCAACCAATCTTTTACCTGACTTACAGACCATGTTTCAGCAGCTGGCAGGTCGACATCTATATACTGAAACTCACTCAGATCAGCTCCCGTATCACACATTTGGACTCTACCAGGACCATAGAAAAACCTGATCTTCACTAAATCAGACATCTCCGCTGACATAAATAAATATTGACCATCGTTAATATTACTCCGCATAAATAAAGTCCTAAAAAAAAGCTACATTTTTTCAAATTAACCTACAAATATAGCTACAATTTTACTACCGTCACAAACTATTTTACCATCGTTAATATTACTCCGCATAAATAAAGTCCTAAAAAATATAGCTACATTTTTTCAAATTAACCTACAAATATAGCTACAATTTTTACTACCGTCACAAACTATTTTTCAACAACACAAGTTCATACCCTAGAATTTTGATAAATCGAATTATACCCTAGAAGCGTGAGAGGCGACGGCGTCCGGCGGTCTCGAATCACCGGTGCACCAACACGAGCAGCACCACCACAATGCAGCCCTCCAGCACCACCACGCAGCCCTCCAGCACCACCACCACCATCAGTACCACCAACACCCGCCAACCATCACCACCACCACCACGAGCTATCCCATCAGGAGATCGGAGTTGCCCTAGCCTCCCTCAACCTTCTAGCACCGATTAATGGTGGCAAACGTGAAGATTATTGGTCTAAATCGTTGGTTTAATTTGGTTTGTGTGGAGTGGAGAGAGGAAAGCAAGAACACGCAGCAGGAACCGAAGGAAAGAGAATAGAGGAAGGGCAGCATGCGAAGGAAAGAGAAGAGAGGAGCGCGCCCGTGCTGCGATTATTGCCCCGCCCCTTGTCGTCTTCGGCAAAGCCGACAGGTCCGGACCTTGTCGGTTTCGGCGAACACGACAGGTCAGTACTCGTCTTCAGCAAAGACGACAAGCATGTACTCGGCATGGCCAAGACCGATTAGGACCTGTCGGCTTCGGCTACGCCGACTGGATTCTATTTTTGAAAAAAAAAATTGCGTAATATTTCCAGAATTTATTAATTTTCGTGTATTATTTAAAAAAAAATTAGCGGAATCCTTGCGGTGTATTAGGACCGTGCCTGCAATCTAGACTTGAAGTTGTTGAACATGCTTAATTTTAGTTTGGAGATTTTTTTTGATCTCAACTCCTTGACGGAAAATTGTGTCAGACCATTCTATTAGGACTAAATTTTAGGCCATTTAAGAATTGAAATCCTTTGCTGATGTACTACTATCTAGTATAGGTGACGGTGTACATCTTATGGGAGTGATCCTGAGTTCCTGAATAGTTATGAACATGTTTCTTTGTGGGGAGCTAATTCTATTAGTTCCTGGTAGATTGGCAAATTACCGAAATTTTTCATCATGTATGTATCTGCAGGTATTTGTGCATTTGCAATTAGGATGAGTTAATAGTTAACTGGGGACTCTTTGCTGCAGGACTAGTGTTTCCTTTTCCAGCAACCGCAGGGCTAAGGTCCCTTCAAACAATCATCGAAGCGAGCAACACTGCATCAGACCAGTGTCACGTTGACCAGGAGGATTCCAAAACCGACGCCCCGCCTCCGCCTGCTCCAGCGGTCCCTGCAGCAGCGGAGTCGAGCTTCAAAGTCAGAGACGCGTCGAGCCTGAAGATCTCGCCGAGGCACGACCTGGCCATGATCTTCACGTGCAAGGTCTGCGACACCAGGTCCATGAAGATGGCCAGCAGGGAGTCGTACGAGAGCGGGGTGGTGGTCGCCCGCTGCGGTGGCTGCAACAACCTGCACCTGATGGCTGACAGGCTTGGCTGGTTCGGCCAGCCGGGTAGCATCGAGGACTTCCTGGCGGAGAAAGGGGAGGAGGTGAAGAAAGGCGCGACGGATACTCTCAGCTTCACCTTGGAGGACCTGGCTGGGTCTCAGGTCAAACCTAAGGAACCTTCTGCTGAAAGTTAGATCTAAGTTGCGACATCCTTACCTATGGTCCGGCAGCTATAAACTTGTTAGCTAGTTAGGGAACACTTGCTGAGTTCTTTGTTTGGTTTTGTGGCTTCCCAAGTGGAATATAAGTTGTTATGTTCTTGCTCAAAGCCACAATGGTGAAGTTCTTGTAGTGGACTAGTTACATTCTGTAGTGGGTTGTGTATTATCATCCTTGTTCCATCATGTTCCTGACAAAATAAGATGCTGAAATGTTGCCTTCTGAACTTCTAGTTATGAGAACTGTCATGTAATCAGAAAGTACAAATGTTTGCCGCTGAACAGAGTTGCAAAATCTGACAGTGAACAGCCGCAAATAATTTGACGGTTGCATTTCGAAATTTACACTCAAGGCAACAAGTGAGCTGTTCCTTTGACATGTGCTACTATCAGCTAATCTGATAATGGATAACGCCTCTACACAAAATTAGGGCATTCCTGACCAGCTACTCAACAACCTGCTCTTACATGTCAACAACGAGAGAAACAGTCTGTTCTTATCTACACCTAATGCTGTGAAGACAGAATGTTCTAATTGTACATTTTCTGTTGCGCAGAGAAAGACTCAGTGTCTTGGATTAGCTGTATCTACCGCCAGAGGGGGGCCTTAGTGCTTCTGGAAGACTACCATGCAGAAGAAGGCTATGCAGCGGAAGATCACCCCGTTGGCCATGAGGACCCATAAGCAGAGACTCCTGTTGCTGATGTCGTACCCGCTCTTTTGTAGCGAACCGCACCGCGTTATCAGCCACACCCCGGAGTAGCTGCAGCCACGAATAATCACGTTTGTGATACAGAGACAATTCTACTTATGAGTTCATGTATCATGTTTGGGAGGAATTTGATGGAGGGTGTACTTGTGAGCGTTGGCGATGACGAAAGCCTCCAGCGCCCACTTTGTGTAGCAAAGATCAGCAATGATGGTGTCCTTCTGCTGAGTTGCTACGAGTGTCAGAACGACGGGGAGCAGTGCAGACCACTGCAAACAAAGCATGTATCTATCATCAGCAACGATGAGTAATCTTCAAGGGAGCGTCAAGAGCTTCTGTTCATTTGATGGTCATGGAAATGGGATTGAGAAATGAAAACATGTATGAATACCAGCTGTGCGGAGCCAGGCTGGAAGAAGATGGCGAAGGTGTATCCAATGCCCGTGACGCAGTAGACAAGTGCGACGAGGACGACGTAGTTCTCCCAGATTGATGACCTGGGGTTGTTGAAGAAGTAGAACATGGAGAGGTAGACGATGGGCTTGACAATGGTGTTGAAGTGGTCGATGGTGTCCTTGGCCATGAAGTAAGCCAGCGAGCTCATCCCCGAGGCTCTCTCCCTCCAGTAGTATATCTTGTCCAGCGCGAACGACCTCAGGGCTCCGATTTTGCAAAGCAGGGCTGCATAATGCATGACAGGCAGCTTGACATGAGCAAAGCTTGAGAGGTAGACATATAGCTGTAGGCTTGCTCGAGATCACAGAAGGCAAGTCAGACTTACAGACAGCAATGACAGTGTAAGTGTAACCAAGTGCCCCAAATGTCTCGTCGCTCACTTTGGCCAGCGTCCCTAGGCAAATCCCAGCAAGGCAGAGTATCAAGTAATCAACACCCAGTATCCTTGCTTCCCGGAGCCGCTGCTTGCCAACCCTGAAGAAGAAAAGAGATAAAACAGTGTCATTCTTGAGAAAAACTAGAGAAGAATTCTCTTGGAAATGATATCATTAATACACAGGTGAGAGAGAACTTACCTTCCCAGGAAGTACCTGTACTGCCTAAGGATGCCAGGAGGGCAGCGGTTTGACAAATCTTCTGTTGACTTGTTATAGTCAAACTCATCCTTCTTCCGCATGATGACGTCCTTGATATTGGCCCACAGTTCTACTGCAAACGATGGGCCCGCGTCAGCTCTGGGGGAGGAAGGGCCTGCCCTTCCTCCGGACACAGATTCAGACGTGGAGGAACTCTGCAGCATGTCACGTGGAACATCGTAGCTATTGTGCAGCATCCATCTGAGCGGCAGGTCTTTCACGGTTACGCCCGCACTCATGTTTGGCTTGACAATGCCCTCCAATATGTCGATGTAGTAGTCAGGTGGGTTCACGCGCTCTGGCACGACAATGCCTAGCCCTGAGAAATATTCTTCCACTTTCTTCACCGGCCCGTGGTAAACAGTCATGCCCCCTTTTGCGAGAAGTACCAAGTCATCAAACATTCTGTACAGCGTATAGCTGAGACAACAAAGAAGGTGTTTTAGTGGGGGAGAAATGTAGGCAACAAGGCAAGCATATATTGTTTTGTATTTGAGTTTGAAAACGAACCTGGGCTGATGAACAACCATGGAGATATTGACGCCTTCCAGAGCTTCCCGGCGAAGGGCGCGGAGAAGAAGCAGGGAGGATGCACTATCCAAACCAGAAGTTGGCTCATCCAGGATCAACACTGAGGGTTCCATGACCATTTCTAGACCGACGTTGACCTCTTGCGCTGGCCACCGGAGATGCCACGCTGTTCCACCGTCCCGACCAGAGAATCCCGAACTGCCTGCAGCCCCAAAGACTCGATGACCCTCTCCACGACAAGGACCTTGTCAGCTTTAGACATGTCTGCTGAAAGCCTGAGATTCAACAACATATAGTAAGTCTACTGGTACAATCTGCAAAGATAGATGGCTAACTCTAGGGAAAGTACCTGCATCTTGCATTGAACCAGAGATTTTCTTCAACGGTTAGGTTGCCATGGACAATGTCATCTTGGGGAACAAAACCAATAATCCTCTTGTACGCACGAATGGGCTCAACTTTACCATTGATGAGTACCAAGCCTGATGTGTCACAACCAGTTGCCTTTCCGGCGATAGCATTTAGAAACGTGGTCTTACCAGCACCAGATGGGCCCATGAAAGCAGCTACACGGCCAGGCAAGAGCTTTCCTGTCACGGACCTCAAGAGCTTCTTCTTACTGCCCTTCAGTGTCAGAGTAAGGTCCTTGAACGCGATCTCAACGACCATTCTTGAAGTGTCATCATGCTCTTTAGCCATGTTTATCACGCCAGAGAAGGTTAAGTTGTTGTCGTTCTCCTGCAACTCCTGTTGCAAGGCCTTTTCCTTCTCGATTTGACCATATGCATACTTGAAAATCTGGCTCCGGCTGTGCATCTGCTTCCCTTTTGGCCCTTTTTTGCCTTTGTCTTCATTTTCCAGATGGAATCCTTGATTATCCGGGTTCTCTTCGTTCATGTCGGCGAAGTTGTCTTCCTTCCGCCCCCATCTGCTCCGACTGAAGGTAGACCTTTCGATGACATCCCCCCTGCCTGGCCAGGCTTCTGCTTGCGCGAGAAGGTGCGAGACAGTTGCGACTGGAGGCCACTGCTAGCCTTCTTGGCCACATCTCTAGCAGATTTCCACCTTTCCCGAGCCTGTGCCGTATCTTTCGCATACCTTGCAGCAGCCTCTCGAGATTTTGCTTGCTTTTTCTCACGGTTGGTCAGAAGTTGGCCAGAGAAATTGTAGATGATCAAAAGGACTAAACAGGAGGCAATCTACAGAACCGTGAAAAAAAAAGACAAGTGTTAGTTTAGCCTCAGTAGCGCCAATCTCCAAGGATATCATGCTATCGATTTGCTAGTGCATTACCACTAGCAACACGCCAAAAATAGTTATGTCCTGATTATCAGAGTTTGGTGGACAAGCACTCTTCTTGTAGCATCCTGCAGCGAAGAAGAGGCCATGTCAGTATGCGGACAAATCAAGAAGACTATGGATTCCAACTTTCCAAACAGAAGTTGGGCTTACTTGTTTGCGTCGTTGATCCCTTCCTGCAATAAAACCTGCAAAAATCACCTCATAGTCTCAGCATCTTGACAGAATAATAGTACTAAAGAATTCAATTTTAGGGAGAACGTGCTCGGTAAATATCACCGGCGGTGGATTATCATCAACCAATGATTCTGATGGAACTAAGAATTTGAAACATCAGATAGATAGGATTACCCACTACTACAAGGGAGTTTCTTGGTCGTGCTAGGGCAGTAGAATCCAGCTGGGCAGAAAACATCATCGGTGCTGATTACATCTGCCCAATTGTCAGCACTGCCACAAGTGTGATTGGGGCTCCCAGCTGGTGGTTGATAATTGTATCTGGAATGCATCTTCAGCGTTAAGGAATGAACCTATGATGCTCGTGCAGATTTAAGAACAACGGACTTACGGGTCACATATGCCTGTAGTTTTGTTCAAGGTAGACTGTGGACAGTATGCTCCAAGAGGGCAAGCTGCAGATGACAGCCACAAGAGAAATCAGTAAAATTTTGGTTCTGTTTACGCTTGAAAATATTTTAAACATAGGAGAAGTGCCTATAATGATTTGGTGGAATGGTGTAACTGTTATACGACACAATAGCAACTTCACAAAATTCTGTAGACCAATGAAAAGTCTGCTGTTTACACCTAAAGCACTGTAAACTGTTATGGAGTATATATAAATTTACGAGGCAATTTCATTGTAGGCTAACATACCAAGGAAACAAATGAGTAACAACGGGATGCATCAAAACAAATCGATACAAACAGGATGCATCCGAACATAAGGAACACCTAAATCATGAAACATTGAATTGGACCTTCATTCTTAAAGTGAAAAGTTCAGAAAAATAGTGGTGGATTTTGTTTTTACTAATGTTCCATAAGCTTACGTATCATGCAGGTGAGGGCATGCGGGCAGAAGAAGCCGGCGCAGCAAGCCTGGCAGTCGTCGGCTCTGTAGGGTATCTCCTTTGAGTCCTTGAGGTCGACCTTCTGGTCCCCGGCGCTGCACGCCCAGCCGGGCTCGCAGCCGTCGATCCAGGAGGTGAGGTTGCAGTTCTTGTTGGGTCTGATGTAGCTCTTCTCGCCCCTCGTCTCCTCCCCGCTGTCCATGAGGCTGTTGAAGTAGAAGAGCATCTCCGCGGCCGTGCACACGCGCTGGTGCAGATCACCTGTGGCAGTATGAACACCGGTCATTTTGAGTTACACGGTGAGCAGCAACGACACACCCATCGTACATCTAGATTGCCAGTGGCATGTTTGAATTCATTTGACGTGCAATGAAATGGTAACATAAATGCGCCAAGTTTCCCCCATTACAAAATTCAGAATGCAACTCTAGATAACAACATTGTGGACGGAGACCAACAATCCATATCACCGATATTATCAACATCTCATTATTCGTTCATTCAGTGTGTAATGTAGGGGCCGTGGCGTTCAAAGATGAACAATTTCCATCATCATCAGAATTATGCAACGCTATGTATCGGAGCGTACCATTGGTCTGCTTCATGCAGCTGTTGAGGAAGGAGGTGTCCTTGGTGAAGTTGAAGGCCGCGTCCCACTCCGAGTCCCTGCATGCAGATTGAGGAATCCATCCATCAACAAACCAAATCCGAAATCACAACACTCCCGGCATCAGGAACCCGCGCGCCGCAGTGATGAAATGAAATGAGATCAGGAGGAGGCCGGCGACGTTAATCGATCACGTACGTGTCCTTGATGCAGTATCCGAGCTCCCCGCGGATGGACCTGGCGAAGGTGGCGGTGAGGGCCTTGAGGCGCTTGTTGACGATCTCGGCGACGACGGGGTTGCCGGCGAGGCCCTTGGCGCCCGACCCGCCGGCCGCCGCGCCTCCCCCGACCCCGTTCCCGCCGTAGTCGTCCTCCTCGGCCACGTCCTCCTCCAGGGAATGCCGCGGTATGACGTCGATGGACGTGGCGATGGCGCGCGCTGCGGAGGCGACGGACATGAGCAGCAGCGCGGCGGCGAGCTGGTGCGCCGCCACACGGGCCATGGCGAGCGGACGGACGGACGAGCGGAGGGTGCTGGTCCAGGGGGCTATTGTGGGAAGTTTAGGGGATGGGCATTGTTGGGCGGGAGGCCATGATGCGGAGGAGGAGGAGAGCTCGCGTGCGGGGTGGTGGTGGAGAGCAGAAATAGGAGGTGGCGCGAAGAAAGGATGGTCGGGAATGGGCGGGTCTACGGTCCACGGAGTGAGGTTCAACGGACGGCGGGGCACGTGGATGGCAGGTTGGGAGGGATGAAGCCCGCTTGTCACATGTACAAGGCCCAACGTAGTTTTTTCTACAGAACTATTGTCCGACTATTTTTTTACTCGAACCAACGTCCCGCTCTTTTTTTTTCTGAAATTTTCGACCACTATATTAGGTCAGCAAGCCGCGTCATTAAAAACCTTCCACTCCTCACTGGGTACCCTGAGAAGAAAAAGAGCGTGTCTGAAACTTGCCGCCTCCAACCATCAACAAATAGTTACATCATCCGCAAGGTACTTACAAGAAAATCCGGAGGTTCCTCATGCCACACTGCAGAGTAAGAACTCTCCGCTGATCTAGCTAAAACATGAGCAGCCTTGTTGGCTTCCCTAGGACAATGTATAAAGGACACACGGGAGAAATTACGACAAAGAAAAGAACATTCCTCGTAGATTGCTGCCGCCGCCCCAAGAGAATTCCCTCCATTTTGCATGATCTCCACTACCTCCGAGCAATCAGATTAATGATCATTTTGTTGCAGCCCACCTGTCCCGCAAAAAGGAGACCGTCTCGTAGTGCACACGCTTCGGCCGTTGATGCATCTTCAATAAATTGCAACTTCCACCAGACACATGAAATTATAGAACCAAAGTGATCTCGGATAATCGCTCCAGTCCCTCTTGTACCACAATTTATGTCAAAAGAGACATCAACATTTAACTTAACTAGATCCTCAGGTGGTTTAGTCCAGCCGTGTCTTACTAAAGGAACCGGCCCTCTCCTCTTTGCTCTATTATAGTTAAGAGATAAAGCAATGATAGATTGCGCCGATCTCACTGGAGCAAGGAGATTTTCACCGTGGGTTGCTTTGCGTCTCTCCCACCACAGGTACCAAACAGCAACCACCATGAGATCACTCACCCGGATTTCAGGAACTAAAGGCGCTGGACTCGAATTCAACAAGAGGGATTCCAGAATCGTTGCATCCTGGGCTTCAAGCACTATAGCATATGCGATCAGCTTGGCCATTCCCAGCCCGGCCCGACTCTTTTTTTACTTGAACCAACGTCCCACTCTTTATTTTGGTCCAACCAAGTTATCCTGGTCGGGATAATTCATATCTTCATAGCCCCCCCCCCCCCCCCCCCCCCCCCCCTCATTTTTATGTAAACTGAAACAACTATATCATACCAGTGAATTAGTATGGAATAGTATTTAAGTGAATCACGTGAAAGAAAGGGTTTCACCAAATCCCCTGAAATCCTCATTCCCCTCGGGATAAAATCACACCTCTAATAAACAAAGCCTCGAGGAAATTTAAAAGACACAAATGGTGTCCGACAGAGAAATGAGTATAACGAAAAAGATTATGAGCTTCTACAATCTACATTATGTTATCTTCCATCGTGGATAAAATGTACCGATGCAAAAGTCGTAGAGTGCGCCTTGTTCTCTCTGACAATATATAGATCTGTTACGTCCTCCTTATTCAACATCTATATCCCAGATAGCCACCTTGCAATCATATCTAACACTCATCATAGTTGTATCCAAATCTTCAACAAAGGGAAAGTTTCTTGACATGCAAGTGTAGAAGGGTCGATGACTAAATTTGTTTCAATGAATTTATTCAATAATCTCCCATTAATTTATTTATACTGGAAGTGGTCAAAAGTTAGTCAAATAGCACACGCCAGAACAACGCAGCCCAGATTTCAACTAATTATATTTCTCTATATGGCGATGTAGCTAATCCCCAAGCTCATAAAACAAATATCCACGACGACCATGAGAGGGGGAACCCTAGCCGCCCCCGCTAGAGGGTCGCCGTCCCTTCTCCCCCTCTTCCACGCCGCCGCCTTAGGACCCTGTAGGGCAAAGCCCGCGTGGGCGAGGGCGGCGGCGGGGGATCTCGCGGTGGCTTCGGGGGCCTGGGCGGTGGTCTTCGAAGGCGTCGGCGGTCGTCGGCACGCGACGGGCTTGGCCCTGACACAGGGTGGCAAGGCCGAGCGAGCGACAGGCGGCGGACCCTGGCCATCCCTCGGGGCAGTCAGCGGCGGTGGCAAGCGGCGATCTAATCTACTGCGTGTTCGGGGAGGAGCGATCGCCTGTGAAAATCGGGCTGCGGCGATGATTGCGGCGTCTAGGCGGCTCTCCCTTGTTGAAGGCATCGTCTTTGCGGTCGGCCTCTCCTCTCACGGGCTGCTCCGGGGGAAACCTCAGATCTGGGTCTCCCGGAACGGATGATGACGGTGCCGCGGTGTCCTTCTCCCTCTTGGGGGCATCATCTTTGGAGCAGCTACAGATCGGAGGCGTCACGAGGCGGAGCGGTGTTCATCTACCACATTGATGTCGGTGAGGCTCGGCGGCGTGGCGCTGCGGGGTCTCGATTTCGGGTTGATGAACTCGCACATGGTGGCGCTGTCTGGCATCGTGGCGATGCCGACGGCAGACCTGATTTTGCAAGGTCATGGTGTTGATCCTTTCTGAAGATGGGTTCGTGGAAGACGGCGGCAGCGACTAAAGCATGTACATCGGTGTGCGTTGAGTGTTTAGCTGAAGGTTTTTAGATGATGTGCGTTGGTGTTCGTCACCCCATCATAGTGTTAACGACCCTTGTTGTCGAGAGGTTGACTTCAGTTTGTTCTCAATATTGTACTTTGTAAATCTGATTGGAATTAATAAGTGCGAATGGCTGTGTGCATCACTCGATGCAGAGGCCGGGGACTTGCACCCTCCTTTTCTAAAAAAACGACGACCATGAGAGCACGATTCTTCATGGTGATGGGCTCCTTGTGAGATATGTTATTCGCGAGCATCCCAATGATCATCAAGGACGAGAAGAAGGAGACGGTGTTGCTCAGGTGAAAGAGCCTACACCTGATGGGACGTCGGGCTATGCCAAACATATATCTCTTCTTTGTGGCTCTACTCTCTCTTTCCCCCTTTCAGCCTGCGTGCTGCTCTCGGCTCTGCGTGACCCAAAGGCGGTATCCAGATCTCAGATTGAAGCGTGTATCAAATTCGCGGCGATTGAAAAGCTAGTACGTAGAGCAGGAACATCACACATAGTTACATAGTATAGCTAGTTTAGTTTTTGGACCTATTCCGGTTGTTTAGAATGAGGATCCTCCGAGATTTTTTTTTTGATGTATTATTAGATGATGATGCATCCTTATTAGTTATTTCCCAAACTAGTATAAACCGCCAGGATGGCTTTCCAAAAAAATATAGTTGCAAATCATTGGGGAAAAAAAGACGAACAAACCCCAATCCGGGCTGTGGAAAGCGAGCAGAGTTGCAATCGTGTTTCTGCAGTCGGACTCGATTACGGCCCCAAGAGAGAGAGAGAGAAGAAGCTGAAGGAGGCCCATGAACGACTCGATCACGGACTCCAGCTCGTGTATATAGATCCACCGGGACACCGCCGCCTCCATCGCAATCCAAGATCCCGAGTTCCTGAATCCAATTTCGACTTTCGAGAGCTCAGCAGCTAGCTAACCACCGATCGATGGCCGGCAGGGAAGACGACGCGGCGTCCAAACGGAAGAAAGCAGAGGCAGAGGACTCTGTTCCGGAGGAGGCGGCGGATCAGATGGCCGACGAGACGGTTTCTGGACCGGCGGCGGCGGCGGCGGAAGTTGACGGGTGCTCCGATGACGACGACAGCGAGGAAGACTCGTTCATCCAGAACCTGAACCTCATTAGCAAGCGGAACCTGATGCCGGCGGAGTGGGTTGCGAACGCGAGGAAGCTTTACTACGAGCGAATCGCTAGCTACAACAGGGTCTTCGACGCCATGGAGAGCGGCGACATCGAGTCCGACGACGAGGCCGGCACGGCCGAGTACGAGGGATGGAGCAAGCAGCACTGGGCAGCAGTCCGCCTCCGCGGCCTCAACATCTCTGGCGACGGATCCCGCGGCGTGGACGTCGTGGCCGTGCCCTTCCGCCTGAACCCTCCGGAGGAAGAGGGGGAAGTCGACGAGACGGTCTCTGGACCGGCGGCGGCGGCGGAAGTCGATGACGAGTGCTCCGATGATGATGACTTCGACGACGACGAGGAGGAGGACCCGGTCATCCGGAACCTGAACCTCATGAGCAGGCGGAACCTGATGACGCCGGAGTGGATCGAGAACAGGAGGAGGCTCCACTACGAGGAGATGGACCTCTTCGACAGGTCCTACGCCGCCCTGGAGTCCATGGAGGACGGGGATTACGAGCCCGACGACGAGGCCGCCATCGCGGAGCACGAGGAATGGAGCAGGCGGCTCTGGGCGTCGTCGATTTTAGCGGCCTCAACACCGCCGACGGCGAGGACGCCGTCGCCGTGTACCCCGTCGGCGTGAACCATCCGGAAGAAGAGGAGGGAGAAAAGGGCCACGATGTTGCTGCGGAATCCTCAAGCTAACAAATGAACTTGTTCTATGATACAAATTTTTTTTTTGAAATTTTCTATATATAACTAGGGCCAGCCGCCTCGTTAAAAATCTCCCAGTCCCCTCAGGTACACTGGAAGGAAAAAAGTGCGTCTGAAACTTGCTGCCCTAACCGTTCACAAGTGTTACATCATTTATCAAGTTGCTTACAATAAAATTTGGGGCCTCAGCCATCCAACTAGAAGAGCTCCTATTAGTAAAACTATCCCTTGCCAGCTCGTGAGCTACTTGATTTGCCTCTCTTGGACAATGAGAAAACTTCACCGATCCGATGTTCGTCACCAAATCTACACAATCCGCAAAGATTGCTGCGGACGCATTCCACCAGAACTCTTCACCAGTGCAGGCTTGGATAACTTGTAGAGAATCAGACTCCGCCACCACATTACTACACCCCAATTTGACCGCAAGTTGTAGACCATCCCTCATGGCGAATGCTTCCGCAAGTTCTGGAGACGCTACATGGGGCATATATGTTGTCGATGCCGTCAAAAATGTGCCTTGATAATCTCTAGCGACCGCCCCAGTTGAACCTGCACCCATAACAGCAACAAAAGAGGCATCTACATTAATTTTTACCTACCTTGGATCAGGTTTCGTCCACTTATCACCTCTGTTGGAGCGTTGGCTGCTGGAGGTTGCTGCAGCTTGAGCATTTGCCGTGATAGCCAGGACAGACATTTTACATCGGTATAGTGGAGGAACAGATTCATCATGGGTACGTTTTCTCCGAATCCACCATATGTACCAGCAACAAACTGAAACAAGCTCTTTCAGCCGAATGGTAGAAGATCCCTCATATTGGTTGTTCTGTGATCTCAATATATGCTCCAGTACAGAGCCAGAGAGATCAACCGGCAAACTGCTGTCAATAACATGGAGAATCCCCAACGAATCCCAGAGCTCACGAGCAGTGCGACAAACAAAGAGGAGGTGTCATATATCTTCAGGTCCTTCGTTGCAAATAGGACACCCTCCTGTATTACCGACATGGCGGTTAGCTAATATACTTTTCAGTGGCAGAATACCATGAAGCTCCCTCCACATAAAGATTTTAACTTTCCCTGGAATTTTTAATTGCCAAAGAGTTTTCCAAACTGGGTTTAGAGCTGAGCTTCCAGGGAGTGCTAACTGTGCAGCGGAAGCTCCAAACTGATGGCGCCATTGGATATGATACCCTGATTTGACTGTATAACGTCCATTAGGAGTATAATGCCACGCAATGAAATCATCAAAGCCCTGAGTATTAATTGGAATCTGTAAAATGCGAGCCACATCTACTGTATTGAAGGTCTCATTTATTTTCACCACGTCCTAGTGCTAGTGTTATATTTCTACTAGGGAACCGAGCGCGGCATCTGTGGTTAAAAATCAAATTTGAAATGGTGATATTTAAAAATTGTGGAGAGCTGGGAAGTTTCTGAAATGCAAAGAAAGTTTGCGTTTGAAAATTGCTCGGATTTTGGAAATGGAAAATTGAAGATTTCAATTACGTGAATTGTTGAAATATATTTGCAAACTTGAAAAACAATATTCATGGTTTTTTTGTGTGAGCGTTTTGTATGTATGTTTTTGCATTATTGTATTAAGAAATTGAAAGTTTGTATTTTTTGTGATTTTTTTAAATCTCTTATGGAGGACTTACGCACTATTTGAAATTTATTTAAGATCAATTTTTTCTAGGAAGGTACGAAAGTTTCTGATATGTTGGTTTTGATATGTTTAAAAATTTGTTGAGATTTGTTTGGACTGATTTTAATCTGCATTTAGGAAACTATGAAAGTTAATGCAGGAAGAAGCAGAGAGCAGAAAAAAAAAGGCCGAGCCAGACGCGAAAAAGGCTGCCCAGCCCAGGCCCACAGTGACATCACAGTGGTCGGAGCCTGCAGCGGCGGTGGCGACGCAACGTGATTTGGGACGCGCGGTTCGGCTCGCCGGCCGCGGCCGCGCCGCGGGCCGCCCAGGAGCGTCGGCACGTCGCCGGCGACGCCCCGAGGGCAGCGGACACGACAGCGTTGATCCCGGCGACATGTCGGCGTTTCGACGGATAATCGACGGCGAGGAGGGAGATCCGGCGACGGCGCACCTCGTCGTGCTCTCTGATTTGACCGGGGAGTTGCGAAACAGCGGCGCGCCGCGCCGGCGATCACGGCGACCTCCGGGTCGCACGCGAAGAGAGATGAGGAGGGGGTTTGTCGACGGTTTTGCTCGAAGGCCCCTGGGTTTTAGAAAATTTGCGAACAGGTCCTTGGCGGGGGGTTTGTTGCAAAGTGGCGGGGGCTCTTATGTAAAGTTGTGCGCCAAATTTTGTGTAGTGCGACGTGGCGTCCCGCGATTGGAAGAAACTTCGCTTCTACAGTAATACTGTAGCAGGGGAGGACGTGGGCGCATCTGGTCCGTCGATCGCGGCGATTGGACGGCTAGCGTTTGTCGGGCGACGTGGAAGTAGGATGGAGCGCGATTTTGTCCTACTTTTATATATTAAGGCACTATTACCATTCCACCACGGCACGCTGGTCCCGCTCCGCGACGAGGCAGAGCATCGCTCAGCGGCAGTCGTCGTCGCTAACTAGGTGCGAAGGCGACACCATGTTCAACGCCTGCTGCACGTTGCGGTAGTCTTGGAAGTTCATCTGGCCGCATGGGCGGCCGAGTCTCCATGCCGCTGCATTGTAGGCACGTGCGGCCTCTATCGCCGTCTCGAACGAACCGAGCGAGATGCGGTTGTCGCTGGACCGAATCTCGGCGGTAAAGTGCCCATTAGGGCACGCACGGACGCCGTGGTACTCGGGTTGGCTTTGGCGGCGCAGAGGCATGGTGGCGGCAGCGCATAAGCGGTGGGGAAAAGAAGATTCCGAATGCGTGGGGATAGAAAGCGGAAGTTATGTGGCGAATTAGCATACAACGCGCTGAACGTGCGACACCATATATAGGTCCGCGCGTACCGCTTTGGCCAGCGCGCGGGTCAGCCAGAGCGCGCGAACTGGCTACATGCGCGGGAAAATACCGATATTTGCCGCGCGGCTGCCACCGCTGTGGGAGATGCTCTAATGATCAGGTCAAATTCAGTTAAAGAAAGTGGAAGTAATGCATGTCATTAAAATCTTGTCTTATTAGAAGCAAGTATGTTGATTTTAGCTACATGTACATGTGTGGACTTTGTCAACTTATTAGAAGCAAGTATGTTGATTTCTGCAAGTGTGTATAAATTATTTCAACTTGGATTCAGATCGATCTACATCTGACGCCACCTCCCTGTTATAACATCTCCTCCCTTAGCTTGCATAGCTTGAGAAGACTTTGAAACAAAGACGATCAATTCCAGCAGGCCTTCCTTCTCCATCCAGGTACTAATATTTCCCTGTCATCGCAACTTTATCTGCATGTTTACCCTGTTTGCTAGCTGCAACTTATTACTAGATAATTACCAATAGCTACTGTACATCTTGGCCGGCTGAACAATACAAGTAATGATGTCGGATGATATGATCGCTCTGTTTAGTGAGAATTATTACTACTAACAAGCTAGCTAGTATATCAATGGCTCTTGTACAAAAATAACAGCCACCCAAAAGGCACCGGCCGGCAAGATCCACTAATGTGCATCGCAGATCTTGGAGCAACCGCGCCGGCGATGCTCAAGATCCACCACTCCACATCTCCGGCCTCGGCGAATCCATGGTCACCCTGACCAAATCCACCGAGCTAGATCCCCAAAGAGGAGTCCCAGGCCAGATCCGCCGCGTGAAGCTCCATGGGCTGCCTCCCTCCAGGAGGAATTTTGTCTCTACTAACCTAGTGATGGAATTTTGTGTTATAGGAACTTTTTTTTTTCATTTGTATAGACCATATCCCTCACTCTCTTTCCTGCATACACAAATCTGGATTAATCACTAGTATAAACTTTCACTGTCTAAAATCTTCAAGCTAGGACAAGTGCTGCGGTAGATTACTGGAGCACCAATCGATCTCCAAGATACTATGAGTACTTCAGAAGAAGTCTTGCTGTCCGTGATAGCCGATGAAGCCGCCGAGCCAAAGTCCATTCCATTCTCCCTTTTGGAACAAATCACAAATGGTTTCTCCGAGGAGCTGGAAATTGGCAGAGGTGGATTTTCTGTGGTTTATAAGGTATGGTTAAATACTTAAATTAAACACTCACACTATTATCAAATCAAATGATACTAGTTTATTTGGAACGAGAATTAAGTCTATTGGCACATCAATTGCAGGCAATTCTTGAGAATAGGCATGTCGCTGTAAAAAGAATAACATCCGAGAATGAATTCTGCCGAGAAGGTGATTGTCTCATGAAGGTGAAACACAAGAATATAGTACGACTTCTTGGTTATTGTATGGACACAGAACGCAAGGTGGAAAACTTCAATGGAAAATTCGTCATGGCTGATCCAATACATCGTAGATTGCTCTGCTTTGAATATGTACCAAAAGGAAGTCTTCATGATTATATCCAAGGTAGAATATATATTTCTTCCCACATTGAAGGTTATGTGGTTGATTTAATAAGCAACTAAACTTATTTATTGTGTCGTTTAGTAAAAATTGAAGACATGTAAACCTAGTCGCATCTCCTCCTTGTAGATGCATCTTGTGGACTTGAATGGACACAACGGTACAAAATTATCAAGGGCATGTGCGAGGGGTTGTGTTATCTCCACCGGAAAAATTATTTACACTTAGACATGAAGCCAACCAGTATACTACTGGATGAAAATATGCTACCAAAAATCACCGGTTTTGGTGGGTCAAGGTGTTTTGAGGAAGGGCAAACTCAACTCCTCACTGAAAGAGTGAACGGAACGATGTAAGCTATCTAATTCTTGTCAAAATGTGGACGACAAATTAGTTTACGTTGGTTATTATTTATACTGCATTTTTTCTACTAATAGAGCACAACGTATGTGTTTTCACACAGGGGTTATTTGGCACCTGAATCCAATAACAATGTAATCACATACAAGTTTGACTTGTATAGTCTTGGTGTTATAATCACGGAGATACTTAATGGGAAGAAGGGGTATCAAGCTGTTGAAAATGTAAGAGTAAATATGACTTTGTTCCACGATAAATGCCAAATTGAGGATTTATACCCTAAGTATTTTAGGGAGATTTACACGTTAACTTCGCATCATCTAATTCAGTCTTACACTTTTCTTGACAGTAAATTTTCGTAAGCATATTTAGTACTAGTTTAGTGTGCAAGGATGCTGCAAGGGAAACCCCTATGGTCCATTTTCCATATTAAAAGTTATAATAGGAAGGAATAGTTAAAACAAGAAATATGACTAAAATAGATTCCACCGGGTAAATCCCAATTGCTAGGAAAAAAAACTAAAGAAGATCTAACAAAAAACAAGGAGCATAAATTTTATCGATGCTTTGAGCGGGCCATTAGGTTTAGTTATTTTGATACTTGTCTCGGTGCCTCGTATATCAGTTCTTAAAAAAATGAACATGCAATTGGTCTAAACAAAGAACTACTACAAAACAAAGAATAATAACAACTGAGAATTAAAAGTAGATCTGAGTAGACAATTCAAGGGCACTTTATCTTTTTGGAGAAGTTTTGTGGTTAGTTTATCTAAATATGTTTTAATGTTTTCGTGATTGAGATATAAACTGCACAAAGTTGTATGTATGTATGTATCATGCATGCTTTAATTTTACATAGCAGAGATGTTGTTTATTCATTTCAACTTATTAGGTACTTGAAAGTTGGAGCAACAGGTTGCAGATAACACAGGACAACCCAGAGTTGGAACAAATAAAAGTATGTGCTGAGATTGCGTTGGAGTGCACTGATTACAACCCAAACAAGAGACCATCTAGTATGAAAGACATAATGTTTCGACTTGGGGAAACGGAAGGTGATGAGGTATGCATGAACTCGTAGTGAGATCAAGTTTTGATTTAGTGAAAGTATTTCCCGATTATTGGTGCATAAAGAGATTACAAGAACTGCCGGACAGAAGGGAAAAACTGCTTATAGTGAAAAAATATATGAGATTAGTACTCCCTTCATTTTTTAATATAAGATGTTTTAGCCTTTTACGACATGCACATATATCTAGACATGTTTTAATTTGTATGTACACTTAATTTAGTGTGAATCTAATCAACATGTACAACGTCTAAAACATCTTATATTTAAAAACGGAGGAAGTACTTGTTTGGGTTACATAAGTTGGAGAATGGAAAGGCAAGGAAAAAGAAATTCGGAAAAAGTAAGTATTCAAAGTAGAATCTGAAAATAATTAGATAATCCGCAAATACAGAAACTTCCGGAGTTGCTTGAGTATCGACCTCATTCCTCATTGGTTGTGCAATCGAGCGACATACTGCCGTGCTTTTTTGTTGTGGCCCTCGATTTCACTGTTCAGTCTTACCGGGTAGAGGGTCGCTTACGGCTTGGGCTAGCTTTCATTGGCCCCGTATACAATGTCTCCATTAATTTGGGTTCATTATAAAAGAAAGCAGGAACCCAAAATCCCCTCCTCCCTCTCTAGCAGTAAGGGCAAATCCGTTACCAACTTTGATCCTTAGAAAGCAGGAAATTTTCCATGCAATCTTGTATCTCAGCTGGGGATTTAAAAGTAAGGAGTTGGGGGGAGGGGGGGTGGTAATAACTGGGTAGTGTTTATTTTTTTGAAAGGATAATAACTGGGTAGTGTTTATGCTAGTGCATTGTTAAACTTACACCAACATCACACCTGGGAAGACCAAAGAATACTAGTGTTACATCGTTGATTCTTTTTCCATTATTCTTGATGTAAATTAACACACATAACTTACATCTAGTTTTCCATGTTTTGGTAATAACTTGGTAGTGTTTATTTTTTCGAAAGGATAATAACTGGGTAGTGTTTATGCTGGTGCATTGTTAAACTTACACTAACATCACACGTGGGAAGACCAAAGCATACTAGTGTTACATCCTTGATTCTTTTTCCATTAGTCTGGATGTAAATTAACACACATAACTTACATCTAGTTTCGAAAGATTACATGTTTTCCACTTAAGAGCTACCTCGAGACAAGGATTTTCTTATTTAGTCCCTTACCACCGACCATGCATGGCCTTTCCTTCAGGAAGCTGCCCTTATGGACCATCACCGGGACTCTCTGTACCAGGGTTCATCCATCCGCGAAGATTGACTGACCTGTCGCACCTTGAGGCCAGTTCACGGAAGAGAAGATCCGCACCTTGAGGCATGTCACACCTTGTACCATTGACCTGACATTGCCTAGCCGTCTCTAATGGTTTGTACAAGCGGTGAAGTTTTCTAGCCGTCTCTAATAATTTTGTATAAGAGACGGCGAGCAAAATGAGACGTCTCAGATTATATTAGAGACCGCCAATAAATAGAACCGTTTGAGGAGATATGTCCCAAGCGGATGAAATTTTGATTTTGTTCGACTGGCTCTAGGTCCCGTCTACCATGTTATGTTTTGTACTAGTGTGGAGAAAAAGATACAAGATGGGAAGACAGGAAAATTAAGCTCAATCAAAGCTTGTGATAATCATTCTAAAACAAAAGCTTGTGATAAGAGGATAGGGATTTTAACAATGACAAGAACTTGTAAATTACAATCTGGTTGTTGATTAGCATAGTAGTCGTGATACAAGATACGCAAAAAAAATGACGATCAACCTCAGTCAAAGCTTGTTTATTATAGAAATCCAGATATACCCTATAAAACAGATAACTCTAATCTAAGAAAACCGAGTGGAGATTTTTTTGCTGCTGAGATCTAGTGCTCCTGCTGTTTTTTTTCAAAAACCATATTTACGAGTTCTAAAAAATTCTGAAAAAATGCGGATGTAGGCAATGGTATATCCCACAAACGTGCAAACAATCAATTCTAGATACTTTGCATTTTGGGCTACACAAAAATCAATTCCAAATCCGGATGTAGCCAATGGTACACCAAATGGACACTCTAGAGAGAGGAGAAGCTCCACCAATGTTGTCGACCGACTAGGTGAGCCCGGCGGCACAGAAGGAAGGCGAGAGCGGAGAGGTGCTGGTGGTTAGGGTTAGGAGCTCCACCTATGTTGGTCTTCCCACGCAAGGTGGCGACATAGTTTTTTGTTTTTTTGTTTATGCAAGGAAATTATGATCGATGGAAACATACATTAGGAGTCAAACTACAGGAGCCTCTAGTGAAGCATGTGTGTTGCTGTTGCTCAGCACAGGAATAGCCGAATGGCCCGAACAGCCCGAGACAAGGTAGGCGTCAAGGTTTTGGTTACCGGTAGGAAATATTTCCTGAGGGAGGTCGAGATTTTCAGTTACCACGGTTACCGGAAAATCCCGACCGGTTACCGGTCAAATTTGAAAATTGAAACTTGTAACTCAAATTTTTTTGGGTTCCTAGTTTGACAATTTACCAAAAATTTTCCTTAAGATTCATTTAAAAACAATTTTTTTCCTTGTATGACGAATCCTAGGGTCGTCGGATTGGTAACCGCATTTTCCGACAGACCAAAACCTTGGTAGTCACACACGGCAATTATTAAGCTAAATCAAAAGCTTGTGACAATGGATAGGTAGGATTGGAACAATGAAGAGTACGGGTTACTTGTGAATTACAATCGGGTTATTGTCCTACATGTCTAGGAATAGTCGTGATACAAGATACACAAAACATAACAATTAACCTCAATCAAAGTCAAAAACTTGTTATAATTCCGCGGCAGCGGCAGCATCATGGTACTCATTTTCTTCCGGAGGATTCACGCCCATGGGGTACACTGCGACGGCGTATTCACCGTTGACGGTGTTGAGGCCGCTAAAATCGACGGATGCCCACAGCCGCTTGCTCCATTCCTCGTGCTCCGCGATGGCGGCCTCGTCGTCGGGCTCGTAATCCCCGTTCTCCATGGCTTCCAGGGCATCGTAGGACCTGTTGAAGAGGTCGATTTCTTCGTAGTGAAGCTTCCTCCTGTTCTCGATCCACTCCGGTGTCATCAGATTCCGCCTGCTCATAAGGTTCAGGTTCCGGATGACCGGGTCGTCTTCGTCGTCGTCGACGTCGTCATCCGCTGCCGCCGCTCCAGCCACCGTCTCGTCGGCTTTCTGATCAGCAGGCTCCGGAGAAGAATCTTCTTCTTCTTCCGAAGAGTTCCGTTTGGACGCCGCGTCGTCTTCCCTAGCGGCCATCGGTGTCTACGTCTCGAGATTGGATACGACAATCTGGATTGCGATGGAGGCAGAGGTGATCCCGTAGATCAATTATACACGAGCTGGAACCCTGCGCCGGGACGGAGTCCGAAATCGAGTCCGTCAGGGCTTTATGGGCCTCTACGTACGTACGGTCAGGGTGATAAGGAGCACGAGCGGCTCAGTGATTGTCACCGCCATTGCTGATTGTTTGGCCGTGTCCTAGAGTGGAGGCTACATATGCACCGAATGTGAGTACCGTCGGCTCCTGTCCTGCATCATCGGTTGCACGGGTACTCACATTCGATCTCTTTCGCTCGTTGGCTCATTCCACAGTGTCAGTCTCCAACAATCTCTACAATGTCCTACTGATCAGAAAACAAAATAGTGATAAGAAAAAGGGAAATCTGTTTCGGCTCGTAGCTGTAGATATTCCCACTATTAAAAACATCATTTCTTTAATGTCAAGAAAATTCAAATAAAAACTACGGATGTACATACATATTTAATGTATGCACACAAAATTTCACTTAAAAGACCTTTTATCTGGCCTATATAAAAAATACCGGTGTTTCGTTCAAAAACTGATCAAGCTGAATGTTTGCTCCAGAAACTGAATGTCGCTGGTGCCTTGGTCATGTGCGACAAGTTTCCCATCAGGTGTAGGCTCTTTCACCTGAGCAACACCGCCACCTTCTTCTCGTCCTTAATGATCATCGGGATGCTGGCGAAAAACATATCTCACAAGGAGCCCATCACCACGAAGAATCGTGCTCTTATGGTCCTTGTGGATATTTACTTTATGAGCTTGGGGATTAGCTACATCACTGGTGCGTGGAGCGGTTATGTTCGAGGGATTTACAATCGGGTTGTTGTTCAGCATAGGATTATTCGTGACACAAGGTACACAAAACAACATGACAACTAATCTCAATCAATAGACAACACTTTTTTTTTTTGAAATTATCAATAGACAACGCTAGATCGAGCAATGACATTGCAGTTATAAATTGCACAACAGAACATGTGCATTTGTTAGCCCGAGGACTGAGCGGCAGCATCGTGATCCTTCTCTTCCCCCTCTTCTTCCGGAGGGTTCAGGCGGAAGGGCACGGCTACGGCGTCCACGCCGCGGGATCCGTCGCCAGCGATGTTGAGGCCGCGCAAGCGGACTGATGCCCAGTGCTGTTTGCTCCATTCCTCGTACTCGGCCGTGCCGGCCTCGTCGTCGGACTCGATGTCTCCGCTCTCCAGGGCGTCGTAGACCCTGTTGTAGCTAGCGATTCGCTCGTAGTGAAGCTTCCTCGCGTTCTCGACCCACTCCGCTGGCATCAGATTGCGCTTGCTAATGAGGTTCAGGTTCCGGATGAACGAGTCGTCTTCGTCGCCGTCGTCATCGGAGTACTCGTCGACTTCCGTCGCCGCATCTCCAGCCACCGTCTCGTCCGATTTCCGATCAGCAGGCTCCGGAGAAGAGTCTGCTTCTTCGTCTGCCTTCCGTTTGGACGCCGTGTCATCTTCGCTAGTGGCCATTGCTGGTTAGCTCTCGATCGAAGTTGTATTGGGGAATTTGGATTGTGATGGAGGCGGTCGTGTCCCGTGGATCTATCTATATATACGAGCTAGAACCCTATGCCGGTACGGAGTCGGAAATCGAGTCCGTCAGGGATTTTTTGGTCTCTACGGTCAGGGAATCATTACATAGTAAAAACCTCGGACGCAGTCTGATGTGGCTTGTAATAATAGATCAAGGAAGCAACAGACTGTTGCATCTTGGGTTGCACGGGTACTCACATTCGATCTCTTTTGCTCATTGGCTCCTTCCACGGTGTCAGTCTCTCTACAATGTCCTTCTGAAAAACAAACAGTGACAAGAAAAAGGGAAATCTGTTTAGTCTCGTAGGAATAGAAAAATAGTCTTTTTTTAAATGTCAAGAAAAACTCAAACAGAAATTTCGGATGTACATACATATATTTTAATGTATGCACACAAAATTTCACTTAAAGACCTTTTATCTATCCTACATAAGAAATTAACATACGGCAGTGGCGGACCTAGGATTCTGCCACTGGGTATGCCGGACAAAAAAATCATTGGCCATTTCGATAAAATCTATTTAACAATTCAACATATAATTGTAAAAAAAGTTGCATTATAATACGGTATAAAAGCGATAAACAATATATTACTAAAAGATTAAATATGAAAGTTGTATAAACCAGTGACGACAGTGGTGCCGACGGTGGCATATGGTTCACAGTTTCTTGTGCGTGCTTTTCCATCAGAAAACATCCAGGCAAGGATTTGAAGCAAACACTGGTTTAGATTCTGACTACATCTTACAATAACAGCTAAACAAAATACTACCGTCTACCTAGCTAAACAAAACGGAACAAAGGAGCACATGCGTCAGGTTTCGTGACGGCGTGTTGAGATCTCTACGTGCTGCCGCGCTGGAGAGATTATTCAGATCTATTGGATGGAGAACGAGAAGACCAAGGACGCTAGTCGCCGGAAACCGCTCGTCTGCTCGTTTTGATCGCTAGGAAGAATGCCCTGTTTCTTTTCCGTATCGATTACTCCAGGCTGAGCCTGCTGCATCATTTTTCTGCTAATACGTATATAAAAGATGGGCTGGGCTGCAGGGTATGCCACGGCATACCGGGCATACCCTGTAGGTCCGCCACTGCATACCGGTGTTTCAAATGATTTTTCATGAGACATTTTTTTGTTATATAGGCCACAAAAAATATCTTCATGGAGCTACACGGCGCGCCGCCTCGCCGTCGCCGTCCGCGTCGCCCGTCCCCTCCGCGAGTCACGCGAGTATGTCTGTTTTTCTGTTATTACCGTTTTTGCTACGCGCGGGAGAACGTTTGCTTCATCGCAGCAACGGCGGGGTAGGTGGGCTGGCTCGCGATCGGAACGCTATGCGCGGTCGCATCGGACGGCTAGCGACCCGGGGGATCGGACGGAAAGATCCCTGGGGACGCCTAGTCCTGTCCTTTTTTGTTTGATGTATTATGAGATGAGGCATCCTTATTTCCCAAACTAATATAAACGCCAGGATGGCTTTGAAACAAAAAAAAAGTTGCAAATCATTGGGAAAACAAAGACGAACAAACCCCAATCCGGGCCGTGGAAAGCGAGCAGAGTTGTAATTGTTTCTGCAGTCGGACTCGATTCCGGCCCCAAGAGAGAGAGAAGAAGCTGAGAGGAGGCCCACGAACGACTCGATCACGGACTCCGTCTCGGCCTAGGGTTCTTCCAGCTCGTACGTGTATATAGCCAGATCCACCGCTGCCTCCGTCTCAATCCAAGATCCCGACCGAGCTCCTGAATCCAATTTCGACCGAGAGCTCAGCAGCTAACCACCGAAGATCGATGGCAGGCAGGGAAGAAGACGCGGCGTCCAAACGGAAGGCGGAAGAAGAGGATTCTACTCCGGAGGCGGCGGCGGATCAGATGGCCGGCAATACGGTCTCTGGACCGGCGGCGGCGGCGGAAGTCGACCAGTGCCCCGACGACGGCGAGGAAGACTCGTTCATCCGGAACCTGGACCTCATTAGCAAGCGGAATCTGATGCCGGCGGAGTGGGTTGCGAACGCGAGGAAGCTTTACTACGAACGAATCGCTAGCTACAACAGACTCTACGGCGCCCTGGAGAACGGCGACGTCGAGTCCGACGACGAGGCCGGCACGGCCGAGTACGAGGAGTGGAGCAAGCAGCACTGGGCAGGGGTCCGCCTGCGCGGCCTCAACATCTCTGGCGACGGATCCCGAGGCGTGGACGCCGTGGCCGTGCCTTCCGCCTGAACCCTCCGGAAGAAGAGGAGGAAGAAAAGGAACAGGATGCTGCCGCTGAATCCTCGAGCTAACAAATGTCGTTGTTTAGTGTTATCTAGTTGATTTCTGCAAGCTTTGACTGAGATTAGTTGTCATGTTGTTTTCCGTATCTTGTATCACGAAAATAATCCTGTGCTGAACAACAACCCGATTACAAGTGCTTGTAATTGTTAAACCATCACAAACTTTTGTTTCTCTATATCGTGGTGGAGAAAAGATATCTGAATCGAATCTATCGCGCGACCCGTCCATGGCGACGAGGGCCGAGCTGCCGCCGCCGGCCTGATCTCCCTATACTCCGCCGCCTCTCCGAGCTCCGCAGCAAGATCCGGCGTCCCCTCAACGACCTCCTCCCGCCCATCTGCCTGCCATGTAGTGCCTCGAGCGTGGTCACCTGGTCAGCTTATGTCATGGGCCCTTCAGATGCATCTGATGTCGTCGTCCTGGTCATCGGGAGCGTTTCTGCCGTGCACACTCTCCCGCCGCCCGTTCTCGCTCTCCGGAGGCTCAGGCTCGTTCTCCGGACGTTCGCCCCTTGTCGCCTCTGAGTTGGGCTGGGGCTGCGTGCCACTCGTCGTTGGGTCTTCGGTGCATTCAGTGCCCTCTCCTAGGTGTTGCGAGAAGCTCGGTGATTCTGTCTTTCTGTCCCATTGTGCCTTGCTACGCTTGGAGCTCCGTCAGCTAGTCGATGATCGCATCGAGGAGGCATCTCGCCCTCTTCGTGAAGAGGTGGCAGCTCTCAAGTTGTTGTTGGTTGGCGTTGTTATTGATTGATTTTTTATGAAAAGAGAACCATACACCACAAACTTAAATTGTCGCCCATCTCAAACTTGGAAAATGCTATTGATTGATTTTTTATGAAAAGAGAACCATACACCACAAAGCACGATGCTGGTCCCGAGGCCAAAGTCGAAACACAAACACCTAGACACAGCAACACAATGGCAAACATCCGGAGCCGCCAGCTCGACATCAACGACGGATCCAAGCACAGGTATAGTAATAACCTAACTGCAGAGGAGCCGAGCCCAGTGCACCCAACGGTAGTGCAGTTGAGTCTCAAAAAAATCTGTTAAGCATGCCATCGGTAGAACGTGGTGTTTTGCACAAAAAAGAGTAGTGGACTCGAGGCTAACTGCAATGCACCAATAAACTTGAGTGGGCATTGTTCCATAGAATGCCAATGACTAGATCGGTGCTTTAGTCGGAATAAAATGAGATGTGCGCAGAAGATACGTCATAATATTAAGCCGCATCCAAGGACGAAGTTCTCCATGGAAAAGTACAGGTCTTATTTGGCCATTTAGTCAGAAAAAATGACAGAACACTACTCTCGGAAAAAATATGCCAGAATACAAAACTTTGTTCACTTAACATATCAGGGTAAAAAGCGTAATTATGTCTCCATTTAGTTAGTACTCAAAATGACTAGTTAGTACTCAAAATGCAGTGCTTCTTTCTGATTTCGCTCTGTATTTCGCGTTTCTTTGCGTGTGTGTGCTTGATCTTGTTGCTGCTTGTAATCTTTTTAGTTTGATCAATATATGCACATTATCAAAAAAAAAAAAAAAAAAAAACTATTTGCCCATGTGTCACATCAGGAAGAAATATTTTTCCAGGGTCAAATAAGGAATCAAATTTTCAAGTATTATCATATCAGGAATTCTCTTAAACCACTATGGGGCAAAACCGCTTAGATGCGACAGAAATCACTATGTTGCTCGCATCACTGACCAAGATGAGAGCTAACTTTGCTTAAGAATGACAAATAATAAAACAGAACTGAACAACTAACAGCAGCACAAATATATATAAATGATATATAGGAACATAGAAGAACTCCTTCAGCTGCTTCTGAGAACTACTTCACAAAAAAGGTTTGTGCAGCCTACATTTAGCGAACAGCAAAGCTATCATTCATTTAGTAAGAGCAAAATGACGAATTGTCAACAAAAATAAACCCATTACAAAGCTGGCCAAGGACTTCAAAGCAAGTGTTCCATGACCAAAAATTACATTTGTAGTGGCCTTCAGTTCTGTCTCATATCCATACAGCTGTTGACGGATCAGTTATGTTCAGTTTCCTTAAAGACTGTCAATAGAAGTATACAATCACACAAACAATCAACAAAACAGAGATAATCGTCAACTGCGAACATGCTTTTCTATACATGGCCGGTAAGAAAGTATTAGGAGAAAGCTTGATGACAGCTCAGGCACAAAAGAGCTTCTGACAAGGTCAATCGCAGACCCACCTTTGACATGGCCGGTAAGAAAGTATTAGGAGAAAGCTTGATGACAGCTCAGGCACATCAGAGTTTCTCTAACCAAATGACCTTCATCAAGGAACCTGCCAATTGAACAGATAAAAAAAACTCAACACAGGCAACAGAGGGAATGATAAAACATTTAAAGTAGTAAATAAGAACTAGATAAGTAACTGACCATATGGACAGATAAATAATTTACCATTGTCGACAACTACCAATGGTCACGGAAACAAACAAAAAATAACATAACTATCAAAGGGCAAAATAAGAACTAGAAATTACCAAGTTAAATAAGTTCATAAGTGCATCAGACATCTAATCTACATGTTCTGTAAATGCAACCAAATCACATCAAACATAAGATAAAACTGTTATTATTCTTGAAGTGCCTCAGATATCTGCACTGCATGCTCAAACAATTCATTGGCCAGAGCACGAAATCACATCAATAATAAACTACTCTTCTCGAAGATATCAACAATCATTTCGGAGTATCTGGCCATTGTGGATGACAACCACTAGGCACTAGCCACGACAGAAAAATAAGATGAACACAGCTGTAAATGGTACAAATAACTTCACGAGTGCACTAGAACTCTAATTTACATATTCTGTAAATGCATTGATCTACAGCCAAATCAATATGTTCCAAGCGCACCAGAAAACTGTTATTATTCTTAGACAGTGCTTCCGACATCTACGCTATATGATCCCGCATTACATTCAATCAAGCACGAAATAAAATCAAAGGTCAACAGACGCATTCAGTAAGGCATGGGATTTTGAAAAGGACAGACCTCTAGTTAAGGAGTTCAACTGGGGAATCAAATAGAGCTGGGATTTCAAGGTACTGCCCTCCCAGTGCCTCAACCTGCCCCTGCAACTCTTGTACCTGCACAGGAAGAAGAGCAAGTCTATCCTGGTGTTCCTTAAGTTCTGGAGCATTGGGTTTCCGCTTCACCATACAGTCAAGAACTCTGTACAAGAAAAATACCACAAAGTCAGATACATTTTTATGTGTTCAGTACTACCAGCCAAGCAATTCAGGAAAAAAACTCACACTCTTCGATTAAATGCCATTTCATTGATTATATCCAGTATCAAAGCATTGATTGGGTGAAACTGAGGGTCCTGGCCTAAGATGACCGGTAAGAACACAATTCCTACAGAAACGTCACGGTAAGGTAATTGAGATAACAAAAAGACTCAAGGAGTATCTTGACGAGGTTCACTTTCACATACCCTGTCATGCACCCGACCAGACTCAAGGAGCCTAAGAATAACAGCAGTGTCAAGCTCAAAACGAGTCTGCTTCCTGGCATGACCTCCATGGTTCCCGTTCCCCCCCCCCCCCCCCCCCCCCCCTCCAGTCGGCCCACTGGTTGGGGTTCCCCCGCTGCTGACGCTCAGGCAGTGCCCCCTGTTAATTAAAAAAATTAGGTACATGCACAAGAAATACCCAACTTAACTGTTATACACAAACACAATCAAGATACTATCATTATGTCTTCCCAAACAAGTTGGGGTAGGCTAGAGTTGAAACCCATAAGATCTCGAGCAAAACACATACAGATAATTTTATTATCATTCTGTCGAGCTTGCTATGCTCCTGACCAAAGAAACAGCCATATACATGCACAATTAGTTATTATCGTTCAACCATTCTTGCTACACTGGGACCCACTTTCTTGATACTATCAATCTGACGCATGCATACACTGGACGAACTACAGCTTCAGAATGCATAAACAGTAAATACCATTCTGTCATTTCAGGTGGTACCACTTGAGCAACTATAGCTTATTCAGTAAATAAACATTGTGTAAATGTCAGAAGCAAAACACATGCAGATAATTTTATTATCATTCTGTCGAGCTTGCTATGCTCCTGACCAAAGAAACAGCCATGTACATACACAATTAGTTATTATCGTTCAACCAATCTTGCTACACTGGGACCCACTTTCTTGATACTACCAATCTAACGCATGCATACACTGGACGAACTTGTCCTCTCCATTCTGTCATTCAAGGTGGTAGGCTGCTACCACTTGAGCAACTATATCTTATTGGCATAAAATTCAGTGAAGAGAAGTGCAAGCAACTAAACTGTGGCCCGAATCGATGGTAAGGGGTAGTGATTCGACAAGGGGGCAACTAAACTGTGGCCCGAATCGATGGTAAGGGGTAGTGATTCGACATGGGGACGAGGGTCCTTACCCTGAAGGCAATGGCATACGGCTCCTGCTCCGGGTCCCTCCTACGCCCACGCGCTGGAGCCTGGTGCTCGGCCATCGCTGGTCCACCAAGGCAACAAATACGCTGTTAGGATGGAGCATACGGGGAGGAGGAAGAAGGCCCGAAAAGACGAATCAAAATGGATCGATTCGAGGTCGAAATCCCCAAATCGAGGTCGGAAAACCCCCAAATGTCGGAGAGGCTGTGAGGCGTACCTGATCAGCAGGGGTGGCTCGAGCGAACTGGAGGCGCTGCAGAGGAGAGATCCGGGGCCCGAAGCTCCGCGAATCGACGGGCAAGTCGCCGGAAACCCTAGGGTGTGTCGAGAGAGGGGGAGAGGAGATGGGGAATCGAGCGGAATCGAGGGAGGGCGGATGGGTGGGCGATGTCGGCGCCGGCGGCCGGGTATATATACCCGGCCGCGGCCCACATGTCAGCGAAACGGGTTCGTAGTTGTTCGTCACGTTGGGCCTGTAGAAAAAGAAAGAAAGAAAGAAACAGAGGGCAAGTGTTACAACGGGAGAGAAATCACTGAAGCCAGAGAGGGATGGTGAGTGTCAGAAGCAGCACATACCATTCAGGCAGCCATCTTGTGTCGTCACGTCGCCGTCCTCCTTGGTCCGGCAAGGAACAGACGACGTCGCCGCCGGCGAGCCGGAGAAGAGGCTTCAAGGCCATTGAATCTTCAAGCTGCTGGGTGGGTGGGACTCGAGGCGTTCACGGGCTGCAGGAGCAATGAAGAAGATAACCCCTCTCGCGCGCGCGCCTTTCTTTTCTTCTCCAACGGTCAAGTCATGGGGTGCTTTGAGATTCGCGCCAGCCTCCAGGGCCACACGATGCTCCGACGCTCTCTCAAGTCATCACGCGCCACTCGGCACGGGGCTCCAGAGATGCTCTGCCTCCCGCCCTCTCACATCGCAGCATGGGCTGGCCGGCCTCGGGTCGACGTGCACGCTGCAGTAAAAGCATGTAAGCTTTCACGGGTATCCAAGGCTGGAATCAAGGAAAAAAATATAGAAACGTTTCACCACGGTAAAAGGGAATCCTATGCATGCATGCTAGTATTCCACCACGATAGAATGAAAAGGAATCCAATGCCCTCTACACTGTTCAGTCCACTCTACTCAAATATAGTGAAATTCACTCAAGTACTACTGTTTACTCTGTCACTCTACCAGCACAGCGAAATTCACTCAAGTACAGTAGTGTTTACTCTTCTCAAATAAATTTTAAATGGCTTCGCTTTTTGCTGCATTTCTCACTAATATCACGAAAGGTTCAGTCCTCTTGGACAAATATAATCCAGTGCCACCTACAGTAAGATTCTACTGTAATAGCAACATGACCAACTTTTCATCACCATGCTAAAGAGTGAAGACCCAAGGGAAATCACCATACATGCATCCAGAAAATACTTTAACCTACTCCCATGACTCAACTGTTTACTCGACATGACGCTACACGCTTCATAATAAACATGCATGGATGAATGGGTAAACAGAAACATAGTCTACTACACTGTAAAATTAACAGTGGACAAGGCCAAGCAAATCAGCAGTAAAAGCATATATATATAGGTAAGAGTACAGGAGAGAGGATTACCAGATATAAAAAATTCCGTCTGCGATATATATAGGTAAGAGTACAGGAGAGAGGATTAAGAGTTATATGTAAACCATTACTCTGCAGTCTTTGAGATGATCAAGACGATGTGAACAGAATACCGGAAGCAGGCACCATGTACCTGAAAAGATGAGAACGAAAATCTCACTCAGTGGGCAATGACAATGGCTGCAAGATTTCAAAAATCAAATGGAGACATCCTTGCAACAGTAGATTAGTAAATCGATGAACAAGACATATGCATACACATCCTAATGACTGGAATGATCCAAAACATAAATACCGGAGGACAGCTATAAACAATTTGATGATGAGTAAAAATGGTTCATGTTTCCTGGTTTTCAATATTTTCATACGTCACACATAGTGTGGCACGCACCAAGGCATTGCTACATTGCAATAAAACGTCGCTAGACAAAACATAAACTTTGTAATGCTAATGCTTTATTTTACTGATCAAAATGTGAGACTATTCAGATGGATATAGTGACAAGATAGCATCATATGACTTCACATAAATAAGCAACCATTATACACTAAGAGATTCATGTGAAGCAGGCAAAACAGTAAACCAGTCCAGAGTAGTAGAACTACGCTAGTATTCAACTTTACACAGCAAATCGGTTAAGTACTACTAGATGCATATACATGCATCCAGATAATATTCTAGCCTAATCCTATGACTAGCTGTTTACTCTGACATGACGCTACAGGCTTCATAGTAACATGCATGGATGGATGGGTAAATGGAGTAATATAGTCTACTATACTGTAAAATTAACAGTGAAGAGGGCTAAGCTAATCAACAGAAAGCATATAGGTAAGGGTTCAGGATAGAGCATTACCAGATACAAGAAATTCCTTCTGCGACAAAGACTGATAGAGTTATATATATAAACAATTATTCTGCAGTCTTTGAGATGCTCAAGACTATGTGAAGCAGGCAAAATGTACCTGAAAATATAACAGTGAACATCTCACTCTCAGTAGGCAATGACAATGGCTGCAAGATTAGATAAATTAAACGAGATCTTTATTAATGTATAAGAAACAGTAGATTGGTAAAACGATGAACCAGAGATGCATACACATCGTAATGACTGGAACGATGCAAAACATATATACCCAAGGACAAGCTATAAATATTTCGATGATGAGTAAAATTGATTCATGTTTCCTGGTTTCCAAGATTTTCGTATGTCAGACATATGCAATAAAAGGTTACTTGACAAAACATAAAATTTGTAATATGCTACATGCTTTTTCAGATGGGTATAGAAACACCACAGCATCATATAACTTCACATAAATAAACAATCAGCATACTCTATGCATTCATGTTAATCAGGGCAAAATAGGTAACCAGCCACATCAGAGTAGTTGAACAACAACAGTATTCTGATTTTAGTATTTCAATTACACAGCAAATGTTTAAATACTAGCAGATGCGCGGATGCGCCACATCAGAGTAGTAGAATAACAATACTACTCTATTTATAGTATACACAGCAAATGTTTAAGTACTAGTAGATGCGCCACATCAGAGCAGTAGAACAACAATAATATACTATTTTTAGTATACACAGCAAATGTTTAAGTACTAGTAGATGCACATCAACTGGACAATCTTACCATTCAGATGATGAATGCATTTTTCACTTAATGCTGCAAGATTCTTCGAGATGGCAAATAAATTACATTAACAGAAACCCAATTCTGGGAGTCAATAATCACTGTGTTCCTGAGAAGATAATGTGAGCATGATGTTAGCAAATTATTATTCAAGGCAGAATCCACTTTACCAGCTTAACACGGTACTGCTGACTGTAAATTATTAAGGAATGATGAAACAGCAATTAAATACACATCGCACAAATGAGGCCAAGAGATACATGATCATTATATTATGTTCTACGCATTATTTCAAGTGTCAGTTTGTATCTTCTATACAGAAAACTAACTAATCATAAAGAAAAACTATGATCAAATGTTATTATAAAATCGACCATATTTGCCATTCTACGCCATATCATAATCAGTTGAATTATGATTATGTAATACGCCAAACCAGAAATGTAAAGGAATCCAATGCCTTTACACTGTGCAGTCCACTCTACAAGATGTCCACAGACTGTTTATTCTGTAACTCTACCAGCACTGTAAAATTCACGCATGTAGTGTTTACTCTTCTCAAAGAAATTAAAATTGCTTCGCTTTTTGCTGCATTCTCACTACTATCACATAAGGGCAAGCCCTCTTAGACAAATATATTCCAGTGTCAGCTACAGTAAATTCTGCTCTGATAGCAGCATAATCAACTTTTCCCCATGGTAAAGAGGAAAGAACAGGGGAAGCATATATGCATCCAGAAAATATTCTAACCTACTCCTATGACTCAACTGTTTACTCGACATGACGCTACAGGCTTCATACTGAACATGCATGGAAGACTTGGTAAATGGAGTAATATAGTCTACTACACTGTAAAATTAACAGTGGAGAGGGCCAAGCTAATCAACAGTAAGCATATAAGTAAGGGTTCAGGATAGAGCATTACCAGATATAAGAAATTGCTTCTGCGACAAAGACTGATAGAGTTATATATATAAACAATTATTCTGCAGTCTTTGAAATGATCAAGACTATGTGAACAGAATACCAGAAGCAGGCACCATGTACCTGAAAAGATGAGAATGAACATCTCACTCAGTGGCAATGACAATGACCGCAAGGTTTGACAGATCAAAGGAGACATCTTTGCAACAGTAGATAGTAAAGCGATGAACGAGTGATATACATACACATCCCTATTGACTAGAATGAAGCAAAACATAGATATATACCCAAGAAAAGCTACAAACTATTTGATGATGAGTAAAAATGGTTCATGTTTCCTGGTTTTCAAGATTTTCATATGTCCGACATAATGTGGCACGACCAAGGCATTGCTACACTGAAATAAAAATTACTTGACAAAACATAAAATTTGTAATGTTAAATGCTTTATTTTACTGATCAAAATGTAAGATCATTCAGATGGATATAGTAACATAACGGCATCATCTAACTTCACATAAATAAGCAAATCATCATACTCTAAGCATTCATGTGAGCAGAGTAGTAGAACTACACTAGTATTCAACTTTACACAGCAAATGTGTTAAGTACTAGCAACTGGACGAGATTAACAACTAGATGATGGGTGCGTTTTCACTTACTGCTGCACGATTCTTCAAGGCGGTAAATTACATTAACAGAAACACCATTAAAGGAGATAATGATCACCATGTTGCTGAAAATATAATGTGAGCACGACATTAGCAAATATTATTCAAGACAGTTTCCACTTTACCAGCTTAGCACAGTACTACTGACTGTAAATTATTCAGGTCAAGGCTAAAAAGGAATAATGAAATAGCATGGATATACACATCGTACAAATGAGGCCAAGAGATAGACAATCATTATATTATACTCTACGCATTCATGTCAAGTGTCAGTTTGTATCTTCTATGCAATACTAACTAATCATGAAGAAAAACTATGATCAAGTCTTACTATATAATTCACCATCTTTTGCCACTCTGCGCCAAATCATAATCAGTTCAATTATGATTATATGATATAATTGCTACAAATAGTAGACAACTAGTAGACAGTGTATCATGGTTGTTTCCTGGCTTCCCGAATTTTAATGTGTAAAATAAATGGCGCTAACGCAGTGCTAAACTACAATAATAAAAGGTTAAATGACAAAGCCTATAATTGTGATTTGTAATGCTACATAAATTATTTCACTGGTTAAACATTGAGGCTATTCAAAAGTAGATAATAACACCACAGCGTCATGTAACTTCAGAGATGCATAAAGCATCGTTTGTACATGGTAGAAAAATTAAAAATATACATGAGGTGAACAATATACTTTCAGTGACCAAAATTTGTACCTATTATAATGGATAAACCGTATGCCATCTGGAGATAACCTGCGGTTTCACACAGCTGTGACGTTACCCAGCAGATCTTGAGCAAAGCAATACTCTCATTCGGTGATGGTAACAAATTACATAATAACTGTAGACAGCCGCCCTAAGATTTGATAAACACTGGATGAACCTAGAAAACAAGTATAGCATTGCAACCAAGTATTAGCTAGGCACTTTAAAGTCTGACATGTGAAGCTGTTCAAACATATTATGTGCAAGGTAGTGCAAACCTGGTTGAGGGGAATTGAATGATGTTGCACCTATAACTATGCAAGGGCTGGTTCAGAATTAGAAAGGAAATGATACAGACCCTGCGATATATCCGGGTAATATCTGCATGATGATAAACAAAAGCCAGTAAACAACAGAATTCACAGGATTACCGACAGGATTACTGTTTATGTTCACAATGTAACATATGTTGCATATGTGAAAAGCAAATTACATAATATATTAATGTCAGGGACTACGGGTTTACTTTTGTGATATTGCAGTATTAGGAAGCTGGCAAGCTAGAGTATTACTTCATCTTTTGAGCAGGAATTAACCCTAACATCTTGATTCGGGAAACGGCGGTGCCATGCCCACAAGAGGATCTTCATAATGAGAGGGCCATGACACGCATTCTTCTTGTTGAGGATAACATTGTAAAGCTCATTCCAAATAAAATCAGCAATGTCAATCTTCTTCCCTTGAGTCTTGAATTGGTGAGACATAAGCATCAAGGTGCGAAGATACCCATGAATTTCATCCAAGTTGCCAACCTTGGGGTTGAGGACCATGCGGTAGATGCGATGCATTATATCATAGGGAGGAAAGAGCCCCTCCGATTTCTCAACGGTGAACCTCTTCCAAAAATAGAGAGGACGAAGCGCCTCATTCTCCACGGGTCTTGTAGCTTCATGAACACGGAACCATGTGCTTGACAAGTGAGAGGGAAGAATAGTTTGAGTTCCATGATTTTCAAAACCAAGCATAGCAGTAATATCAGCCCAATTCTCAGAAAATACTTGGTCCTTTGTCATCCAAGTGAGATAAGGTTCCTCCACTTCTGTCCCAAAGTGAACAGTGGCAAAGAATTGGCAAACGAGTGCTTCATCATAATCTTGCTTGAGTTGCATGAGAGGAATGATCCCAAACTCTTGACACATGGACATTGCTTCTCCAAAGTACTCCGGGTGCCTCGTCATATGATCCATGTCAATCCATTTTTGTGGCACCACATTCTTTTCTGCCTTCCTATGAAGGATCTCTGAGAAGCATTGGGCTTGAAAGACATTGTGGAAGAAAGGGTCATTGCCACGATACTTGGGAAGTAGGTTTGCCCGGTCAGTTGCATAGGCATCCCTCTTCCTTAGGTCCAGAAATTGAGGTTCAGGCATCGTGCTTGCGGTCAGCTCCTTGGAGGCCGGTTTCTTGGCAACTCTCTTCTTTGGTTTACTTGGCCCCGACGGATGGAGTTCTTCTTCAATCTCATCAACCGGTTCATCTGCTCTAGGTTTCTTGTTTGCCCGACGACGAGTACCTCCCGAACCAACACCACCTGTGAATAGAAATGGGTAGGAAAGCATGGGGATAAGTAATGCATATTAATTTCATGATTTGAAAACCAAGAGCACAAGTGTACAAAAATTGGAGAAAACAAAGTCTAGTGGTGAGTTCAACAACTAGGAGGGGTGGAATCAACAAGTATGATGACACAATTCGAGGAAGAACAATGGCATTATCCCGAGGTGATTCCAACAAATCTAGATGGAGAACTACAAGACTAGCCAATGAATCATCACAAAACTTCTACACGAGGTTCTAGATTCCCTAAAGTGCATCTCTACCAAACCATTTCATCAAGGACACTAGTTTACACCATCCAATCATCTTCCTCCATCAACTAGAGGAGAGAGAGAGGAAGAAGGCATACCGGTGTTCATGGCGAGGGTCAAGGTGAGGGAGAGGTGCTGGAGTGTCCCCGGGGCATGGGAGGGGAAGCCCTTGGCCGGGGCACTCCTTCCCGGCGGCGGGAAAGGTCGGCGGCGGCGGATCTTGAGGAGAGGAGTGGGGCGGCGTGGGGAAAAGAGGAAGTTTGACTTCCTCCCCACAGCCGCCCGACCCTTATCCTGTGAAAAACCGCTCCAGCAGTACTACCGCTTAACCCAGCGGTAGTACCGCCGACCGGTTTCTGCGCAGCCCAATAACTGGGTATACACTAAATCAAATGCTTGCGCATGATGGTCCAGTGCATAGCCAAGTATGGGATGCCAGTACCGGCGCCTGGGGGCACCGCGCTGTGTAAGTCCAAGAGGGCGAACACAATGCCATGTCGCCGGGTCCGACTTTCTGAGCGCCAAGAGCATGAAACCAAAAGCATTTTTTAGAAAGAAAAGTCTTTCGAGATAGGATTTTTGGCTTAGGATAGAACACAAACCGATAGGGGTGGGAGACATTCAACTTTGCAAGATGCGAAAAGGAAAGGCCAAAGGTTGAATGTTTTCCACAAGAGAAAGCCAAGGTCTAGAAAACCCAAATAAGATCAAATGAAGATCAACTCCTCATAAGGAGGAGGCGGTGGCCGAGGCCACCATGTATGAGCAATTATCAACCCAAAACCGCGAAGATATATCTTGGGTTTAAGGCCAATACTCATCGTTTAAGCACAATTTGTCACCGGAGTGACCAAATAAGCACGAATTGTCTATGTGCGCATAATAGAAGTAGTGTTGACTCATGAGTTGAGCTACACTCCCCCTATGTCCATGCATGCATCTAAACTAGTTACGATGTCTACTAAGGGTACTTGTGCAAGGCGGTCAAGCAAAGTTGCTCGCATCAATGACATTTAGTTCATTCCTCAACTCTCGAAATCTTGGTTCATCAAGGGCCTTGGTGAATATATCCGCAAGTTGATCCTTGGTTCCTACAAAAGAAAGGTCAATGTTGCCCCTCTCCACATGCTCCCGGATGAAATGATGACGAACTTCAATATGCTTCGTCTTGGCATGTTGCACGGGGTTGTGGGCGATCTTGATAGCACTTCATTATCGCAAAGAGGGCACCTTGGAGAAGAAATACCATAATCCTTCATAGTTTGCACCATCCATAAGAGTTGAGCACAACAACTTGCGGCGGAGATGTACTCGGCTTCGGTGGTGGAGAGAGCAACACAATTTTGCTTCTTGGAAGACCAACACACCAAGGAGCGGCCAAGAAATTGACAACTCCCGGATGTAGACTTCCTATCCTTCTTCTCTCCGGCATAATCCGCATCCGAGTAACCCATGAGATGAAAGCTTGAACCCTTGGGATACCAAAGACCAAAGTTTGGGGTATGAAGCAAATATCGAAAGATGCGCTTAACCGCCACTAAGTGGCTCTCTTTGGGAGCCGCTTGATACCTTGCACACTTACCCACACTAAACATAATATCCGGTCTAGATGCACAAAGATAAAGCAAAGAGCCAATCATAGAGCGATAGAGTTTTTGATCGACATCGTTACCCTCGGTGTCGGTGTGGAGGTCGACGGAGGTGGACATGGGTGTCTTGTAAGGTTTGAGCTCCGTCATCGTGAACCTCTTGAGCATGTCTTGGGTATATTTGGCTTGATTGATGAAGGTACCTTCCCTATATTGCTTCACTTCAAATCCTAGGAAGTACTTCAACTCCCCCATCATGGACATCTCAAATTTGCTTGTCATTAGCTTTGCAAACTCATCATTGAAAGCATTGTTAGTAGAACCAAAAATGATGTCATCTACATAGAGTTGGCATATGAAAAGATTGCCACCCACCTTCTTGGTAAAGAGGGTGGGGTCAATAACACCAACTTGGAATCCACGGTCTACAAGAAACTCTCGAAGGTGCTCATACCACGCACGTGGGGCTTGTTTAAGGCCATAGAGTGCCTTGTCGAGCTTGTAAACATGGTCCGGATGGTTGGGATCCTCAAACCCGGGAGGTTGCTTAACATATACCAACTCATTAATAGGACCATTAAGGAAAGCACTTTTAACATCCATTTGTTGCAATTTAAAGTTATGATGAGATGCATATGCAAGCAAGATGCGAATAGATTCAAGACGAGCAACGGGGGCATAGGTTTCACCGAAGTCAACACCTTCGACTTGAGAGTAGCCTTGTGCCACCAATCTTGCCTTGTTTCGAATGACAATGCCGTTCGAATCTTGCTTGTTCTTGAAGACCCATTTGGTGCCGATGACGTTCTTGCACCCATTTGGCCTTGGCACCAACTTCCACACCTTGTTGCGCTTGAAGTTATTGAGTTCTTCATGCATGGCATCAATCCAATCATGATCTTCAAGAGCTTCATACACCTTCTTGGGCTCGATGAAGGACACAAAAGCATGGTTGGTGCTAAAGCTTGCCAATTGTTTTCTTGTGACGACCTTGCTTTGGACACCTCCAAGAACTTTGTCCAATGTATGCTCTAAGCGAGTTAATTTTTGCTCTCTTCGCAATTCTCTTCTCTTCTTGGTCTCCTCCGAAGTTTCTTGAGAGATGACTTGATCATTTCCTTCATCATCGGAGTCATGTGCATTGTTTTGATCTTGAGCTTGATCATTGTCGTGTGCACCATCTAGAGCTTGGTCTTGAACATCAAGTTGTGGAGAGGAACCACTAGGTTGATCTTGTTCTTGACCTTGCTCACTTGTTTGAGGGCTCGGAGTTTGTTCTTGGTTACGGGGAGGATCTTGAGTTGGTGATGGTATGACTTGAGGAGGAGCTCGAGGAGGATCTTGAACTTGAGGAGGATCCTCTTCAATGGGACGAATGTCCCCAATTGCCATCCTTCTTAGAGCGAGCTCCATAGGTACATCACCTACAACATTAGGATCAACTTGCCCCACTTGGGAGCCATTATCCTCATCAAACTTCACGTCACTAGATTCTTCAACTTGACCGGTGGTCTTGTTGTAGACTCTATAGCCGTGAGAGTTTGTGGAGTAACCAACAAAGATACCCTCTATAGATCTAGTCTCAAACTTAGATAACCGGTTACCTTTCTTGCGAATGAAGCACTTGCATCCAAAGACACGAAAATAAGAAAGATCCGGTTTCTTCCCAAGAAGAATCTCATATGGGGTCTTGTTCAATAGCTTGCGGAGAAATAACCGATTTGTTGCATGACAAGCGGTGGAGATGGCTTCGGCCCAAAAGTTAACGGAGAAGCATACTCCGCAATCATGGTCCTAGCCGCATCCATAAGAGTCCGGTTCTTCCTCTCCGCAACACCATTTTGTTGAGGGGTGTATGGAGTGGAATATTGATGAGCAATCCCTCTTCACTAAGAAACCCCTCCACGGTATAGTTCTTGAATTCGGACCCATTGTCACTTCGAATTGTCATGATCTTCTCTTGATATTGGCGTTGAGCCATGTTGATGAAGTCAATGACTCTTTGTTGAGTCTCACTCTTCTTCTTGAAGAAATAGACCCATGTGTATCTTGAATAGTCATCAACAATCACCAAGCAATACTTCTTCCCACCAAGACTATCATAAGATAATGGACCAAAAGGTCCAAATGAATGAGCTCAAGAATCTTGTCGGTGGTAATCTTCGTCTTTGGTGGATGGGCTTCTCCATGTTGCTTTCCTAGAACGCATGATCTACACACACGATCTTTGGAAAACTTAATATCGGTTAGTCCAAGAATGTGATTACCACTTTGAAGATCATGGAGTGTTCTCATATTGGTGTGGGCTAGTCGGCGGTGCCAAAGCCAACCCACATCAACTTTAGCCATTAGACAAGTCGCGGCCGACATGCTCTCTTTCGAGAAATCAAGCACATACATGCCGTACTCGACATGTCCAACAAAGACTACTTTAAGAGATCCCTTCACGGTGATGATCACACTCTCGTCATCAAAATAACACCCATAACCACTTTTAGTAAGTTGATAGACGGAGAGTAAGTTGTAACCAAGGGACTCAACGACAAGTACATTCTTGATAGAGACTTCTCTAGCAACAACGACCTTGCCTCGTCCCAATACCTTAAGCTCGCGGTTGTCACCAATTTTGACTCGTGAATATTGAGGTAGAGGAGGTTCAATATCATCCACCAAGTCAATGCGTCCGGTCATGTGTTGGGATGCGCCACTATCCACCGTCCATCGACCCGCACCGGACGCCACACCCTACAAGGAATCAAGTCTTTGATTTAGGTACCCATTTTTCGATGGGTCCTTTCTTGTTAGTCACAAGGGTCTTAGGAACCCAAATAGCCCAATGATAATCATCACCATAAGAAGAGCCAACATATTTAGCATAAACATGACCATCTCTAGATTTCATAAGAACATAAGATGGGTTATATTTGCCGGCAAAGTCATTATGGGTAGGAAGGTCCCTTGTGACCTCACCACCCACAATGGTGTTGGTCTCCTTCTCTTTAGCCAACTCCCCCTCCTTCACAAAGATAATAGCTTTTGAAGAGGGAGAAGACTTCTTCTTCTTCTTGTTCTTCTTCTTTGACTTGGTAGAGAAACCAAGTCCTTCTTTTCCAATTTGATCCTTTTGATTGCTCAAAAGGTCATTGAGGTTCTTTTCTCCTTGGGCACAAGCCATAATGCCCTTCTCAAGTTGAGATTTCAACTTAGCATTCTCTTCAACAAGGTTAGCATGCTCACAACAAATAATAGATTTAGCAATAATTTCATTTGATGTGGAAGCAATAACTTCTTTCACTTGTTGACCTAGGAATTGATCATGAGACTTCTCAAGTTTGGCAAAAGACTCTTTGAGGGTTTTGAGTTCCTCATCAAGTCTCTTGTTTTCCTTCTCAAGTCTAGCATGTTCAATGCCTAGCTCAAGCTTCTCATTCTTATAGACTTTAGAAGTAGCAAGAGCATGTTCATGATCCTTTTTAACTCTAGACATGTCAATAGCATAGGATTCCTCGGAATTAGATAGGGCCTCCTCAAGGGACCTTCTACGAGTTTGCTCCTTTTCAAGAGCAATAGCGAAATCCGCTATCTCATTAGCATAGTCAACCTCACGGTTTGCCATGCCCGAAATGATCTCCTCCTTTTGATCTACAAGAGAGTTAGTTTCCTCAAGTTGCTCCAAAAGAGCATCAACATTCACTTTGTCTTCTCCTTTAAGATTCGCTAGCCACACGTCCACCTCATTTGGACTTTGGGGCTCCTTCACAACATTCTCTACACAATCCAATAAGGAAGGAGGTGTAGAGGCAATAGGTTTAGGAGAAGGAGTTACCGAGGTGGCTTTTGCCATGAGACATGTGTAGGGAATGGACTCATTTTCATTGGGGGATTCAAATAGGGATGACGGTGTAGAGGAAGGTGTAGCTATGGCAATGCGAGCGGTAGCTACAACTTCATCTTCATCTTCATCACCGGACGTGTATTCTTCCAAAACTTTTCTATCTTGAACACACAAGGCATTGGTAACCCTCTTCTTCACGTAGTTCTTGTTGCCGTTGCCCTTGGACTTGTCTTTTCTCACAAGCTTGCCATTGTGGTCCTCTCGATTCTCCCAAGGACAATCGGCAATGTAGTGATTGAGATTACTACAATTATAGCAAGTCTTTGGACGGTCTCCTCTTGGTCTTGCAACGAAGTTCTTCTTAGCAAAAGGTCTTGAAGATCTCTTGGAACGGTTGCCCCAATAGGCTCTTGAAGCAAGAGCCATGTGCTCACAATAGTCTTTCTTGATCTCCTCCGTATCCTCCTCTTCACCTCCATGTTCAAACTCTTCTTCACTAGTGATGGTGGTGGACTTCAAAGCGACATTTGGAGATTGTCCCGCAAGTCCCCTTTGCCGAGCTTGAGCATGAATAGAGCTCTTGACAACCATCCCAATGGATACAAACTCGTTGAGCACGGTGTTGGAGTCAAGTGTTGAGAAGTCCGGTCTTGATCGAATGGTTTGAGCTAAGCCTTGATTTGAGGGAGTGATGGCCTTGAGAAATTTGCGCTTGATCCAATTATCACTAATCTTCTCAAAACCGAAATCATTCAAGGTGATGGCAAGAGCGGAGAGTCTTCGATAGAGATCTTCGGGGGTCTCATCTTCATTCATCACAAACTCATCGGCTTCATCTTGAACCGCTTCATACTTGGAAAGTTGAATGCTTTTGTTCCCCAAGAACAAGTTATGAAGATTCTCCCAACATTGCTTTGCCGTCGTGCACATACGGATATGCGTGCGATAAGTTGGGCTTGCGGCCGTTTGTATCATGTGCATGGCGGTGGCGTTGAGTTGATGATTGGCCTTCTCCGTTGGAGTCATGTTGTGTGGGTCTTGAGGATGGAAGCCTTGCTCTAAAATGTCAATCAAGAAAACACAACAACTAGACATGTGTGAACGCATAGAGAATTGCCAATTAGGAAAGTCTTTTGGATCAAGCTTAGGAGGTGCGCCCATATTGGCGATGTGTGGCGGAGAGACGTGTTGGTGGATTGTGTTATACACTTGTTCCGGTGGAACATTAGCATACACCCCCGGCGGCTTCCTTGGGGTTGAGTTACCATCCTCGGAGTTCTTTGTTTCGGGATTGGCTTGCGCCTTTCCGTCCGCATTGACAATACCCGTAGAAGGAAGAGTATCTACTTCCCGGGACATTTTCCAAGGAGGGTAAATCAACCTTAGGAGGATCCGGTTTCCCTAGGAACTCCTTGAACATTTCTCGCATCGATTCCTTCATGCTTATGTTGAGGTTGGTAGTGATCTCGGTATTGAGATTCGATATCTCACTCTTGAGTTCACTAACAACCTCACCAAAGCGTTCATTAGTAACCGATGCGAGAGGGTCCACGACGTCCGACATATTCTCTTAGGCGGTGAAGCCTTAGATAAGAGACGAGGCTCTGATACCAATTGAAAGATCGATATGTCGACTAGAGGGGGGGTGATTAGGCGACTACCAAATTTTAATTCTTTTTCGATTAATTAAGGCTTGAGCAAAGTATAACAAGGTTGACTAGATGTGCACTAAGTGAGCAACCTATGTGATACAAGCAAGGTAAGCAACGTAGCGGAAGCAACAAGTAAAGGATAGAAGTAACCGCAAAGTGGAGACACGGAGATGTTTCCCGTAGTTCCTTCCCAAGGGAAGTACGTCTACGTTGGAGGAGTGTGGAGCCACCTAGGCGCTCCAATAGCACGGATGTGCTCACTCTATTCTCCGTGAGCTTTACCCGTGGGGGTTCGGCTCATTCACTATGAGGTCACCTTGATGGCGTTGACCAAGCCGGTACACAAAGGTCGGGGAACTCCACAATGAGTTGAGCCTCCCAACAATGCCTCGGACTTCCTCCGAGACTCACAAAGGCACCTCGAGTTACAAGCAACCCAAGATGCAAGTTCCACACTATCCGTGTGGGGGGATTTGAAATTCCTTCGGTGGAGACGTAGATCTAGACCTCCTATGACACTCCTCAAAGTATCAAGTCGATTGAGTGGTTGGAGTGGGAGATCTAGTAGTTTGAAGCTTTGGCAACAATGGGGATTCAGTTGTAGTGTAGCTCAAAATATCCCAAGGTAGGAGAAGGGGTTTAAATACCCCTTTCTTTCAATCTGGCCGTTGGAGGCAGAAAACCCGCGCCAGCGGTACTACCGCTGGAACAAGCGGTGGTACCGCTGGGTTCTTCAACACAGCAACGTAGACAGTCAACGGTCTTCTTCCTTCTTCACGCAGCCCACGCCCCCGGTACCAGGTGGTACCGCTCGAGGTACCGCCCGAGATACCGGACAGCGCCTCCGAACGCTGGAAACAGCGGTACTGGCAGCGGTATCGGAACCAGCCAGTCCACCTCAGCGGTACCGCTGGTGGTACCGCTCAAGCGCCCAGAACCCAAAACAGCGGTACCCGCAGCAGTACCGCCACTGCAGTGCAAATTCCTGGGGCTGGCGGTACTACCGCCTATCCCAGCGGTAGTACCGCCCTCTGGCAATGTTGCATCAAAATGTAGAGAATCGCTGCGCGAATGCAATGACAATATTCATAAGACCTGTTCAAACTTGTATAAAACTGTTAGATACAAACTTTGTATTATCATCAACATCAAAACATGATTAAGAGCGACAATGCTCTTTCAGTGGTGTCGATGGAGATGACTCCGGGGGCAATTCCCCGTCCCGGCGGCGTGCCGGAACAGAGATTCTGTCCCCCGAAACTTGTCGTCGATGGCGGCGGCGCTGCGGAACTCTTCGTGGAAATTGACTTATTATTTTAGGGTTTTCGCGTCGGGAGGAATAAATAGGCGAAGGGGCGGCGTCGGTGGAGTCCGGAGGGGCCAAACCATAGGCTGGCGCGGGCCCACCTCCCGCCGCGCCGCCATGTGGTTTGGCCGCCTCCTGGCTCCTCTTCGTCTCTCCTTCGGACTTCGTGTACGTGTTGAAAAAATAGGGACGTGGCCTTTTGTTTCGTGCAATTCCGAGAATATTCGCAGAAATACTTTTCTGGAACCAAAAACAGCAGAAAACAGGGAACTGGCACTTCGGCATCTTGTTAATAGGTTAGTCCCAGAAAATGCATAAAAGTGATATGAAGTGTATATAAAACATGTAGCAATTGGTATAATATAAGCATGGAATATCAGAAATTATGGATACGTTGGAGACGTATCAAGCATCCCCAAGCTTAGTTCTACTCGCCCTCGAGTAGGTAAAACGATAACAACAAATAATTTCTGAGGAGACATGCTTTCACACAATCTTGATCATAATATTGCTAGGCTCATGTCATGAATGAAGTGACTCAAAATAATGGTCTATAGTTTGCTAACAGGTAGATAAAGAGTAAACAATGAATCATATAAGCAAAAACTTTTCATGAATAGTACTTTCAAGACAAGCATCAAAAAGTTTTGCATAAGAGGTAACTCATAAAGCAATAGATTCAAAGTAAAAGGCATTGAAGCAACACAAAGGATGATTAAGTTTCAGCATTTGCTTTCAACTTGTAACATGTATATCTCATGGATAGTTGTCAACATAAAGCAATATAACAAGTGCAATAAGTAAACATGTAAGAATCAATGCACACAAGTTGACACAAGTGTTTGCTTCTAAGATAGAAAGGAGTAGGTAAACTGACTCAACATAAAGTAAAAGATAGGCCATTCGCAGAGGGAAGCAGGGATTAAATCATGTGCTAGAGCTTTTTAATTTTTCGAAAGCATATAGAGAGCATAAAATAAGTATTTGAGAGGTGTTTGTTGTTGTCAACGAATGGCAGCGGGTTCTCTAACCCCCTTGTCAACCAGACTTTCAAGAGCGGCTCCCATGAAGGACGTTATCTCTACCAGCAAGGTAGATCATCCCTCTTCTCTTTTGTTTACACATGTATTTTAGTTTCATTATGGATGACACTCCTCCCAACCTTTTGCTTACACAAGCCATGGCTAACCGAATCTCGGGTGCCTTCCAACATTCACATACCATGGAGGAGTGTCTATTTGCAAATTAAGTTGCTTACTGATAAATCAGGGCAAAACATGTGAAGAGAATTATTAATGAAAGTTGTAATTAATTGGGCTGGGCACCCCATTTGCCAGCTCTTTTTGCAAATTATTGGATAAGCGGATGTATATGCCACTAGTCCATTGGTTGAAAGTCGGTGACAAGATTGAAAGATAAAACACCACATACTTCCTCATGAGCTATAAAACATTGACACAAATAAGGAGTAATAAAGTTTTGAATAGTTTAAAGGTAGCACATGAAGTATTTACTTGGAATGGCAGGAAATACCACATAGTAGGTAGGTATGGTGGACACAAATGGCATGGGTTTTGGCTCAAGGTTTGGATGCACGAGAAGCATTCCCTCTCAGTACAGAGTTTAGGCTAGCAAGGTTGTTTGAAGCAAACACAAGTATAAACCGGTACAGCAAGAATTAAATAAAAACATATTGCAAGTATTATAAGACTCTACACTGTCTTCCTTGTTGCTCAAACATTTTACCAGAAAATATCTAGACCTTAGAGAAAACAAATATGCAACCCAAGTCTCAACAAGCTCTACGGTAGTTCTCCACTACTAGGCTTTAACTACATGATGCAAGAGCTTAAACATGATCTACTTGAGAGCTCAAAACAATTGAAAGTGTCAAACGAAACAAGACAAAACAGCCATCAACTAGTACATGTACTAGTAGCAAGAGTGAATGTCTTTTCCAATACCAACTACCACATGTAGCATTTTCTTTCTTCCAAACAAACACCAATCAATTTATTTAAACATAAACTCTCCAAATGATAATATAATGCAGCAAGAGAGTATTTATAACAAGTGCTAACAGCTCAAAGAGATGCATGAAAAACAGGAGCTAAAAGCACTGCAGTAGCTAGTTAAGAATACTCAACAAATATAAGTGAAGAACATGAGTATTCACATGAAAAAGGAGCGTGTCTTCTCCCACACAAGGATTGCTAGGATCCGAATTTATTCAAACAAAAACAAAAATAAAAGCACACAGACGCTCCAAGTAAAGCGCATAAGATGTGAAAGAATTAAAATATAGTTTCACTAGAGATGACCTGATAAGTTGTTGATGAAGAAGGGGATGCCTTGGGCATCCCCAAGCTTAGACGCTTGAGTCTTCTTGAATATGCAGGGATGAACCACGGGGGCATCCCCAAGCTTAGGCTTTTCACTCTTCTTGATCACATAATATCATCCTTCTCTTGATCCTTGAAAACTTCCTTCACACCAAACTCGAAATAGTTCTCATTAGAGGGTTAGTGCATAATAAAAAATCTCATATTCTGTGATGACACAATCATTCCCAAAGCTTCTGGACATTAGCTACAGCCACTGATACTTTGTGGAGCAAAGAAATCCACTCAAACATCGTAAAAGAGCGAATGCAAAACAAAAGGCAGAATCTGTCAAAAACAGAACAGTCTGTGAAGACGAATTTTTTCGAGGCACTTAAGTTGCTCAGATGGAACAGTCCAAATTAATGAAAGTTGCGTATATATCTGAGGAAGATGCGTGATTTTTTACAGAATTTTTCGATTTTTCTCCAGGGAGAAAAGCTCAAATTCGTGACAGCAAAAATCTGTTCTGCGCAGAAATCCAAATCTTGCATCAACTTTCAATAAAAGACTTTACTTGGCACAACAATGCAATAAAATAAAGATACAAAGAGTTGCTACAGAAGTAACAAACTCCTTGACTCAAAACAAAAAGAAAACAAAAATAACAGAAAATAAAAACAATGGGTTGTCTCCCATAAGCGCTTTTCTTTAACGCCTTTTAGCTAGGCATAGTGATTTTTATGATGCTCACATATAGATGAGAGTTGAAACATAAAAGAGCATCAAGAAGAATATATAAAACATGTTTAAATCTAACACTCTTTCTATGCATAGGAGTCTTGTAAGAAAACAAGTCAATGAAGAACAAAGTGACTAGCATAGAAAGGCAAAACAAGTGTAACTTCAAAAATTTCAACATAGAGAGAAGACTTAATATTATTGTGATATATGAAATCGTGTCTCCCTCTCTCATAAGGACCAGTAGGTCTTAAAGTCCCCAACAAATAAAAGCAAATCAAGAGAAAGCTCAAAACATTCATCATAAAGAGAAGCAATTTAGTAACATGAAGATTTCTATAACCATACTTTCCTCTTCGAAATAATTTTCAGCGGCATCATGAATAAACTCAACATATAGCTATCACATAGAGCATTCTTATCATGATCACATGCATAAAAGTACCATTACTCTCCACATAAACATAATCATTAATAATAGTGGAGTAAAAGTATCACATCCATCATTGTAATCATCATAAATTGGAGGCATAGAATAATCATAATGAATTTTATCCTCAATAGTAGATGGACTGAGAATATCATATTCATCATTGTAAACATCATATATAGGAGGCATATCATAATCAACATAAACTATATCCTCAATAGTAGGTGGACTGAAAATATCACAATGATTATAATCATCATATATTGGAGGCAAAGTATCATGAAAGCAAATTTCCTCCTTAAAGCTTGGGGGACTAAAAATATCATATTCATCACAACAAGCTTCCCCAAGCTTAGACTTTTCCATAGCATTGGCAATAATGGTGTTCAAAGAATTTATAGTAATGCCATTGCTACCATCATGCAAACAAGCCTCCATAGGTTTTTTAATTTTCTCTTCAAAAGTATCATGTCCTAATTCAATATAAAGTTCATAAAGATCTCTAATTTTTGTTGTTGTTTTCCATTAAGCCTAACTAGTGAAAATAAAAACAAGAAACAAAAAGATAAAATTGCAGAATCTAAAGGAAATAACTTCGAGCACTCACACACTAGCAACAACACTAGAAAATAGCTTAGTAGCCAGAGGATGTGAAGTACCTTTTACCTTACCTCCCCGGCAACGGCGCCAGAAAATAGCTTGATGTCTACGTGTGCTTCTATTCTTGTAGACAGTGTTGGGCCTCCAAGAGCAGAGGTTTGTAGAACAACAGCAAGTTTCCCTTAAGTGAATCACCCAAGGTTTATCGAACTCAGGGAGGTAGAGGTCAAAGATATCCCTCTCAAGCAACCCTGCAATTAAGATACAAGAAGTCTCTTGTGTCCCCAACACACCCAATACACTTGTCAGATGTATAGGTGCACTAGTTCGGCGAAGAGATAGTGAAATACAAGTAATATGGATGATTATAAGTAGTAACTGCAATCTGAAATAAAGATGGCAGCAAGCAAACATGTAGCAGAACTTGTTGTAAACGGTGTTTCAATGCTTAGAAACAAGGCCTAGGGATCATACTTTCACTAGTGGACACTCTCAACAATGATCTCATAATTGAATAAATAAAACTACTCTTAAACACTCTCTTGTTGGATAACAAACACCATTCATTGTGTAGGGCTGCAAAAGCACACCTCAAACCGGAGTAAACAAGCGCCACAACGTCATAAAGGAATCACACACGGTGCACACACTGTCACCTTTACACCGTGGAGAGTACCGGAGTTCATATTAAAGTAACCTCTGGAGTGCATAATAGATAAAGAGTAACATCTACATATTCAACTAGATTAGCACAACTGAACACAAGTAAATACTACTCGGGATTATTCTCCTTCTTGATGAGCAAGAGTACTATGCGTAGGGCTGCAAAAGCACACCTCAAAGTCTGAGTAAACAAACACCACAATTCCCAAGAATAAGCCATGATAAATGTCTAAATTATTCATAGAGTCACACAAGTACCCACACTGTCACCTTGATACCGTGTTGTCACAATGACTCCAGAAACTAGACAAAATCAGTTGAGTAGCATAAACATTATTAATGTATTCAGCGATACTAGCAATACACATGATCACATAAAGATCACACCATGGGAGAGAGAGATGAAGATGGCGGTGGTGTCGATGGAGATGACTCTGGGGGCAATTCCCCGTCCCGGCGGCGTGCCAGAACAGAGATTCTGTCCCCCGAAACTTGTCGTCGATGGTGGCGGCGCTGCGGAACTCTTCGTGGAAATTGACTTATTATTTTAGGGTTTTCGCGTCGGGAGGAATAAATAGGCGAAGGGGCGGCGTCGGTGGAGTCCGGAGGGGGCCAAACCATAGGCTGGCGCGAGCCCACCTCCTGCCGCGCCGCCATGTGGTTTGGCCGCCTCCTGGCTCCTCTTCGTCTCTCCTTCGGATTTCGTGTACGTGTTGGAAAAATAGGGACGTGACCTTTTGTTTCGTGCAATTCCGAGAATATTCGCAGAAATACTTTTCTGGAACCAAAAACAGCAGAAAACAGGGAACTGACACTTCGGCATCTTGTTAATAGGTTAGTCCCAGAAAATGCATAAACGTGATATGAAGTGTATATGAAACATGTAGCAATTGGTATAATATAAGCATGGAACATCAGAAATTATGGATACGTTGGAGACGTATCACAACCCCACAATTGGCAAGCATTCCCCTAGGCCCATAAAGGTGAAGTATCATGTAGTCGACGTTCACATGACACCACTAGAAGAATAACACCACAATTTAAACATCAAACCATTAAATATTACTCAATATAATTCACTACTAACATCAAGACTTCTTCCATGTCCTCAAGAACTAAACTAACTACTCACAAGACATCATATGGAACATGATCGGAGGTGATATAATGATGAATAACAATCTGGACATAAACCTTAATCCAATGGTTTCACCCAATAGTATCAATAACAATGAGTAATTAACACCGAGAGAGTTTCCCCTATGGAATAGACAAGATTCAACCCTAGATGTTACAGCGGAACGGAGTGCAGCGGCGGTGATGATAGTGTCGGCGGTGGAGATGATGATGATCCCAATGAACACTAGTAGGAAAAGGACTACCGCTGGCGTACAGAAATGGCCTACTGCTGGCGGGCGGTCCCGCCAGCGGTAAGCAGTTGCTGGCGTGCACTCCTTTTGCCCGCCAGCAGTAGTTATAAGCTAGCACTGGCGGAGCATATTATGTCCGCCAGTGGTAAATTATTAGAAATTAAAAAGAATACAATTGCTTTTGCGAAAAGGTCCCAACAAAGTAAAATTACAGCCAGGTCCCTCCAATCAATCCCCTATCTTTACGCACCCCTGCCGCCGCCGTAGCTTGCTGCCTACCACAGCGAACGAGTCGCAGGAGGCTGGGAGCTCACCGTGGCTCGAGTCCGACAGGGACTGCGCCTTCATGATCTTCTCCATGTTGGTGCTCCACCCGTACTTGGAGCTGACCACCACGCAGGTGGTGTTGTGCAGCCGGTTGCTGATCTTCACCAAGTCGATGCCCTCGCTGCTGTCCAGGGCCTTCTTCCACCACTCCGTCAGCTCCTTGAACGACTCCTTGAGCTCCTTGGCCTTCACGAGTCTTTGCCCAGCTTCAGGCCCTCCTTGGACACGTTTTGGAACTTCTTGCCCTCGTAGTGCATGAGGTATTGCATCAGGTACTCGTCCACAGGGTCCGTGAAGTAGATAACCTGCAGGAAAATACGGATGGGGGTGCCACCGGGTTACTTCACAACCTTGATACAGGTCCCACATTAAGACTCTTGCAAAGGCCAAGCCCTCACAAATAACATACCTCATAGTTTTTCTTGGTTAGCTGCTCAAGGAATGGGGATTTCTCTAGCTGCTCCTTGCTGCTTCCTGTAAGGTAAAAGATATCCTTTTGCCCTGACTTCATCCTTGAAATATACTCATCGAGGGAGACAAGTTTGCCATCCGACTTGGAACTGAAACAGATACAAGCAAGGCAGGTTGAACTTCCTAGTTTAAAATTATTCAAGGCAAATGAAAAAGCGATTTTGGTTTCATATTCTCCAGGGCTAAGTGGACTTAAGAGTTTTGACACAAAACACATTAATACAGATTCATTTGAAGTGCACTAATGCTTTTTACTTGGGAGTAGCATATCATCATTGACATAATCATGCGGTTCGCCATAACAAAGTGTTTGTCTAGTTCAATTTTGCAAGGCAGTGCTGCTGCAATTTTCTTAGGTGTCTAGCGCTTGCCACATACAGGGTCATGATTCGTTGACTTAGAAATACAGACACCAACAGCAAGTCTAAAAGAAGATTAATCTCACCTTAGCAGGAGCTCCGTCTCCTTGAATTTAAACTATAGTGCAAACTACAGTATGAAATGAAACTAGATCAAAACTGGAACACAACAAACTGTACAGTAAGAAATATTGTGCTGCAGGAGTCAATTTACATATAATATATACATATGCAGAAATATGTGCATGTTCGTGTAATGGCCTAACTACAAGCAAAGCATCATCATGTGTATATGACCGCACATACTGCAGTTGCATGATTAGTAGTACAAAGCTAGGTTGGAGGATCCGGACAACAAAACAAAACCTGAATCTGTGTGTAAGTTTCGAATCTGAATCAGGCCCGCCAACTGCTGGATTACAAGGCTGTATCAAATTTCAGTAATTCACCCCAGATTACATTACCTGACTACATATCTACAATTATTCAGGATTGGGGGACTAGTGTTTGCAGCTGCTTCTAATTTAGCTAGGGTAGGTTTCTTTCCAGGGAACTAGTGTAGTATTTAAAGATGGAACAGATTGGATCGGGACATGATTCGCTATACAGCAGCTACATCAGGTTCATCTCAGATCCATCAGGTGCATCTCACGAACACTAGCTAGTCACATGGAAATGACATGTACGCAAGCAGCTAGCACGTATAGAAGAGTTAGAAGAGCCAGAGCAATCTCACCTACGAATCCCAACAGATCCAGATCGGGGGAGGTGGGCGCCGGTGTTCAAATCGGGGGCCCTTTCGCTCAGACCGGCGGCCAGAGGAACAACAAGATCAAGGCGGCCACCACAGGGTGTCGTGAAGGAGCCGAGACGTCGCTCCGCTGCGCCGCCAGGCTCGTCTGCATCAGGTCGATCAGCTCCTGCGCATGAAGCAGGCAGGAAGACAGCACCACCGGTCAGCAGAGCTAGAAGGGGGATGGGAGTAGCAGATTTGGGAGGGGATCTGAGCTGACCTGCTTCTGGGCAAGGAGGTCGCGGCAGAGGTCCTTGAGCGCGGTGGCCTCCTCCCGCGCCCGCTTCACCCGCCTGGAACTCGAGGTCGTGGCGGCGCTGGACATTGGTGAGGGCATTGCTGGCGCCGACCAATCATGGACGGACGCGGGAGATGGACAACTCCCCTTGAGGCTCAGGGTGAGGAGCGCGAGAGGTGAGATGGGCCGCGGCGGCGCTCGCGGGAGAGAGGATGGGAGCGGCGGCATGGTGTCGGGGGCGAGACTGAGAGGGGAATCGAGATGGCGAGCGCGAGGGAGGAGAGAGAAATGAGATCTGAAGAAAACAAGAGGGAGAGAGAGAGAAAATAATAAGAGTTGCCACCCAAATTTTGTATGACAACGCGCGTGCACCTACCGCTGCCGCCACGTTAATTTTGTACTCCTGTTATCGCTGGCGGATAACAATAACGGTTCGCCAGCAGTAGTTGGTCGCACCAGCTGCCCGATTCTGAGGCAAGCACCGCTGGCGGACATGCCTTATCGTCCGCCAGCGGTAAGTAAAGTACCGCTGGCGAGAATCCTGAAGACTCTAGCGCCACCGCTGTTGAGGGAAGTTGAGTCTACTTCGCTGCTCCGGCCGGAAGCGGAGCCTTTCACGCCGCGTAGGAGTGCACGCCTCGATACACCAATCCCAACCCCAACTCCGGCGAAGAAGAAGCAGACGGGAAAGCAACCCAGGAAAGCCATGGCGTCTGAAGCGGTCCTGCTGCGCGCGCTCGGCATTTCCCAGGTCGACATGGCGGTGGGTGACTCGGCAGTGCAGGAGTTTCAGCGCCTGTTTGACTCCCCGCTGCGGGATCAGCAAGTTCGAGTGCTCGCGGCGGTCTTTGGCAAGACAATGCCGCCCGGGGAGGTGCTGCAGCTGCAAGGTGGTCAGGAGGTAGGCGTGCTGGCCTGATCAAGCACGTATGCACGGAGTTTTTATCATATGTGTCAATGGATTGTAGTCCTTCAGTGCTTAGTTGGAACCCGCGGGGCCTTAATGATCCGGCCAAGCATGATTCAGTTAGGGAGTTTGTTAGCACGCTTCGTGTCAACTTGGTATGCCTACAGGAGACCAAGATGGAGAGGATGGACCGTTTTATCGTGAACCAATGCCTGGGACCGTCGTTTGACGAGTTCTTTTATTTGCCGGCTGTGGAGACAAGGGGTGGAGTTCTGTTGGCTTGGGACTCCTCTGCGATGTCCATCACGAACCTCTCGCTAGATTCTTTCTCGATTACTGGCAAAGTTCATTCGAGAGATGGCGGTGTATGGTGGTTTACAGGTGTTTACGGGCCTCAATCGAGTGAGGCCAAGCTGCAATTCCTGACTGAGCTGCAGGAACGGCACAGCCTGTGCCCTGGGCCGTGGATGATTCTCGGTGATTTTAACATGATCCTAAGGGCCTCGGAAAAGAACAACAATAACCTGGACCGGGTGAGCATGAATAGGTTCAGAGATTTCGTGAATCAGTTGGAGCTAAAAGAGGTGTACATGCACGGGCGCTTGTTCACGTGGAGTAACGAGCGTAGGGTGCCGACAATGACCAGAATTGATAGAGCGCTCGTGTCGATCGACTGGGAGCTGATGTATCCGGATGCGCTGTTGCAGGCTCTGTCGTCGTCAGTTTCAGATCATGCGCCCCTACATCTGTCGATGAGTGCGACAGGAAGACCGAAGCAACGGTTCAGGTTCGAGCTATTCTGGCTCAAGCTCGATGGTTTTGATGATGCGGTCAAGGAGGGATGGCGGTGTGCACCGACAGTAGTCGATCCTTTCCTCCGTCTTGACGCCTGCTTTCGTAGCCTAGCGTCACACCTCCAGTCGTGGGAGATAGGAAAATAGGCAACATCAGACTACAGATTGCAATGGCCAATGTGCTTATCCGTCTTTTTGATGCGGCACAGGAGAGGCGTATGCTCACAGATGCGGAGTGGTGGTTGAGGAGAACAATGAAGCACACGGTGTTGGCGCTGTCATCCCTCGAGCGCATGATGGCGCGCCAGCGTTCAAGAATGCGGTGGATCAAGGAGGGGGATGCAAACTCGAAGCTCTTCCATGCAGTTGCAAACGGAAGAAGAATCAAAAATTTCATCCCTGCCATCAAGAACAACGGAGAGATAATCACGGACCAGAGGGGCAAGGAGGAGATTTTCTTTCAGACTTATAAGGCGCTGCTGGGAGATATCCACAACAGAGAAGCAGCGCTGGACTTGGAGGCGCTGGGGATGCAAACGCATGATCTGGAGGAGTTGGGCTCAATCTTCACCCAGGAGGAGATATGGGCCGTCATCAAGGAGCTGCCGCCGGACCGTACGCCTGGTCCAGACGGGTTCATAGGGGCCTTTTACCAGCGGGCCTGGCCCATCATCAAGAATGAAGTGATGGCGGCGATTTTTAAGCTTTATGTTGGCGATGGGCGGAACTTTGGCAGACTGAATCGGGCCATTATCACTTTGATACCTAAGCGAGCCGAGGCGGAAGAGGTGGGCGATTTTCGGCCCATCAGTCTTGTGCACAGTTTTGCTAAACTCTTTACCAAAGTGCTCTCTGCACGAATTCGGCCCAAGCTGGATACTCTCGTCAGCTCGAACCAATCAGCGTTCATCCGGGGACGGAATCTACATGATAATTTCATCTTGGTGAGGCAGCTAGCGAGGAAAATCAACAAGAGGAGGGAGGCCGGAGTGTTGATAAAGCTGGATATCTCGCGCGCCTTCGATACGGTCTCCTGGGCGTTTCTTTTTGAGGTGCTGCGGAAATTGGGGCTGCCGGAGATCTTCCTGAGTTGGATCTCGATCTGTCTGCGCACGGCCAGCACTCGGGTGCTGGTCAACGGTATCCCGGGCAACAAGATCGTCCATGCGCGGGGTCTGCGGCAGGGCGACCCCCTGTCGCCGCAGCTGTTCGTGTTGGCGATGGAGGTGGTTACGCTGCTGATCCAGCGAGCTACAGAGGCGGATTTGCTGTCCCCGATCGGAAATGCGACGCCGGTGCAGAGGTTATCCATCTATGCCGATGATGTGGTGGTATTCGTCAAGCCGGTGGAGCAGGACCTAGTCACAATCAGAGAAATTCTATCGGTTTTCGGGCAAGCGTCTGGCCTACGAGTGAATTACCGCAAGACTTCGGCGACTCTGATAAGAGCAGGGGAGCTGGAGAGGGATTTGGTGGAGAATATCTTGCGTTGCCCCATCACAGAGTTCCCAATTCGATATCTTGGGCTGCAACTGGCCTTGAAACCGCTGACCAAGAATCAATGGCAGCCCATGCTTGATGAGGCCACTAGGATTGTGCCCGCATGGCAGAGGGGGATGATGGCGAGGCCTGGGAGACTTGTGATGGTCAAAGCAGTGATGTCCGCACGGCCGATTCATCATCTTATCGTTTCAGAGGCGCCCATCTGACTTTTGGAGGAATTCGAGAAGAGTCTACGGGGTTTCTTCTGGGCAGGCAAGGAGAGAGCCAATGGAGGGCAATGCATGGTTGCCTGGGAGCGAATTTGTGTGCCGCAGGAGTACGGCGGTCTTGGCATCAAGGACCTGCATTTGCAGGGCCTTGCTCTGCGAGTTCGGTGGCAATGGTTGCTGCGAACTGACGACAGAAGGCCATGGCAGGGCTTGGGCATGCTGAAAGATGCTGATGCCAGAGCAGTATTCGACTCTCTAGTTAGAATCCAAGTAGGGAATGGACACAAAACGTTGTTTTAGAGGGATCGCTGGATTAACAACAAGGAAGTCGAGGAGATTGCACCAGGAATCAGTCGCCTGGTATGCACTAGGATTCGAAATTCCAGGACAGTCGCACAAGGCCTGCAGGACAATGCTTGGGTGGCTGACATTCAGGAAACCTTGGCTTACAGGGGGCAAGAGAGTGTCTCGCATTGTGGATTGTGATCTCGGAGGTGAGGAGGGACCCGGAGGAAACATATGTGTTCAGATGGCCTTGGGACAGAGGGGGTATGTACTCAGCGAGGTCGACATACGCCATGTTGACGCAGGGAAGGGAAAGATCAGCGCTGGCTACCCCTATCTGGAAGAATGTAGCAACCCCCAAAAGCAAGCTGTTCGTCTGGTTGGCTGCACAACACCGGATTTGGACGTCTGACCGGAGGGCGAGACATGGCTTGCAGACGGGTACCTCGTCGTGCTTTGTCTATCTACAGGAGGAAGACACAGCGGAGCACATCCTAATACAGTGTGTCTTCGCGAGAGAGGTATGGGATCGTTGCCTAAGACAGCTAGGTGTGCAGTCCCAGCCGCCTACCCAGCTCTGTACCCTGCAGGGGTGGTGGCTGTCGGAGCGGCAAAAGTTCAGAGACAAGAAGGAGAAGAGACTTTTCGATGCGCTGGTCTGCACAGCTTGCCATGCGCTCTGGAAGAATAGGAATGGCTGGTGTTTTCAGAACAGACAGCAGCAACGCACGTCGGAGCAGCTGGTTAGGCTGATCTTGGAAGAGTTTAGCGCTTGCCTAGCGGTGAGGAGAGCGGGAGTAGGTGTTACAAACATAGCGCGAGAGTAGGCTTACGAGCTGTGGTGTGGTGTGTGTGTGGAGTCCCTGGACCCGACGTTTCTGTCTGGGAGCCTGTCTTGTAAATTTTCTCTGCCTTCTATAAAATTACGGTACGCATTCGCGTACTCTCTAAAAAAAGACGCGTGCGCCAGCGGTAGTTAACGCCGCCTGCTCGGTTCTGTGTGACGCTACCACTGGCGTGCAAGTGACACGAAAAACCGCCCGCCAGCGGTCGTAGCGCTAGCGGACGAAAATGTTGTCCGCCAGCGGTATGCTGGTGGCTATAAGCCTTTTCCTACTAGTGGAAGTCCAGCTCGATGACGGTGACGATGGCGACGATTTCCGCCTCCGGGAGGGAATTTCCCCCGACAGATTTCTCCCTACAGGGAGATTTTCTCCCTCTAGTGTTTTCCGCCCCGTGGAGGGGGCGGAATATTTCGATGGTGTCCCCCCGTGTCTTAGGGTTCCGAGGGGGTCAAGTACGCGAAGGGGCGAAGGCTGAGGTGGGCCTGGGCCTCCACCTCACCCCTTGGCGCGGCAGGGGGCCCCACCGCGCGAGCAGGTGAGGTGGGCCCACCTTGGCTCACCTCAGCTCCCCCTTTTGGCCTCCTCCGCCATCTTGGAAAATAATATCTTCTGGATGTTTGCTTCGAATTATGGATCTTCAGAAATAATGCATCTCGATGACGCTTTTTCCAGCAGAAATCCGACTCCGGTGTTTATTTCTCCAATAATCATCAAACATGCAAAATAGGTAAAATAACATAAGTAACACCTCTAAATATGAAATATATTGATGAATAACAGTAAATTATGATATAAAATAGTGATGCAAAATTGACATATCACACATATATAGAATATTGAGATCATGAGTACAAGTGAAGAAAGGAAGGTGGTTTATTGGACTACCTTCTGCTTATCACTCATTATAGTGAATGGAGATGTGTTGACAATGTTGAGATCTTGCTTCAAAGTTGCAAGAAACCATGACCAACTGCTGTAACATTCTGTCTCCACCACTGCAATTGCAATTGGATATATTGCATCTTTTCCATCAATACCAACATCAGTTAACAGTTGACCTCCATACTTAGTCTTTATGAACGTTCCATCCAGACAAATCACAGGTCTGCAGCCATTTAGCCAACCTATCTTGCATGCAGCCAAGCTCATGTAGCAAGTGCTGAATAGACCATGCTCAAGGTGTAGGTAAAAGATGATCCTGGATTTCTTTTCAGTACTTCATTTCCGTAGTTCCAAAGCATTGAAAATTGTTTCACCTCATCACCATGTACCACTGCCAACACAGCTTTTCTAGCTCTCCCAAGTTTGAACCGGCTCGGTTCCATCTTGTATTTCTTCCGAACTTTCCTTGCAGAAGTTTTAAGTGTCGGCCGCTAAAAATGGTGTTGTAAGCTCCTTCACATGCTCCACTTTCTCACAAGTGTGCACATCTACAAAGGTCTTCACAAGAAAGGAAACTGTCCTGGAATCCTTGACAACAACCAATTTCCATGGACAATCGTCACACAACAAGCCTCGAACATCTTTTTATTGTTCCTCTTCTTACGGATTTGGTTTCGATTTACCACTGCATATTGTGAAACTGCAGTCCGAAGTTGCTCCACTGAATCAAAAACCATGCCCAACTTAAATTGTGGGTTGGCCATATCACCAGCTGAGTTGAATGGTTTGAACTTGTAAGGTGTTTTCTTCTTCTTCTTTTTCTTCTTCTTGTATTCCTCATCATCAGAATCACTCTTGTGCCTCTTCTCGCAATCATCTTCAGCTGGCAATTCGAGTTCACCTTCTGCCACTATGTCTTCTCCAGGCTGGAAAGCATAACAAGCTGCCATTTTCATAACCATTCAATCCTCCTCGGATTCATCTACATTATCTTCATAAAGAGTATCATCTTCCCTCATATCATAGTCACTGTCATTCCAAGATGGATCCCCCTCCGAATCATCATCAAATGCATTTATCTCTGAATCCTCTGAGTCGGAACTGCAATCTTTTACCTTCTTTTTTCTGCAGGGAGATAAAATGACTTCAGGTAGCTCTGGGCAGCCCTCATAACAGACATCATCAGCCTTCTGCTGTACTCTAACTCTGTCCACATGATGAAGAAAAATAACTAGCAGCTTGTTCTCAATTGATGCCGCAGCCATTTCATCACAGTTGAACAGAATTTCCACTAGTTCATAAATACTTTTCCCTGGTGGACACCACCAAATATCCACCATCTCAGTACAAGGATAACCTAATTGTTGAACCAAATAACAGCACTCCATTTGTGAAATAAGTTCTGTCCAAGTTATCAAACCACACTAGCTTCCCATCCAAATAGGTACTATTGACGCCAGTTCCAACAAAAAACCCACCATGGTGAAGCTGAACTTTGTTGATTCCGGACCTAATGCAGTGAAAAATGTTTGCAAAATGAGAATTAGCCTGGACATTTACCTCTAAATTTATCTCTAAAATTGTGTGCTAAACATGCTAATCCTAGCTAATTTCGGTTCCAAATTCATCAGATCATGCTAATAAGGTCTATTTCGAAGAACTCACCGTGTACTGGCGCTCCGTTCGCCACGAGCCTCAGTGTAGGAGGATCGACGGGGTCGCGCACCGGAGGCGGCGAAGCTGAGCAGCCCGCCCTGCCGACGCCTGCGGCCGCGGTCGCCGGCACATTCGGCACAGATCCGCGGCCTCCATCTCCAATCCCTCCGTCGCTAACGGCCTCACCGCCGGCGTGCGCCGCGGTCGTCTCTAGCTTGGCCTGCACGAGCACAGGTCGAGCGGCCTCGACCTGAGCGCCGGCGTCCGCCGTGGTCGCCTCTAGCTTCGCCTGCACGAGCAGACCTCGAGCGGCCTCGACCTGAGCGCCGGCGTCCGCCGTGGTCGCCTCTAGCTTCGCCTGCACGAGCAGACCTCGAGCGGCCTCGACCTGAGCGCCGGCGTCCGTCGTGGTCGCCTCTAGATTCGCCTGCACGAGCAGACCTCGAGCGGCCTCGACCTGAGCGCCGGCGTCCGCCGTGGTCGCCTCTAGATCTGCCGTGGTCGCCTCTAGAGGGGCCGCGACGCTGGAGTCACCGCCGCCTACGGCCACAACGCCGCCATCGCCCGTAGCGCCGTCGCCAACGGCAAGAGCGCCGCCGTCCGCCGGTGCCGCCTCTTCCGTCGCCGTTGAGTTGGATAGACACGTGGGGCGAGAAATATGACAGTAAGTTGATACTGGGGTGTTTTTGCAAAAGTGCCACGCGTGTGACCATTTCCAACGGAAAACGGACTGACACGTGGGCCCAGAGACCACCGTGCACCCACTTGTCCAGACGTGTGACCAAATAATCACGTTCTGAAGAAGTGTGACTTAAGTGCACATGGCCGACGAGTTTCGTGACCGCTGGTGCCATTAACTCTTTTTTAATAGCTTTTATGTTTTCGGTTTGAGTTGTGTTGTGTTGAACAGAGATTGTAAAGTTAACATATGATCATTGTGTACACTGTTTTTTATTTCCGGGAAAAAAGTTGTCCTGGTCGATACAGGCAGTCAATTCTTTTACACTCTCACGCTTCACTTCAGAGTATTATGATTGTTAGTTTTGCGTCCGTTGTTCCGTTCTCGAAACATAACATAGTAAAAACCTCGGATGCATTCCGATGTAGCTAATAAGAGACGATGAAGCAACAGACTGCATGTTGGGTTGTACGGGTACTCGCAGTCGATCTCTTTGCTCCTTGTCTCCTTCTGCGGTGCTAGTCTCTGCAATTGGCTGCTTAAAAATAGTGTTCAGGAAAAAGTTATGTAACTCCAAGTGATGACACACGAAAAAAAAATGGATAATGGGGTTTTACGGTGGTTTCAGTTTTCCTAACTCCCCTACCTTGTCTCCGAGCCTCAGGGAGATTGTTGAATTCCAAGCATTGAGTGAAGCACAAATCGATGAATAGTCATTATTCCTTCTTATCTTCGACAACCTTCAGAGAATCCACCGTCGGATTTTTGAACCCTACGACGCACCAGGAGATTGTTCAGATAACAAAAGAGGAGTAGGTACACTCATGGTGGAGGGACAAAACAAATGGATGGAGAGGCTAATTAAGCTAACAATCGAGAAATGCTATTTGTGTGTAATTGCAGTTTCGAATAATATCATTGCAACTTGACCACTGCTCGCCAGGAACAGATAAAAATATAAATATAAATAAGATTTGTGTTTCAACTTTGATAGCTAGAGCGATTTGGTCATTGACTCGTCTGAAGGCACGGCCTCTGGACCGACATCGTGCTTTGGGGTGTTTTTTTTTTTTGAACTGAACGGCACGAGTTCTGCCTTTGCTTTATAGACAGGGGAGAAAAAACAAGTGTTGTTACACATAGTCAGCCTGGGAACAAGGGTACAAAGAACAATTAAGTTTGAGATGGATATGGTTTTCAGCCTTAATTAATCAGTAGCATTTTCTAAGTTCGACATGGGCATACAGGACAATTAAGCTCAATCAAAGCTTGTGATAATAATCATTCTATAACCAAAGTTTGTGATGGTCGATAGATAATACTTTAACAATGACAAGCACTTGTAAATTACAATAGGGCCGTTGTCCATCATAGGATTATTCGTGATAAAAGATACACAAGCAACATGACAACTAATCTCAATCAAAGCTTGTAGAAATACACTAGAACAATGACATTGCAGTTGTATATTGCACAACAGAACAAGTTCATCTGTTAGCTTGAGGATTCAGCAGGTTCAGAGCCTTAGAATAGAACTGTCTGGCGGATGCCGAAAAGAGCCTTCTAGGCGACTCTCCTTCCCCTTGCCCTGATTCTTCTAGAAGCTTCCCCCGCCGCCGGCAACCTCGCCGCCGGCATCACCGCCCTGATCTCTTCTCCGCCACTTCTCTCATTCCCCAAATCCATGGATCCCCCTCCATCAGAAGCCCGCCTGTCCCCCTCTCAGCATCCTCAACCACCACTCACTAACAAGCTCACGGTCAATACCTTCGCCGCCGATGCCAATTCGATTCTCCCTCCACAACCCCCCTCATTCTCCAATCCCCTAGACTTCTCTCCATCAAAATCCCGCCCAACCCCTATTCTGCATCTTCAACCACCTCCACGTTCCATAGAATCCCCTCCACCGGATACTCGTCAGCCTTCCCCTCCGCTTCTCCCACTACCATCTTGCTCAAAGGATTTCCCAATACCACCAAATCCCAATCAATCTCTCTCTCTCGCCGGAAATCAAGCAATGCAGAGAAATAAGAAGCTACATCAAGCAAGAAAAGGAATAGAGCATACCTCGTTCAAAGAAACCAAGAAAGAGAAACAGAAGAAACAAGGAGAAATGTCGGACCAAGAAAAAGAAGAGACGGAGCAAGTAAGTTTATTCTGTAAGCAAGCAGACCTTAACACATCAGAAGATGAAGTGGATCTAAACGCTATCATGAAGAGTTTGAAGATAACAATCCCAGAAGATATAGAAGTAAGTTATCAAGGGGAAGAATTTCAGAAACCGGAAGTAAATACTCCTTTTAGATTACTGATCAAGGTAGCAAGCTCATCAGGTATGCCAAGAAACATTCCTTTGAGAGCTCTAAATGATGCAATGTCTAGTGCTTGGGGAGAAAGATATTGGGTAATTGATCAAATTCAAACAGCCTTGTACATAGCTTATTTTAGAAGTGAGGAAGCAATGGATTTTGTACTCAAGAGACAGCCTTGGTCTGTTGAAAATGACAACTTGCTAATAGAATGGTTAAATCCTGGAGATGTTGGCAGAGACTTTGAAGATTACCTCTTCAGATACATTTATGTGCCAATTAGAGTCTATGGTGTACCAGAGAAATATAGAAAACCAGGCTTAATGAGGTACGTCATAGAAAAGGCTGCTCAACCATCAGATTTGCATCCTCCTCCAGAAATTTCTATGACATGCAGAAAGGACTATATTCAATCCTATGCAAAAATGGACACTCTAAAACCAGTAAAGGATAAAGTGAAATACTTTGTTTCTCCAAAGGATTACATCATTTTTCATCTGAATTATGATAAAGTGAAAAGGATTTGTGTCTTCTGTGGTCTGATGTTCCACTCTGTCCAGAATTGTCCCAACAGAAGTAAACTAATCAGGCATCTTCAAAGCATCAAAGCTAACACTGCTGCAGTCCCCTTCTCAAATATTGGTATTTGGACTTCACAAGCTACTAAGATACCAATGGAAGCTCTCCAGCAGTCAAAAATGGGGGAAGTCTACCACTTGAGTATAGAAAGGATTTAATGATGGGAAAAGCTATGGAAGTCACTCGTCCCTCCCAAAATATTCTCAAGGAATAGACAGAACAGTTAGCTTCAGAAAAATGCATAAGGAAATCAGAAGAGAAACCAACATATTTAACTTTTCAGTCAGATCCTTGGCATGTTGTAGAACCTCCTTCCCAAATCAATGAAAGCAGAATCAGTGAGCAAAAGGAAACTACTCCCTTACCTTTTCAGAAAGGGCTAAAGAGACAAGCTGAATCAGAAGCAATTCCAATGGAAGAAGATGGAGAAGAATACAAAGTTATCAGACCTAAACGCACCCATATAGCCTTGTCTCAAGTCACTGAAACAGAACATCTTCCTCTTTTGCAAGCCAACAAAGATAAAGAGCTGTATTCTTCATATAATCAAATTGAGCATATTTCAGATAGTAGTGGAATAAACTGGTGTTTTGAGCGACCTATAAATCAGTTCCAGTCGTCAGATATTGATTTCAGTGAAGGTCTACCACAGACTCATTCTTTGGGAAGGAAGAAATTTAAACCACAAAAAAAGAAGTACAAAACGGAGATTCTGAAACAAAAGGGACCAAATATTGGTACTCTCACTTCAGACGACTGTCACAAAGGGCAACAGTTCTCTATCAAAGCAGCAAATCAGCTCACAACAGAGAAGTTTAAGGCAAATCAGAATCCAAGTCTCAGCAACATCAATCAAATAAATGACAAAGAGTTGAGTAACAAGGAAATATTGAAGGAAACCACTGTAATCGAAGAACAGGCATGGGCGCCAGCCTTTAAGGCGCCACGGGCGCCATGAGTCTTATCAGTTGGAACTGTCAAGGTGCTGGCAAGAGCCTTGACAGTAACAAGATGACTTATCTTGCCCGCTTGATTTACTCTACTAATGCCAAGGTGATCTTTATTTCTGAAACAAAATCCTCGAAATACAATAAAGAGCAATTATCTAATCATTTCAACATGGCTAATACTTATGTTGTACCAGCAGAAGGTCGCTATGGAGGTTTATGGCTTATGTGAGACAGTGATATAGACTTGAAGATTATCAAGGCCTCCTCCAACTTTATTCTAGTCTCCCTTGTTAATGCTTCAACTAAAGAAGCATTTAATTTAGTTTGCATGTATGGAGATCCCAGTCATAATAAAACTATAAATTACTGGGAACAAATCTACTCTTTTGTAAGGAATAGTTATGGTAAACCAGTGCTTTGTATGGGAGACTTAAATGAACTTATGTATCCGGAAGAAAAAAGTGATGCAACTCGAGTAAATCAATCTAGAATGAACTTATTTTGTTCTCTTGTTAAAAATTGTGGTCTTTTTGACCTGGGATATAATGGTCTTGCTTATACTTGGTGCAATAAGAGATATTCTTCTAAACCTCTATATGAGAGGCTTGACAGGTTTTTGGCTAATGCAGAGTGGAGTAATTTATTTCCAAATGCTAATATCTACAACCTTCCAATTCTGCAAGGTGACCATGCCCCTGTTCTAGCTATGCTACATTCAAAATTTAAGAAGCCCACTTATCATTTTAAATTTGAGAATTGGTGGCTTCTTGAGAATGATTTTCAGGATACAGCAAAGAAAGCTTGGAAGGAATCTCAGGATCAAAGCTTTAATTCCAGAACCAAGCATTTAGCAGGAGCACTAAAAAAATGGAAGATAAAGAAGAAACCTCTTCAACACCAACTCAATGAACTAGAAGGAAAGATCAAGGAAATTCAAGAGAAGCCGATACAAGATCAGGACTACAATGAAGAGGAGAAGTTAGTAATTGCCTATGATCAAACATTGACTAGACTTACAGAATATTACAAGCAAAGAGCAAAGAAGCATTGGGCTACACAAGGAGACAGAAATACAAGATACTTCCACACATCTGTCTTAAAGAGAAGAAGAAGAAACAGAATTGTCTCCATCAACAACCCTCAAGGTCAAATAACTTTAAACCCTGAAGAAATAGCCGACTGTTTTGTTAACTATTTCAAGAATATTTTCTCCTCTTCTTCCACAAAAGTCAATTTAGAGCAAAATGCTTTTATATCTCAAACAGATATTATACAAGATGACTATACCAATTCTATCCCGGATGAAGAAGAGGTGTGGAACATATTGAAAGGCATGAGAAATGATGCTTCTCCAGGACCAGATGGTTTCAATGCAGCGTTCTACAAAGCGGCTTGGAAATGGATAGGAAAAGACGTCAGAGAACTGGTAAAAAATTTCTATCAAACTGGCTATATTTCTCAGCAGTTAAATGAAACCAGTATAGCTCTTATTCCAAAGAAATTACATTGCTCCCAGCCGCAGGATTTCAGACCCATCAGTCTTTGTAATGTTATTTACAAAATCATAGCTAAATCCCTAGCCAACAGAATTAAGCCTCATCTCCCTAATAAAATCGTTGATACTCAGCAAGCTTTTATAGAGGGGAGAAGAATTGCCAATAGTGTTATCTTGGCTCAAGAAATTACACACTCTTTCTCTTTATCCTCATGGAAGCAAAAGGCATTCATGATAAAAATTGATTTAGCAAAGGCCTTTGAGAGACTAGAATGGAGCTTCATTGTGAAAGCTTTAAAAAAGCAAGGTTTCAGAGACCACTTCATAAGCCTTATTAAAGCCTGCATATCAAATTCTAATTTCTCAGTTATTATCAATGGCAACTACCATGGGAAGTTCAAAAGTCAAAGAGGAATAAGGCAGGGATGCCCCTTGTCACCTTATCTTTTCCTAATTGCCATTAATGAGCTAGCTGTGCAATTGCAAGAAGAACTAGAGAAGAAAAACATTCAAGGCGTAAATCTGGGTCCAAATAGTCCCTCTATCTATTCCTTAATGTTTGCTGATGACCTTTTAGTCTGTGGACAAGCAAATTATAATGAAGCATTAATTATTTCAAATACCATCAACCTTTTCTGTAAGCATTCTGGACAAATTCCAAATTGGTCTAAATCCTCCATACTTTTCAGTAAACATGTTGCAGAGGATCAGAAAACTTTAATAAAGAAAATTTTCAAAGTGGAGGATATGAACAATCAATCAATTCATCTAGGGCATCCCCTAATCCTTCCAGCAAAGAACAGGTCTCAAGCTTATGATTTTGTCATTCAAAAATTCAGATCCAAGTTAAGCAACTACAAAGCCAATAAACTATCACATGCAGGCAGACTCACTCTCATTAAATCTGTACTTTCATCGCTTCCTATATATTATATGTCCAACATCCTCCTCTCCAAGAAGATGTTGTCAAAGATGAATGCTATTATTAGAGATTTTTGGTGGACAGGCATTCAACAAGACGCTAAGCATAAACCAATTTATTTCAAAGCATGGTCAGAGATTTGCAAATCTAAGAAAGAAGGAGGATTAGGTGTCAGAAACTTAGAAGCGGTCAATAAAGCACTGATACTCACAGCAGCTTGGAATATAGTTACCCATCCTGAAAGTACCACTTCTAGCATTCTCAAGTCAAAATATTTCCATAATACTTCTTTTTGGAGAGCTAATCCGAAAATCCCTAAATCAGCTTTTTGGGCATCAATTCTCAAAGTCAAAGATCATCTAGCGGAAGCGATCACTTATCATTTTGCTAAAGGAAACACAAATATTTGGTCTGAACCTTGGTGTCCATTCTGGAAGGATATTCATTCTCACCTCAACATTCAAGATAGAAGCTTCAAGTATCCAAGCACGGTCTCTGATCTGTGGATGCCCAACACAAAAACTTGGAATATCCATTGCTCACCTTATTGTTTGGAGCTCAAAATGCAAAGTTGGTGGAAGACATCCCAATTAGCAAAGACAATGAAGATGACTTGCTGATCTGGAAATACACATCATCTGGGAAATGCACATCAAAAAGTGCATATCAATTTTTCAATCCATCCTTCTATGGGCACAATGCTGGATCGAATCAATCTTTAACACCACAGTTGAGAACTATTCTGCAGGAGATATGGAAATGTGGTAACATTCCTCCCAGAGTTCAGGTTTTGGATGGAGACTTATGAGAGGTGCTTTAGCAACTGGCTTGAGAACTTCACTTAGATCTAAAAACATAGATCCAAATTGCAGAAGATGTGGAAAATTAGAGGATGACTTTCATTTATTCTTTGACTGTCAATTTGCTCAAGCTATATGGTTTGCCTCTTCCTTAGGATTAAGAGTTGAAAGTCTTCATCATTTAGGAAAAACTCAACTTCAAGATATCATATACTTTATTCTATACTCCATCAAAAACAGCAATATTCTGCAAACCGTACTTTGCATACTCTGGTGTATCTGGAAAGCTAGAAATGATCTTCTCTTTAACAGGAGCAATACCAGTCCTTTACAAGTGTTATACAAAGCTAAAGCACTTCAGCAAGAAACATAAATCACAAACAAAGTATCTATGAATCTTTCAGAGGAAAAAGATAGCAGGGAGCGAAAGGTCCATCTGACTGAACAAAATGGGAATTACAATAATGAAGGGCCAAGAATTTACACAGACGCAGCTTTTAAATGCAAGACACCTTTAAATGTAGATCTTCTTCTCAAAGAAAGAACAGGAATTGGTATCTACATTGATTGGGAGAAAGGAGATCATAAGGCAATCTATATTCAGGCAGCTTCCTTTGCAAATTCAGCCTTGCATGCAGAGGCTCAAGCTTTAGAAATAGCAGCTATTATTGGAAAATCCTTGAATATCCACAATCCAATCTTCCTGACGGATAGTTTAATCCTGGTGCAAGCAATTCAAAAGAAAGATCCTACGAATCATCCAGGGCATTGGATAATAAGGCCTAACATTCATCAGTTCTTCAACCAAGTACAAGATATTCAAGTCAACGTCTTCAAGATCAAAAGAGAAATAAATAGAATAGCTCATGATCAAGCTCAGTTAGCTGCTAAATCCCAAGTTTTAGATGAGTGTACTTATAGTTGTAAAAAGCATCCTTCTAATCAATGCCCTGTAATTGCTGTTATCAGCAACCTAAATGTGCATCCTAGCACATTAATCTCTGTAATATGTCAATGATTTTAATGAAATTATCTTTTTATGTCAAAAAAAAAAAAGAGGATTCAGCAGCAGCACCGTGGTCCTTTTCTTCCTCCTCTTCTTCCGGAGGGTTCACGCCGACGGGGTACACGGCGACGGCGTCCACGCCGCAGGATTCACCACCGACGGTGTTGACGCTGCTGAAGTCGACGGATGCCCAGAGCCGCTTGCTCCATTCCTCGTACTCGGCCGTGTCGGCCTCGTCGTCGGACTCGTAGTCTCCGTTCTGCAGGGCGTCGTAGGCCCTGTTGTCGAGTTCGATTTGTTCGTAGTGAAGCTTCCTCGCGTTGTCGATCCACTCAGCTGGCATTAGATTCTGCGTGCTCATGAGGTTCAGGTTCCGGATGAACGAGTCTTCCTCGCCGTCGCCGTCATCGGAGAACTCGTCGACTTCCGCCGCCGCTCCAGAAACCGTTTCGTCGGCCTTCTGTTCCACAGCCGCCGGAGAAGAGTCTTCTTCGGCTGCCTTCCGTTTTGACGCCGCGTCCTCTTCCCTAGCGGCCATCGGTGGTTAGCTCTCGAGTTTCGATTGCGATGGAGGCGGCGCCGTGGCGGTGTCCTGGTGGATTCATATACACGAGCTGGAAGCCTGGGCCGGGACGGAGTCGGAAATTACAGAAAAATAATTACAACTCCGCTTGCTTTCCATGGCCCGATCGAATCGGGGTTGTTTGTTACAACGACTTGTGTAACTCTGGCCAGGTTTTAGGTGAAGACTAATATCCAAACCCTGCCCCACCCCTACCCGTCATGCGCCATGGCCTTTCCTACCCGCCACCATCCTCAATCGGTATGGTACTATGGTGCCCCTCGACAATGTGGCGCCGGTGGAGGATACGCGCACCGTCAGCACCACAGTCCTCCAGCTCCCAACCACGGATGCTGCCATCGTCGGCTTCGACCTCGAGCCTGCCGGGCCTTCTTCCCTTCTTCCCTGTCCTCCCAATCATTCTTCACGAACCATGCTTAATCATTGCCCCTTTAAACTGCATGTGTGTGTGGCAAAGAGGTAGTACTTCAACAAAACTGTGTAGCACAAGGACACAACCTGACTTCACCTCCTTTAAAATTGCATGATCCTTCAAGAATGCATGATGTAACTAGTTTCTTTGCACATCAAACTTTGCACTTGCACGTTGTTCACTTACATCTTCATAACTAGTTTGCCTAGGATGGAATCAAATGACGTACATGTTCAGGTAGCTCCTATTGTCAAATACATTTCAATAAATTTATACTCCTGCATAGATCTGTATTTCCCACATATGAACAATGGAACTTTCCAATTTTAGTTCAGTATATTCAAGTGATGTCGGTTGGGTTCATAAAAAATATAGCATAATCTTGGGCCCACCACAAAAAAACGAAGCATAGTAGATGAGAAAAATCAAATTTATTGTAAACGAAACGACCATCTAATCATGTGGTCAATCCCACAATGTAAATAGGCAGTCTTAAGTTCAACACGAGAAATAGTCCAGCTTACCTGATGTGGTGCAACGACCAAGGTTGCGGAACGCCCGAACCCTACATGCAACAGTGGAGACAATATTTTGGGGGAACCTAGGACAATGAAGCAAGCAACAAGATTTGGGGCAAATCTGTTTTGTAGTATCGTGCTGGATCGCCGGAACAAAACCTGCAAGTTTTTATCGTAGAAACTTATATGGTACGAGTTTAAGAGATTCGCTCCAGCGGAACCCGCACGATCTTACAACAAAATGTATGCATTTACAAATAGGTTTCAATAACAGTACTGTTAGTTATGAAATTAACAAATACAGTAGTTTTTATTTGAAAGTATGTGCAGTCCAAACAATTTGCAATCTAACATCACAAAATATGCACAATCGATCAAATGACCCAAGATAAAATCAAGCAACACCGTCGTTGCCATCATCACCACCACCGCCACCGCTACCGGTCGAATCACCACCGTCCAGCACCCTAGGCCAAGTGGTTCTTGTTCACAATATCTCACTCCTTCTCAAGGTTTCGGTTACCGGCCGAAATGTCACGGTAACCGACTGGTAACCGGATTTACTGGCCACCCCGGGTAATTGTGTATACCGGGGGAGAAAAATCCCGGAATATTCAAATTTGGATCAAATTTGTGCCCTCATTTTTTTTCTTAAAATCAACGTTTTATGTTCGAATCCTTAATTTCTACCGGAAAACCATGTTCCTTCTAATCACCCACCACTCTCTTTCATTCTCGTCTATTTCCATTTGAATCCATCATCATGAGCCGGTTTTCCTTATCAATGATGTTCGGCTGTCCGCCCACATCCCGGTCTCCTCAAGAATGATTCTTCACTCCTCAAAATTGGCTTGGACTTATCATCTTCCTGAATTTCTTGACACGCGTGTTGCCTCTTCTCGACCATCTAATTTTGCTTATAATTGTTAAGCGATCTGATGAGTGCATTTCGCATCTGCACACGTGGACGTAAGGTTTCAAGGACATGCGCAGAGGATCAAGCCTAGCCACCTGGGCCATAACTGGCAGCCGGCAGGCCGTCCACATTGTGTGCACAAGATAAGTTGTCGTCTCGACCCAAATGTGTGGCTAATTAAATACTGGTTGCGACCCTAGAGAAAAGGTTGGCTATTGTATGTTCGCAGGATTTTCAGTACGGCTCCCCTCCCCTATCCCCTCTCGCGCTGCCCCCGCGTGGCGGCCGGGAGGGAACCCTAGCCGCCGCCGCCTAGCCCCCCATCTCCCCCCTCCTCCCTCCCCCGCTGCCATCACGGGCGCGGCCAGGAAAAGGCTGGGCGCGGCCGGCGGCGGGGGGGGGGGGGGGGGGACCTCTTCGTTCTCGAGTTTGACGGGCCGGCGCCGCCGATCTCGGGCGTGGCACGGCCGTCGGGCGCCACGGCGACGTCGATCTTCTTCGACGGCGTGGCGGAAGTCGCGGATCTCCGGCCCTCCAGGCGCACGGCGACGGACCCGGCGGCCTGGCCCTTGCGGGCAAGCTGCGGGGTGGATCCGGACGGCGACGGATCTTGGTTGTGCTGGTCATTCCCGGATCTGGTCCCTGCTCGAAGGATCTGAAGATGTGGATGATGGCCTGTGAGAGCCGGGCTCCGGGTCGGAGCCGACGATGGTGGCGCCCGTGGGCGTCGTGTCCTTGTTGAAGGTGTCGTTGCTGTGATTCTTCTACCTCCCGCTTGGTTGTTTCATGGGGAAACCCAAGATCTGGTGTTACCGGATCGGACGATGGCGGCACTTTCAGTGTCGTTTTCCCTCTTGAGGGCATCGTTTTGGAACACGTGATGCCTGGAGTGGTCTACCGGTGGAGTGGAGCTTCACCGACCATGACGAAGACGGCTGGTCTTGGCGGCGTGGTGCAATGGAGACTCGACGATGGTCCGGTTTGGTGGACTTGCACAGGGTGGAGGCGTTGCCTGGTGTCATGGTGGTATCGACGACAGGACTGGCAAGAGTCTTTGCTCCGATCGGCATGCTGAAGTTGGGTTCGAGGAAGAGGATGGAGGCGATTGCTGGAGCATGTGCACAAGGCGCTATCTCTGAGTTAGCCAAGGAGCCGGCGACGCTGATGGACGGGGAACAAGTCCCGTTCACCATGTCATTATGTGCTAGTTTGTGGTGTTTCACCGTTGGAGGGTTCAACTTGTATTCTTTTGTTGTAAGACTTTTGCCAGCTATGTTAAATAAAATTAATAAAGCGGCCGTATGCATCTTTTCGATGCAGAGGCTGGGGTGACCCTTTTCGAAGAATTTTTTTTTTAGGATATGACTTGTATTATTGGCTCAGAAACTCTCTCTCCCCAACTACTTGCTCTCCAAACCTTCCCAAGACACCGTATCGCCAGTCTAGCATTCAGATCGAATAGAGGATAGTTTGCGGCGTCATATATAGATGATGCAAATCGCAACTTCTTTGTGTTAAACATAGGAGTTACAAACGAGAGTAGCAAACACATGCTTCTCACACATTTACAGATAGATACGTACGTTCTTACAAGTGCAAACAAGAGTCAGTATGAATACGGTGAACTGCCTCTTGGGCACACAACTAACATATATATGATCATTGTTTTCTCGACGCGGTAATAAGTTTGCAGGATGCATGCTGTTGTACCTCATGAATTCTTGCCGTTTATTCTTCCGTACCATCTTCTTCCTTACGAATTATTCGTATCCGGGGTTTGCTCGCTACTTCGGCGCGAGAAGAACCAAGCATCGAGCCAGTGGTAGGAGATGACGACCAGGGCCAATACAAAAAGACCAATGTTGAGCTTCCCCGGGTTCCCCAGCATCCGCCTGTGCGGCCTGTCCCACTCCCACGTGCCACTGATGTAACTAATCCCAAACATCAATATGGAACCTATTACTCCTTGAACAGCAAAAATGTGATCGCAGCGCCTCTCAAATGTAGTAGCAGTATTGCGCTTGTTGTCTAGTACGCTTTTAGCGAGCACTCCAATGGCCATCAAGGAGTAGAAGAAGGTAATCGCGTTGCTTAACTGAAATGCGCCGTACCTACGGGGATACTTGTCGCGCATAACTGAGGTACCAGCGACATGCCCGTTGTTCTTGCCTTCGTCGGCGTCCTTATCTTCGGCCCAGAAACCACCGGGTGGAGTGAGCCCCGCGGTGAAAGCGGCGGTAGCCATCAGTGACGCTACGAGCACCATCCAGGCACGGAAATCCTGATATTTCTTTTCGGGGGAGACTTTAACTTCACGATCGGTGGGCACCATGTTCTGAAGACCGTTCATAGCTATTGCCGACAATCGCCCGTCGCTGGAGGTGAGGAGCAGCACCGGCATGCCATTGGCTCCTTTTATTACCTCCAACAACTCATCAATGTTCTGACGCAGATTGTCAACAGTGATCTCTTGTTGCTGAGGTTGGGACGAATCTACACGTATACCGCGTCCTGGCAACATTGTCATTTCTTCCGACATATTCTCTGCAACAAACATCACTTCGGTTAGTTACTAGTCTTCTTGCATATTTAAATAGCAGTTAGGGTTATAATCCGCTAGTCCGTAAGATGCATATATATCCAACTATAGGGTACTACTAGTTGAATCGGCGCGGCGCACGACCCACCCTCTTGGTGGATTTGGGAAGCATCTAAATGTTTTAAATATTCAATTCTGAAATTTGGTTATATTTCGTAAGTAGTCTGGGTTTTATTTTTTGAAAATTGGTCATATTCAATAAATAGTCAATTCAGCATTTAGTAGTTTTGCAAAAATGGCTAAATACCGTAAAACAATATGTACAGTGTTATAAATTCAATTTTCGAATCTGATTTGTAGTTCAAACATACTAGTTGTGAATTTTTTGTAACACCTATTTCCTTATATTTTAGAATTTGATTTGTAATTCGAACATACTGGTTTCAAATTTATTTTAAACAGCTATTTCCTAATATTTACATTTGTGGTATTTTTATGTTGATATTTTTGAGCCCATGATATAAATGCGTAATTGCATCTTGCATTTCTTTTTGTGATCATTTTGATGATTTTTTCAATTTGCATTTCTTTTTGTGATCGTTTTGATGAATGTTTTCATTTTTTTCTGGTAGATGTAGTTGAAGTTACTGCTTTGGCGCCATTTAGTAGTTTACAAAATGGTTTAAATATCATGAAACAATATATAAAGTGTTTTGAATTATCTAAAACATGTTCTATTTTAGAATATGGTTTCAAAATACAGTGGTTTGGATAACAACCTTAAAATAGCTACTCCTCATTATTTGCAGTTGGAGTATTTTTATTTTGATATACTTAAGCACACAATATCTGTGAAGCGTTTTAAATTATCTAAAGCATGCTCTATTTTAAAAAGAAAACTACAAAGTCCATAATTTGAAAAATGGCGTAAAGGTGTCAAAGGAACGTATATTAGGGTTATCTACAAATATTAACCAATTTAGGCATTAACTTAATCTTAAAATGAACGGATTCGAGAATATTTGCAAAGTTGGAAATCGTTGTAATTAGAAAAAAGCTCACGGTTGAAAAGAGTTTAGGTTTCGAAATTTGTTCAAACTGGAAAGTTTTGCAGTTTCGGGTTTGTTTTTATTCCGTGTAAATCCGTCGGAATTGTTGTCTATTAGACTTTATCGAAATTTTCACTAAATTGGAGTATTGAGGCATGCTCATTTTTTGTCTGTATGACACAAACATTGTATTCGAGTGCATGACGCACGCATTGTATTCGAAAATGTCTAAATCCGTCTGAATTTGTTGATTATTTTTGCTAAATTTCCACTAAATTGGAAATGTCGAATTCTGTCCAAATTTGTCGTCTATTTTGTTGGAACATGTTTTTTTTTCTGGCAGGCCGCGCCCACTATGATTCTAAAATTTGAAATCAGTCAGAATTTATCTTTTTTTGTAAAGTCGCGCCTGTGTGGCTAAAACTCAAATCTAAAAATTTGGGCATTTAATTTTCTGAATATTTGGAAGCTAATGAAATTAAAAGAAAGTTTACGGCAAGAAGGTTGTATAGTTTTTTTTTAAAATTGGTCAAATTAGAAAGCAATTTCGATTTGAATTGTTATGACGATAAAAAAATGGCTAGGTTTGAAAGGCATTTAAAATTTTAAAATATGCAAATTTGTATGTCGCGGATGTGTGGTATAATTCAAATTTGGTAGTGTACATATTTAAAAATTGTTTAGGCGGTCGTGTGGTTAGAAGAGAAAATACAACCGAGTAAAATATTCAAATTGTGCTTATGTCTATTAAATGCTCATATTTGAAAGGCATTTGAAATTGTAAAATAATTGAATCTAGAATTTTGTCGTACGTCATAATTAGCCAGCGTTTTTTTTTTCTGTTCATGTTGATATGTTTGTTATATTTGAATCATGTTTGAATTTATTAAATGCTCATATTTTAAATACATTCCTGTGGAGGTTATGCCGAACGGGTATACCTGCCACGGTGGATAAAACCTGGCCCACCAGGGAGGCCCATCAGATAAAGCCGGAGGGCTTAATGGAGAAGGCCTCATGGGCTTAGGCGCAAGGATAAGCTCTGGGCTGGCTTAGTGAAGTCCAAGACGAAGGCCTGGCTGCGTTCGCCTTAGGGAGCAAGTTAGGGTTTGTTACCGTGTTAGTCTAGGACTCGTGATCTAGGTCGGTTAAGGCTTTCCTTGTAGGGGAAGGCTTGGCGCCTTTATAAGCCAGCCTTCCAGCAGCCTTAGGGCAACGCATACAACCTCATTGTAACCTGTACACATATTTGCCTTGAGTGAATTATAGCAGCACGTAGGATCTCGCCACCGTCGTGAGATCCGAAGCTGGGTAAAATCGTGTGTGCAATCCCGTCACTGGAACCCTCCACGTTCTTCCCCACCTCCTCTACGGTACGTATGAATACTTCTAGTAGTTCCGCGTTACCAATACCTCGACAGTTGGCGCCCACCGTGGGGCCCAAGGCGTCGGGAGTTTTGTTTCAGGCGGGAGCATTGGGCGAGATCGGCAAGACTATGGCGGTTGGTCGCGCCCGCATCATCAACAACTTTGGGTGCATCGAAGACGACGGATCCTACGTCTCAGCAAACGACGCACTGGTGTCAAGCTTCGTCGTCCCCTTCGGCACCATCAACATCTTCATGGGTTTTACGGCTGAGGCGTATGGATTCCCCAGGGGATCCGCCGCCTTTTGGCCCACCCACCACCCCATCGATTATGCAATCGAGCAACAACACAGATCGGATCAGGCCTTTGTCTATCGCGATCTGAGTGACTCTGATACCCAAAGCGATTCTGGCTCCAGCTCTTATGAGCTTATGGAGCCCGCCTCTCGCTTTGTCGGTGTCATTGACGCATCTGGCCCTAAGCCGGCCGAATCTGACCCTGAGTCAATATTACCTGCCTTACAGACAGGAGCAGACTCAGAAGCCGGATCTGATGGCACCGCTCCAATGGCGGAAGATTCAGATCTCGATGAGCATAAGGAGGAAGACTTCGCAGCACAGGTTGCCGCGCGAGGCTATGGCTCATCCGATCCAAACGAAGTCTTAATGACTTTCCCGGCACAGATAGCTCTGAAGGATGGTGCGGCCGCGGCTAAGCCAGACGAGGCTGAAGTTTCCTCTAGCATCAAACACATTGGTGACAAGGCGGAAAAGCCAGAGGATGTGCTGGACCCTAAAAGGCCTCCCCCGGCTGCGCCTATTGAAGAAGACCTGGAGCGGTCAAAGGAGGAACACATGCGCGCATTGGAGCTTCTCAAAACACCTTTGGGACCAAATCCAACCGCGGTTGAACTTGAGGAAAGACGGAAAGCGCTCCTGGCTGAGACTGAAGTCAACATCAAGTATAAGTTGTCCCTCCTGAACAAGGAAAAAGAGTTAATCCTAGTTGGAAAGGCTCTAGAAGAGGAAGAGTACCAGCGTGACGCGATGTTGAGAAATTCCGCAAAATACGAAGTATACGTGACCCTCTTCTGCATCGGGATCTGCAGGGAAACTTCGAGAAGACTTCTGCCCAAAAGCCTTTAAAGCCTTGGCAGAAATACTCTTTCAGAGTTAACCCTGATGGAGTCATATTCTTCTCCACCCCGGCCAAAAACCTAGAGGCGGCCAGGGAAATCATGGGAGACGAAGCAGTTCCAATTGAAGAGCGCCACCATTATTCTAAAATGCTCATCGAAAAGGCGGTAGAGCAGCAGGCTAAGGCGGACTCAAACTCAAAACTGGCGGACGACACGCGTCTTTGCAAGACAGCCGTTGCCGGCGGTGGAGATCCAGAGGAACCAGCTGGTTCCAGTAGCCATGGCAATAAGGGTAAGAGCCTAGGAAGGACAAAGTTCCTGACAAACACAGGGATGAGTCAAAGACTGGGTCCAATCGCCATAGTGACAAAGGCAAGGACGACCACCGGCAAAGGATAACACACGCCATAAGAAGAGTGATCCGCCTCGCCGTGAAAGAGATCAAGACAAGGGGAAGGACGCACGGCGTGGGGTGACCGGCTTAACATGCCACCTCCGCCCGCAGCACGGGCAAGAGACGAAGGAAATAGGGCAACAGAGATCCGCCTCAAAGGCGATCTCGCTCCCGCTCCCCTCATCGCCAAAGCCGTCAGGAGGAGCCAAGGCGTAGCCAATCCAACAAAGGACCAGCCAGGGAAAACACTCATATCTCAGACGCCCGCATCCGTCTCGATGAGATTAAAGCGGCCAAAGAGAGTCTTACCTGGGCCCTGTGTGCTTTGGACCGGCGATTCGCAAGGTGCAACTCCCATCCTCGCTAGGCAATGTCAAGAAAATTGTGGACAAGTACAATGGCATTGACAAACCGGACATATGGCTGCCTGATTACATCCACGCCGTTGGTATTAACGACGGTGATTACAACGCAGCTGTACGTTTTCTTCCACTCATGTTGGAGGGAACGGCCCGGTTATGGATCGACACTTTGCCAGAAAAGAGTATCCACAATTGGCAAGACATGCAGAAAACATTCATGCAACACTTCTCATGCACATACAAACGTCCAAAGGCTTACTCAGATCTACTAAAGTGCGCTCAAGTGGAGGGGGAGTCAAGCAGAGCTTTCATAGCTCGATGGACAGAGACAAAGAATGCATGCGAAGACGTTTCTGAGATCCAGGCCATACATGCTTTTATGAACAGCCTGAAGAAAGGCAACATGATGAGATATATGTTAGCCAGCCAAAACATCAAACACCTCGGCGAGCTCTTAGACAGCGCGAACAATTACGCTGCAGCAGAAGACGACGCTCGAGCTGACGACGGTGATCTGCGCATGGACATAGCTGTTAACCCGGAAAAGCGAAACAACAATCAAAGCCGGAAAAAGAAAGAAGCCAACGATGCGCCAGGACCATCAAAGGAGGTAGCCTTTGCCAATAAGAAGGGTGGCCAGAGCGGGGCTAGCAGATGGCAGAAGAAGAGCGATGACAGTCAAGGGTCAAGACCCATTAAAATCACCTATGACGACATCAAAGATGAACCTTGTGCCCATCATAGCAAGCTTGGCAAATGCACCCATACCAACAGGCAGTGCCGCCTTAACGATGATATCAAGAAGGATCCGGACGCTGGCTTCAAGGCAAAACAGTTCAAGCGCAAGAACCGTAAAGACAAGAAAGAGCAGAAGGACAACGAGGAAAGTGCTTCGGAGCCGGAAGATCAGGAGCCAAAGCACAAGAGGAGCAACAAGTTTCCAAGGGTCGAAACAAGCCTTGTCACTTTCCTTGCCACTCCTTCGGCCAAAAAGGAAAAGGCAGCCTGGAGGGAACTCAATGCCACTATGCCAGCGGTTCCCCAGTATCTCAACTGGTCCGAGCACCCATTACATGGGACCGCAACGATCATCCTGATCATATTCCACAGAACCCAGGGAATTACGCGCTCGTTGTAAACCCAATTGTGCAGCAATGCAGGCTTTCTAAGGTGCTTATGGATGGAGGGAGTAGCATCAACATCCTCTATCTTGAAACCTTAAAGCGCATGCGCCTTTCTGAGACACAGCTAAACATAGCACAGTCAAGTTTCACGGCATAGTGCCAGGCAGGCAGGCCAGTTCTATGGGAACAATCGTCTTAGACGTCACCTTGGTGACGAAACAAACTATAGGACTGAGGAAGTTGCCTTTGAGGTGGTGGAATTCAAAAGTGCGTATCACGCAATCTTTGGCCGCCCAGCCTTTGCCAAATTCATGGCACGCCCGTGTTACATCTACAGCAAGCTCAAATACCTGGACCAAACGGCGTCATCACGGTCAATGGCGACTTCAAGAAGGCGAAGGAATGCGAAGCAGGAAACGCCGTCTTAGCAGAAGCAGTCATCAGCAAGGAAGAGTTGGAGCAGTACAAGAAAGAAGTTAACACCAATGAAATGCCGGATGGTAAGAAGCCTCCTTGCGCCTCGGATGTCACTTTCAAGGCCAGCTCAAACTCGAAGAAGATCGCGCTGGATGAGGCCGATGCAAGCAAGACGACCAACATAGGTGCGGACCTCAGTGACGCATAGGAAGGCGCGCTCGTCAAGTTCCTCCGTGAGCAACGGGATATTTTTGCATGGTCACCATCAGACATGCCAGGAGTACCCCGGGAACTTGCCGAGCACAGCCTTAATGTCGCCAAAGGTGCCAAGCCAGTAAAACAAGGTCTTCGTCGCTTTGGTCCAGAGAAGAAGAAAGCAATAGGAAAAGAGGTAGCTCGGCTTAGTGCCGCTAATTTCATTAGAGAGGTTATCCACACAGATTGGCTAGCAAATCCTGTATTAGTACCTAAGAAGGACGTGAAAGACTTGCGCATGTGCATAGATTTCACCGGCTTAAACAAAGCCTGTCCTAAAGACCCCTTCGCATTGCCGCGAATTGATCAGGTCGTAGATGCTGTATCAGGTTCTGAATTACTATGCTTTTTGGACGCTTACTCTGGCTACCACCAAATTAAGATGAAGGAGTCTGACCAAATTAAGACTTCCTTCATCACACCTTTCGGAACGTTTTGCTACATAACTATGCCTTTTGGGCTTAAAAACGCTGGCTCAACGTACCAACGGTGCATACAACGTTGCCTACACGATCAAATAGGCCGCAATGTTCACGCTTATGTCGATGACATTGCCGTTATGTCGCGAAAACGCGGCGATCTCATCGTTGACCTTCAAGAAACCTTTGATAACTTGAGAAAATATAACATGAAGCTAAATCCGGGAAAATGCTTTTTTGGCGTCCCAGCAGGAAAACTTTTAGGCTTCATTGTTTCAGAAAGAGGTCTTGAGGTTAACCCAGAAAAGATTCGAGCTATCATGGACATCAAAAAGCCTACTTGTCTTAAAGATGTCCAAAGGCTCGCAGGATCTGCAGCAGCTGTAAGCCGATTTATTAGTAGGCTTGGGGATAAAGCTTTACCCCTATACAGGTTGTTGAAGAAAACTAAGACGTTCGTCTGGACTGAAGAGGCAGATGCAGCCTTAGCACAGTTAAAAGACGCCTTAGTTTCAGCACCAATATTAGCGTCTCCTCTACCACAAGAGCCGATGCTACTTTACATGGCGGCTACCAACCTAGTTATTAGTGCAGTGGTTGTTGTTGAACGAAAGGAGAAGGAAAGGAGCTACCGGAACAAAGGCCGGTATATTATATCAGCGAAGTCTTCTCCGAATCCAAACAACGATACCCTCACTATCAGAAGCTGGCTTATGGAGTTTTCTTCGCAGCCAGAAAATTACGCCATTATTTCCAAGAGCACCCAATCACGGTAGTCAGTAAGGCGCCATTGGGTGACATTATAAACAACACCGATGCCACTGGACGTGTGGCTAAGTGGGGAATTGAATTGGCAGCCTTCGATATCCAGTACAAGCCACGTACAGCCATCAAATCCCAGTCCTTAGCTGATTTCATCGCAGACTGGACGGAAGCAATGGATGAACTTCCCCTCCCTGACGAAGAATATTGGGTTATGCACTTTGATGGCTCCAAAATGTTGCAGGGATCGGGAGCTGGCGTGGTACTGAAGAACCCTAAAGGAGACAAGATGTGCTATGTCTTGCAGATACACTTCAATGCCACTAATAATGTTGCAGAATACGAGGCTCTGTTGCATGGATTGCACGTCGCAAAGGATTTGGGCATTAGCCGTCTTTTGTGCTATGGCGATTCAGACCTCGTTGTTCAACAGTTAGAAGGGGCATGGGACGCGAAGAGCCCTACAATGGCTGAATACCGACGCACGGTAGACGAGTTTGGTCGGTGTTTTATCGGCTTAGAAGTCAAGCATATCAAAAGGGAGGAAAATGAAGCAGCGGACGCCTTAGCCAGAATGGGCTCGAAAAGATCGAAGGTGCCCTCCGATATATTTTTGGAGCACCTGTACGTGCCGTCTATTAAAGGCGGAGATGAGGATGACCCCATGGCTTCGCAATCTGTCTCCGTCATGCTGGTAAGCCAGACTGGACACAGCCCTACATAAATTTCCTCCTTAACAAGGAAGAGCCAGAGGATGAAGTCTTAAGGCGGCAAGTTGTGCGCAGAGCTAAGGCATACACAATAATAAATGGAGAGCTATACAAGCGGAGTACCACAGGTGTATATCAACGATGCGTTTCGCCGGAAGAAGGACAGGAGATACTAGAAGAGATCCATGGTGGATGTTGTGGTCATCATGCCTCTGCACGAGCAATTGTCGCCAAAGCTTTTAGACATGGATTCTACTGGCTCACAGCAAAGCAAGATGCAGAAGAACTCGTCAAGAAATGCGTTGGATGCCAAAAGTATGCAAGACAGCCAAAGATGCCAGCCCAGGAATTGCGCACCATCCCAATCACGTGGCCATTTGCGGTCTGGGGACTGGACATGGTAGGTCCATTCAGGACTGCGCGAGGCGGCGTCAAACATCTCTTAGTTGCGGTGGATAAATACACCAAGTGGGTTGAAGCTAAGCCCATAAAAAAGCTTGATGGGGCAACAGCCAAGAAGTTCGTCATTGAGTTATAACGAGATTTGGCGTCCCCCACAGTATCATTACGGACAATGGGACAAACTTCGCCGTAGGAGAACTGGCAAAGTACTGTGGTGAAGTTGGTATTCGTTTGGACTTAGCATCTGTGGCTCATCCACAATCGAATGGCCAAGTTGAGCGAACCAACAGTATAATCTACAGGGAATAAAGCCAAGATTGGAAGTGCCTTTGCATAGAGCAGCTGGAGCGTGGGTAGAAGAATTACCTGCTGTCTTATGGAGCATACGCACAACTCCAAGCAGCGCAACAGGCTATACCCCTTTCTTTCTCATATATGGCGCTGAAGCGGTACTCCCAACAGATGTCCTGCACGACACACCTCGTGTAACAGCCTACGTTGAAGCAGACGCAGAAGAAGCCAGACAGGATGGCTTAGACCTTCTCGAAGAAGAGCGTGAGATAGCGCTTCAGCGCTCCGCCATTTATCAGCAGAACATGCGGCGTTACCACAGCCGCAAGGTAAGACGGAGATCGTTTCGAGAAGGCGATTTGGTGCTTCGCCTTGTTCAGCAAAAGGAGCACAAACTATCTCCCATATGGGAAGGACCCTTCGTTATCAGCAAAGCGCTTAAGAACGGGGCATATTATCTTGTGGACCTCCGTGATATCGAGAAGAAAAAGAAAAGAGGCCGCAAAAGGAAAAGGAACGAAGAAGCAGCGCTCAAGGAGACGAAACGTCCTTGGAACATTGAGCAGCTACGTCCTTTTTACACTTAGCAATTCTATTGTAATCACACCATATATGATTATGAAATAAAAGTCTTTGGTTCCCTCAATTATTTTTATGCATGAGTTTTCGCCGTCTTTTATTTCCATTTGATCATATATTTCGATAAAAATATCAATGTTAACCCGAATTGGCTTCGTGCTTGTGGTTACTCACATGATGCTTTTGCCTTAAGGCCTTACAAAAATTAAAATTGCATCCGTCTAAGAGTATTTATCTGATCGCATATATGCTGGCTTGTCTTAGTAGATGCTTTACGCACCAAAAGCCGGCGCCGTTTCTGTGTTTAAACAGTTTGGTTACTAACCCTGTTGCCAGCGAAGTGTTCCGTGCCTTAGGTTCTGCCAGCATACGAAAAGGCTAAAGCATATAAGCCAGAAAACTTGAAGACGGATAAGGAGCATAGTTTGCAAGCCTTTAAAAAATAAGTGCATGCGTCGCAAAACAAACATGTTCAACAGATAAAAAGGCTCCTGCCATTACAAAACATAATTTAACAAGTCTTTTGTGCCATCTTTTATGACACGCTTAATGCAAAGTTTTTCCTGCATCTTATGCAGGGGACTAAGGAGGCGAAGACACAGGGGACTTGGATGGATCCAGCGTAGCTTCAGACTCGCCTTCTTCTTCTTCATTCCCGTCTTCTGACTCATCGCCATTGCCAGTGGTGGGGGCTTCGGCTTCGTCATCAGACACGTCGTCAGGACGGGGAGGCACAGGCTTCTTGGAGAAGAAGATAGACAAGTCTACCATCTCAGCAACGGCTGAGGCAAAGCCAGAGACAGAGGCATAGACCTTTTCTTTGACGAGCTCGTTGCCGTCTCTGTCCTTAGCTGGGAAACACTTGATAACGCGCCACATGTTGACTTCGGGGTTGTCGTGGGGTAGAAAACACGGCAGATGCTACTTGAGGGTAGCTTATACTTTTGGGCAAGGCGACTCTGGTGTCTGGGTGTTTGTTTAGCACGGCAGGGGACAAAGGTTTACCCAGGTTCGGCCTCTCCATTGGAGATAAAGACCTACTTCCTGCTATCTTATTATTAATCTCGATCTCTGTCTCGATAACCCGGCTACTACAACAGAGCCGGATCTCGATCTAGGTTACAAGGATTGTATGTCTCGCCTAAAGCTTGGGATTACGAAAAAGTCTTCTCTGTCTAAGGGGCAGGGGCCGGTTTATATAGATACCGGGCCTCCTGGTCGCGTACAATATAGGCCGGGTTCTACCCGAACTCTGAGTCCTACTACTACCCCTTTATCCTTCGTGTATTCCAAGCATAGAACCGCCTCTTGAACCGCCTCCGGACCTTCTGGAATATTCTTCATGAATAGCCGGGTCATCACCAAGATACCAGCCCAGCACCGTAACCCGGCCTATGCTGAGGGTTAGCTGGCCTCGCCGGGCCTCCTGCCTGGCGGGTCATGTTTTCCTCGTCATGGGCCTACCGGGTTATTATCCCTCCATCAGTAGCCCCCAGGTTAACCAGGTAACCAGGTCGCCACGCTTTGCTTCTATCTTGCGTTGTTTGTTTCTTGATCAATGCTGGTGTTCTGGCTTGCCTGGTTAATCACCTGAAATACAAAGATAATAAATATGTACAAGATATCAAGTTTCATTTCCCTCTGTCTTGTTAAGCCAGCTCTTCTTGGCGGGTTATCTCATGACCCGGCTTTCTCATTCTACACCGTGTATCTCCGGGTTTCACACCCAGCACTTAGCGAAAATTTCTACTCAGCCATCTCACTGAGACACCATAAATGAGTTGGAATATCCTTTTTGTCCTGTCTGATTGTCGCTGACTTCCCGGAGAAGATGCTTATCTTATCCACTCATTTTTACCATGTTACCCCTAGGGTTTTCACCGCGGTTATAAATATCTGGCCACGACCTCGCGCAGTCATTTTCCCCATTCTCAAACTCATCTCCAACTTCGCGCAAGCACTGTAGCAGCCGCAGATCCGATCTCGAATCGAGCTCTCCAACTTCAACTAATCTCCAAGGTAACTCCAATCTTTGTTTTTACTTGTGCTGCGCACCCGATTCCGCTCCTCATTTTGTCTAGATTCAATCTGCACTCCTCTATCCACATTTGCATCTGAGCTAGGGTTCTTATCATGTTCATCGTTCTTCGCCATTGTTACCGCTTAGGCACCTCGTTGATCTCCAACCATGGTGAAGGAGAAGAAGATGGCAGGAGGGCCCAAAGCTGCAAAATCTCTTGCAAAGAAACCTCCCAGCTCCGCAAAGGGCGGATCTAGCGGTGCGCCCACAGCCGCTCCTGTGAACTGGACACGGTCCAGCGCAACCAAGACCACGCTCCAGTCATTCGTGAACCGGGGTGAACTCCCGCCTCAGGAGGAGATCCAGTGGCGTGCGCCTGGAGAGGAGACCCGGCCCACTCCTGAAAAAGGTGAAGTGGTCGTTCTTTTAGATCACGTAACCCGGGGTCTCCGCCCCCCGGGTTCTCTCTTTTTTCGTCAAGTCTTTAAGTATTACGGGCTCACTCCAATGGATGTGGCGCCCAATTCAATCCTGAACATCAGCAACTTTGTTGTTTTCTGTGAGGACTATCTCCAGATTCCTCCATCCCTTGATTTCTTCCTTGACATTTTTTACTGCAACCCATCTCGTAAAAATCAACCTCTGGGCCCGTATGGGGGCGTCTCCATCCAGCGCCGCAAGGAATGCAATTTCCCGGCTCTCGCTTTGGCCAGCCACCCTAAGGGGTGGCAAAACACTTATTTCTATTGCAAAGACACCTCTCCAGAAGCAGATGAAGCCAAATTCCCGGCCTTCAGAAATTCTGCACTGGTGTACACCCCCAAGATGAACAGTTACGCTGAATTGGAAAAGCGAGAAGCACTTGAAGGCCTCCACAGCCGGGCCAGAGCCCTACTCGCCCATGGCCTCCGTGGGACAGATTTGGTTAAGTGCTGGATCGGCTGGTTTATCCAGCCACTGAGTATCAGAACCCGGCTCTTCTATGAATACACAGAAGAGACCACAGATGATATGCGATATTCTGAAATCACACTGCTTGACGACCAAATTGTGAAGAACGCCAAGAGGCTTCTTGGTGAGAAGAAAACTAAGATCGCGGAAAACGGGCTCGCCCCGTTCAGCGCCAAGAACAAACCTCCCACGGTAAAACTTTTATCTTTTCATATCCCTGCAGATCATAACCCGGTAAATCTTGTATACGGTTTTACTCATGCAACTTTTTCTCAGGACTCCAAGTGGTGGAGCGTTGACTACACCCCCACTTCCTCTGCTGAAGAAGACACAGAGAGTGACAACCAAGAAGAAGAAGAAGAAGAAGGTGAGCTAGACTCCCTAGGCCGGCTCTTCATCAACTTGCTTAACAACGAGGTCCCAAACCCGGGCCCTTCTACTGACAATCCGGCTCATCTTATTCCAGGCCCCTCTGACCCGGCTTCAGATGCATTGCCGGGTCCTGAAACTGCTGCACCCACTCCACAAAAGCGGACCCGAGCCGCCATTGCAAAGGTGCCAATTTCTCGTTTTTCAACTTGTACAACGAACTCATCTCAAACTCAAGTACCAACACAGGAAAAGGAGCTTGAGAAGGAGGCCGAGGCAAACAAGAGACCGCGGACCCGGTCTTCTTCAGCCCACGTATCCTTGAACTCAGGTATCCCTCAACAATCTTTATCAAGCTGGGCCAAATCCATCCAGAAGACGCCCAGCTCAAAGTATCCTTTAGCTGGAAAAATCCGGGTCCCTAAACGCTCTCGTTCATCAGATACTTCTTCCTCGGACGCTGTTAGCACGCCCGAGGATTTTCACATCAATACCGGGTTAGAAATGCTTCACTATCTCTTCTTTTTCAATACTTTGCAATCTTTGCTGTGACTAACTGCTTCTCTTTTGTTTCAGTGCTAAGGCTATCGTGGAAGAAGAAGACCCGGATTCTCCTCCAGTTGCCTCTCCTCCACGCACAGCCACTGAACCTTCTGAAATGGAGGTACAAATCGAGGAGCCGGCTCGAAAAGAAGAATCTGGCGCTGAGAACGTGGTAGCCTCACCACCAAGTCCCCCTGCTCCTGCTCCTGAACCAGCTACCAATGCTTCATCTCCTGGACACGGTTCTGGGACAAAAGAGATTGACCCAGAAGTGCAAATCACCGGGTCTCATCAAGGCCCGGTTCCTAGTGCCTCTCAAGCTCTTACCAAGATTATTACTCCTGAAGTCAAAGTGGATCCCTCTGCCAAGGGCAAGGACCCAGTTTCTTCTTTGGATTTGGCGGCTTTGGATTCCATGTCCACACCTGCTCTGTGCGAGGAGTACTTCTCTCGCATTGCTTATCACAAGAACTTGGAGAGTGAACTTGTCACCCTACTTCAGAAACGATACCAGGTGCGCAATATTTACTGTCCTTTTACTTCTTGTAATCTTTAATATAGTTATCTATAACCATAACCTTACTAGCCCCCAAGCTCCAAGATTATCACTTGTTGATGAACTTGGTGCTTGAAACAACAATAACTTGGCAAAAAACTTCAACCTGTATCCCCCAAGGCCCGGGTTGTATGTTTATAACAAGCCGGGTCTTGAAACACTTTCCGCTATCAAAATCATACTTCATAGAACAAAACTTTGAACCATGTAGCCCCCAAGTGCCGGGTTAGTTGCCCGCAACAACCTGGGACTTTCACACCTTTAACTCCACAAATCATTAAAAACTTCAAAACTGTAGCCCCCAAGTGCCGGGTTAGCTGCCCGCAGCAACCTGGGACTTCACTTTTCACTTCGTAAACTTTAAAACCTTGTAAAGAACTCTGACTTGCCTTTTTTTTTAACAGGAGCATGTGAGCAAGGCCAATGAGGAAGTAGCCCGGCTCCAAGGAACCTTAAAAGCTGAGATTGAAGCCCGGGCTAAAGAAACCAACAAACTTCAAGCCCTGGAAGAAAAAATAACTACCTTGGAAGCAGAAAATTCTGATCTGAAACGGGACATGCAAGAGCATGAAGAAAACTTTCAAGAGCAGCTGACCAACCTTCAACAGAAGTTGGATGCAACTACCAGCGAGCTATCTCGCCTGAAAAAGATGATTAGTGCTATGGTTGCCTCTCTTGTTGGTAAGCATGATGTTCTCAAACCCGGTAAATTTTTCTCTTCCAAACCCGGCATATAAACTATGCCTAACATTAGTTTTCACTTTGCAGGCGCGCGCGATGGTAACATTCGCAAAACCGCCACCGAGAAAATCAAATGTATGTATACACTGGTGCGCCAATTATATTTTGGTAGCTGCGAAGTCATCAAAACCGCCAGAAATTGGGAGAACCCGCCCAGCACTTATACTGAAGTACTGGCTCATTTATCCACGATGCCAAACTGGATCCAATTGCTGAAGAGGTCCGCGTGCAGAGCCGGTGCAATGCGCAGCTTGGCCTTGGCCAAAGCCTATTATCCCAACTTGGAACCGGGTCCCCTTGCATCAGGATTTCCTCAGTTCAACGCAGATGGCACTGCTTTTGATCGGAAAGCGTACAGCCGGGCTGTGAAGCAAACCCGGCACGTGGCTACCCAAATTGCCAATGGCTTGAAACTGAATTCCATACAATACGGCTACAGCGAGACCAATGACGAAATTGTTGATGAAGAACCTCAACGCATTGACCTCCTTCAAAGCTACAAGGAATCAATTGGTGAAGGCCCCACTGTCCCCAGTGCTTCCGCTGCGCCAAGCTCCTCAACTCCCACTGTGCCACCACCATCGCGCGCACCAGTGGAAGATGAAGATGAGAACTACTTTCAATCCCTTCAGCTTGTGACATGGCGCAACAACAGAGCCCCCAAGAACCGGGAAGTAGAAGCAGAAACGGCGAAGGATGACTCGGCCAGCGCCAAGGAAGATACTCCAGCCACCACTCCTTCCACTAACCCGGCTCCTGAAGCCGGTTCTTAAACAATTGCTCAGCAGCTATGTCTGCATAAAAACTTGTCTTATTTGGCCCTTGGGGCACAGTATTGTAATAACTTAGCCGTATTTTGATACTATGCCTGTGATGTGCGCTCGTGCGCTGTAAAACTTTGCAGTAATCGTATTATGTCTTTACCTGTCAAAATACTTGTTCTTCTGTGGTTTCGATGACCCTTTTGGTGTCTTTAACTGTGAGCCGGCTTTCGCATGGATACCCTGGCGCAACTTCTCTGAGAAAAACAGGGTCGAACCAAGTCCCAACGGGCTTCATGGTTGATTGAATTTCCAGGTGTGCAATCAGGCCATAAAGTCGCGAGTCACATCAGCTGCACAGCAAGATAACCAAGAATACTAGTGGCATAAAAGCCGGGTCTTGGGATTGCAGCTACAGACTTTTGCAGTAAGAGCCCCCAAGACCTGGATCAATGTTTATAAAGTAAAGGGCTTATGCCACAGTACCCCATTGATCCAAAATACTGGCGGGACGCACTCTTTGGGCGTCCTCAAGATATAAAATCAACTAAAAATGACTGATACTGAAACTAAACACACATATTACTCAATAGAACAAACTGTGAACTGCTCTGCCGGGTTACAATATTTGAAACCCGGATAACCACTGGGGCCGGGTCCTGGGGAAATAACTTAGCACTTTTCAATAACAAGCCCCCAGGACCAAGCTGATCAAAAGAACTATTATGATGCAAATAAAAAATAACCGGCTTAAAAAAGTAAACTGAGACAAAGAAAATTTCTGTTCAACCTTTACTTTATTGATAGAAAAGGTTAGGTCAGCAAGCCGCCTCATTAAAAACCTTCCAGTCCCCTTAGGTACCCTGGTAAGGAAAAGAGCGCGTCTGAAACCTGCTGCCTGTTACATCGTGTGTTACAACTTTTACATCTTTCTCTTGCTAAGTATAATATGGGCGCAGCTGCGCAATGTTCCACGGCCTCTCACGCTCTTCCATGGAAAAGGTGGAGTGTGTGGTATCATTGACTGTCTCTGACTTTTCTCTTGCGTCCACTAAGTAGTATGAACCATTGTCCAATTTCTTGCTTACGATGAAGGGCCCCTCCCAAGGAGGTGATAACTTGTGCATCCCTTCCTTGGACTGCACCCATCGCAATACCAGATCACCCTCCTGGAAAGTGCGAGTTTTAACCCGGCGACTATGATACCGCCTCAAATCTTGCTGATATATTGCTGATCTTTCCAGTGCTTGCTCTCTGTTTTCTTCCAGCAAATCCACAGAATCTTGCCGGGTCTGCTCATTTTCTATCTCAACGTAAGCCGCCACGCGAGGCGAGTCATGAATAATATCACTTGGCAAAACTGCCTCTGCCCCGTACACCATAAAGAAAGGGGTCATCTTTGTAGATCTGTTGGGTGTTGTGTTAATTCCCCAAACAACTGATGGCAACTCCTCAACCCACGCTCCGGCGGCTCTGAGACACGGGACCCGGAGGCGTGGTTTTAAACCTCTAAGCAGCTCCTGATTTGCTCGTTCAACTTGTCCATTGGCCTGAGGATGAGCAACTGAGGCAACATCCAAACGTATACCATTATTTCCACAAAACTTTGCCATCTCTCCAAGTGACATATTAGTACCATTGTCTGTGATAATACTATGAGGATATCCAAACCTATGTATGATCTGCTTCATAAACTTGACCACTGTAGCCGCCTCACAATTTGTAACAGGCATAACTTCAACCCACTTTGTAAACTTATCAATGGCAACCAAGAGGTGGGTTTTCTTGCAAGGAGACATGCTAAAAGGACCCACCATGTCAAGCCCCCAAACTGCAAAAGGCCAAGTCAAAGGTATGGTGCGCAGTTCCTGAGCCGGCACATGAATCTGTCTGGCATATCTCTGACACCCATCACATCTATTCACCAAGCGCTCTGCATCTGCCTGGGCTGTGAGCCAAAAGAAACCATGTCTAAAAGCTTTTGCTACCAATGACCTTGTTGAAGCGTGATGACCACAATCCCCTTCATGAATTTCCTTCAAAATTTGCCGGCCCTCCTTTCCAGAGACACACCTCTGAAACACGCCTGAGACACTTCTCTTGTACAACTCGCCATCAATAACCACGTAGGCCTTGCACCGGCGCACGATCTGCCGGGCTATAACTTCCTGTTGTGGCAACTCACCACGCAAAAGATACGCCAAATAAGGTTCTGTCCACTCTGGGATCTCATGTGTTGCTGCTACCAACTGTGAATCCGGGTCCTCCTGACCCGCCAGCTCCTCTGCATCCTGAAGCTTGACTGATGGCGTCCATAGCTCGTCCAAGAAAACATTTGGTGGAACCGGCTCTCTGCGAGAACCGAGTCTTGACAAAGCATCTGCAGCATCGTTTTTTCTGCGGTCAATATGATCCACCTGATAGCCTGAAAAGAACCCGGCTACTCTATCCACCTCTCGCCTGTAAGCCGCCATCGTTGCATCTTTTCTGTCCCAAGTTCCTGACACTTGCTGCGCCACAAGATCTGAATCCCCATAGCACTTGATACGCTTGACATTCATCCCTTTTGCCATACGCAAACCATGCAACAATGCCTCATATTCTGCCACATTATTGGAACAATCAAAGTGAATTTGCAAAACATAACTCAACTTATCACCTTTGGGAGAAGTTAGCACAACTCCAGCTCCTGATCCTTGCTCTTGCTTAGACCCGTCAAAATGCATAACCCACGATTTGAGACTCGGGGTGAGAGGTGGCGCATTCAACTGCGTCCAATCATTAAGAAAATCCACCAATGCTTGAGATTTAATAGCTGTGCGAGGCACATACTCAATGTGATAATCCCCCATCTCTATGGCCCACTTGGCAACTCTCCCAGTAGCTTCTGAATTTCTAATAATATCTGCCAAGGGTATAGAACTAACCACCGTAATTGGATGCTCCTGAAAATATGGTTTCAACTTTCTACTGGCCATGAAAACACCATACACTAACTTCTGCCAATGCGGGTACCTTTGCTTGGTTTCTGATAACACCTCACTAACATAATAGACCGGCCTTTGCACCGGGTTTTCTTTTCCTTCCTCTTTTCTCTCGACCACCACCACGGCACTCACAGCTTGAGGCCCGGCAGCGACATATAATAGCATGGGCTCCTTGGGACCCGGCGCCGCCAGAACTGGCGCTTCTGACAGCTGTTTCTTCAAAGCCCAAATGCCTCATCTGCCTCTTGATTCCACACGAAATTATCTGTTTTCTTCAGTAACTTGTACAAAGGAATTGCTTTCTCTCCGAGCCGGGAAATAAACCGGCTTAACGCTGCCACACAACCCGTCAACTTCTGGACATCTCTCAGTTCCTCTGGCTTTTTCAAGCTTTGAATGGCTCTAATTTTTTCCGGGTTTGCCTCAATTCCCCGCTCTGACACAATGAAACCAAGTAACTTTCCCGCTGGAACTCCAAACACACACTTTGTAGGATTAAGCTTCATCTGGTACTCCCTCAGATTTTTGAATGTCTCTGTAAGATCACGAATAAATGACTCGGCTTTCTCTGACTTTATTACCACATCATCAACGTAAGCATGCACATTACGCCCAATCTGATCATGAAAACAATTCTGAATACACCTCTGATAAGTTGCCCCTGCATTCTTCAACCCAAAAGTCATGGTCTTGTAACAAAAAGCACCAAAGGGGGTGATAAATGACGTTTTTTCCCAATCATTTTTGTTCAACTTGATCTGATGATACCCTGAATAAGCATCCAAGAAACACAAAAGCTCACTACCTGCTACTGCATCCACGATTTGATCAATACGCGGTAACTGAAACGGATCTTTGGGACAAAACCTGTTCAAACTTGTGAAATCAATACACATCCTCCACTCGTTGTTCTTTTTCAGAACCAAAACCGGGTTAGCTAACCACTCTGGATGAAACACTTCCATGATAAAGCCGGCCTCCAAAAGCCGGGCTATCTCCTCTCCAATTGCTTTCCTTCTTTCTGCATTCATTTTCCTCATACCCTGTTTTACCGGCCTTGCCTTAGGATCAACATGTAAGCTGTGCTCAGCGAGTTCAGTTGGAATGCCTGGCATGTCACTAGGTGTCCATGCAAAAACATCCCTATTCTCACGGATGAACTCGATGAGCGCGCTTTCCTATTTATCAGTTAAGTTGGTCCCAATGGCGAACTGCTTGGAAGAATCTCCAGGCACAAAATCCACCATCTTTGTATCTCTGGCAGCTTTGAACTTTGCCCTATCATCCTCGTTGTTGGCCTTTTAAGTGCTGTGTTATCCTGCGGGTCAAGATTTGCTCTGTAAGCTTTCAATTCCTCCTTAGCACAAGCATGCTCTGCTAAAGCTGCATCCCCCTCATCACACTCTGCCGCAATATCTCTGTTACCATGCACTGTAATGATCCCATGAGGACCCGGTATTTTCAACTGGAGATACACATAACACGGCCTTGCCATGAACTTGGCATAGGCCGGCCTTCCCAACAATGCATGATATGGACTTGGAAACTTTACCACCTCAAACGTGAGCCACTCTGATCTGAAGTTATGGATAGACTCACCAAAAGCTACCTCCAATGAAATTTTACCCTCTGGTGTAGCTGATTTTCCCGGAACTATACCATGAAAAATTGTTGACGTTCTCTGCAACTGTGACTCCTTCAAACCCATGCGCACAAACGTGTCCCAGTACAAAATATTGATGCTACTGCCACCGTCCATCAGCACTTTCTTTAACTCAAAACCATGAACTTGGGGAGCCACAACCAACGCAAGAAGACCCGGGTGCTCCACCACCTCTGGATGATCCGCCCTACTCCAAGTAACTGTATGCTCTGACCACCTCAAATATCTCGGAACTCCTGCAGCCACTGTGTTAACTGCCCTCTTGACTATTTTCCTCTCTCTCTTGGTTGTGCCACTTGTGTATATATGATACTGACCAAGTTGCCTTGGCTGCTGTGAAAATCCACCTTGGTTACTTGTGTTCTGATTTTGGTTCTGACCCGGATTTCCCGTAGGTACCGCGTTTGCTCCAGTCAAAGGTCCCGAGGCCGGGTTACCACCCGTGCCGGGTCCTCCACTTCTATTTGCTCCTTGCAAAGCTCTCTGCACCTCATTGTTTTTCCACCTGTTCAGATCCACACACTGAGCCAAAGAATGATTGGCGGCTCTGCCGTTCTTGCTATGACGAGGACACGGCATCCTGAAGGCCTCCTCATTACTCATTGGACGCGATCCTTGGTAATTATTTCCACTGTTGTAATTCCAATTGTTGCCTTGAGAACCCCTGTTTTCCTGATAACCCCTATTTTCCTGATATCCTCTGTTTTCCTGATAGTTCCCATCCATCCTTTGCCTCTGAAACCCGGCATTGGTATTTGCCACTAACTCTGAACTACCATCATTGTGACCTCGCTTATGTTGATTCTGGTTACTGTTATTGTTGTTACCCGAGCCATTATTGTTCCTTCCACCATTATTTGCCGTGCCTTTCCCCTTCTCCTCCTCAGGCTCATCCTGAGTCTTGTCTGTGGCTGCATGCCTGTTGCAAGCATCCATCAACTCTGCCATGGTGACCGGTTTAACCCGGTGCCCTTCCTTCATGCGACCCAGCTTCTGGACAAGTGGTGCATACTTACAAGTTTTCTCCATTGATGAAATGGCGTCCTTTGGCTCAATACCAGATGAGGAGTGCAAGATCTCCGTGACCCGGCCCATCCAATGACGTGCTGACTCGCCTTTTTTCTGTATACACCGATCAAGATCCTCGATGGAAAACAAACGCTTGCACGTACCCTGAAAATGCTTGGTGAAAACTGCCTTCAACTCATCCCAGGAATTAATGGATTTCTCTGGTAGATTTTTAAACCACAACTTTGCTGCTCCATCACTCATCATCAAATACATGTACTTGGCGCAAACATTCTCTGTGGCATTGCGTATACACATTGCCATCTCATAACTGCTCAACCAACTAGCCGGATCCATGCTAGGCTCATAGTTGGATATCTTGCTTGGCTCTTTGAACTTCTCAGGGAAAGGTTCTGCTCTGATGGAATCTGAAAGACATTTTGGCCCGGCTAAACTAGAAGAACTTGCTGAAACATTGACATTACCGGGTGAGCTTGCAGACGCGGCTGGCGCAGGGCCCGGTCCTCCTTGAGGTACTCCTGCTGCAGGTACTCCCGGGTTTGCATTACCTGCACTTCTCCCTGCGCGTGATCTATTAACTATCTGCTGTGCTATGGAAATTGCTGGGGCGGGTTGATGCTGCTGATTATTTTGATTCTGATTTTGCTGGGGCGGGTTTGGCTGCTGTGCCGCTGCAGGCCCGGCCAACGGCGGGTTTCCTCCATTGCGGCTCCTACTACGATACGTTGTAGAATGCAACGCACTTTTCTCTCTTGAATACTGTGTCTGCTGAACTACTGCAGTACGTAACATATCTATGGCACGCCGGGCTTCAATCTCTGCCGGTGTATTTCCCAGTGGAATTCTATCAAGTGCCAAGGTTGCTGCATACACGTTATCCGCTGGATTTGAATAGTGACCCACCGGCGTGTGAAACCTTGGTGTTCTAGGCGGCAGACCCGGATTTCCCCTGGCTCCTCCAGCGGGCAAACCCGGCGCTGCTGTTGCTGCTACATCAGTTCTCGCTGTTCCTCTATTTGCTCTGTACTTGCCCTAGCCACTGGTGCCACCTGAGTTGCGCCAATAGGCTGGTCTTCTGGAGTTCTGAACAATGCTGCCACAGGCACTGGGTTTGCTATACTTTCCCCAAGGCCCAGCCGGCTTTGATGCCTCCTCCGGTGTGCCCGGGTTGCCTCGTTGAGACGATTTTCCTCCTCTTCTATTTGCTTCTTTCTTGCTTCTATTTCTTGCCTCTCTGCCTCGGCGTCCCTGCGCATCTGCTCCAACGCTCGGCGTGCTGTATCCAATTCCATTGCTCTAACTGCTGCGTTTTCTGGAGTAACCAACCTTGTAAGTGCTGATGGTCTAAGACCAGGCCATTGTTAAACAAGGCCGGGGCAGCTGCTATGTTACTTCTTTCCTCTCCTTGGGCCCGGTTATGCAGGAACCCAAAACTGTTTCTGTATCTTGCCGTACCCTCGCTTTCCTCCGAGACCGAAGCCGGCTCTCCATCAACCCTCTGTTCTGCCAACTCCAGAATTGGGGGCAGCTGCTGTTGACCCGGGGTAAAGACCGGTGGAACAACAGCTGATGGTGACGGTTGCATGCTGGACGAAGGCGCGGTGTACACCGCTACCCTACGTACCGGGCTTGGACTTGACTCTTGTTCCTCATCATCCTCTTCTTCTGCATCATACCCAAACCGGCCTTCGAACAGGGGCAAGATTGATTCCGACCCGGCTCGTTCCACCGCGTCGCCCGGGATTCCTGCCGGGTCATCCAGCCGTTCCTCCAGCGTGTTCAGGACCCCCTCAACTTCAGCTGTGCCAACTGATTCCTCTCCATCAGATTGAACAATTGTGGCGGCTCCTGACACAGATTCATAATCTCCATCACTAGCAGATCTAGTTGTAATCATGCCCACAAAAACATTAACTTGGCCAATTGGAATAACATCACCTGATTCTAGTAGATCCGAGTCCGGTCCCCAGCCAAAATCATCAACGATGAGCTCTCCTTGCTCATTGGTTGTGATCTGGCCAAAGACGAAGTTTTCGACCCCTTGCCTTGCTTCACCCATGATGGTGACACCCTTGGACGCGATTCCCACAGACGGCGCCAACTGTCGTGGGGTAGAAAACACGGCAGATGCTACTTGAGGGTAGCTTAAACTTTTGGGCAAGGCGACTCTGGTGTCTGGGTGTTTGTTTAGCACGGCAGGGGACAAAGGTTTACCCAGGTTCGGCCTCTCCATTGGAGATAAAGACCTACTTCCTGCTATCTTATTATTAATCTCGATCTCTGTCTCGATAACCCGGCTACTACAACAGAGCCGGATCTCGATCTAGGTTACAAGGATTGTATGTCTCGCCTAAAGCTTGGGATTACGAAAAGTCTTCTCTGTCTAAGGGGCAGGGGCCGGTTTATATAGATACCGGGCCTCCTGGTCGCGTACATATAGGCCGGGTTCTACCCGAACTCTGAGTCCTACTACTACCCTTTATCCTTCGTGTATTCCAAGTATAGAACCGTCTCTTGAACCGCCTCCGGACCTTCTGGAATATTCTTCATGAATAGCCGGGTCATCGCCAAGATACCAGCCCAGCACCGTAACCCGGCCTATGCTGAGGGTTAACTGGCCTCGCCGGGCCTCCTGCCTGGCGGGTCATGTTTTCCTCGTCATGGGCCTACCGGGTTATTATCCCTCCATCAGGGGTAGTGGCCGCGAACAAGTCCTAGAGCAAGTTTTGCTCCGCCTCTAGCTGCTGAGCGAAGACGCTCCACCACCTCTGGGACGCAGTTCTGAAGAAGTGGCAGCAAGTTGCTGGTGTTTGTCACTTGGGACAGCTGTTTTGGGAAGATGTTGGCAACAACGTCTCTCCCCGCAGCATACAGTCCTGACATAATCTCGCCACATTCCAAGATAAGCTCCAAGCGCATCTTAGAGGTAAGCCTTTCCCCAAATCCAGCTGGAACTGGGGAAGGGAGGAATGGAAAAAATTAAGGCGCACTGAACTGTTTGAATAAAGGCGAAAAGTGACAGAAAGTGCGAGAAGTAAAGGAAGAGAGACTCACTTAGCAGCTTCTCGTCAATGGCGGTGCTCTCATCAGCTTGGCGCTCAAGACGACCTTGTAAGCTCTGGATTAGGAGTCCATCCTTTTCAGCCTGTCGCTGCAGTTTCAAAAGTTCTGCCTTCAGTGCGTTCTGCCCTTCAGGGGCGCTGTCTTGGATGGCTTTAAGATTGGCCTCGGCCGTCTTTCGGTTCTCCTCCAGTTGCTTAAACAAGGCGGCATTTTCCCGCCTTACCACTTCTATATCACCAGTCTCGCTGACGATTTGTTTTGTCTTCGCCACAACAGCTGCGCAAACACACATTGCATGTGTTGAGCATCTTATGTCTTAAAATGAACTAAAGTCACATTGCATGTGAAAGAACAACATTTACCTTTGTTCGCCTTATTTTCGGCGACGGCTTGCTTGAGCACTTGCCTTTGGTTACTCAGTGAGTACCATAGATCGCATGTAAGTTGCTCACTGCTCTGCTAAGGCAAGGATAGTAGTAAGTAAGAAAGGTAAAGGCAGTAAGGTATGGATACAATGGGCTTGGGGACTGAGTCTTTATCACCATTATCGAAAGGCCATTACGTCGGCTTAGTCAAAGCACAACGTAATGCCCGGGGACTAGTATGTACATAAAGACGGAATGTTTACCTGCATCATGGCCTTCAAGGCTTTGTAGCTCTTCTTCATTGTGACGTACAGCTCGTCACAATTGTCTTCCAGATTTAATATGGTCAATGTTTGACCAACTGGCCTTAGCTTCGGAGGCGGCTCGTTGCGCTCCTTCTCATCGGCAAGCATGGCGGCGATGTTGGGTAAAATGTACCCCTCGTCGTCAAAGAGCTCTTGCTTCACCATGTTGCGGATAGCCTCACGAGTAATGGGCTTGTTTGGCTCCTCTGACTGAAGTACCGCTGCCTTGCCAGCAGCGGCAGCCCTGGCCAACTTTTCAGTTTCCGTCTTATCAGGTAAGACGGCCGAGTCCAGATCTATATGATGATCTTCAGATGGGCCTGGGGCTGTCTCTTGTTGAACGGAGGGAGTGGGGGGAGCGATGGCTGGAGAGGGCTCAGTCTTCTTTTGCCTGGCAGAAATTACTTTCTTCCTCTTAAGCGGCGCAGTTGGTCTGATCCTGCAAATCACATACAAAATAAGATAACATTCATAGACATTGTTCGCCTTACTAAAGAAATGGAGGTTCGGCTTACTTCTGTACTGGAGCATTAAAGGCCGCATCTTCATCGTCCTCAATGTCGAGCACTTCGGCGTTAGCAGGGATGGCTTTCTCACGCTTCCGCCTTTCTGCAGTTGAAGTTGCTGCAGTGGCTCCTGAAGCCTTTCGTTTCCGAGTCTTTGAGGGCTCGGGTGCCGCTTCAGGCACGTAAAACAAAGGAGCCAGCAGATTATCCGGCAAAAGGGCGAGCTGAAATCAAAAGTGGTGTTAGTAAGGCAAACATTGTGAAAGTATAAAAACAGTAGTGGTAAATGCCTTACCTTTGGAGCTGGGTTGGCGGCTGTGTACATAGGACGCTGCTCTGTCAGCTGGATCCTTTCCTTGGCAATCCTCTTAAAGCGATACACAAGGGCGTCTTGCGTAAGGTCACTCTCACTAACACGGAGGGGATCTTTCTTCTGGTCCGTGTAGTGGCACATGAGTCCTTTGCGATCTTTCAAAGGCTGGATTCGTCTTGACAACCAGCATAGGATGGTGTCTGCGCCCGTAAGCTTGGGCACAGCAGTCTTTGTCAAATACTCAATCCGCCTTTGCATGCGACGGAGGTTGTCAGGGAGGACCTTTAGTGGTTTCTCGCCCCAAGAAAGGCGAGGCTCCGCAGGCAAAGGAGAAAAGCGAGGAAGTCCTATGTCTTTGCCTACTGGCGCCATATCTTTGCAGTAGAAGAAGGAACTATTCCAGCCTTTAATGGAATCTATTTTTGGCGCCTTAGGATACCAATCTCTGCCTCTACGAAGGTTGATGCTAACTGTTCCTAAGGAAAGCAGTTCTTCCTTCTCCGTTTGGCGCTTGCAGGTAAAGCAATACTTGAAGAATTCTAAGCTGGGCTCTATGCCTAGGTATCCTTCGAATAAAGCCATAAAGCCAGCAATGTACAAGATACTATTGGGGCCTACGCTATGAGGCTGAAGGCCATAGTAGTCTAAGACTGATTGGAAAAAAGGATGCGGAGGCAAAGACAAACCGCGGAGGAGATGTGAGACGAGGAGCACTCGTTCATCGCCGGCGGGATCTGGAGCAGGGTGGCCGTACGCTGACCGCCAGTGGCATTTCTCCTGTGGTGGGAGGATGCCCTCCTTTTGCAGCTATGTGAGGTCCGCATCGGTGACGGTGGAAGCTGCCCAGTTGCGGGATGATGCTTCCTCTCCCTCTTCCTCTGCCTCCGCCGCATCGCCCTCATCGGAGGGCTGGGTAATCTTCTCTGATTCGATGGAGGTGGCCGCAGAACTTGTCGCCGCCGCCGTGCGAGATGCAGATGCATCCGCGGTGCTCAATCCCTTCACGGCCAGATCTTGTCCTTCCGCCGCCGCCGACGCCGCTGCCGTTGCCGCTCCCGTGGTTGCATCGGAGCTCTCCATGGGTGTGTGCGCAGGTGATGGTGGTGGAGCTCGCCGGTGTTCGGAGGGGATGGGTGCGAGGAGGATGATGAACAGGGAAATGAGCCCGATGGAAAAAGTCAGTTCCCCTTTTATGGGGGCCGTGCGCCGCGATTAGTGCGGTGAGATAACGCTCGCGTGATTTTCGCCACGCGTCCCGCAACGGTCAGATAGTGGGCATCTTCCCCCGCACGCCTCGGAGATCGTGTGCGGGAAAATAGCAGTAATGGCGGCACAACGTCTCTCTGCCTGTCCAGACTGTCGTGGACTGGCTTTGACTGCGGTGACGTCACGACAAGACTCAACGCTGACGGAATCTTTCTGCCAGATTGTTCCAAGTGCAGGAGAGTTCGGCTTAATCCTTAAGGCAGACTGAATGTCTCATTTTGGAATGCTCCAAGCTCTTCTGTCCGCCTTGCACAAAGGCGAAAGCCCGTGTTTCACAAAGACGGCAAACGAAGAACTTAAACCTTTCCGGGGACTACTTTGGAGGTTATGCCGAACGGGTATACCTGCCACGGTGGATAAAACCTGACCCACCAGGGAGGCCCATCAGATAAAGCCGGAGGGCTTAATGGAGAAGGCCTCATGGGCTTTGGCGCAAGGATAAGCTCTGGGCTGGCTTAAGTGAAGTCCAAGACGAAGGCCTGGCTGCGTTCGCCTTAGGGAGCAAGTTAGGGTTTCTTACCGTGTTAGTCTAGGACTCGTGATCTAGGTCGGTTAAGGCTTTCCTTGTAGGGGAAGGCTTGGCGCCTTTATAAGCCAGCCTTCCAGCAGCCTTAGGGCAACGCATACAACCTCATTGTAACCTGTACACATATTTGCCTTGAGTGAATTATAGCAGCACGTAGGATCTCGCCATCGTCGTGAGATCCGAAGCTGGGTAAAATTGTGTGTGCTATCCCGTCACTGGAACCCTCCACGTTCTTCCCCACCTCCTCTACGGTACGTATGAATACTTCTAGTAGTTCCGCGTTACCAATACCTCTGACAATTCCAAATTTTAAAACATTACAATTTGGAATTTGATCATAGGTTGTAAATAGTGAACGTTTTTTTGGTGCTTATGTTGGTATATTTATTATATTTTCCCGCCTCGAATTTGAAAGTTTACGTTTCCAAACTGTCTAGATTTTGAAATCGTTAAAAGTAGCTCGTATGTGATTTTTTTTACGGTTTTCAAATGCCCGGATCTGAAAGGCATAATTTTTTTTGAAAAATTTGAAGTTGAAGTTTGATCAAACGTCATAAATAGTCATTTTTTCTTCGTGTTAATGCTGACATGTTAGTCACATTTATAAATACCCTGTATTTCAAAAATTGCAAAAGGTTTGGAAATCAGAAAACAAAAAAAAGCAAAAAAAAAAAGCCGACACAGCAGCCCAGTAGCCAGCCAGGCCGGCCCATCTGGCCAGCCCAGGCCCGCTGGGCGTCGTGCTGACGTCACCGGCGGCTGGAGCCGCCGCGGCGGCGTAGAGCTCGACGCCGGCGCGAGACGGCGAGGCGGGACACGCAGGTGCGCGCATCAGAAACGGCTCGACGCGGGAGGCTGTAGGTGGCGGTGCCGCCCCGGTTTGGCTGTCGGGGTTTCACCGGCGGCGCGAAAACGCGGCGGAAGGCAGCAGGCGCGCCGGCGGCGATTCCCGCACGGCCGCGGCGTCCCAGAACGCGACGCTCGGCCAAGATGTGGAGGTAGCGACGGAGGAGTCAGCCGTGGGCGGCGACCCGTGCCTTCGCGGGAGAGAGAGGAAGGGAAGGGCGTTGTGCGGCATTTTTGCAAAAAGGCCCTTGAGACTTTTACTTTTTGCGGAGAGGTCCATTCCCTTGTAAAGCTGTGGGCTGCGGAGGTGTTTCTTGGTTTGCGAGGGAGATTTTTACAAATCCGTCACGGGATGTCGTTCGAACCATTGGATGTTCATTGCACAGTACCCGACAGATCTGGACCGTTGAATCTCGATTCAACGGCCCAAATGACGAGCGTGGAGAGGCCTCCAAAACCTTCCCCCTTAATATATAGGGGTAATAGGTACATTCTCGTAAATAATCTCTCAACTTTTTCTCATATTCTTGCTATCTAAATGAAGTGCTCAGAAAAGATGAGAGGCACAAAATTCAAGATAGATCAAAAGATATTTCAGGAGTTCAAGATTAACAAAAGCGTGAAAGTGTGTGTAAAGATTAAAAGATAGAATATGCTATGCATAACGCTGTATGGCATAAGTTCATGAATAATTACATACTCTGTAGAAAACTACACTTGCTCCATAAGTTCGAACCCACTCCAGAAACTAGTACGAGTAAGATAGAAGCATTGGAAGGGAAGGAGAGAGATTGATTGAGTACCAGTTGGAGTTGCTTGGAGATATCAACACCTTGAACGAAAGAAACTTGAAGTGGCTAACTAGCTTGACCAGATCTCTGCCCCGATTCAGCGAGAGAGGTTGGTGTCATTTATAGAGAGAACTGGATCAGAAGGCAGTGCACGAAATGCATGTACACGCTATAGTACGAGCTAGTGGTAGTATTTCACTCCACTGGTTACGGATACAAACAAAGTTTTCTTAAACCGTTGTCCATGCATTACGTGGATCTGAACCATTGTGAATAAAATAAACCCGTGCGGACTCTGCTTGTGTCGGATCTCTTGGCTGTCCGGAGCTACTTGTGCCCGTCAAGCGATTTGGATTTGAATTCTACAAAGAAGGGGCCTGCTGGATTGGATCTGAAGAAGGGACATGCGCATTACCTCGGGTTTGGAGATGCGGGAATCTTTGACGACCATGTTTTTGCACTAGCTGTAATAGGTGTCCAGGTCTTTGGAGAAAGAAGATGGGAAATGTTTTTACGGTGAGACTGGAATGTTTTTCTTCGGGTCGTACTCGTGCCATACCCTACCAGCCTACCTAACTGTATAGATTTGTGCCGGATCTACTAGACTGCCGGTTACATATGTGTAAGAACACACAACGAGGTGTAAGAAAAGCTTGTCACCGGCGAACTACAGTATTAGTGAGAAACTTGATCGCGACCCACCGAAATAGAATAAACGGAAAACACAACTAGCGGAAAGCTCCGTGCTGTAGGACAACGTCGAGGCTGCCGGTTCCAACCAACATGTCAGACTTGGATCAATTACCACCCGGGAATAGCTTCAACCATGATACCGGGTGCCCATCGTTTTCTGGTTTGCAAACAAAGAGAAGAGGGAAGGTGAAAAAACAGCCGCTCTCCCTTAAGATGCGCCTCACTGCTGATTGGCTGGCCAGACGTGCCTAAGACGGATCCTCTTCGCGCACTACTCCATCGCGGCTCACCGGTGGCAGTACTGTCGTGCCCGCCTCAGCAACTTCGTCCATCATTTTGAAAAAGAGAAACAAAAAGACACTGCATGAAGCCTTTTTATTCTAAAGTTTAGAAATATATAGGGTAAACAAACACAATGCCACACGCCTCGACAAACATACACCAGACTATCTCTAACCCTATAGAAAAAGACAAAAAATAAAGAAAATATCCAACTTCTAGGAAAGATTTCATGAAAGAAAAAGCCGCACATTTGCCGGCCGGTCCGCTTCCTCCGTGGTGCACGCCGGCACGCGACGGCGCCGACGCAGGCAACGGAGGACCCTCGTCCGCCACGCGCTGCTTGGTGGAGGAGACGGCGTTCTGCGCCTGGGCCGCTGATTCCGGCCGTCGGTGCTCCCCTGCCGTGGCTCCCCGTCGTCTTCCGGGTGCCCGATGACAGGTTGACCGTGGTCGCGCCGGAACTGAAGACCAGGTGCGGCCTCGAGGCGTGGTCGTGCAGGTGCAGGTGGGCGCGCATGTGCAAGTGCGCGCGGGGGGAGTCGATGGTGTCGTGCGCAGTCACTGTCGGAGTCGACGACGAGCTCCTTCACCGAGTACCCCCGCTGCCGCTCGAGTCCGAGTCCGAGTCACCGAAGCCAGAGAACTCGGACGCGAAGCTCGCCGGCTTACCTCTTGACGCGACGGACGGGGAGGTCGCCGGCTTCCGCCTCTGCGACGGCGCCCTCTTCCTTGGCCATGCTGCCCGCCGTCATCGCCATGGAGGCAGCTATCGATCGGGCGTGGCGGCGGTAGCGGCCGCGCTGTGATTGCCCGTCAGGACTTTATTTGTGCCCGTGGGTGTCCAATTAGTGAATTAAATGTGATGGGCTTCAGGGAGCCGTGGCTGCACGTCCCCATTTACAGGCCTAGAGAGAGCCATGTACTCCCTCCGTTTCAAATTAGATGACTTCCATTTATCTACATGCGTATGTATCTAGATGTGTAACAAGTCTAGATACATCCGTATCTAGACAAATGGAAGTCATCTATTTTGGAACGGAGGGAATAGAAGAAAGGGATTCGGCCAGGAGGAGGAGAGGAACGACCGAACGAGAGGACGGGGAAATCCGACTGAGAAGATGAGGTTTTGAGTGGGCCCCACGTTCTGTGCGATTTCTCTCCGGACGCGTGGTCACGCGCGTGCTGACGTGTTGACCCGGACGATGGATCCCACGGGAGACAAGTAGCTTTTCCCTTGGATATGCGCGCGTCTACAGTGAACATCGACGTGGCCGGCTTGAGAGGGCGCTGAAACGCTCCTCTGTTAGATATAGTATACTCCTCCGTTCCAATTTAAATGACTTCTATTTGTCAACATGTGGATGTAACTAGACATGTTACAAGTATAGATACATCCACATTTTGACAAAGTGAAGTCATTTAATTTGAAACGGAGGGAGTACTTTATAAGATAAGATAAGATGCCCGTCTTTTTAACCCAAGAAAAAAGCTCTTAAATGAATGCCTGTCAAAGCAAGGGCTAAATGTGTATCGCTTCAGTTTCCTCCTTACTCCATATCACTACGCAGCTAATAAGGAACCACGGTATTATAGTGGCAAGACCGCAAGATGCATGTTCTCCAATATAACAAAATCAATCGACTAAACGAACTCTGAAAACAAGCACACGGATTCGTTTTTGTACTCTGTCTCTGGGAAATAATACTCAAAAGAAAGAATATGTTACCGATAAATAGTACTCCCTCCGTTTATAAAAGGATGTCTTAACTTTGGAGATGTCTCGGTCACGCGCTATGCTCTAATTAAGATGATGAGATGTCAATATCATTTTGGGAGTTAAGGTGCACGGCTATGAGAAGCTCTACTATGGCATGATGCGCTCAACACACCGGAATAGAAGAGGATGCACACATAAGAGGAGTTGGCGACTCTTGATTTCTACATCGGTGAATATATTGATGATTTATATTTGTTCATTCAACTTACTCCTTCAATACTGTAGCATGAATGGGTGGAGAATTAGGCAATAATTGACACCAAATGAAAAACGAGTCCCACATGAAAAAAATAAGGAGGTTTTTTTTTTGGTTAAACTGGAGGCTAGTATTTTGCTTTTCTACTTTTGTCCACTACCCTCTGAGCCTCGAAATTATTTTGGTGTTCACTCTAAACTGGTTTTGGAGGCCCAACTCTGCTAAAGTTACTCTAAGGCTGGGACTTGGTGGGTTGAGCCTGTCTGCCTGCGGGCAGGCCGGCCCTCCGTAATTTTGTTCCGATTCGAAAATTTGAAACAGTTCAAAGTTTGCTCACGAAACACGTCACGAAACAAAAATTGTTTTAAAAAAATTCAAGTTTAAAATAAAAAAAGAGGGATTTTCCAATTCTAAACATTTTCAGATTTCCGAAATTTACAAATTTTCACAACATTTTCAGTCGGGCGACAAAAGACGAAACTTAAACGAGATAGCTAGATTCAATCGACTGATGGCTCCTACCACAGGGAATCGAACATGCATACGTTAGTGGGCCGGCCATTTCCAACGGCTTCAGGCGGCACTGCAAGCGCACCCCGCTAAGAAGCGGCATATAGGAGCGCCCTGGTGCATGTCGTGCGGGTTGAGCCTGTCTGCCTGTGGGTAGGCCGGCCCTCGGTATAAATGGGCCATGTCTTGTATGTGTGCCTCGATGTCTAATATACGGCCTTTCTCCGTGCACGTCTCGACTATTTTTCTTAGCCTGCAAAAGAAAAACAATATTTGTTTTTCTTTACATCCAATATTTCCTCCATCTTAGTGGTTCTAAGTTAAGATAAGGGCTGTCGTGAGTCAAATAACCGAGCGTGAGATTCGAGTTGAAGAGTTCTTGTTCATACGCTGGATACCACATCAGGGTGGTGTATTCCGCTCGCTGCTAGTACCAGGCGACCACGCAATCACTACATTATCGCTACACGTCACTCTCGCAAGGAATTCAGACACTCAAAGTCAACCGTGAATTTAGTATGACCATTAATCTTTTTTTTTTGCGAAAGGGATGATATATTAATTCTCAGAACTTACAGAAAGGTCCAGAAACAAAGGAAAAATTACAAGGAAGCCCTCTGGATCCCGACGACGACGAGCCGGAGCTGACGATGGCGCGCCGCTGCTGAAGCTCCCCATACATTGGATCGCCGGAGCCCACCACACCGCAGACGGGAAGTCACCGAGCACCGCCTCCGAAGAGACTACTTCCGGGAACGCCGGCGCCGCCACGAAGAACCTCTGTATCATCCTCTTATTGAACTGCATCCAGATCCACCGCATACCTGGATCTGGCCATGGTGCAGGGAAAATCGCGCGCAGGTCGGTGAAGCCCCAGGGAACGCCACCGCCGGAGGGGATCTGCGCGGACAACAGACGAACCAACAGCACCTCCGCCTCCGAAGCGCCGCCGGCCGGACACCTGCCAAGCCCTACCATGAATAAACGCCGTGAGACGGGCTTCCCCACCCTCCCGCCGCCGGAGCAGCCGACGGAGGGGAGGGAACCCACGCCTCACCGGCGGAAGAGGTGGACCGACGGTGGACTCTCAAAATCGCCTCTCAGATCTGTATCGGGGAGAGGAAAGGGAGGGCGACGCTCTGATGCTAGGGGTAGTACTTGAAAACCATAGTATGACCATTAATCTTCAAGCATGCAACTATAGCTAGCTAGTACGTACTGCATATATAACACGAAGATGACGATCCCACGGTAAATAGCAGACGAGATATTTACCCAATTGTTTTGCCAAACCTTCGAAATCATGTGATAAAACACTAATTCTTTCACCAATATTTCTAGTGTTTCTGGTAAATAAATAAATAAATTGAAAACCCATTGACAAGACCCTGTGCCCGGCGCTTTTTGTTGCATTTTTGCTCGTTTTGTTGCATTTTTTGCTTGTTTGATCTAACCTTAATTAGGATCTAACTCACGATTTTCTTTTAGTGGCACGCTAGTGTTGTCTCGTGAGGAAGCATCGATCCGTCCCGTACGTGTATGTCTAGGCCTAGCTAAAACACTGCGTTTGGGATTGTATCCTCTTGTTAATTTATTCGAGTTGAAAAAAAAGGGTGATGCGGCTCATCTGGTCTTCCGGCTATCACGGGTCAAATAAGTAGCAGACATTCGAGTTGAAGGTTTCTTATTCCTACTCCCTATGTCTTTGTTTATTTCGCCTTCTCCATTTTTTTAAAGTATTTTTTTTGGAAGTTTAACCAATAATATACGAAGGATATATATCAACGTCTAAAATATTAAATGTATATAACATGAAAACATATGTTACGGTTTTAATGATGTTAAGTATATATTCTAGATGCTGATATGTTTTCCCTATCTGTTGATCAAACTTCATAAGTTTTGACTTTGACTAAACCCATAACATAATTTAACTATGACGGTCAATAAAGTATGACATGTGGCTGAGTATTATCAGAACTGACCAGTTGGCAGTTGACCAACACTCGTGCGGATGATTAACTATGCGTGCATGCTCGTTGTACAGTTGTACTACTACTACTACTACTACAACAAGCGGTACTTAATTAATTACGACCTTATGTCGTCATGCTGACGATGTATGCGTACATTATGGTACAAAGTGCGTTGTCATTGGTGTTTTTGACTTGTGATTCATATTCAGTTTAAAGACTATGCAGATAATAGTCTGACTTATCAGACTAAGTCATCAACTCTTTTTTTTGGATATATCGCTTATAAGCTGGCACACGGGATAAGTCCAATCGTTGTAAATCTGCTGTATTGTAATATCACTCGAAATAGTAAAAATTACATGGATGAAGCCCTTTTTCCATTCTTTTTGGATGATTTTTGCACATTAAAATCTTGTGACTCTAAGTTGATTTTTTGTTTTTGATAATAATCTTATCTCTTCTCTCCTATCTAAAAAGCACGAAGTGTCCCTTCGTCAAGCTCTCGCTTTGTTTTTTTATCCACACATTTTCTCCACCCATTTTCCTTCGTCAAGCTCCTGTTTTCTCCTCGCGTCGAGACGTTTCCTTCCGCGGTGGGACTTCCACCAATCTCGCCCCTAATCGCCGGTGTTTGCTCCCCCGAGAAAATTGTTCCTTCTACGGTGTTCTATGAAGCCGCCATCTCTACTCTCTAGCACCGCAATCCTTTCTCTTCCATGGTCCGCCACCGCCGCCGAGGGAATCTCTCCTATCTAAAAAGCACGAAGTGTCCCTTCATCAAGCTCTCGCTTTGTTTTTTATCCACACATTTTCTCCACCCATTTTCCTTCGTCAAGCTCCTGTTTTCTCCTCGCGTCGAGACGTTTCCTTCCACGGTGGAACTTCCACCAATCTCGCCCCTAATCGCCAGTGTTTGCTCCCCCGAGAAAATTGTTCCTTCTACGGTGTTCTATGAAGCCGCCATCTCTACTCTCTAGCACCGCATTCCTCTGTCTTCCATGGTCCGCCACCGCCGCCGAGGGAAAGCCCTGCCTTTCTTCTTGATTGATCAACCACCAGTCCACCACCGCCAAGGGGAGGGGAGGGCGTGGCTCTCCGCCGTGCCATTGAAACCATCGCCGTCCGCTAGCATGCCAACTCCACGGCGTTGCCCCTCACCTCCCACCGTGCCACGCCACCCTTCCGTTGACTGATCCCCAAGAACGACGACGAAGATGCCGGGCCGCCCGCCGCCGGCCCGTCCGAACGCGAGATCCTACGTCCCCAACCTCGAGATTCGTCGTCCCTGACCAAGGTTTTCCGCCATTCACGTGTCCGCATCCTCTCCGCTACAGGATCTGGCCTGCCCGTCTCGAGCTACTCCGTACTGCGTCCCGTCCAGATGAGTTCCAGCACTGTGGTACAAATGTGTTAGTTGATGATTTTAATCTCTATACAGAATTAGGTGTGTGAATGATCTATTAATCTTCAAAAATTCGGACCTATGTAGAATGGTCGAAGCAAATATTGACAAGTTGATATGGCAGTTTAAAGTTCTATAGGTTTATGCATCATCTTACACTGAATTTGTTTCAAGTTGATTATGCCAATAAGGTAATTGTTTTTCTGGATGTGTTCCTTCTTCCATGCTTAATATATAACACCCAGCAGTTTTTTTGTGTTAGAGCTAGGAGGTTAGGCTCATTCTTGATGATTATGTTGTTGGAAGTTTGAGATTAGAGAACCAAACCAGTTTCGAGGAAACTCTCATGAATAGCGCCATTGTGATGTACAGCTCGTCGCTATTATGACTGTTGAGTAAACAACATTGGTAGGCAAAACAAGTGAGTGGATCTGACTTGATGTTGTCATACGAGAGTTCTGGGAACATTTGAGTAGATATGTTTATCAGATATACTTCACAAAGGTTATCCTTTTTTGCAAATTAAAAAAAAACGTGATCCTTCTTCGAATACTACTTTTGCTCTCCACAATATGTAATAACCGTGTACCTCCTTCAGTGACTTTGCTTCTTTAAATTGAATCACTAGATTTTTCCGTTTCAGCCAAATTCTTTGATGATTTAACACGACTTTTTGTAGTGATCTTCCATACAATGTATCAAATTTATCATAGTGATTTTTTTGTCGACTCATAAGTCTATGTGATTATTTCAGTACTTTTAGATATTTACGATATATAAAAACAGAATATTGCTAAAAAGATGTGTATAGTAGGACTATAAGAGGATGGTATCAATTTGGTATAACCAATGGATTTTCAAGGGTCATTTTGATTTACCGTCAACTTTTTTTTGTTTGGACCCGTTGCAACGCACGGACATTTTGCTAGTATATATAAAAAAGACAGACAAGAAAACGGCCTCTCCGCGCGCGTGTTACTGTAGCTACAGTACAAATCCAGAACGTCCGCCCCGCGGATCGACGACTCCCAGCACCCCCACCGACGAACAGATGCCCCGCTACTGTACTGCACGAAATTTGGCGCGCGAGTTCAGCCGGTCACGAACCCGCATCTGGTCGCCTGCTCACCCCCATGCACGAATATTGGCGCGCGACACACGGCCGCAGCCGGTGCAAACCTAGCGTGCACGAATATTGGCGCGCCTCAGCCGGTCGCCCCGGCAGCGCACGAATATTGGCGCGTCTCCGCCGGTCGACCCCGCAGCACCATTTTGCAAAAAGGACCTCGCAATCCAAGGAATTTCGACGCATCCCACCACTTCTCGCTAAGAGGACCTCGCCGCAATTTCCAGCAACTCCGAGTACCCCGCTGAAAAAGCGTCCACAAATCCGCTCCCTCTTCTTCTCTCTCCCCGCGCGGCTCCGTCGTCGCCGCCGCCGCCGACGCACGCCGTCGCCGCTACGGCCCCCCCCCCCCCGTTCAAATCGATGCATACTACGTGCTCCGTTGCCGCGTTGTATCCATCCTCGCCGAAAATCGCTTGCTGGGACGGCCGAGACTCGACGGAATCGCCGCCGCTATCAGCTCGCTCCGGCCGTCGTGTTCGTTCGCCGCTGCGGACGTTCCGGCGACCAGGATCCAGCGGCGCCGCTCCTCCCGGACCCCCCGCGTCCAGCCGCATTCCACACGCCCGATCACGCGTCCCGGCCCGCCGTGCCGTACCGCGGCGTCGCCGTCGACGCCATCGCAACCCCAACCACGGCTGACGTCGTCGCGACGTCAGCGTGGGTCCAGGCAGCCATAATTTTTTCTTTTTGCATAAATATCAGGAAAAAAACCCTGACAGGTGGCCCCTACTACTTTACACATATTCCAGAAAATAAAAATTTACAAATTCAATAACTATGAATTTACACATCGAAAAAATATGGAAAATATAGCAAAATGGCCAAGAAAAAAACATGCCATATAATAAAAAATTAAAATTTGAATATTTTGAGATTTCAACCGTCTTCCAAACTTGAACATTCCGTAAGAGTAAAAATAATTCAAATCTAAATAACTTCCCTATTCGATTAATTTTCAGAAATCTCAAGAAAATTTGAACGTAAGCATTTCTAAAATCCCAATAATATCCAAATTTTAATTTTTTTTTGAATGTCGACATTTCCAAATTTGAACTATCACCATATTAAAAATTGTAAACCATATCATACCAAAATTATGAATAATAGTTAACCAACTCTTAATTCTCCCAAATGACAATGTGGTCGCATTTTTCCAATAAATCAAATTTCCCGCAAGAACTAAAATGAACTTCAAACAAATCATGAACTATTCACGTCAGATCAGAAGAATGTGTTCGACATGACCAATTGTGAAACGTCTATATTTACAAATAAGTTTACCATTACTCTTTTTAATAAAATTTAAAAGAGATCATATTTTTTTTCTCAAATTTAAGAATGACCTTCAATCGTGATTATTTCTAATACAAACAAAAAACAAAAACAAAAAACCATCTCCCATCCATGTTTAAAATTCTATAATTTATCCTCAAAAGACAATGTGGTTTACATAAATCCGTAATTCAAATGCAGATAGATTTTCCCCTTATTTTTATGAAATACAAAAATTAAAATGGACACCAACATACCATAGTTTCTATTTATATTAAAGCAGAAGAATTTGTTTGCCAAATCAGACTGTTCAACACAAATAATCCTTAACTATTTAAAATCAGCTGAATTCACCCCACATTTCTAACCCTACTCAGACAGTAGTCTCCCGCAGGGAAATCAGTCCGAAAACCTGTATTCTCAAACGGTACCTCAACAGCGACCTACTCGGTGCCAATTGTGTGCCATGCCTTTCTGACTTTTCGGACAGTGGTTATATCTTGTCTACGCCAGTAATTTTGCAACTGTATATTTCTACTGTAATTCGATGCTGATGACCTACCATCCTAAGTATGTACGACCATATTACTTTTGCCTCGAGCAATTTTATTAGGCTATTAAAACAACCTAAAAAAAGATAGAAAATCCATATAAGCTCTTACTATTATTAAAAAACATCCCAATTGTTTTCTAAAATTATAGAATTTTCTGGGCTACATTTGCAAGTACGAGGAAGATTTGGTATTTAAAAAAAATTCTTGCTTATTTAAAATGTGGAAGTTTTATAAGTGCATCTAAACACGAGATTCTTGCTTATTTAAAATGCGGAAATTTGTCAGTGCATCTAGACATGATTCTTATAAGTGGTTACACTAACTAAAATTGATCCTAGAGGCGCGGCGTGTCGACTTTTTTCATTTTCTCCAAGTTTTAAAATCTTTTCTTCCGCTTTTTCCATTTTTAAAACCTTTTTAAGACTTCTCGCTAAAAAAAATCAGCCTTTTATATTTGTGTGTGAAATTACCAACCGCGAAATGAAATCACCTCTCAAATCGACCAATTCTTATATATGATGACATCGACAAGGCTTCTATTATTTGTTTCCTAACGTTCTCTTTCGTATCCACTGTCTATTTAATTATCTTAAAAACATTAAAAAAACACCTTTGTTCAGCACTATCGAAAATATGGAAAAACAAATATGTTAAACATAACAAAATGTTAAAAAAAAATCCTATTTTTCATCTTGAATTCATGAATGTTCGGAAAAGTTATCCATGGTTATTTGGAATAACAAAAATAACCAACTCTTAACCATATTTAAAATACCAAAACTTTCCCTTAATTCACAATTTGGTTAATTCTTTGAAAAGTTGCGAACGAACATTGCCAGCAAATATTTATACTGTGACGAAAAGAACCAACGAATAGTAATAATAGTACCACAAAATTTTAGATTATTTCCAAAAATGCATACTTAAAATATTGTACATGGCAAAAAAATGTCCAACATATCAAAATGTTTAAAAAAATAAATCCTATTTATTTATCTCGAATTCACGAATGTTCAAAAAAAGCCATGGATATTTAGAATAACAAAATTAATCAACCCATATTTAAAATACCAAAACTTTCCCCTAATTCACAATGTAGTTAAATTTTTTGACAATTCAAATGTATATGAATATTTTCCATACTTCTACAAATTACAAAATATTAAAATAAATTACATCAATATAACCACACGGGCGCGTCGTGTCGCCGCGCCATCTTGCCTAGTCGTTTATTAATAGTGCGTCACTTTGTGGATAACACGCATGCGCGTACATACGCACGGGTGTTGTTGGGTGCCAATTTGCAGTCATGTCGCTCTCACTAATTCGTGCGTGCTACTTGTCGCACGGCAAATACTGTTTTCTTCTCTTCCGTCAAGCGTGTTTCACACGCACAGGCCCGCCGACAGCTCGATCGCGGTCCGTCCACCACGCACGGCCGGAAATTGCCGAAACAACCTGGACTTTTACAACCCCGCACCATGCGGACAAATGCACATCACATGCAAGTAGAACCTAGTCGATCCTATGTACCCTCACGTTTACATCGATAACGAGATGTTTCCGGACGATAACGAGGTGTTTATGATGACTTTGTCAATTTTAAGACAGGACCGTGTTTCGAATATGCTCATAAAATATGGTGTGCGTGTGTGCGTTTATATTAGTGGGAGTATATGCGTATCAGCGTATGAGATCGTCTGCATCTGTGCCGTGTTTCATTAAAAAGAAAATCGTATGTATGCTCTCCTCCCATTCCAACATTCTCTGCCGAGCATGGCGCCACTCATCCAACCTGCCAACGTGCGTGCTTGAGACGACAATCATACCTGTTTCATGCACGGTTGTAAGTATCGATGTGAAATCCACTTTGATAACCGCTGTATATATATACGGTATTTAAAAAATGGATTCTACAATTTCACTGATACATATTCACATTCCACTTATTCACAAAGAAGCTCGTGAAAATCGATGTTTTTGTGACCTTTGTGAAAAGGGCAAAAGAAATGTCTTGCAATTTTTTTTATTTTAGTATCAAATCGTGAAACGACTTCGTGAACACATATAATGTTAAGATCTATATGCGTACATTTTTGTGTCATTCTTTTGAAATATCTAAATGAGTTTAAAATATATTCTACATACCGGGTGCATATGCACACGGCACACCCGGGGGACAGAGCGCCTCCCACAGTACCGATCCGGGCGATCCAGTCCTCATACTCCCTCCGTCCAGGTATTCTAGTCCCCTAAGCAAAAACTATTTGTCCCAAAACCCTCCCACTATGACTAGAATACCTAGACTTAGGGAGTATTTAGTTTGAGAACAATAAATGCCCTGACGAACCGACGGAGGGAGTATACATTTTCGAAGTCATGGTATTGACTATTTCTTGTTACTTTCACTATGAGTAGTCTAATCATTTTGGCCGAGCCATGCCTTTTTCCCTTTTTTTATTAGGGAACAAACAAACATTCTGACTGTCAATAGTAGCTGACCAAATAGTTTGACCTGTCTCGACCAGCCAACTTGGTCGTCGTCAGGGCAAGTCGAGAGTTGTTTATCGGATATCCGAAAATAATCGCATGATTTTGGTTGCCGTCCTCAAATTGGCGTGACCTATACAATTTGGACGTACGCAGTCACGTCGCTCTGACGCTCTCCCTACAACTATTAGCAGCCACCATATCTAATTTCTTCCCTCCCGCTTAGCATGCATTCACACCGTTTGTTCAGGTCAGCCAACACCCAACCTCTCGCACTAGCTTCAATTGTGTTTATGCAAATTGATCATGGAGCTCCAGTCAACCAGTGCGCATGCTCTACACAAATCACAAATGTGATGTCGATTTCCATACTTGTTAGACACTCGTTATGGTGCTTGGATAATCACTATGGTACTTAGACACTCGTGCTCATTGAGTTAGTTATTACACTTATTCTCTCTTTTTTCTGAAACTACTTACACTTATTCTAAAGCAAGATGATACACACAGAAGGTGTGGAAGGTTGAAGTAGCTCCTTCACGGGTGATCGTGGTCACGATCACCCACGCTCACGCTCGACGCATGTCTCGGGTGGGCTTCTTCTTCTTCTTCTTCTTCTTCTTCTTCTTAGTTGGGGATAGTATGGTGCGCGTCGCGGCGCCAAATATGAAAGGGGGCGGTGGAGCTTAGAGGGAAGATCGGGGGCGGATGCGAAGATTCGAGGAGGGGGTGAGATGACTATGGGGTAGCGGCCGAGCAAGGCCCTGCGCGGGTGACGGTTTGGCCGGTGGCAGCAACAGGGGATGGAGGCGATGGTGGTGATGCGACGCCAACACATTTTTTCTTCCTCCTCCACCCCGACGGGCGGCGGTCTATCCCCGTCTCTTCTTCCCCTCGATCCCCATAGTAAGACGGTAAACCCGCATTTCAGGAATTTTTCGGTGGGCACGTCACCCGATAGCTAGTAGTCGTGTAAGGTAGAGTTGGCACTTTGACTTGACTTAAGTTCATATCTCCTCAGGGTTTCTTTGATTCGCAAAAATTCCTCTCTGAAAACGTGGGTAAATATCGTAGTATAGAACGGTTCAAAATGTGTCCGATGTTTGACTTGCGAATGACCCGATCGACTCTTTCATCCTCTTCGTCTCTCTCCACGGCGAATAGCTCCTGTGCGACATCGTTGAGGGCAATTGACCGGCATGCGACGATGTTGGCTGAAATAGCCCTGGTGCGACGTTTGTTTGCGTGGGAATAGCTCAGACAGGATATGGCCGTTAATTTATTATCCCACGCGGTAAACCCCGTTTGACCGTTCAATGGATAAGTTTATGACAAGTGGGACCTCACGCGTGCGTGCTCTGAAGCCGTGATAATAGCTCCGATGCGACAGCTGCATCTGTTCATCGTGGGGGAAAAAACTCTGCCACGCGCCGGCGTCCCTCTGAGCTCACTCCTGTCCTGCCGTCTCGGCTTCTCCGGGCTAGATGGAGCGGCCGATTCGAGCGGTGGCGCGAGAAGAGAAGCGGCAATCGATTCGAGCGGCGGCGCAAGAAAAGAAGCGGCGGGCGGCGACGCAGGGCTTGCGGTCGCAATGCAAGGTAAGGGCGTCGAGGGTGGATGGAGGTTGGGGTGGTGCGGGTCGCCGGTCGCGGAGGCGACCGGCGGCCCTATTTGTGACTCGTGCAGCGGCGAGGGACTCGTGCAGCGGAGGCGACCGGCGGCCCTACCGGATTTCGGTGAATCAGGTCTTGAAGCGGGCGTGGAAGCGCTACGGCATCGACGGTAAGGGTTTTTCGCTCGGCGGTCAATCGCCGCCGATGACGAGACAGAGGTATGCATCGATGCGAAAACTTGATGCGGGCGACCAGAGCAGTACGGGCTGGAGCTCATCGAGCAGGGGTACCACATCGAGCAGGGGTACCACATCGAGCAGGAGTTCAGCTAGTTCATCGAGCCTGGACATCGAAGTAGCTTTGATCCTATGCGAGATGAAGAATCAGCTACAGAGCTGCTAGATGGAGCTGGAAGCTTGAGCTGCATTATGTAGATAGAAAGTGTGGGGGAGTAATTTTGTGAACTGGGCATGTCGACTGCGTTCTGTCGAACACCCTGGGGGCGTGCTCTGGACATCCCGATGTTGTCATTCGCACGTTCCGTTGGGTTAAACCTTGTAAAAAATGTAAATTATCGTGTCATCTGTAGAAACAATGTCTTACTTCTTTATTTAGACTTACCAGAATGATTTACTTCTTCGGAATATTGCTGTAGAGGACGCAGCCGTGCGCAGATCTTTTTTTTTGAGAAAAATGAAAAAGTTTCACTGTGGGCTAGATGAATGGGCCAACTCCATCCAATTAGGCCCAGTAAGTGTAGGAGCCATTTCAGCCACTTTTGCTTTTTTTTATTTTTTTATTTGAGCCACTTTTGCCTTTTAGTGTAGAATGCTTAGGGGTTTCCAAAATTTAAATATTGCTAGTGTTGCTAGTGTTACCAAAATGTAAACATTTGTAACTATTACCTCCAAATGGTGGTAGATTTTTCGCAAACAGAGGCATAGCCTAGTGGCAAAGGGTTGATGCTCCCTTTGCCCACCTAAGTTCGAGTCCCCTTGCTCGCAATTTAGGTGTTGCACATTATATGTCCTAGTCCAGTAGCTTTGTGGGTCGGGCATCTCACTATTATAGAATTTCTATAATAGTGAGTTGTCCCATCCATTAAAATATTGCACTTGGACAAATTCTTTTGAATTTTTGAATATTTTTTATATTTTGATTCAACTTTGAATATTTGAATTCAACTTTGATGTACATGTTATTTGTACATGTTATTATGTAGTAGGTTGATCTAACTTGGTCATCCCCATTTCTAATCCTGTCATTTTTCACATCGGTTTTCCAAAATGAGCTACAAATGAGCCCCAAAGGTAGCCCAAACAGCACCATTTCTAATCCTGTCATTTTTTCGACCTTCTCCAAATGATCTCAAACTCTAGGGTTAACATATATTGCACTAATATAGTGTCCTAGAACAATTTTTAACTCAAAACTTGTTTAAAAGTTGGTTTGATTTTAGTTGACCAATTTTTGAAATATTCAAAAAATATTCAAAAAACATCAAAAAAATGCAAATCCAGTGCACATGGTCTTAGTTTATCATGTACTAACAGCTCCAACTGATAAACAAGGTCTACATACATATTAAACAAGAAATGCTTCAGTATGGTATGAAATCTCACAACTCAAACTATAGAGTTCATAGTTTGAGATGTGTGATTTCACACCATATTGAAGCATTTCTTGTTTAATATGTGTCTAGACCTTGTTTATCAATTGGAGTTGTTAGTATATGACAAACTAAGAACATGTGCACTGGTTTTCCATTTTTTTGATGTTTTTTGAATATTTTATGATTATTTTGAATTCGGTCAAACCCAAGTTTGACCAACATTTAAACAAGTTTAAAATACCAAAATGAAAAACTAAGCCTGTGTCATTCTTAGTCACACCAAAAGGAAGCTTTGGTGATTTTTTCAATTTTTTTAAATTTTCAAAACATCAAACCCTCTCTCACTTCCTTGAACTCTCTGCAACTTCGTTCGTGGTAAGTCATTTGTGTGAAGGATTTCTCATGAAAATACTCATATACCAAGTTTATATTTTTTTTCATAACTATGTCATGTAAGTAGACAATGTGCGCTGGTTTTATGTTATTTTAATTTTTTTGAATTATTTGTGCTGATTTGAATGTTTGGTCAAACTTTGCACAAAATCGTTGACCGACTAAAAATCAAAGTTTATATTTTTTTGATAACTATGTCATGTAAGTAGACCATGTGCGCTGGTTTTATATTTATTTGATTTTTTTTGAATTACTTATGCTCAACCCTAGCTCATTCCATCGATATCGTGAACGTGTGAATGTTGGAATTGAAATGTGGATATAACAAGTTTTATATTTTTAATAGCAACTTAGTTGCATAAGTAGACCATGTGCGCTGGTTGTATGTTGTTTTGATTTTTTTTGAATTAGTTGTGCTCAACCCTAGCTCATTCCATCGATAGCTTGAATTGTGTGAATGTTTTTCATTTAACTGTGGATATAACAAGTTTTAATTTTTTTTAGCAACGTAGTTGCATAAGTAAACAGTGAGCGAAAGTTTCATATTTATTTGATTTTTTCTAAATTATTTATGCTCAACCCTAGCTCACTGAAAACCCTAAACCCCGTCCGAAACCCCGTCCGAAACCCCCCTGCTTCAGAGCCGTTGATCGCTGGTTAGTGAACGGTTGGATCAGAAGGAAACCCCCCGATCCGCGCCACTCCCAGTTCTGCGCTCTGATTGGCCACTCCCAGTTCCGCGCCATTCGTAGGAAAAAAAACTAAATTTGGGCCCAGCAGCAGGATTTGGCCCGCTGGTTAGTGCACAAGTTTTTTTTAGTGTTTTTTTTCTATTCTCACCGCCTCGCCACGGCCGGACGGCATGGCCCAACCAAATAACGGGCCACGGCCCTCCCGTTCACTTTCCCATGCCACGGCCCACCGTTTTTTTTCCCGACCGCCTCCCGTTCCCCTTCTTATCCACTCAGATGTGTCGTACCCTAGCTATTCAGATCTGCGCCGCCCCCCACACTCCCTCGCCGCCGGCGACCAAATCCACGGGAAACCGCTGCCGCCACATACAGATCCAGCTCCAGCCCACGAAGATGATGAGGCGTGGGGGTTCCAGCTCCCGCGGTGGCCATTCCGGCTCCGGAAATCGCTCCGACGAGGACCGGAAGGCGCGGAAGCGGCCGGCTGACCCCGAACGCGCGAGGCGGGTTCATTCCGACGTCGGTCGGAAGCGCGGCGCGTACAAGTGGCTCCACAGGGGCCTAACGCCGCCGCCAGCGTTCGCCCGTCGTGAGGTGGAGGAGTATGACCGCAGCGTGGCGGCGCGCGGCCACCGCTACGAGCACGGGAGCTCCTCCGGCGCGGGGAGCTCCCGCATGGCGGCACGGGCGCCACAGCTGCCACCGCCGAAGAGGGAGGAGGAGCAGGAGCAGCAGGACCGCCCACCGCGCCGCGGCCTGCTGCCCGGGGACTTCGCCGCCGACGAGGACCTGGACTGGATCACCGAGGAGGTGATCCAGCGCAGCCAGCAGCAGCAGCAGGAGGTCGAGGTGCGCCATCAGGAGATCGAGGAGCTCAACAAACTCCGCCTCGAGAGAGGTATCGAGGCTTCCCTCCACCCCATCATCGACATCAGCTCCGACGAGGAGGAGCTCGACTTCTCCGACTTGTCCGACTGAGCGGCGTCGCCGCCTCGTCGCCGCCGCACCCCCGGGGCTCCGAAGCCCAATTTTGGATCTGCGTTTAGGGGTAGAGCAGCGTCGACGCCCAATTAGCTAGGCTAACTATGTAATCGAGCTTCTGCCCGCGTGTGTGGCTTTTGATCCGATGATCGCCACGAACTAAGCTATGTAATCTTTCGAATTTGAGTATATGTTAAGTTAAATTTCAGTTGAAATCTAGTTCTGCTTACGGCTTCACTTCAGAAATTGCGCAAATGAATCCAGTTCAGTTCAGACAAACTCGTCGGCGTTGCGACGCTTCGTCGTCGGAGAAGAAGAAGACAAGGGAGAATGCGCGCGCAGGGGAGGAGGATATAACGGTCGTCGTTGTTGTCTAGGTCCCACCAATCTGACATGGATAAGTTGTGGGTCCCACCCGTCGGCTCCCCATAATCTAATCCTAACTAACAGACTGCCCTTAAGGGCCAAGTCGTAGCAGAGCAATTTGCAAAAACAACAATGTCACAGCAGAGCTATTCCAGCGAACGACGTCGCTGCTCATCAATTGATGAAGTAAAACGTGCCCCTCTCCACTCTCCAACTCGGCGAGGCAAAGTGAGACAGACGAAGCAGAAAAAGGCGCAACCTTTATTACAGCCGCAGTTTTCCGTATTGGTCGAGAGAGCAAGCAGCGGAAGCAAGAGGTCCTTTCGGTCGCCAATGGTCGGCGTCCGGCGGCCGATGTGCAAGTCCAATAGCTCCACCGCCACCGCAACCACCGCTGCCCCATCCATGACCCGCTCCTCCACCACCGCGCCATCGACAACCCACCACCGCCGCTCCCCCCGCGCCGCCACCCCCACCACCAACGGCACCCACACCTCCTACTCCTCCACCTCCTCCCTCTCCACCACCTCATCCTCGGCCGCCTCCTCCCTGCAGGCCCTCAAGCAGGGCTCCCTCCCGGACCTGCCGCTCCTCCTCACCTTCGCCGAGCTCGCCGCCGCCACCTCCAACTTCGCCCCCTCCCACCGCCTCAACCCCGCCTCCTCCAACTCCTTCCGCTGCACGCTCCGGGGCCACCCGGCCGCCGTCTTCCGCCGTGCGCTGCGGCGCGAGCCCGCCGAGGTCTCCGCCCGCCTCGCCGTGCTCGGCCACTGCCACCACGCCGCCATCGCGCGCCTCTACGGCGCCGCCGCCTCCCCCGACGGCTCCCTCTTCCTCGCCTACGAGCTCGTCCCGGGCGCCGCCCCGCTCTCGTCCCTCCTCCGCGGCGCCGCGCACAACCCGGCCTTCACGCCGCTCGCCTCCTGGGCCGCCCGCCTCCGCGTCGCCGCCGACGCCTGCGACGCGCTCAGCTACGTCCACCTCCAGGCCGGCACCGTCCACAACCGCCTCTCCTCCTCCTCCGTCCTCGTAACCGGCGACGGGGCGCGCCTCCGCGCCAAGATCGCCCACTTCGGCGCCGCCGACCTCGCGGGCGAGCTCCCCCCGGAGGATGACACCGACGACGGCCCCAGCAGGACGCACCGCCGCACGGGGAGCCGTGGTAGGCGGATCGAGGGCACGCGCGGGTACATGGCTCCCGAGATCATCTCCGGCGGCGCGCCCTCGCGGCGGTCCGACGTGTTCGCGCTCGGCGTGCTGCTGCTGGAGCTGCTGTCCGGGGAGGAGCCCGTGCGGTACGAGCACAACAGGGCCACCGGGGAGTACGAACGGACGTCGCTGATCGAAACCGCGGAGGCCGCGGCGGGCGGCGGGGAGGGGATGCGGCGGTGGGTGGACCGGAGGCTCAAGGACTCCTTCCCCGTCGAGGCAGCGGAGACGCTCACCGCGGTGGCGCTGCGGTGCGTGGCCAAGGACCCCGCCGCCCGGCCGGAGATGTCCTGGGTCGCCGCCAAGATCTCCAAGCTCTTCCTGGAGGCGCAGGACTGGGCCGACAAGTTCCGCGTCCCCACCGACATCTCCGTCTCCATGGTTCCCAGGTGAATTCAGTTCACCTGCCTGCTGCCGTCGAGCTCCATCGCCAATTGCTCAATTGCTCGCCGGACCTGCGATTCTAGCTGATGTCGAGCGCCATAACCGATTGATCGCCGGAGCTTTCAACGCCGGTATAGTTTGCTGATCATGATATTGCTAAGTGAGTGACATGGAATTGCTGATAGTCCTGATGAATGATGATGATGCTAACAACAGATGAGTGTTACTACTACTAATGTGCACACGTAGAGATAGTAAATCAGCTTAGATCTTGTCTTGTTGTTCTTGGTTCTTGCTGTTGATGTGCACAGGAGTGGTATGAAATGTACTTTGTCACTGTCCAGAAAGAAGAGGGGGATGCAAAGCACATTCTTAGCTTTTGTTGACAATTACATGGATGGGGTGCGAAATGTTAGGCCAAGGAGGCAAATCAAAGGACATTTGCCTCCTTGACTAAAAAAGGATAGTTGAGAGATGCAATCCCTACAGATTTTCATCAAGTGGATATTTTTGCACTACGGAACTTTCCTTCGCCTCTAACCACTTCCAAGGAAGGTTAAGAGTCCCATTGGATTCATGACATTGTAAACCTAGGCTTTTCCGTTTACGCGTTCTCGAGGTCCTGCGAGCCTCGGGAAGTCTGATGTTTGTATCGATGACATTGTATATATCTTTGTATGTGAGAGGAAAATCGTTATTGTTTCTTCTTCCTATGACGTGCCTTTATAGTCTTTGCTCTTTATCCGGTTTAATAAGAGTACCATTTGACATTGCATCCTGTCTCTCTACCTCTGGGTGGTAATGGAGAATCAGATTCTTCTTGCCCAACATTTCTCAGCCTCTATTTACATGAAAAGGACTTTCACGAAGGATTTCTTCCTGACAGATAATATCCATTATCCACCCTGATCATCTTTTTGACAAAACCTATTCGGACGCGGCATATTGTCGTTGTTCTTGGTTCTTGCTATTGACGTGCACAGGAGTGGTATGTAATGTACTTTAGTATACATACACAGATTCAGCTTTGTCACGGTCATAAAAAGAGAGATTGATGCAAACACTCTTAGATCTGAAAAAGCTTCAGGGCCCATTTGGGAGCTCTGTTATTTTGAAGTATTCTGTTAATACTTCAGTTTCTATAAATATTGAAGTATTGAATACTTCAATGCGTTTGGGTCAGATGAATACTGTGGTTTTGTAAACTGAAGTATCGTGCAAAACTGCATTTTTTTGCCATATTGGAAACTTCACTCCGGACCACTTTTTTGTTTCCTAAACTGAAGTATTGTAGAAAACTGCAGTATTCCTTTGCCAGGCACTTCAATACTTTGGTTTTAGAATACTGTGGTTTTAAACAAACTGAGCTCCCAAACTAGCCCTGGTTTTGTTGACAATTACATGGATGTGGTTGAAAATGTTAGGCTCGTTAGTCTACACTGCTCCAACACAAAGACAAAACAAGGGACATTTGCCTCCTTGACTCCAAGGATTTTTGAGAACTCTAATCCCTACCGATTGTCATTATGTTCATTGTTTGATTGATCTATCTTTAGTAGGAAGATTTCTTTGGACTCCAACCTCATCGATGAATATGTGTTTTATCCTTTTTCATACTATCAGAGTCCAGTGAAATAAAGAGCTTCACGCTCTCTTGGATTCAAAGGATTTTTATAGGAATTTTGGAAGATCAGAATCCTTTGGAGTTTTTCCGTCGTTTAATTTGTAAAATTAAAAACCCCATAAGAACTTTTCCAATGGAATCATTTGCATTCTAATTCATAGAAAATATAACGTACACTAAAAAACCTCTTAGTAAGAAGCCATCGTTTTTTCTGTAATGTAATACATTAGGATTGTTGCAATCATGTGTTTCTAAATGTTTCTGAAATCCTGCGAAGCAAAGAGGGCCTTAGGAAAAAAATTGTCCTGAGTTGTGAGACTGAGTAGAAAATGATTCTTGTTTCTTCTTCTTCCTATGATGTGGATGTGGCACTTTACTAGGCCTGGTAGAATCCCATTTGACATTTTATCCTGTCTCTCAGACGTGTGAGGCCTGTGGCATTGGCGAATCAGATTCTATTTCTCCAACATTTCTCTGCCTCTATTTGTAAGAAAAAGACTTGATAGGATAAACTGTTCCAACGGATCAAATCTATCATCTACTCCAATAATCTTTTAGACAGAACCTATTCGGATGCGGTCATTTTCTCTCCAACGTTTCTCCGCCTCTATTTACAAGAAGACTCGGCAGCAAAATTCTTCGGATGGATCAAATCCATCATCCACTGATCATCTTTTTTATACAACCTATTCTGACATGTCGTCTCCTCTTTTCGTCATTGCCAGTTATCAACCTGGATTCTCGAAGAACAGAAAGAGATGCTCTGAAGACGTTAACTTGAATAAGGATTCACAATGTCATCCAACGGATAAAACTTCGATTCTAGCCACTAATATGCCGGATACATTTAGACCAACCCAGTTCAGTTGAACAAGAAATACGCAAAATAACAGCAGACGGTAAAACATTGTACGCAGATTATTAGGCAAAGCTAGAATCATGAGAACGAGCTGAAATTCAGTCGAGCAGGTTTGCAAACCGAAGGTATTGCTGCTCCCTGTCAAGATCCTCTGCCAGCACTCAGGACTCTATTAGCTGTTTTATTGGCAGACGCCCATCTGAATCGAATCTTTCGAACTTACAGGGGGGAAGGGGGGGAACAGTTTCATTCACATCATCTTCTCGTACGACAAGAGATTCGCACGGTAGGAAAAAAATAATACATTACAAGAGTATTAATCCGACATGAACGATGTACAGTTCCATCCACGAGAGTTGTACACATCTGCGTTCTTGTTCCGAGGACGGACGAGGTGGTAGGCCAGAATGCCAGTTAGTCGCAGCCGCTCACTCGAGTTATGTGCCTTGCAGATCAGCTTCACCGATTGCTCACCAATCACACCATTACCACCGTCACCACCCTCTCAATGACTGGTCAAAGATGGAAGAAGAAGAAAGCAAATAATTGAAGGTTAGTTGCATTTTGGTACTGGCATCACTAGAGTATCATATAACAACCAGTGGTCAATTCATGATTATTTTGGTACAAGCAGTGTCATGTCAAAATTATTTTTTTCACTTAGTCCAGGCCTATAGCTAGATCCCCATGGCTAGGAACACGCAAGCGCCACGGATGTTTCTCGTTCTTATGGAAAATCCTGTACGTATGGATGTGTTCTCCATTCAAGCACATAAATATCTACTTTCCTTACAATTCGTATATATGATTTATCATCACAAGATTAATTGACCATCCCCTTTACCTAGCCATCTGTCCTATGTTTCTTCTAATGCTGCCACACACATACTTAGTGGGTAACAAAACAAGGTAGGACAAAGATAATAGTGTCATGGTAAAAAAAAGTCAAGATCGAGGAACCCAAAATACCAAAAGTTTGGGACATGCCTTAGTTTTAGTGATTAGTTCAATTTAAAAAGGACATGAGTTGTTTGGATACATCTTACCCCACAAGTCGTGGTTATATGATAAAAATACCAAAAGTTGGGGTTTTGTGTGACTAGTGCCCCAAAGATTGAACTTCCTTGATATTTACTCTAACAAGGGTAGAGCCTAAGCGTAACACCAGATACAGGTTGAAACTGTCATGCAAGGTCAACGTATAACAAGTATGCCCGCGATGATTATAACATACACTGCCATGGCATAGAACACGAAATCGAAGTATGCCTGCAAGTATTCTAAAGCAAATTGATGGATTATGCAATTCAACATGTCCTTTCACATGACCACAATCAATACATTAGAAAATCCTTTAAAAGTACATAATACATTACTGTGCCACAGCAGAATATTGTATGCATGAATTTCAATAGTCAAGGCTAATAACTAGTCATCTGATCGTGATTGGTAAGTCAATGCATGCCTATGTCAATAGGATAATAATGAGGATGTAATCATGAATCATTTGTTAATAAAGTACTCTCTTCGTCCCACAGTATAAGAAGTTTTGGCAAGTTGTTTTAGCTTGCCAAAACATCTTATATTATGGGACGGAGGGAGTAGGTAGCTGCAGCCTGCAGGTGATAAGCTCATAAGCATAACTAACACATGGCGGTATTATTAAGCCTAACAGTCTTAGTATGAGAACCCAAGAAGCCTTAAAGTGCACAAGAAAAACAAAACAAGTGTTCTGGGATTTCTTTTTTCACCAAAAATGGTCCGGGAATCGCAGGCAGAACTTTAGAGTGGACTGATACTATTGCGTACACTGAAAGACATAAAATATATCGATTAACTGCAGTTCTTGATTCTGGTGGTCAAAGAATTGTTGTTCTAATTATGCACAGAAAATAGGTGCAAAGTTCTGCAGTGAATAGCTCCATTAGCAGCTTCATGTTATCACTTTAGATCATTTTGCAAGTTAAGAGACGACAAAATGATATAATTGTACATAATAACAATGTCGATATAGCAGAGGGGCTCAACAACATTTTTGGAAGGGAAACGGTAGGAAAGCACCATGCTGCATATATGTATACTTGCATAGGGCAAAAAATAACAACTTTTCCCTTGTTAGCCATGCATACCTTGAAGCCAGATTTGGTATTAGTTGAACCACCTAACATTTTCCTTGCAGGTTTGAGTATTTGAAAGGAGCACATCAGCGTCTCATCTACACTCATCATTGCACCGGCATTATCAAATTCTCCACAGTAATTAGGCGCCGAAAATATTGTTACAAGCTGACGATCAGCAAAGAACTCATATCCATCCTCAACAACCTGAATTCCAACAAGGAGAAATTAACTAATTAATCGAGTCACTTTGACAAGGAAAAATAATACGATGGGTAGTTTGATAGTTTCTGAGCATACTGCACCTGATGGGCTCGGCAAATGAGGTCTAAATCATGCTTCTCAAGAAATTCAGAGACTTTATCAGGCCCAAATGTATATGAGACACCTCGATCATTCATAGCCCACCCTTGCGCTTCATTGGAAGGATCAGACCAAAGAAGATCACAAAGTAACCCAGTATCAGGCACATCTGTGGGGCGATTGAGGTTGAGTATTTGATCCAGCTTGTTCAACTCTGGAGAAAGACCCCCATGCATACACAGAATCTTTTCATCTATCAATGCTGATACCGGTAAGCAGTTAAAACAGTCCGTAAATGTTTTCCAGAGTTTTACACTGAATCTGCGCTTGCACTCATCATAAAACCCATATATGCGGTTTACTGATGCGCATTCATGGTTGCCTCTTAGAAGAAAGAAGTTCTCCGGGTATTTGACCTTGTAAGCCAAAAGAAGGCATATTGTCTCAAGGCTTTGTTTTCCCCGGTCCACATAATCACCCAAGAAAAGATAATTGGACTGAGGAGGATATCCACCATATTCAAAGAGCCTCAAGAGATCAGAAATTGACCATGGACATCACCTGATCAGAAGAATTTATGCAAGATAAACATTTTAGTATGGAGCTTTGTGGAAGCTGCTCAAGGTTCTCTAAATTAACATTCAGATTCAGAAGATAAGAAACTTACAGAAGCTGCTACTGATATATATTTTTTATTTAAATCTGTTCTACCGGGAAGATTGTACTCTGGTATGAAGTATAGTGTCATACCACTATATAAAGCTAACTAAAACGACATATAAACCTGCACTACACAACCATGGTAAGTTGTGTTCTGCACGGAAATTAAAACTGCAATTATATCAGTTGTTCGTCCTAAACTGAACACTTCGACAATAAGCTACGACCATCCAATAGTCTTATATACAGGTTGAGGGATCCTAATTTTCCACCCTACAGTTAATCATAAACTCTACTAATGAATTAATGATACAATGACGCAACGAAAAATCATTCGGTGTCTCAGTACACATTCCATTAAAACCTTGCAAACTACTCGCCAAATATTGGCCATCGCTTCAGCCCATGCAGTCAAAAGATTCAGAGAGAGGTTCCATCCTAACTATACTGAATCATCACTAGGAAGTAGGAACAGCTATATAAGAAATCTTTATTACAGTCCACAGCCGGCTCATCAATCAAGAGATCGCGAGAAAAAAAATCAACAAACCCAGCCACCTACTACGCGTTGACCAGCGGAACCGATACCCGAGATCACCGAGAAACAAAAGGGTAAATCGGGAGAGATTACCGCAGATTTTGATGGGGGCCTCGAGCTCCAGGAGGTTGGGCTGCGAGAGGAAGATCTCCTTGGAGGCGGCGCAGAGCTGCTTGATCTCCGACTCGGACAGCTGCGCGTTCTTCCCCGGCTTGAGGGTCTTCACCTCCAGCAGCCGCGCGATGATGCTGTCCAGCAGCACCGGATCCATCCCCTTCTCGTTCTTGCTCCCTCGGTGCAGAACTTCTTAAGAACGCGAAGAGCAGTATAACAGTCAAAGAAAGTGAAAAAATAATATTTGCAACAGAAAAAGAAGAAGAATCGAGCGCGGATCGAATAAATCTCGTTCCGCTTTGCTCTTTTCAGGGATTGGAGACGGCTCTCGGCCTGTGATCAGCGTATCGAGAGGGTCTTCCAAAGGTACCTTTTTTTCCTTTCTGAGCTCCCGTTACTCCCTCGTGCTCAGCTCTGGGAAGATGCTATCTTGTTCTTGTTCTTGGAGATGGAGATGGGGATGGGGGAGACTCGACCGGTGGGTTTTTGGAGGGGATTCGGGTTGGATTCTTGCCTGGCCTCTCTGATCTCTTGTTCTTGGCACTGGTCAGGGTCTCCCCCTCTCCCTTTCTCTCTACCACTCTCTTTCACACCTTCTCTCTCCTGTGGCAATTCCCCAAAGACTAGTATTGGACTTTGGAACAAAGCGTGTGGATTAAGCTGTTAAGCCCTCTGGATGTTGGGTTATTATGCTTGGGGTACTTGGTTGGAGTACACGAGGACAATCTTGGGTGGTATTTCTTTTTGCCACATCTCCCTTTCATTTGACATTTCCTAGTCAGATTTTTGTTGGTTTGCATGCAGCTATGCAAGTGATGTTTTTGGATGCATGCGAAATGTATTAGAGCCGGTAAAATACAGGTGATGGTAGAAATTGGTTGGAAGTATTTATGAACCGAGTAGACATTTTCTTCTACTCCCTGTGGTTGAGATTTTCATGGCCCTCTCGGATTGTCAGCCCAAATTTGATCATTGATTGAACATATAAAAAGGAATATAAATTTTATGTCATAAAGAGTATACCATCGCATTAATATTTGGTAGAAGTTTCCAACGGTTTAATATATGTGAAAAAATCATTTTTGTTTGCTAATTTCATGGTCAAAGTTATGCTCAAACCTCAAAATTGTTATTTTTTCATTTGTGACAAATTGTAATGCTGGTTGTATCACACGATTTTTTTTAACCCAAATGAGCATTGCATCTAATATTATTCCGTTGAAACTTGGTTCTACTAGTTAGCATAAGACTGCACACTGTATCATTTTTTAGACTATGGAAGAGTAGGTTAATAAGGTTGACTTTTTATGTGAGAAAATTTTGCACCATTTGCCAGTGCATAATCTTATTTGAACATTGTCTAAAGTTCCTAGGAAGAACAGGAAAACAATGGTTACATCATTCGGTGCCATAGGTTTTAGATATTTCCTTGATTACTTTTTCTTAATAGAGCAAGTTGTATATCTCGCATCAGACAACCAGTGCATCCAATGGGCAGCAGGTGACAATTGGGGAAGTAGCAAATAAATTATTCTCCTTAATCCTGAATTACACGAACAATCCTCTTCTGTAGCTACTAGGTCTTATAAGATTCAGTCCGCTTTTTACCTCTCCTATTTGTGATCTTCTGATGCTATCAAATACTCCTGCTATTTTTTGTCTTTTGGTGACTAGGTCAAAAAGTCCGCCACATGCCCAAGCCACTATTTTCTCAACAAAGAAAATATACGGATAACTTTTGTATTTTACTGTAACTATGGGCTTTGTGGCATTCTATGTTTATGGAAGAGAGCCTTATTTCTCACTGTTTCTGCCCGTGGCTCCATTCCTTTCAAAAGGATGAAGGACAGAAGTGACTAATCCGCCCATCTTATTTGGGCGGAAAACGAATCGCCTTCTCGATGTGATACAGCCCATAGCGCCTGGACAGATTTATCAGATTGAGATATTCTTGATCGATTTGGTCAGATATGTAGAAATATTTTTCATTGTCATAGTGGATCCACAAAAAAAGGACTTTGTATTTAATAAAGTATATACTTTGACTTTGAAGCGCTAGAACTTTAGCTCGTAATCATAAATACACGGTACTAATTTTTATGCAACGCTTAGGTTCGGCATTTTTAGAAGAATTTTTTATCGGAGAGGAGCTAGTTTTTTCTTTGATGTTCATCAAAACAACCCTTTTTTTTCTTTTCGTGGATCGCACAGTGAGCGTATTTAGTATTTGATATTATACGTATCAATGACCTGTTGAAGCCTCTTAATTAATTATTAAATAGAACTAATAAACATTTTTTTATAAATGACATAATGTTAAGAGTTAGTTGAGACATAAATGATGCACGGAGCTAAGAAATGAGAAAGAAGAAAAAATAAACATGACCTCTGAAAGAGGTGTGCCCGATATGAGTATATGACATAGTGTATGGTGAAACTAGCCACACAGCTCCGACAGAATTGACACAATTTCATAAAATTTGACTAGATTAGATGAAATTGGACATAACACGATACACCACTGAGGCTAGCCACCATGTCATCCTAACAAGTGGATCTAACATGGTAGACTAGACAATTATTTTGATAAAAGTAGCCTAGGACAAATAGTATAGCACAAGATAAGAATGTCACAACTAAAGGGTGAAATGTGAGAATATTTTCAAGCTGATAAAATCTGCTGCAAGGTCAAAATTGAGGGGATACAGATGTGGCACTATGTTCAAACCATGGTGGATAGTTACATCATGCGACACACATGCCAAACACCGCCACTGTGTGACGATTAGCTGCTAAGTAACATCTACCTAGATAGCCAGCCAGTCCTAAACTAGGCAGCCATTTCATTTCATAACCACTGGCACTAGTAGGAGGTAGATGACAAGCAGATAGTGCGTCGTGTAATAATAATTTTCTAGGCTTTGGCGTTGGTGTGATGGCTGATGAGTGGTCTTCCTCTTTGTCATTCTCTGCGCTTGGAATCTTTGGACACGAGGACGCAACACAATCCAAAATGTTTTGGCACTAATGGCGCACTGATCTCTCTGCGTGTGATCTCTCCTCGTGCTTTCAGATTGTGAGATCTCGTCGTCAAACCGTCCAACGCACGGTCGCTTGGAGAAAAATCTTCGTGTGATGTCTTTGCTTGGAATCGACGATTGGTGGTATCTGCAAGACGTATTAATTAGTTTAGCATATGCCCCTAGTTTAAGCAAGACACTGTGTATAAGCATTCCACTGCTTGTGACTTTGTTGGATTCTCTTTGTATACTTTAATCACCGTGCGTTAAGGTTGCTTAATTAGCTTGTACATTTTCATAAAGAGAAAGAAAAAATATAGTATTTCTTAGCAACAAAAAAATAGCAACACCCTGTGTGTCAAGCTATTCTCAAGAAGTAAGATAAAGTATTCTTTATTTTTCGAGAGAAACAACAGCTAGTAACACATGGATCGATCGATGTGTTCACCAACAACACGTCAAGCCGATTCTTTTGATACAAACAAAGGAAGCATAGCTATCACTGAGCCGGGGGAAAACGTATACTTAGCCAATCAGAACCTCGCATGATGGACACTCCTGCTAGCGATATTTTAGCTTGTAATGTAATCAAGGAAAGCTAGCTAGTGGGTCAAATAAACAAGGAGGTAGCAGCCGAGATACATTTTCATAGCCAATTAGGGGAAACACAAGCTTCAGTTAAACGAAAGACAATATCACACACGAGCCCGCTACTAAGTTCTAGATATTGGAGTGAACTCAAGTTGGCAACGGGGACGGGTAACTCCGGGGGGCACTCCGCCATCCCCGCCCCGATCCCCGCCAATCCCCGTCCCCGCTAGTCCCCGTTACTCTACCGGGGAGGAATTGGCCCCCGTCCCCGATATTAACGGGTACCCGGCCCCCATCGGAGACTCCACGGGGATATCGATCGCACCTCCTAGCTCGCCAACAACGAGTCGCCGTCAGCTCGTTAGCACTCAGCAGCCTCCCATTCGTCACCCGCGGTCGTCAGCTTGTCCTCCAGCCACGAGTTGAAGAAGAAATCGGGGACTCCACGGGGACATGGTGGTGCCACCATAATGGTTCAAATGCAGCCACAAGACATGGAAGTTTCTCTAGGATCGGCATCGGGTCTTGTTCGACGTTACGACTAGGTGCAACAACAACATAAAGATGCCTTAGAGTATGGATAGCCCATGCGGTGATTGGCGGTAACACTGAGCTACGTCCTCTTACCCGCAACAGATCTACAGTTCCAAATAAAGGAGTTCTCCAATAGAAAAGGAGAGTGTGACTGTATGGCAATCTCTTATCCTCAGGTATCTTAGGTGAATGCACTCACGAATTGATGACAAACTGTAGAGCTCACGCGACTTCTCTATGTGAAGAGCTTTCAACAACTTCAGCCTATTAAGGGGCGGGTTTTCAAGTCCAAAACCAATAAAAGTTCGGAGATTGGGTGTTGCACGGAGACTCACATCATCACAGGAGTTATGAAAACAAGAACGATATGATGTCGTGGTATCAGATGACGATGCACCAACTTGGCCTACATTTTTTTAGTGGCATCAATATGTTAGCAAGAAGCCACATATATATTGACATGTAAAAAAAGGAAAAATGAAGAAGATACTCAGAAAAAGATAAGAAGCCTGACCTGCAGTTATGATACGAAGAAAACGATCTCTTCTTGCTTCTTCTGTACACCAGTCACGGAGAACATCATGAATCTTTATTGCTGGGACATATCTACCGCCGGAAATTGAGATTGTCTCACCAACTTGGACCAAGTTTCTTTGAGCCAAGTCATTAAGATACCTTTTTGCTGTCTTTTGCAGTGTACGCTTGGTTGTATGTGGAATGAAGCATTCAGCTATCCATAATTCAAGCAGATCGTGCACAGGTATACGATAATCCTCAGGAAAATAAGCAAGATAGAGGAAACAAGATTTTAGCCCCTCATCTGACAAGTCATTATAACTCCGAGCTAGTATTTGCTGCATCATCTGCCCATCTTCTGTTGCCATCCAATCCGAAAGCAACTCTGACCAGACCTCTATATCTTGATTCCTTGATAGATACCCACCTAAAACTGTAAGGGCAAGTGGCAGGCCATCGCATTTCCTTGCAAGCTTTCTCCCTTCCCTTTCAAAATCATCCAGATTACAAATAGTAGACCTTTTGTACGGTGGTAAAGCTTTGCTCCAAAAAAGCTCCCAAGACTTCTCTTCATTCATGAGTTCCAGATGATGGACATAGGTTGGCATCTGAACATGATGCGCAACATCTTCTTTTCTTGTAGTTAAAAGTACTTTACTGCCATTATTTGTATCTGGAAAGGCTTTGAATGTTCTATTTATTTGCAACCAAGTCATCGTTTGCCACACATCATCAAGAACTAACAAATACCTTTTTTCCAAGAGAAAGTCATGGATCATCTTTGCGACTGCGCTCTCCACCATATTATCATCACTTACCCCTCCTATTTGTCTCAAAATATCCTTAAGTAGATCAATTACCTTAAACTTTTGGGACACGGTCACCCAAGCAAATTTCTCAAAGAATTGATTGACCTCCGGTGAACTGTACACCTTTCTAGCAAGTGTAGTCTTTCCTGCCCCACCCATAGCAACCAAAGACACAACACTGAGATTTGTGTTCTCTTGATCAACCAACTTTTCCACTATTTCTCTGCAGACATCCTCAAAACCAACAACAGCATCATCTTCAAAATTCTGTGGGGTATACACGTCATCCTCAATATCCTCTGGGCAATTAATACCGAGGTTGGCAACATATAAGGTTAACATGGTATGCTGGATCTCATTTATTTTCCTTCTTACACGACGAATCTGAGAATTAACTTTATGAAGGGCAACTAGGTCACTTGGGAAACGAGCATACCTCGAGATGGCACCCATGAAACCCTTCTTCAGCCTGTTTCGCTTCTTCATGTACTCGGCATTTTCAATAATGTTCTCAGCTTCATAAGATGCATCTGTGAGCTGCCAAACGCAGACAGCTATGCTCCTGACGCCGGAACTCATCTTGTTGTCTGCATCTTTGAGATAGCCCTGGACCCTCTCTAGCTCGTCATTCAATAACTTCACTTCACTGGCAACTGCACATAGTAACGATGACTCACTGACGACAAGGCTACCAATTCTTCTAGCCACTGCAGAAACTACAAATTCCGCCATGGCTCTGGTCTGGCTCTCCTTGGGACGGAGGGGCGAGGTTTGAGGTCTTCGGTAATCAAGGCAGGAGCTAATAAGATCATACTGAACTCCATTATTGGTGTTGTCAGGTGAGAAAGTGGCTGGTCGCCCAATTATTAAAAAAAAGGGGGCGGTTAAGCAACTTTGCAGGTCAACGAAAATATACAATGCAGCACATGGAGTAACACGCTACCGCGTCATTGTCGCTGTCAAATAGTTGTATAAAAAGGATATGTACTTATTTATTGGATCCTAAACATCGTTTTCATAAACATACATATATGGCAGGAGTGCTGTGTGCCTACGTAGGACGTTTTCAGAAACATTTTTTCATGAACATAAATATCATATGGCACTCATTTAATTACCATTACAGATGCAATGGAAGCAAAGTTCAAGCTAAAACCATAGGACATAAACCTAATGGATCAACAATCAGCACCTACTAGATTTATGGGTGCACCTTGGCGCATGATCCCACAACTTTCAGAACAATCTGCGTTGTGCAACACGGTAATAAATAATACTAGAAAACGGTTTTACTAATCCCCACACTAGTGAAAATTATGTTAGACCTCACTTAATTTACTTAAAATCGTTAGATCGTCGTGACTAATTCAGCTTATGAGTTGTACTAGGTGAATGCCCGTGCGTTGCTACGGGTTGCTTAATTTTGTGTATATGTAAACATTCGACAATGAAAATCACATGAATAGTACAAGAAGTGTTGTAGTTTTAACCCGGGTTAATTTAAAACTATGATTATGAATCGGGATTAGTATAATCGGATGAAAATATAAAATCTGAGGCGCAACACATATAGTTATTTCTTGCCCCTGACTTGAATTAATAATTATCATACACACCATGAATATATAAGTATCATACACGACATCGCCATAGGTTTTACAAGCTCATAAGTCATAACCCTGTTTTATTTTGTGTTCCCCGAGAAAGTAGTTTTGAAACAAATTCTATTTGTCCCAAATTAGTAACTAAAACCTATATACATTTTAACTAAATGCTCATACATTGTTTCAAAGCAACAATACATTTTTCAACCACGCTTTCACAAACTAAGCATGGATGAATTTAAGCATTATTCAAAATTTAGGCCTTTCCGACCAATGTTGAGATACTCGGGTCATCGGGTGTGCTCCGGCTTCAACCCGCTCGAACAACAAATATATTTCCTTCTAGCTCCCTTGCGTTTACGAGAGCCCGTACCTCTCTTCCAAAAATAAGAAGCGAGTGGTTCAACAAAAGGAATAGTATTTAAATTGAGAAAATGTTTAGTTCATGAAAAGAATGAAATTATTTTACCAATGGTAGGATACTACAAAGTTCATGACATAAAATACGATAACAGATTTCTACAGAATATGGGAAATGCATTTTTATTGAAGATAAACATCCACCTCAGAATATCTACATCCCTATCTGGACATGAAAGCAATGGTTTTCTCCCGGTGTAAGAAGCTGAAAGCAAGTCTACTGCAAAAGAGGAACTTGATGTTTTAATTAGACCAAGGTGTATACCTTCAGTGCATTCATCTTAAACATGTTCATTGCAGAGATTAATCTTGAAGTCTGGCCTTAACCATTTCACCCAGATTGAAATTTGGAGCTTTCATGATATTCTGCAACCATGTATGATATGGAGGAAATTTGCAGCGTGGACGGGGCATGGGACTGTGGAGGTGGGCGCGCCATTTTCGTTGTCCCACCTGTCGGCGGGGGCGAGCAATCGAGGGAGTTGGACGAAAGCGACGGCGGAGTGCGTTAGTGGCAGGCTAATGAACAAAATTATCTCTTTAGATAGTAGAGATCATGGTTTACGAACGCTAAAAACATACAAGCTCAAACGCCCGAAAAGTGCAAATGTCACCCGAGTTATAGCTCGTTATTTTCAAAATTTCAAAATATGCATTTTTATGATTTAGAAAATTTGATGCGAAAAATCAAGGTGCAAATTCCAATGCAAAACATGACCTTGTATACCGATTTGTATTACATAGCCCCCCTCCACGACAAGATATAATGAAATTTTTGTTGAGATTTTATACAGTGGTAGATCTCGACATTATCTACATCTACATTTTTTCCCTAATTTTAAAAGTTCAAATAACGGTTTTTCAATTTTCAAAATTCAAGCTCCATTTAGCTCGGCCGCCTCAAACACCATTAATCTAAGTTATTTGAGGGTAAGAATTGATTTAGTTCAGTTATATTACAATAGAACCCGGATGACAAATGGAGTCAATGTTTAATGTCGTTATGATCACGGGCCTCGGGTGGAGGGGTGTGCATGGGGGGAGGGGGAGATGTTCTTCGTCACGATTCCTACACCTTCCTCCGGTTTCCTTCGGGTCCTTAGTCCAGCCGACTCTCTAGGCGTTTATGGGTGGGTGATCCATTAGTACGCTTTCATACTAAAGTCAAAATCCTCTTGGCGAAGTTTCTTGCGTCAGTTGTGTCGCGATCGAGGGGTTCTGGGTCACGTCACCATCCATGACAGGAGATGTGAGTTTGCGTTGTAAGTCGTGAGATGTAGAGTGGTTTGTGTGGTCTTATATGCGTTCTTGGCATTCTTCCAGCTTCACTATATTTCTTCATTATTGTTTCTTCTTCTGGCGTTTTCATCTTACAGCGAAGTTGTTGCTACCATATCAATGTAAGATGCTTCTGCGCCTCCATGAAAAAGAAGTCCCGTGTTATCAGAGGACATAAGAACATTCATGGTGAAGATTGACCAAAAAAGAAAAGAGCACATAAAAAACATACTACATGCTAGATATGATTATTTATCTGTTTCATTTTCACTAAATACTGAAAGATTACTCCAACAAGAAGGCAATAACAAGTTTACCTCGTGTCACATCTCTTTTTGTCCCAGAGTTTGTAATAAGTTGGGTCATGCCATTGACGTTTGGTGCTAGCCAGACCTCTCAGAGGCGTAGGTGGCTGGACACCGTTCCAGTGAATGTTGATTTTGTGGTGGACACCAAGTTTGGTGAGCCAGTTTAATGGTATAAAGTGGGAAAAATTCAAAAAACAATTTACAGACTTCAGTTGAGGGAACAGACACAGGGCAGAAATTCAAAAGAGGGCTAGGCCATATGCTTCTGCCTAAATAGATAAATCGAAATAATTAGCAAACCAAATAAAAAACTAAATTTTCTTTACACCGCACATGAACATGTGTTCTTCTCCAAGAGAAGACATATGTGATCTGTGTCAAACAAACACAATTCAGTGCTTAAAGGAAGGTTTTTAAAAGTACTCAAATTATTATCACACACTGCCACTATACGTCTTTTCTCGGTGAAATTTTGTGAACCCATATTTACATTAAAGGTAAAATGAATTCAGTTTTATTTTGTTTCCTATTTTATTTGAATTCACTACTTACGCGGGAGCATATGAGCTCGAGAGCGAAAACAGACTGTTTCGTTACTATCTCCTGGATTAGTAGGCATCGGACTCTTTCCAACCACACGGAGGATAGATCATAGCAATGCCGTGAAATATTTATTGATCTTTATAGAACTTATGACCGGAAGTGAATAACAGCAGGTTGGCTCCACTATGATCTTCTTCCTCAGTAAATCTTTCTCCTCGTCTGTCCGTGGATAACTCGAAGGACGGACCTCCATGTGAGGACACCTGTCAGCGCAGACCTTGCACATCTTCCTGTCGTGCAGCGACACCTCATTGATGTTCACCGCAGCTTCCATGACACGCCCTATGTACCCCATGAAGTTGGCGTCGGACTGGAAGCCGTAGATGGTTAGGTTGGCCAGATTCTTGTGCTTAAAATTAGTAGCAGATGGCACCCACTTCACATCCGTTTTCTTGGAGAAACTCTTTTGTGACTCCTTTCCGCACTTATGATCCCATACAGTGATGCAAAGGTCCTCTACAAACGGTGCAGCTTCAAGAAGGAACATCGTCCAAGCAATATCACATTCTTCACGTACATGGTCCAGATTCACAAACCGTATAGTTGGCAGACAAGAGGAGCGAGCACTCTAAGGCATTCTGGTCGAATCCAAATCTAGGGCAGATAAAGCAGAAAAAAAAATGAGTGCAAGTTGTGCAAAATTCACATCCTCACATGGCAGAAAGCACGTTTAAGTTACATACAACCATCATACTGTTAAATCAACAAAGAGAAGATTTGAATAAGTACCTTTTCACTTCGAAAATCCAGATACAGATTGCTTACAGAGGAGACATTAGCAAGCAGCTGGCTTAGCATGATGGTCTCGTCTGAAAGACATCCAGTAGTGAGCCTTAGCCTTGAAAGCTGAGGGACAAAACCAAGAACCAAGGGATTTCCATGAGGGGGCCAAATATAGCTCATCCGTTGGAGCTTTGGTAGACAGTCAAGTTGCACTGTTTTAAACTGGCCATACGCAATATCAAGCTCAACGAGTGCATCATGTTCTACATGCAGCACCGACCAAATCCCCGCGTCGCACTGGAAGAATGACAGCGACTCCAGCCGCTTGCAGGTGCTAAGGATGTTGGGTATGTCTGATTCACCAAACCTCAGATTCTGCAGCTGCAGTCACGTGAGACCAGAAAATGCGTCGGGACAATCAGCAAGGAACGCACCGAACTGCCTTCCAAAGTTCAGGAGGTCAGCTTCCTTGCAATGATACGAGTTCTTGAGCGTGAAGATCTCAAACTCAGCCGCGTCAAATTTCTGCGTCGCCATGGCGAGGCCAACAGATTCGCCAACGGAGCGACAGTCATCGGGAACCAAGAACAGTTTGACCTTCAGCTTGCGGACGGTGATCTGCGGAGACCTTCTGCCCAGGATCTTGCCGGTTACGTCCGCGACGATGCCGTTCTTTTGGAGCAATTCGGTGTTGCCGAGAACGATGACGATCCGCGAGAGCATCGCGGGGAGCTTCTGCATTCGCTTGGAGACGACGCATGCTCTGAGGGCGTCGAGCGTGTCCACCCTCTTCAGGATGTTGAGCAGCACGTCATTTGGCAGCTCGCTTAGCCTGTCTCTGCTGCTGTCCTCACCTGCCTGAAAATCTGCATTTTTAGGCAGGGGAAGAACTCAGTCATCGGTGATAGATTGATAAATTGACTTACAGACGATCACGGCTTGAAAAATATAAGTCAGACTTGCATCGAAGGAATATAAACAGTAACAAAACACAAGCGGCGACTTACATCACGGCGGCGAGCCCTATGGGACTTCATGGTGATCCGATCTCAGAAAAGAAGGAAACGGGCAACTTGCGTCGATGAACAGAAAAAATATTCGTGAAACTGATGCTCCGGTCGTCGAGTGCCTGGGCTGAGCTTATTATAGCCTCCTCCGATCCTCCTCCTTTTCAAGCTGATGTACTCCCAGTTTCACAAGACACAGATGTACTCCTATACAGTTTTCAGATAGAAACCGGAATTGTCACCTTCCTTGTTCCTTCCTTCTTCGAATTCGACTACAAAACTATTTTGAGCTGATTTCTGGGCCAACGAACAACGATGGCTCAGGTCTGCTAATTTTCGACGGATTTCTAGGCTGGCGGCCGGGCAGGGCCAGGGCGAAAGCCTTTGGGCCGTCGTCCTGGTTTACCATGTTTCCGCTTGTGATCCCATAGATACCAACACTAAAAAAAATATACAAGCTCAAGCACCCAGAAAGTGCAGATGGCACCTCAGATATAGCTCGTTATTTTCAAAAATTCAAAATCTGCCTTTTTTAATGTTTCAAAAAATTGAAACAATAAATCTTGGTATAGATAACGTCAAGATCTATAAGTGTGCAAACTTTCAATGCAAAACTTGACCTCTCTTTTGTTTTTCTTGTCGTGAGGTGTACACCGTTTTGTATTAGCGTAGCTCTCTCTCCACAACAAGAAAAAAATGGAAGCGAGGGAGGCTAGAAAAAAAGTTAAATCTAACAAAAATTGAAGTGTATATATGGAATCGTGAATTGCTCACACATCTAGATATACACATTTGTCATCTTTGTCCAGCCAAAATATAACGAAGTTTTCATTGAGATTTTACACAGTGGTAGATATCGACATTTTTTTTATTTTTTTGAACTTCTTGCCGACTAGGTGCATATTAATTATGCATGGTCGGATGTAGTTTTTAACCCTTTGGTAATAAATTGTCCTTTAAAAATTTACATAGGCATGAGTGATGATGACTTCCCCTGCTATTGGTTCACTCTCAAGATGGCAGTTTTCCCCGTGGGGGCGGGTACCCGCGGGGATATACCCGCTAAGAACCGGGGACGGGGCGCAAATTGTCCCCATGGGGATTCCTTGACGGGTACCCGATAGCATAACGGGGCGGGGATGGGGGGGGGGGGCAAATCCCCCCGTGGAGCCTCCATGGATACCCACCAGGCAGCTACTGACATGTGGGACCTGCTTCCACCGGCCATAGCAATTAAGCCCAGCACTAGTTGGCCCGCCCAAAAGCAGCCCACCACTCCGGCCTAACCTAGCCCAACAGGCCAACACGCATACTACTCGAGCGCATGACCACACACACGACACGAGCGCAAGTGCGCAGCCCTCCTCTCGCTCGCTTCCCTTATCTTCTTCCTCAGCGCCGCCGCCTCCCTCTCTCCTGTCTCCACGCGACGCCTAGCTCCTTCTGTCCCCTAGCTCTCTCTCCCGACGAGACGCGGAGGGCCGCCCGCACGCCATCCGCATCCCCGTCGCCGGCAGCCGCCTCCACGCACACCGGTGAGCCAACTCATACCCATGTCCATCTCTGCCAATGGATTCCCTCAGTTGGAAGAGCTAGCACTCGAAAGCTTCAGGACTGAGTGGACGATAGAGGTCGGGGCGATGCCAATGCTCTCTTACCTGTGGGTTAGATCGTGTGAGATGAACAAGCTTCCCGAGGGGTTGCTGCACCTGCCGTCCTTGAAGAAGTTGGAATTAACTCAGGAAACCGAGATAACTTTTGACAACACATGGAATGAACTGAAAAACAAAGGATGCAAGGTCAGTAGCTTTTTCTTGCTGCTCCACATGTACACACCCTCATTTTAATTTTATTTTGGCTCTGCTTCATTTTTCATTAATGAAAAAAACTCTTGAGTCTTACATGGGAGATTTGCTCGGCGTTCCTCTTTGTGGGGAATGACCGTCACAGTCCCTATTAGTATGAGGTCATACTATATTTCTTGAATATAATTTTTTTCCGCAAATTCTTGAATATAATTGTTAACTATGAAGTATGAACAATCTTGTATATTATTCTCCACATGGGAATAGCAATTCTATAACTGGAAGTCATTTTCTCCCTTGTGTTTTGCAGCTTGAAAATCTTATGTACGGCGGGGACCACATCCCAAGAGAATAAGGTCTTCCGAAAAGCATGAGATGTCTCAGTGTCAGGGGGGTTAGTGGCGCAGACCGAGCCAAGAAAGAACGGACCAACAAGAGAACATAATCAGCAGCACATTGTTTACTCTTTATGTGATTGCTTACACTTATATTCCTTCATATTCATGTCATATGTGCGTGTCCAACCATTCAAACAAAAAACTGTCTGTGTAGTTGTGTATAGAGAGTACAGGTGTGCTGCGAGATGGTATTTATGTATATGTCATTATTTGTAACCTGGCTTGCAATTGTGCGGTTTGAGATTTTGGTGAACGTTTTCTTCTCGTTCTTTGTCTTTTCAGGGCTTCTTTCTCCACAATGTCTTGCATATCAGGCTCCAGCTAAGAGATTCTGATTGAAAGGGAATTTTCAGTTTTTTTGTTACACTAGTTTTTACCGATTTTTCTTTTGCCATTTAATTTCTGATAGTTTATTTTTGCCTGCCAATTCCTAACAATAAATCATTTTCCCCTCTAAGGAAAAAATGAAAATGGTGAAATTTTATTTTGTTTTTGCTCCTCTGTTGTTGTTTGGCTTTGTTTTTTGTTCCTTCAACCACCCTCCTCAGCTTAATGTGTCAACGACACACCCGTAGTGCTCCGGCCATGGCTCGACGCGGTGCTTTATGGCCATCGAGTCAAAAATCTTCTTGCCATTGTTGAATGCCCCTCTGTAGCGGCAGGTCATGAAGATCGAAATTAGCACACTCCTATCCGGAGCAACACCGGAGCTTACCATGTTGTGGAAGAGGCTCATGAAGGCGTGATAGCTCCCGTGCTTGGCGTTGGCAGAGATCATCCACGTGATGAGGCTCCGGTAGGTTGCCCCCTCGAAGGCCTTCCGTGCTTCCTTCAAGCTACCACGTTTGACGTAAATGTCGATGAGGGTGCTAGATGTAAGAAAACTAGGGTTGGAGCTAATTCGGCCTACCTTTTATTCTCTGCCTTATCGGTGGTGATACTCACAATACATGGCTAGAGGGTGGGAGCTTTATATAGACTCCAAATTTCAGATAAATCAGTGTGTTTTACTTGTGACATGTTAGAATAATCACAATACCCAAAAATCAGTTACCGCGCCAATTACTGTTTAATAATTAGGTCCATGCACGTGAGTCCTTGGATGAGATCAAGTACAAATCAAACATGCAGACTTTAACAATTCATAAAACCAATCCTAACCTGATTTTCCACTCTATATTGTTCTCTATATAATTCAAGTGTATTAATATACACCGTTTTCCAGTATATATGTACCGATTTATTTAAGTATATTTTCTTGCGGGTGAGTTTTTAAAAGAAAAATATATACTAATCCCCACACGAGTGAAAATTATGTGGTTAAGGCCACACGGGTGAAATGGTTAAGGCCATACTTCAAGATTAATCTCTGCAATGAACATGTTTAAGATGAACGCACTAAAGGTATACACCTTGGTCTAATTCAAACATCAAGTTCCTCTTTTGCAGTAGACTTGCTTTCAGCTTCTTACACAGGGAGAAAACCATTGCTTTCATGTCCAGATAGGGATGTATGTATTCTAAGGTGGATGTTTATCTTCAATAAAAATGCATTTCCCATATTATGTAGAAATCTGTTATCGTATTTTCTGTCATGAACTTTGTAGTATCCTACCATTGGTAAAATAATTTCATTATTTTCATGAACTAAACATTTTGTCTATTTAAATACTATTCCTTTTGTTGAACCACTCGCTTCTTATTTTTGGAAGAGAGGTACAGGCTCTCGTAAACGAAAGGGAGCTAGAAGGAAATATATTTGTTGTTCGAGCGGGTTGAAGCCGGAGCACACCCGATGAGCCGAGTATCTCAACATTGGTCGGAAAGGCCTAAATTTTGAATAATGCTTAAATTCATACATGCTTAGTTTGTGAAAGCGTGGTTGAAAAATGTATTGTTGCTTTGAAACAATGTATGAGCATTTAGTTAAAATGTATATAGGTTTTAGTTACTAATTTGGGACAAATAGAATTTGTTTCAAAACTACTTTCTCGGGAACACAAAATAAAACATGGTTATGACTTATGAGCTTGTAAAACCTATGGCGATGTCGTGTATGATACTTATATATTCACGGTGTGTATGATAATTATCAATTCAAGTCACGGGCAAGAAATAACTATATGTGTTGCGCCTCAGATTATATATATTTTCATCCGATTATACTAATCTCTGATTCATTATCATAGTTTTGAATTAACCCCGTGTTAAAACTACAACACTTGTACTATTCATGTGATTTTCATTGTCGAATGTTTACATATACACAAAATTTAGCAACCCGTAGCAACGCACGAGTATTCACCTAGTCAAAGGAAAATAAGCAGACTTGGGCCATCTTTGGCCACACCGCCGTCGTCGAAGAGGAGGAGGAGCTGCACCGCCGGCGATGATCCAGCCGGCCACCAGCATCACGACGGTGCCAGGAGGCCACCACGCGCATGCCTCCACGAAACCAGCCCCACAGGCTCGCCCGTGCTTGGAGCTCCCGTCCGTAGAGTGGAGGATGCTCCCCAACCTACGTCGCCGTCGATTGCTGCTCCTTTTTCCGGCCCTTTTCGCCCAAACCACTTCCGCTCCGGTTTCTAACTTCTTTCTAGATGAAGGAAGCTCAAATTAGTTCCGCAGTCGGATTCGAAGAAGGAAGGAACAAGGTTCAATTCCGGTTTCTACTGAAAAACTTTATATATCCATGTCTTGTGAAATTTGAGTACATCAGTCGATTTACCAAGTGTGCATCAGCTTCAGAAGGAGGAGGATCGGAGGAGCCGATTTACCAAGTGTACATCAGCCCAGGTATCAAGGATTGTCGCACATGGACGGAGCATCAGTTTCAAGAATAAGTTTTTTTTGTTCATCGACGCTAGTTGTGTTGAATATATAAGTAATTTAGCAGTAGATTTAATCCACGAAAATAGTAAACATGATAGGACTAGAATAACCAGAATTAAACTAATCATGCGATCTACTAAAACCGTAGACAAGCCGAACGAATTTAGACCAACTAACACAAGCATAAACTCTAGCATCATATCGAACAAGAGGATCAAAAGGACATACGTTGCAGCGGCCTCGGTGTCGCCCATGTCGTCGATGAAAAGGTTGGCGATGTCGGGGAAGAAGTCATCGTTGGGGAAGAACTCGAAGCCAGGAGTCGCACGAGTGCGCTCCCCAAAATTCTGATCGCCCCTCTCCCGTACAGGATCACAAGAGGCGGGGTTCCGGAGGCCTGCTGTCCCTTCAACCGGTGCACGCCGGAAGACGGGATGGAGAAGACTTGGAAGACGGCGGCGCAAGGTTCTGGAACTAGGGCGGCGAGCGACCATGTGTTGCGTGTTTGGCGGCTAGGGTTCGCCCAAATATAGAGCGATCGGGTAGGACGTGGGCTGCAGCCCACGATTGAGTCGGTAACGTCTCCACCAAACGGAAACGGCAAAAACAATTAACGCGTCCGTTAATGATTAATTAATGACTCAATAAATTTCCCGGACTGCAAAAATATAAGCTGGCTCGGCGAGATTCCCGCAACCCGCGGCGTGTCGTGATGAGACGGACGGATGGCGGCGGAGGAGGAGGAGTGCGCACGAGAGAGCCTTCCTGTTCTCACATGCTTACCAAGTGCTAGCACATCTCACTATATAAAGTGGTGCAACACTCTCTCAGCTAGCTGTATGGGACTAAAGATTGCATTCACATACACACACAACCAGCCAAATAAATGGGCCAAGTGGGAATTTCAGAATTAAATGGGCCATGGAAAAAATATGGGCAAAGGCCCAACAATTCCAGCAATCCCCCACAAGTCTCATTGGCACATCATACCACTTTTGTTCCAAAACATTGTTTTATATACCAGTGTTTAGTGGTGACTGTTAAGTTGAACACCACTTAGAACTTATGCTACGCTAGACCGCAACTTGAATAGTGGACTAGGCCTTGAACTACAAGTTTGCTGCAAATCTAGTTTCACACAAATCCTTTACCGATACTGGGCTACCGCAAGGCTTCCCCGCGGTTTGGAGCTTATACGTCATACTCCGAGACCTTTCATGAGTTTATTAAAGAGCACCCAACTCTCACGGACTGCGACGTTTAACAGTCAGACTCATATAGGTGTATTCCTCAAGAGATGTTCTGCAGGGCAACATCTCCGCTTATAAAAGTAAGCCGCTTGGAACACATTAAGATATATCAACTATGCACTGCCATGCAGATCAGGAGAGTATTGCATCTATGCGGAGTGGAAAATAATGTAGGGATACTCTCCTCCAGCTGTCCAACTTGTCACCCACTTCTACTTCACGGGATCTCCGATCACATAGAGTGGTTTACCACTGTGGACAACTCATACCGTGGGTCTCAAACCCATCTCCTCGATGCACTATCTATCACATTACGTGATAAACCCTTTGTGAAGGGATCTGCCAAATTCTTAGACGTTTGGATATAATCCAACGCAATGACTCCGGAGTTTTTAATTTTCGGACAGATTTCAATCTCCTCTTCACATGCCTTGATGACTTCATATTATCCTTAGAACTTTTAATCTTGTGAATCACAGTTTGATTATCACAGTTCATAAGGATAGCGGGTATTGGTTTTTCAACCACAGGTAAGTCCATCAAAAGCTCTCGAAGCCACTCTGCTTCAACAGTGGCTGTGTCTAATGCTGTGAGTTCTGCTTCCATAGTTGACCTCGTTAAGATGGTCTGCTTGCAAGACTTCCAGGAAACAGCTCCACCACCGAGTGTAAACACATAACCACTCGTGGCCTTAATCTCATCAGCATCAGATATCCAATTGGAATCACTATAACCCTCCAGTACCCTTGGATACCCGGAGTAGTGAATTCCATAGCTCGCAGTGCCTTTTAAATAACGCATAACTCTCTCGAGCGCATGCCAATGATCATCTCCCGGATTAGAAACAAACCGGCTCAACTTGCTTACAGCAAAAGAGATGTCAGGCCTCGTGGCACAAGCCAAATACATAAGCGAGCCAATAATCTGAGAATATCTCAGTTGATCTCTAGCAGTCTGCTGGTTCTTTCGAAGCAACACACTAGGATCATATGGTGTCGAGAGGGTTTACAGTCGTCATACCCGAAACGACTTAATACCTTTTCCACATAGTGAGACTGAAGCAGTGTAATCCCACCATCACCATCTCGCAGCAGCTTGATGTTCAAGATAACATCAGCTACTCCTAGATCCTTCATCTCAAAACAACGAGATAAGAAATCCTTAACCTCCTTGATTAAATCAAGATTGGTTCCAAAGATCAGTATGTCATCGACATACAGACAGAGAATAACTCCCTCGCCCCCACCATAGCGATAGTACACACACTTGTCAGATTCGTTTACAATGAAACCTGCAGCAGTCAAAGTTCTCTCAAACTTTTCATGCCATTGCTTAGGAGCTTGCTTTAGGCCATATAAAGACTTCAACAACTTGCACACCTTTCCTTCCTGACCAGGTACTACAAAACCATCAGGCTGATCCATGTAAATTTCCTCGTCTAACTCTCCATTTAGGAAAGCTGTCTTCACGTCCATTTGATGAACGAGAAGCCCATGCGAGGCAGCCAATGAAAGTAGCACTCGAATCGTGGTCAGTCTAGCCACAGGTGAGTAAGTATCAAAGAAGTCTTCACCTTCTTTCTGGGTATAACCCTTGGCCACAAGTCGTGCCTTGTACTTCTCAATAGTACCATCAGGCCTAAGCTTTTTCTTGAACACCCACTTACATCCTACAGGTTTGCACCCATAAGGACGATCAGTGATTTCCCAGGTTCCGTTAGCTAAGATGGAATCCATCTCACTACGGACAGCTTCCTTCCAGTAGTCAGCATCAAGAGATGCATAGGCTTCTGAAATGGTACTGGGTGTGTCATCCACAAGGTACACAATGAAATCATCACCAAAGGATTTTGCAATCCTCTGTCTCTTGCTCCTAATAGGAACTTCATTGTCATCCTCCACAGAATTATCAGTGTGTTCTATCGAAGTGGTGGGATCAGGAATATCAACCAATTCCTGACTAGATGTATTAGGTATCTCCTGATTTGATGAGCTAGGCATATCCTTCATCGGAAAGATTTCCTCAAAGAAAGTCGCATCTCTCGACTCTAAAATTGTACCAACGTGAACGTCGGGTACCTCAGATTTTACCACCAAAACTCTATAGCCAACGCTATGAAAAGCATAGCCCAGAAGAACACAATCCACAGTTTTTGGTCCAAGCTTGCGCTTCTTGGGAATTGGTATATTGACTTTCGCCAAACAACCCCAAGTTCGAAAGTAAGAGAGTCTCGTATTTTTCCTTTCCCATTCCTCAAAAGGAGAAACAGTTTTGTTTTCATGGGAACTCGGTTTAGGACATGACAAGCTGTCAACAAAGCCTCCCCCCACCATGCCTTGGAGAGACCCGAAGTGTCTAACATGGCGTTAACCAAATCAGTTAGAGTTCGGTTCTTTCTTTCGGCCACCCCATTTGACTGAGGCGAGTAGGGAGGCGTCCTCTCATGGATTATACCATGTTCCGCACAAAACAAATCAAACTCATTGGAAAAATACTCTCCACCACGGTCGGACCTCAATCGTTTAATTTTCCGATCAAGTTGGTTCTCTGCTTCAGCTTTATAGATTTTGAAGTAGTTAAAAGCCTCATCTTTTGATTTCAGAAGATACACATAACAGTATCTAGTGGAGTCATCAATAAGCGTCATGAAATATTTCTTTCCGCCTTTTGTCAACACACCATTCATCTCAAAGATCAGAATGTATAAGTTCCAGTGGTGCCAAGTCTCTTGCCTCCGCAGTCATATGGGACTTGCGAGGTTGCTTAGCTTGCACACATACTTGACACTTGGAACCTTTGACAGTAGTGAATTTCGGAATTAAATCCAAACTAGCTAGCCGCGTCATGGTACCAAAGTTAATATGACAAAGTCGTGAATGCCAGATATTATGCTCAATTTCACGACAAATATTATTAATAACTTTAGTACAAAAGTCTGACAAGAGAGGCGGAACAAGCCTCCGCACTCATAGCCTTTACCAACAAATTGTCCATACTTGGAATTACAACTTTATTGGACTCGAAAACCAACTTATAACCATCTCGACACAGAAGCGATCCGCTGACGAGATTTTATTGATGGAGGGCACATGATGAACGTTCTTCAGGCGCACGGTCTTCCCCGAAGTAAACTTCAGATCGACCGTACCAACACCACGAACAGAAGCATGTGAATTGTTCCCCATCAGCACGGGGGAAGTCCCTGTGATCTGGTAAGAAGAAACATCGAGGCATCAGCACAAACATGTACATTAGCACCAGTGTCAATCAACCATCAGGAGAATGACAAACTGAAAGGATGGTGGGAAATATTCCGTACCCAGATTCCTTCATATCGGTGTCACCAATAACAACATTGGCAGTCTTGCCTTTGTTCTCAGATCCGCGCAGCTCATGGCGGTTGGGACATCGAGGTGCCCAGTGCTCCGGATCACCACATACATGGCATGATCCTTTCCTCGGCTTGTTGTTGTTCTTCTTGAAGTTGGTAGGCTGTGACGGTTTGAACCGTCCATCAGACTTGCCTTTACCCCCAGAGTTACCCTTGTTAAATTTGGACTTGTGGGGCGGCTGGTAGTTCTTCTTCTGTACCACATGGGCACTAGAACCAGCCTCGGCAACTCGAGCACGTGTATCCTTCGCTCTCGCCTTCTCTTCCACATCAAGCGACCCAATGAGATCCGAAACGGAAAACTCTTGTCTCTTGTGTTTCAGAGAAGTAGCAAAGTTGCTCCATGAAGATGGAAGCTTGGCGATAATGCCACCGGCGACAAACTTGTCCGGTAAGTTACACTTGAAGTGCTCAAGTTCCTTTGCGAGCGACTGTATCTCATGAGCCTGTTGTACAACAGAACGCTCATCAGTCATCTTGTAGTCATAGAATTGCTCCATGACGTACAACTCGCTGCCAGCGTCCGAGGCCCCAAATTTGGCCTCGAGCGCATCCCACATGCCCTTGCCAGTGTCAAAGGACATATACGAATCCACGATGGAATCGTCAAGGATACTCAGAAGGGCACTCTTAAACAGAGTATCGAGCTTCTCAAAAGCTTCCTGTTGTTCAGGATTAAGCTCGCCCTCAGGTTTGCCTTTGGTGGCGGCATAGCAGTTACTGTTCTGAAACCAGTAAACTGCTCTCATGCGCCACCGTTTGTACAGACACCTTTGAAGGGAAACGGCTTCGTCGACGCGAGAAAGCCAGGCGATACAAATTGCCTATAATCAGGTTTTTGGATTGTTGAATATATAAGCAATTTAGCAGTAGATTTAATCCACGAAAATAGTAAACATGATATGACTAGAATAACCAGAATTAAACTAATCATGCGATCTACTAAAACGTAGACAAGCCGAACGAATTAGACAACTAACACAAGCAGAAACTCTAGCAGCATATCGAACAAGAAGATCAAAAGGACATACGTTGCAGCGGCCCCGGTGTCGCCCATGTCGTCGATGAAGAGGTTGGCGATGTCGGGAAGAAGTCGTCGTTGGGGAAGAACTCGAAGCCAGCAGTCACGCGAGTGCGCTCCCAAAAACCTGATCGCCCCTCCCCGTACAGGATCACAAGAGGCGGGTTCCGGAGGCCTGCTGTCCCTTCAACCGGTGCACGCCGGAAGACGGGATGGAGAAGACTTGGAAGACGGCGGCAAGGTTCTGGAACTAGGGCGGCGAGCGACCATGTGTTGCGTGTATGGCGGCTAGGGTTCGCCCAAGCAATATATAGAGCGATTGGGTAGGACGTGGGCTACAGCCCACGATTGAGTCGGTAACGTCTCCACCAAACGGAAACGGCAAAAACAATTAGCGCGTCCGTTAATGATTAATTAATGACAATAAATTTCCCGGACTGCAAAAATATAAGCTCGGCTCAGCGAGATTCCCACAACCCGCGGCGTGTCGTGACGAGACGGACGGACGGCGGCGGAGGAGGAGGAGTGCGCACGAGAGAGCCATCCTGTTCTCATATGCTTACCAAGTGCTAGCACAACTTACTATATAAAGTGGTGCAACACTCTCTCAGCTAGCAGTATGGGACTAAAGATTGCATTCACGTACACACACAACCAGCCAAATAAATGGGCCAAGTGGAATTTCGGAATTAAATGGGCCACGGAAAAAATATGGGCAAAGGCCAACAATTCCAGCAATCCCCCACAGAGTCTCATTGGCACATCATACCACTTTTGTTCCAAAACATTGTTTTATATATCGGTGTTTAGTGGTGACTGTTAAGTTGAACACCACTTAGAACTTATGCTACGCTAGACCGCAACTTGAATAGTGGACTAGGCCTTGAACTACAAGTTTGCTGCAAATCTAGTTTCACACAAATCCTTTACCGATACTGGGCTACCGCAAGGCTTCCCCGCGGTTTGGAGCTTATACGTCATACTCCGAGACCTTTCATGAGTTTATTAAAGAGCACCCAACTCTCACGGACTGCGACGTTTAACAGTCAGACTCATATAGGTGTATTCCTAAAGAGATGTTCTGCAGGGCAACATCTCCGCTTATAAAAGTAAGCCACTTGGAACACATTAAGATATACATCAACCTGCCATGCACTGCCATGCAGATCAGGAGAGTACTACATCTATGCGGAGTGGAAAATAATGTAGGGATACTCTCCTCCCAGCTGACCACCAACTTGTCACCCACTTCTACTTCACGGGATCTCCGATCACATAGAATGGTTTACCGCTGTGGACAACTCATCCGTGGGTTTCAAACCCATCTCCCTCGATGCACTATCTATCACATTACGTGATAAACCCTTTATGAAGGGATCTGCCAAATTCTTAGATGTTTGGATATAATCCAACGCAATGACTCCGGAGTTCTTTAATTTTCGGACAGATTTCAATCTCCTCTTCACATGCCTTGATGACTTCATATTATCGTTAGAACTTTTAATCTTGGGAATTACAGTTTGAATGTCACAGTTCATAAGGATAGCGGGTATTGGTTTTTCAACCACAGGTAAGTCCATCAAAAGCTCTCGAAGCCACTCTGCTTCAACAGTGGATGTGTCTAATGCTGTGAGTTCTGCTTCCATAGTTGACCTTGTTAAGATGGTCTGCTTGCAAGACTTCCAACGAATTTAGACCAACTAACACAAGCAGAAACTCTAGCAGCATATCGAACAAGAGGATCAAAAGGATATACGTTGCAGTGGCCCCGGTGTCGCCCATGTCGTCGATGAAGTTGGCGATTTCGGGGAAGAAGTCGTCGTTGGGGAAGAACTCGAAGCCAGCAGTCGCGCGAGTGCGCTCCCCAAAAACTTGATCGCCCCTCTCCCATACAGGATCACAAGAGGCGGGGTTCCAGAGGCCTGCTGTCCCTTCAACTGGTGCACGCTGGAAGACGGGATGGAGAAGTCTTGGAAGACGGCGGCGCAAGGTTCCGGAACTGGGGCGGCGAGCGACCATGTGTTGCGTGTATGGCGGCTAGGGTTCGCCCAAGCAAAATATAGAGCGATCGGGTAGGACGTGGGCTGCAGCCCACGATTGAGTCGGTAACGTCTCTACCAAACGGAAACGGCAAAACAATTAGCTCGGCTCGGCGAGATTCCCGCAACCCGCGGCGTGTCGAGATGGACGGACGGACGGCGGCGGAGGAGGAGTGCGCATGAGAGAGTCTTCCTGTTCTCATATGCTTACCAAGTGCTAGCACAACTCACTATATAAAGTGGTGCAACACTCTCTCAGCTAGCAGTATGGGACTAAAGATTGCATTCACGTACACACACAGCCAGCCAAATAAATAGGCCAAGTGGGAATTTCGGAATTAAATGGGCCATGGACAAAATATGGGCAAAGGCCCAATAATTCCAGCAAGTTGCCCACTACCTCTTATCTGAGATCGGATCACCATGTCCATGAAGTCCAATAGGGCTCGCCGCCGTGATGTAAGTCGCTGCTTGTGTTTTGTTAGTGTTATTTTCTTTGGGACACGACTACACTCAGACCGTTCTAGATTTAATCTTACGCGTAGAACGTTTTCGACAGAAACGTGTAGAACATTTCCGACACGCTTGATCCGAATCAATTTTATCGGAGCAACCCGCATGCGCGAGGAGGAAAATCAGCGACCCGCATGTGAGTACAGTGCATGGTATACTAAAAGACAATTTGATTACGTCATGGCATTAAATGCGAAAATTTGAAAATTCAAAATATTTTGTAGGTCAAACCGTTCGTCCGATTTAGAATCCGTTTTCACCGTTGATCTAGTCGCGACGAGATCTTCAAAAATAAATCTCATATTGATATGTTTCGATAACTTTTTTTTCAGACCCAAAAGTTACCCACCTCTAACACGTGAATTGTCCATACTGTAGTATGAAAGCTACCCACCCTATAAACGATTAGTTTTGGCTTCAAACAAGGTCTCACTTTCGGTTATTTTTTCGATTTTTTTTCGGACAAAAAAGTTACCCACCTGTAAACGTGAATTATCTAGACTGTGGTATGCAAGTTACCCTAGTTTTCTGTTTGAAATTACATCTCACTTTTGTTTGTTCTTTTCAATTTTTTCGAATTTTAAAGTTACCACCTAGTTTCGTAAGTGAGTTACCACTTTGGGATGGTTAATATATCGTGGACAAGTGGGTAACTATACACGAAAATACCCGTGCAAACTCCATAAGTATTAGGGTGATAACTATGTCGATATCATAGATCAAAACTACACCCTAAAAGCAGATGGGTAACTCCACCACTATTAGGTGGGTAATATTGTCGAGAGAGTAGGATAACTATATCGATTTCGTGTGTGGATAACTATATATCATGAACACATCGTTAACTATATAAGTACTGGGTGGGTAATTCAATCAATACTTAGTGGGTAACTATTACCGAGAGAGTAGGGTATATATGCATAGATTTCATGGTGGATAACTCTATCATGAACATATGGGTAACTCTATCAATACAAGGTGGATAACTCCATCAGTACTGGGTGGGTAACCCAATCAATACTTAGTGGGTAACTATTATCGAGAGAGTAGGGTAAATACATCGATTTCGTGGTGGATAATATCATGAACATATGGTAGCTTTATCAGTACAGGGTGGGTAACTCCATCAGTACTGGGTGGATGACTATTACCGAGAGAGTAGTTTAAGTACATCGATTTTGTGGTGGATAACTATATCATGAACACATGGGTGGGTGACTTTAACTGAAGAGTAGGATAACTAAATCGATTTGGTGGTGATAACTATTCACTAAACATCTTGTTAACTACTTCAGTACTGGGTGGGTAACTATTACCTATGAAGTAGGGTAACTACATCGATTTCATGGTGACAACTGCACCCTAAAATAGATGGATAACTCCATAGATACCGAGTTAGTAATTATTGCCTAGAGAGCAGGGTACCTACGTCAACTTCTTGGTGATAACTATACTCCGAATAGCTGGGTAACTCCATATAGCTGGGTAACTCCATAAGTAATGGGTGGATAATTTTTACTAACTACATCAATTTGGAAGATAGCTATACTGGAAAAACATGGGTAACTCTATTCTGAACACTTGGATAACCGCACATGTAACCGGTTGGTAACTATATCCTGAACAACTGGGTAACTTTATAAGTACTAGATTTGTAACTATATCCTAAACACAACAAGGTAAATCCATCAGTAAACGGTCGATAACTATTAGCTAGATGGCCGGGTAAGTACACGATTTCATGGTGATAACTATACCTTGAACACCTGGTTAACTCCATCGGAGCTAGGTTTAACTATTAGCTAGAGGTCAGAATAATTACATCGATTCTGTGAGGATAACTATACCTTAAACATCTGGATAACTCTATCAGTACTGGGTTGGTAACAATTAGCCAGAGGGCAGAGTACCTACAATGATATCATGGTGATAGCTATATCCTAAAACATGGGTAACTCTATCAGTTATAGGTTGGTAACTGTTAGCATATCGACTTTGTGGTGATAATTATAACCTGAATAAGTGGATAACTTCATCGGTAATGGGTTGATAACTATTTCTTAGAGGGTGGGTAAGTTCATCGATTTCGTGGTGATAACTATACCCTCAACACCCGGGTAACTATATCAGTGTTAGGTTGGTAACTATTAGCTAGATGGTAGGATAACTACATCGATTATGTGTGATAAATATAATATGAACACTCGGGTAACTCCATCACTGCAGCGTTGGTAACTATTGGATAGAATGCAGGGTAACCACCTTGATAGTGTGTTGTTTAAAGTACGAAAAATCAGGCATAAATGGAGAAAGTCATGACAGGGGAAAAGCTTAACTCCATAGATATTATGGGGTAACTTTTTATTTAGGGAGCTTGATAACTGCTCCCCAGGTTAAATCTTCTCCGAATCAATCGATCGACACTCACACCTAGACTGACTGATGACTACATGTTACAATTACAACATGAGCATGAGCAAACACACAGGCAGACATGCTGATTGAATGAATCTGACGGAGTCTTGTAGTATCACACGGTACTTTGTTACTGGTCGCCGTGGTGGTACTGATGGTAGGAGGATACACCGTGGCTGTGCCGCCACAGTACCCGTTATACACGGCATGCTTACTGTGCTTCTGGTGCTGGTAGTATATAGTCAATATATGTCAAATGTCGATGGGTCCAGAATATATGTTAGATTGGCTATAGGCTAATTGCCTTACCCTGTGTACCGCAAATTTGAACTTTTAAACTTTCCTGTCCTGAAATTCAGTGTAAAAGCTGAAATTTATTTCAAAATCTTGCTGAAACTTTCTTGCCTTGGACACCAATGTTAGTACTCTCTTTATGGGACTTGAACCAAGATCATCCTATAATGACTCAATTTTAGTAACTAACTTCAGTCATGCTATGCGCGGCACAAGTTTGGTTTCCAGTACCACCAACTATTGGGATGTCTGCAAAAACCAATATTTTACCTCTACTTCTCATGGTAGGCTGCTATCTGCAATTTCATCTTTGAGTATACATCATAGAAAATGTAAAGTTGAAAAGAGTAGTAATCTGCATAGCTGTGTGGAAGAACTGCAGAATATACCTGTAAACATTTTCTGAAGAATGATGGGGCACATCTCCCTCTCCTTCTCATTGTAGACTACTCTTAATGTCGCTGAAGTACTATGAGATGAATCGTACAAGTAGTGTTACTGCATGTAGTGCTCTCTAAATGTAATGTTCCATTCTGTAGCACCTTCAGTTTCATTGTCCTTCTGAAAGAAGAAATTAAGACATCCATTGAATTTAAAATTGTAACGTTGCAGATGAAAGCAGTGGGAAAACTCGTCAGCGGAATCGAGATTGATTTATCAGAACTGGAAGCAAGAGCAAACCAGCCAAAGATTCTGAAGGTTAGTAGTTCAACTCAGACGCTAGTTATATAATTCTGAGTATAACAATCATTTTTTCCTTTCCTTTCCTTGACTGAATTTCCTTTTTCCCTACTGGTAGCAATACAAAATAACTTCCCAAGAACTATCAATATCTACTCTGCCAGAGGCAATCATATGCAGGATTGCTGCTCGAGACGCCCTCTGAGGTCTTAAACAACGGCGGTCATAAGTCTTTTTCCACCGGTGCACGTTGAGTTCTCCCGATGAACACCGCAACGGCTGCACCTCTCCTTCTAGGCTAAGCCTGTGGCGTGCTGTTTCAAGCTTGAACTTATGGAGTGTATTCTAACTGTATGTATCCACCATGGCCGCCGCCAGAGAGCGGGAAGGTTTTTCAGGGCGGAGTTCCACGGGTGGGCAACGAATCCGCCAAGGTGCTGCGGGAGCTCGGCCAGCGGGTGAATACCATGACGAGACTGAGCCCCCCGAACACCCTCGCGAGGTCCACAATGCCGCCGGCGGGATGAACCGGGGGATGCGCCGGCGGGAGGAAACGGGTGAGGCGCCGTCGGGAGGAAACGGGGTCGGAGCCGGCGGGAGGAACCAGGGGCGCCGCCGAGAGGAACGGGGGGGGGGGGGGGGGGGGGGGGGTCCGGCGCCGCGGCCGGCACGTTGCTTCGGCGCGCTCGTGGTAGCGAGGTGGGCGGCGGATTGGGGACGACACAAGCGAGGAAGAGTGCGGCAGTTTGCTGAATTCGTCAACACCTGTGTCCAATCGCGTGCGGAGCCACACGATAGTCCCAGCCCAGATCGGACATCCAACGCGAGCCCGCCGCGAAAGGATAGGCGACCGTTCTAAACATAGAATTCCCCTTTCTTTGATCAATCTACCACCGACGACTAATTAAAGTTCTTCCCCTGCCTAAATGCAGATTTTTAGGCAGGTGATGAAATTACCTGGCGACGGCAACGTGGACAGGCTAAGCGAACTGCCCAGTGACTTGCTCCTCGAAATTCTGGAGAGGGTGGGCACACTTGATGCTGTAAGAACCTGCATCCTATCGAAGAAAATACGGAATCTTCCCGCTGTGCTCCCGCAGATCGTCATAGCTCCCAGCAACCGTGAATTGAGACGAATGAATATTGTATTGGCTGACGTGATGACCAAGATCTTTAGCACAAGGTCTCCACAGATCACAGTTCGCAAGCTCAAGGTCAGATTCGCCTTGTTTCCTAGTCACTGTCGCTCCATTGGCAAATCTGTTGGCCTTGCTATGGCGACGCAGAAAGTGGATGCAGCCGAGTTTGAAATCGTAACACCCAAGAATTCTTCTAATTGCGCCCATGACGATCTCCTGAACTATGCCAAGCAGTTCTGTACGTTCGTTGCCGATTGTCCCGATGCATTTGCTGGTCTCACGCGGCTGCAACTACAGAATCTGAGGTTTGGTGAATCAGACATACCGAATATCCTTGCCACTTGCAAGAGGCTGGAGTCATTGTCTTTCTTCGAGTGTGACGCGGGGATTCGGTCGGTGCTGCGTGTAGACCATGCTGGGCTCGTTGAGCTCGGTATCACCTATGGGGAATTCAAAACTGTGGAGCTTGACTGTCTACCAAACCTCCGACAGCTGACCTATGATAATTGGCCCTGTGATGAAAATCCCTTGGTTCTTGGTTTTGTTCCCAAGCTTTCGAAGCTAACCCTCGCTAATGCATCCGTTTCAGTTGCAGACAACGCCCTCATGCTAAGCAAGCTGCTTGCTAATGCCCCTTCTGTAAGCGATCTGCATCTGGATTTTCGAAGCGAAAAGGTACTCACGCCACTCATCTCTCTGTTGATTTCACCATATAATTGGTGTATGTGACAGCAGTAACCTTTTCTGCCATGTGAGGATGTGATTTTTGCACAACTTACATTCTTTCTTATTTTGTTTTATCTGTCCCAGATTTGGATTCAACCAAAATTCCCTCGAGTGCTGGCTCCTCTTCTCTGCCAACTACGGTTTGTAAATCTGGACGATCTTCCTGAAGAATGTGATATAGCTTGGACAATGTTCCTTCTTGAAGCTGCACCATCTGTAGAGGACCTTTGCATCACTGTGTGGGATCATAAGTGCGGAAGGGAGTCACAAAAGAGTTTCTCCAAGAAAACGGATGTCAAGTGGGTGTCATCTGCTACTAATTTCAAGCACAAGAATCTGGCCAAGCTAACCATCTATGGCTTCCAGTCCAACGCCAACTTCATGGGATATATCAGGCGTGCCATGGAAGCTGCGGTGAACATCAAGGACGTGTCTTTGCACGATAGGAAGGTGTGCAGGCTCTGCGCTGACAGGTTTCCTCACGTAGAGATCCGTCCTTCGACATATCCTCAAAGCCGCGAGGAAAAGTATTCATTGAAGAAAAAGATCACCGAGGCATCCGTGATGACAGCATCTCCAGCTCTGATTCACTTCTTGTTATGAGTTCTATATAAATCCATGGCTATCCCTCCTGTTATTTGAAGGAGCCCCACTACTCCAGAATTTAATAGCGACTTTGGCCGGTGTGCTTAATATTTTGCGAGAATGATACAAATGAAATAAGTACATCTATGATTGTACATGTTTTATTAATACATTTATTATTTTTATGGGTTAATTATCAGGCGGCCCTCAGATGTCGCCATGTACTCAGTTTTGCCTTCAGCTGCGAATCGTGCTCAGTTTTGCCCCTAGTCTGTGTGCAAAGACTTATTCCGTGACTCTTGCCGTCTCCTATCTGGTCAATGGTTTGACTGTTAACTTCTGACGGTTGGCACCCACATGTCATGAATTTAATAGTTTCAGCTTTTTTTTTGAAATGTTTAAATTTCTCACAGGAGGCCCACTACTGACGAATCTGAATCTGAGATTTAAACAGTATAAAATTCGAAATATTCAAGTTTTGAAAATAAATTGAAAAAAATTCCGAATGTTGATAATGATTATTTATACTACTGTGCAAAATTTGAGTGTCAAGTATTGTGTAGTTTAGTCTATGTAAAAATGACAAATTTCGGGATCTAAGATCTAGATCTAGATGTAAAAAATTCGAATATTTCAAGTTTTAGATTAAAATGTGAAAAAAATCATGTATCATGTATGTCAACAATGAATATTTATTCTTATGTGCGAAATTTGAGTGTGAAATATTGTGTAGTTTGGTCTATGTAAAAATAACAAATTTCGGGATCTAATATCTAGATGATCTAGATCTAAAAAATTCGAATTTTTCAAGTTTTAGATAAAAATGTGAAAAAATCCTGTATGTCAACAATGAACACTTATTCTTATGTGCAAAATTTGAGTGTGAAATATTGTGTAGTTCGGGCTGTGTAAAAATGACAAATTTTTGGATATGAGATCTAGATCTAAACAGTACAAAAAAATTCGAATTTTTTCAATTTTTGAAAAAAAATGTGAAAAAAATTCCAAATGTTGATAATGATTATTTACAATAGTGTGCAAAATTTGAGTGTGAAATATTGTATAGTTTGGTCTGTGTAAAAATGACAAATTTGTGAATCTCAGGTTGAAGCAGGGGGGTTTCAGACGGGGTTTAGGGTTTCCGGGGTTTAGGGTTTCAGTGAGGTAGGATTGAGCATAAATAATTTAGAAAAAATCAAATAAATATGAAACTTTCGCTCACTGTTTACTTATACAACTACGTTGCTAAAAAAAAAATTAAAACTTGTTATATCCACAGTTAAATGAAAAACATTCACACAATTCAAGCTATCGATGGAATGAGTTAGGGTTGAGCACAACTAATTAAAAAAAATCAAAACAACATACAACCAGCGCACATGGTCTACTTATGCAACTAAGTTACTATAAAAAATATAAAACTTGTTATATCCACATTTCAATTTCAACATTCACACGTTCACGATATCGATGGAATGAGCTAGGGTTGAGCATAAGTAATTAAAAAAAAATCAAATAAATACAAAACCATCGCACATGGTCTACTTACATGACATAGTTATCAAAACAAAATATAAACTTTGATTTTGAGTCGGTCAACGGTTTTCTGCAAAGTTTGACCAAACATTCAAATGAGCACAAATAATTCAAAAAAAATCAAAATAACATAAAACCAGCGCACATGGTCTACTTACATGACATAGTTTTGAAAAAAAAAATATAAACTTGGTATATGAGTATTTTCATGAGAAATTCTTCACACAAATGACTTACATAGACGAGCTCTAGTCCCGGTTATGAGCCCTCCATGTAACCGGATAGACGTGAACATATTTTTATTTATGAACATTTTGATGTGGTATATGTAGTTTTTGTTTTTTAATTAATTAACCGCATATTTTTTGCATCATTTCAATATTAAATTGGGAGGAAAAACAAATATATTCCTATAGCTGCCCCGTGCTGCCCCGTGTCAGATCCTGCGTCCCGGGTCGTATGACCAATCGGGACTAGAGGTCCTCCACCACGCCCGCGCCTCCGCGGCCACGTAGGAGCCTGTTGTTCCGGGTCGTAACGGACCCGGTACTAGAGGGGGGGCCTCTAGTGTCGCCTTGCTAGTTCCGGGTGGACACCCGGTACTAGAGGCCCTTACGACCCGGGACCAGTGGCCCTGTGTCCACTAGTGTATCATCACAAGTTCAGAAGTACTGAACTGAACTCGATGAGTAGCTTGCCACATGAGATGTTTGGTGAAGATCGTACGTACGGCCATCGATTGAGCTGTCATATATATCATCACAAGTTCAGAAGTACTGAACTGAACTCGATGAGTAGCTTTCCACATGAGATGTTTGATGTTGATTGATTTTTTTTTGTAAGATTTTATTGAATGATGTACTCCTCCATCCAATAATAACTGTCTCAAGTTTGCCAAAACATAGATGTATGCATACATGTTTCATATATATAGATACATTCACTTTTTTGGCAAACTTGAGACAATTATTATTGGACGGAGGGAGTAACCAGAAACATTGTGTGCATCATTTTAATGCAGAGATGGTGGGTTTAAACCTCCATTTCGAAGGAAAAAGAAAATAAAAACTAAACTAAACTCCATTCGTTAGTTAATCGGCATATTGTTTGTAAGATTGATATAACAAGAAACATTGTGTGCATCATTTTGATTCAGGAATGGTGGGTTTAAACCTCCGTTTCGAAGAAAAAAAGGAAAATAAAACTAAACTAAACTCCATCAATTAGTTAATGAATAAGGGTTTATGATGAAACTAAATTTTTGGAAACATGGCAAAAGCTTTGCCTTTTATCTTTACTAGTTGAATGCCCATGTGCGTTGCAACGGGTTATTTTTTTGTTGCACAATTTAACATTGAACACATGTAAATATTAGTGTACATAGATAAGATAGCACATTGTAATCCAACAAAGTAAAATACATACTTAATAATTTAAACTTCATGTGATCAAAAGAAGCAACGATTTGAATCATCTCCTAGGCTACCAAATCCATAATCTATTGACACGCTTAAGATATTCTTGTACATCATCCAGAATGTTGTCTTCGACTGCATTTGCGTGGTACTTCAGCAAATATAACAAAAAAACATCATGTTATAACCATCGTGTACGAGGAATATAAATATACAATGTTAATTACCTAAAAAATTCACGTTTAAGTTGTAAGAAGGCATAATAGCACTAGTACATAATAGTTAATTGGCAACGTGCCAAGTTTACCATTGGCAATGTGCGAATCACGCTGCTGCTATTTTTACTGGCAACGTGTCCTAGGGGCACGTTACCAATAAAGTTAATAACAACATGCCTGGCAACGGAGAAGACGAGATAGATTCAATATATTAATCGTATAACAAGTATTACAAGTGTTTATATAGGGGATAACACTACTAAAAATCCGGCGATCCTCGACGTTTTTTCGGCGACGTTCGTGTAACGTCGTGTGTTTCCGTCGCGGTGGGTCGAAAAGCTGATTTTGCTCGCGACGTTTTGGTTCTTTCATTCATGGGCCTTCGGTTCGCGACGTTCCACGTATTTTACGTCGTGGATTTTCGTCCCCGGCCTATTATGCAGACTTGAGCCCAGTTTTCTACGACGAAACATGTCTTAGTCCCGTAGAACGTCGCGAATTTTTCGTCGCTCGCCAGGTGGTGTCCTTATATGACTCGTTAACTGGCAACGAGCACGACAGTTTGATCAAGGACCCCACCTGTCATACACTATTGTAATTTACACTGTTGACTGGCAACCTTGTTTGCAACAGTTAGGTCTTGGACCCCACCTGTCATACACGAAATGATCAGGGTGAGTAGAATAAGTATCTCTGGAAAACTTTCATCTACGTCAAAATATGAACATAAAACAAAATCAAGACTAATTAAGTTTTTAGACCACTAGCAATAAGCACGAGTTCCATTCATCGCAGCAGTACTTCCACATTACAGTTCCACAACAATAGACAAATAAACTAATCATAAGTTAGTTGCTCTGCCTCGTAAGGTAGCTCTACATAAGTTCAACAGCAAATGACATCAAATGTCAGCAAACTGTGATACATCTCCAGGTGGCCGGCACGACAATCTCAGTCCAACTGAGATTCCTTAGCAACTTCCGCACCAGCAACTTCCGCATCACCCAGGAGATCGCTCTGCAACCTTGTCACCATTCTGTGATTTATATGGTTTATTGACAAATCTTCATGGTAGCAGTGACATGTTTTATAGCCTCTTGTTATTCCTACCAAAGCGCTCACAGATGGATAATCAGTGATACTGCGCAGAAGAGCACCATGCTTGGCAAGCACATCTTGATTAAGGACACCCTGCAACCGTAGATTTTCGCAAGCACGGCGGATGCGGACGATAGAATCTGGCTTCAACCTCTGGAGAAGGTATCTCATTTTCGCATCCATGGACTCTGCGTCATGCCGCGGCGAGGGCGTCCACTGGAACAAGCCTGAATCATCTCCCTGCAAATTATTCTTAACATGATATTAACCATAGATAAAGTAGCGTCAAATCTTGTTCGATAGTGACTACATACAACATTAATATGAAACTTTTCATTATTACTAACACTAACACATGAGAAGAGTATTGTGCTCTATTTAGGGAAGCCACTGCTCAAGATAAGATTTGTTTAGGGAAGCACCTCGGAATACTCCACCCGCACCACCCGCGCCCCCACATGCTAGTACTGCACCACGGCGGTGACAGGCGGAGGAGGCGCGGCGGTGACAGGCGGAGGAGGCGCGGCGATGAGATCCATAGCCGCGAGAAAGGCATCTGAAGCCGCTGATATGGCACCGAAAGCCGAGGCTAGGGTAGCCGATGCCGTGGCTTTGCCACGGTTAGCCGCGTCGGAGGCATCCGATGCCGCGGTGAATGCATTCGAAGCCGTGGTGAATGCATCCGATGCCGCGGTGAATGCATCCACAGCCGCATCGGCGGCATCCGATGCCGCTTCCGCAGATCCATGGACGACGGCTGGCGTCACAGTGTTGTCCTTTAGCTGCATCGGATCTGCCATCCATCTCTTCTTAGCGGCTCGTGTGCACGGCGGCGTAGAGATTTCGAGTCCTGACTGGAAGAGTGGCGGGGGAGGCAAATTGCGGCCGGAGAGAAGAGTATTGTTTGACAGTGTGATTTGGGGAAAGCGGTGCGGAAGAGAGGTGGCAGAAAGAGTGGTGTGAGGGCGAGTTTACGGACTCACCTGTCAGCGGGTAAGGGTCAGATGCTTTGGGTGACCTCCTTTGAGGCTTTGACCGTCACTTGACCTAACTCGTGGGGTCGGTTGGAGTCGCTGCCCTTATGTGTTTGGGAATGTGGATAGCCCGTTTGTTGTGTGCATGTGTGTGTTGAACATAGTAATAGATCTGTTAGTTGGAAATGTTTAACGAGCGAGGTGACAGTTTGTTCTACGATTTGATACTTTCCACGATAACTGGGTAATATATATTAGCAACGTACGAAAGACCACACACAGACACACAAAAAACAACATCAGTTCAACACGAGCATACAAACAGTGAATGGACATGATTTCTACAAAAGCAATGCAGATTTTCAACACAAGCATGCAAACCGGCATGCACATCAGTTCTACAAAAGCATGCACACAGAGCATGCGCATCAGTTCAACACACGCATGCAAACAGAGCATGCACATCAGTTCACTTGAGTTATACAAAAGCATGCACACAGAGCATGCACATCAGTTCACTTGAGTTATACAAAAGCATGCACACAGAGCATGCACATCAGTTCAAGACAAGTATGCAGACAGACATGCAACACTAGTCTGCATCGGAATCATCTGCTGCTAAATCCATGTCACTCTCATAGTACTCCTCTATTGTCTCGTCCGGTAGTTCAACCTCAGTTTCATCGTCATCTTCATTCCCCTGTCTAGCAACCCCCTGTCCAGCAACTGGTTTCCGTCGTCTCGCGATATGATCCCAAAGATCCTGGATTTTGGCTGCAGTCAGGGGACGGTGAGGGTTGTCTTCTCGTTCCCATGTAGCCGGAGGTGCTGGAAAATCTATCAGGTCCTCAGTTGCATCCTCATGGTCAGACACTGTGCCATCTTGATGTGCTGCATCAGTAGGCTCGTCCTCAATATCAAGGTCAGGCTCTGTATTAGGGTCCTGTTCCTTATTGACGTTCATCTTATCATATTCGGGCACTTTGAGTGAGTGCCGCCTATGCTCAAAATTTTGAACTATCCGCCATTCTGGTCCCAACAATTGGTCTGCCACATAAAACACTTTTTTTTGCCTGTGTCGAAAGCTCTGTTGTTGATCCGGTAATATGATTTGTGATGAAGTAGCTTCAACACTAACTAAAACCTTCCGACATGTTTCTCTCCGGGTAAAGCGGGCGCTTTGACTCTTCCAACAAACGTTCAAATGCTTTGCAACCCCCACCTTCGCCCTGATCAGCCTCTGTTTCTCTATGGCCACCTCCCGTGAGGTCTGTCAACAGTGCTTCAATTTTGTCAACCTCTCCAACTGCCTCACCTTCATCATCTATATCCATATGGCCACCATTGCCATCATTATGATCCTCATGACCACCATTGCCATCATTATGATCCTCATGACCACCATTACCATCATCATCATCACCATTTTGGTCATTTACAATAATCATGGCATCCGCTGGCTCTCCAAGACGTGTCCACAAAAGGTAAGTAGTGGAAAATTTGTACAACAGTAAGTGTTGCTTCAATTGTGGAATATGTAGCAGTTTCTGATTCAGGCAACGTGTGCATGGGCAGAGAACTAGAGAATCAACCGTGTTTCTCTCCGTGACAAAGTCTAAGAACCCGTTGATTCCTTCAATATATGAGTTGGTAAACGGCGCAGATGTTTGAATCCAACGACGATCCATCTGTAAAACAAACAAAGAAACAAACAAACAAGGTAATGAAATTTCTGAAGGAGATAACGATTTTTTCAGAACAAGCTACTCCCTACGTTTTTTGTATACAAGGGCACTATCCCAAATTTCAGATACCAAGAAAAGGAAGCCAGCTAATAAATATCATAATTAATTATGTGAAAAGTCTCTCGTGTTATGAGCCAATCCCCGCAAATCAGCACAAATGCTCTACCCTTAAACCCACTAGCATGGACAAGAGTTTTTGTGTCCTGCAAACCCTGCAATCCCCACATATCTCAAAACATTGTTTGTTTCTAGTGTATTGGGCTGGTTTTATCCCCACGTTTCCCCACAAATCCCCAAACTCTAGTATTTTTTTCTCAATCCCCTAGGTAAACAGGGCCTAATACAACTTGGAAAGATTCATACCCTTGGCTTGAAGAGACGTGCGTGGGGAATGCGGTCGAAAGGGGAGGCTCGGCGAGGTCATCCGTGGATGACGGATGCGGCGACGGAGGCCGGAGCGGGCACCAGCGGGATGAGCTGCTGACGGCTTGCGGGGAGACATAGGACGGAAGGGGAGAGCTCCGTGGAGGGGGGCCTCGGGGAGAAGGAGGATGCCTGCCGCCCCCGTCGCTGGCGGAGATAGACCGAGATCTAGTCTTGAAATGATATCTTCTGAACTTGGAGCGCAATGGCGGGCGATTTTGGCCGGAGCACGCGCCTCTATCTCTATACCAAATATTGATGTGGGGAGAGGGGGTGGTCTTAGGGCCCACATGTCAATCCCTATAGCACATTTAGCCCGCGAGTCAATTTTTTCCTATGGATATTGTTTTCCATGCAAACTGTACAGGAAAATAAAATCCACTCAGACTTCATGCTTGCAATCCTATGCACAAGGAACAAGGCAAGGTTTACACATGACATCCTTTCCTATTCCTTGCTCTTCCCAATTCCTTTCATAGTAATAATTAGATAGGAATTAGATAGGATTGCAAGTGCAAAACTATGACTACATGAAAGTTTCCTTGGCTTCCTTGTTCCTTGCAAAAGGATGGAAAAAAGAGCTCCAACTGAATTGTTTATTTCCTTTGTTTGACATAGGAATCAACTTCCAAAGTAAAATTTCCTATCCCTATTCCAATTCTGTGTTTTTATGTGTCGTGTCCTCTGCTGATGTGGATAAGCTGGACGATCAACTGTTCAGGGTTTCAATGAAAATGGAGGATTGAAATGTGCATGACATAGCAATAATCCTATACTTTTCCTATTCCTATATGTCTTTTCTACCCTACAAATCAAACAAGAAGACATGCCACTCCAATCCTATAGGTTTCCTAGCTATTCCTATAGGAATAGTGCAAATCATATAAGAAATAAACATGAGTTCCAACCTTTTGAAAAATTTCCTTAACACAATCAAACACACAAGGCTTGTTAGAGGATAGGAAACCCTAATGTTTTTTCCTATAGGAATTATTCCACTACAAGATTCCTATGGGATTAATTCCTATAGGATATGATCCTATGAATCAAACAAAACCTATAGGAAACTTTCCTATATAGGAATCAATCCTTTAATTTGAAAATCCTTTACCATTCCTTTGAATCAAACAAGCCCTAATTCCTATAGGAAATTTTCCTATTGACATGGAAAGTGTAGGAAACCTATAGGATTGGAGTGGCATGTCTAATGGAATCCTATAGGATTAGAGATTGTGTGAAGGAATTTTTCCAAGAGGTTGGAGCTCATTTTTTTTCCCATAGGATTTGCAACTACAACATTCTCCTAGCTATAGGAATAATTAATTCCTATGGGATTGAATCCTATGAATCAAACAACCACAATAGGAAAACTTCATATAGGAATCTATCCTCCAAAAATCCTACCATATTCCTTTGAATCAAACAGGCCCAGCTCCAACTGAATTGTTTATTTCCTTTGTTTGACATAGGAATCAACTTCCAAAGTAAAATTTCCTATCCCTATTCCAATTCTGTGTTTTTATGTGTCACCAGGCCAAAACTATGTAGGGCCTTAATGTATTTACAGTATATAGTGTACTGGTACATATGAAGAACCAGCATAAACTTTTTATTTCTGACCCACTTCACATTAATTGTCCTTTATAATAACTAATTTCATAAAATGGTCACTTTGTCTAAGCCATCCATCATGCATCCGACGGCCAGCAACGTTTCCTTCCCACCTACCAAAAACTCGCGCGCGCAGACAATTTGGTGCCGCCCCCAAATTTATCGTTCAAGCTCCAGCGCTTCCCGCATAAAATTTCGGACCTTCCTCTACATCCTACCCATATGGACATTTCCCCTCCTCTCGTCCCATATCTCGCCTCCCTTTTCATAACCCTATGTCGCCCTCCCGGTCTCCCACCTCGCCTTGTAGCTCCGCCGCATTCTAGCAGCTCGCCGTCCCGGTCTGTCACCCATCGTGTAGCTCGCCGCCCGGTCATCCACCTCGCCTTCCCGGTCTTCCACCTCGCCATCTAGGTCGCCATCCAGATCTGCCACCTCGCCGTCCAGATTTGCCACCTCTCCGTCCAGATCTGCCACCTCGCCGTCAAGATCTGCCGCATTGCCGTCCAGGACGCCGACCAGCTCGTAGGTGTTCGGCGCGTCACCAACCTCGCCCTACGTCTAGTTCTGCCACACCGCCCACTAACCTCGCGGCAACTTCGTCGTGAAGGTCTGCCACCTCGTCACTAACCTCCATTCCCCGAGAGACGGTTTTCGCTACGACGAGTAAGAAAAATGGCACTAAATCACCGATTCAATGTTTTCTGAGTTATTTTAGTCTGTTCGATGCTTGTTTCCTGCACACTTTTTTTAATTGCCAGTTTTGCCTTCTATATGTTTGATCAGTTCCTATGGTCAAAGTTTGCTTGTTTTCCAACTTGTATTAGGCTTAACAAATGAAATTACTCATATCGTGCTGTTACATCGTTAGTAGTAAAAAACAATCAATACCAGCACTATATGTTAGAACAGCACCACATGAAGAAACTCGGAAGTTAGTAGGTAACTTTAATAGGTTCTTATCAAGTGCTATGATTGTAGCTTACGTTGAGCTCTTTATTCATGTTAGAACCACAAACAAAACCCATGGAGGATACACGGCTCAAAAATATCATGAATACCATCCACGACTGGGTAGGTCTGTAGCATATCTTGTTTCAAAGCCCACCATACTCTCCCCTAAAAAGATCAAGAAGAAACTTTACAATGAAGGAGACATGCCAATGGAATCACTTGACAGTGAGCTGCAGGCTGAACCCTTACCCGCTAGCTCAACATCCTTGCATGATAGCTCAACAATGCAGGTGCTGATTACTTATCTTGTGTAGAACTGCTAGCTTAATTACTGTTGTCCCATATACCTTGTGGCTTTCTGCTATACTATCCCAAATGATTGGTGCATATGAATTGTGCAGTTTAGGTGCTGGAAAGTCAAGTTGACATCCGGTAGGGCACAAATGCCTCCTGGTAATGTAAGCGCGTCACCGCAGAAAATAGACCTGGGGCTCAGAAATCCAATAAAAAGGCCAAACCGAATGCCGAAGAATCAACTACACACTAGGGCTTACAAGAAGTGCTAGCAATGCTGATAGCAGTGCGACACCTAGCAAGCCAAGAAGCCATCTGACAACAACAAGGGGTCAGCTGAAAAGCAAGAAGGCAGCCTCCCCACGCGGGCTGACAGCTCCCCAAGGCGAGCAGGAGGCTGCCCTGCCCCACCTGAAATCTACCCAAGAGGAAGTTGCCCCACTAAAGGAGGCAGAGGAGTCACCCACCCCAAACAAGCAGGCAGATGCCCCACAAATGGAGTCAGCTGCCGACTGCGAGGAGTCACCCACCCCAAACAAGCAGGCATCTGGCCCACAAAAGGATGGAGCTGTCAACCCCGAGGAGGCCACTCTGACCCCACACATCATGCCAACTGACAAGCCGTCACCTACCCAGGACCAGCTGATACTCCAACCCAAAGGGCTAGGTCCCCAAGTCCAGTCGCAAGGTGTTGACGACCAGAATCTTCCCCCGTTCATAGATAGTCATGCTGACTCTAGCCTCCATGAAGATGCAGGTAACATGTTACATAGATTGAATGCTCTGACTCTACACTATTTACTTACGGAATCAAATCCAATATGCAAAACACTAACTCTAGCAGGGCCACAATTTTGTAGCTGCGCGAGGGCTGGCTATAGCTGTCGTGGCGGAAAGGGGAATGAACATGGGAAAGGATCTGGACAGGAAGTCCAGAGGACATAGGTTCAGAATTGTTATTGCTCCGGGGAAGACAAGGCCATCTGACCCTGAACTTGCTGGCATGTATGCTACTGCATGTTCATTAGCTGTCAAGGAGGTTATCCCTCTCTTTACCCATGCCAAAAAGTACAAGGACAGGAACGACATATATGCGCTCATGGCCGGCCACGTTGGTGTACGTTTTGTATCTCTTGCTTCCAGTTCTTAACTCTTGTTTCTAGTTCTTTCCATTGTTGGTCATAAAACTGAATAATGCTCTTTCTTTTGTGTCAGACAAGGTTTATTTTGAACCCTGAAGACCCCTGGATAAAAACATCCCTTATGAAAAATCTCAAGGCCCGTACAAAACAAAGACGCTATGATCTGAAGGCCAAGTATTGGGACCAGGTTGTGGACAAGAAGAATGTTTCACGGACACCTCCTGAAGACTTGCTAAACATGGACGCCGTTCAATGGTCTGCGTTACTCGATTCCTGGGGCTCATCAAACAAACAGGTCCTTGTCTTTGTTCACTCAAGCTTGCTACTGTTTCAATTCTATAATCTGGACTGTTGCTAATGTGTTCGTACTTTGTTTTTGTAGTTGGCTTGTATGAAAGCTAAAATTAGCAGACAGTGTATCAAGTACCCTGGTTACACCGGTTCTCGGAGCTACGAGACTTCCACCAATGGTTCGGTTAATGCCTTTGAATTGTTCAAAAAATTCACAAAAACAAGAAGGGGGAATACCCATCGCCTGTGAAAAGAGCAATTGTAAGTCTTCTTGAATTCTTTTCATCTCTTGAATCTCTCTTTGTGAATTCTGCTGCAAACTCCTGTCGTCGGCTATTTCACATATGATTATCATCTACTAGTCTGTGTACAAGCTAGTCTGTGTGCAAACTCCTCTCTTTGTGAATTCCTTACATGCTTGTCATCTGCTGTTTTTCATCTATTTTCCTTACAAGCTAGTTCAGCAGTTGTTGCATCTATCTTTTTACATTCAGATCCCTTGTCATTTCAGCACCACCAAATAAAACTGTTAAAATCTGCACTTGGGCGTGGTGTTTTTTCATCATGGTTTGAACTATGTTTTGTAGACGCTTGTCATCTGCTATTATTCATCCATGTTCGTTACATGCTTGTCATGTGTTATTTCATATCAATGTGCCATACAAGCTAGTTCAGATGCTGTTACATCTTATGCTTTTACATGCTTTTTTAGATTGAAATGGAAAAGAAGATGGTGGCATCAACCTTAGAAGATGGCACTGTGATCCAAGCTCTTTCTGCCACCGAAGCTGTCTCTGAAGTGCTCAGTGCAGGCTCAAGGAAACCTACATTCCTGAAGAATGTAGATTTGATATCAAGCCGTTCAAAAGCAACAAAATCTCAGCTGCAGCGCCAGGTTGATGCTGAGAGAGCAGCGACTCTTGAACTGCAGTCATTAGTTCACGATTATCAGCAGTCGAAGGAACAAACCGATGCAGACAGGATGGAGCTTCAAGTACAGTTCCAGGAGATACGGGCAAACCAAAATGCGTCGCAGAAGGATCAAGAAAATACTGGTCTCCTTATTCAGACGCTACTGAAAAAAGTATCAGCGATAGAAAGATCTCAAGCGAAATGATCTGGAACTGGTGGCCTTTTTCTGTGGTTTTTGGTGGCTTTTTGGTGCCCCTTCGGGAGGCTGAAACTCTATGTTCCTGGTGGCCTATGTAAGGCTGTGAAGTATACCAGATGGAGTTAGATGCCAGTGATGGTGATCAAGGTTGTGAACTATACCAGATGGCGTTTAATGCCTGTGCTGGTGATCAAGCCTGTTACCACTTATATTATAAATGTATGTATTAAAGTGTTGCTAACTTTGCTGTGAAAACTATAGTACTCCAGATTAGACATTCGAAGCATAACAAAACTTTAAACGTCTCAAGAATATCATTACGACGGATACATTATGGTCACGAACGGAACACCACGTGGGCACATATTAATGGTACACGTGGCGACACATGATTGATTAACATACGCGAGACGAAAAATACAATCGTCGCGGGTATATGCCACATGGAAGCATATGAGCCAGACACGTGGCACCTTCTGATTTGCGACTTGACGACGGGAAAAAACATCGTGGAATCAGATGACGTCATCAACATGAACGGCGATGAAACGAATCCGTCGTGGATACGCCTCATGTGCACCCTTGTAGACCGTACACGTGTTAATCTCTGATTTCGTGCAGCTGCGACGGAACGCAAACGTCGCAAGGAAGTGATGTCATTAACGGAAAAGGTGATGTCATGTACGGTCGCGGTAACGGGGCGGATGACGACGTAACTAAAACGTCGCGACAGCATGACATCACCTAACCCTAACCAACATAGTCCTACATGAAATACAATTCAACACCCCCAGCAGTCGAAACATGGTGTTTTACAACGTTGAGACTGGTTCGAAAATCCTGGAAAACTGCTGGAGGTAATCCTTTGGTGAATATGTCGGCGTACTGCAAGTTGGTTGGAACATGAAGAACATGGGCCTCCCCTAGAGCAACACGGTCCCGAACGAAGTGAAGATCAATCTCGACATGTTTGGTTCTCTGATGTTGAACCGGGTTCGTGGAGAGGTAAGCGGCCGAGATTTTATCACAGTAGACCACGGTAGCTTTGGTTGGAGGTTTTATCACAGCGGCCAAGATTTTATCACAGCGGCCGAGAAGTTGGCGCAGCCATACATATTCAGCCACGCAATTTGCAACAGCTCGATATTCAGCTTCGGCACTGCCCAATCGGCGTCGGAGTATGCCACCAATATTGGGTTTGCGCGTACGGTAAATTAAAGTTTTCTACGTATTGCTACGCAACCCGTCTTTCCAGGATCTACTATGAAGATACAAGCGAATACGAAGATCCATAGATCTAGTATACGTTACCAACACTGTAGATTGCGGAAGAACGTGTTGGTGACGTAGTCGATGTAGCCGATCGCGGTCTCAATCTCAACCAAGCCTGGTAGAGAGATTTCGACGCCTTCTTCTCCTTTGCTTCACCACCTTGTTCAACAGTTGAAGGACACAACGTCTATGATGCGGAATCCCTCCGAGAGCTTGCACACGTACACTGGAAAGGTTCAGCAGGGTTTCGCCGTCCAAGCTTGAAATCGGCTGGTGTATATGAAGGTGGAGATCTCAACACATGAGAAGGAGAGAGAGATTAGATCTAGTCTAATCGGATAGGTCGCCTCTAATTAAAGGTCCCTCTAATCCAACTAGAAGAGATCTAAACTTGAGAGCTGACGCGAGATTTCTCTCTTGTCTATTTGGTGTCTATTGTGTGCAATTGCTTGTCTCCACAACTAAAGGGGTGAGGTTTATAATGGAGGCCAAGGATAGAGAGACTTGGAAAGGAGCAAACCTTCCCCTACTCCAATTGGACAAGGGGAAGGTTCTCCTTGCCCAACTTGGTATGGGAGGATGAGTTGGGGTTGCACCCCAACTCTCCTCCCCTCTCCCTTCCTTATGCATCAGCCGACCGGATGGGGGCCCACCCTTGGCCGCACCGACCTAGGCAGGTGGGGCCCACCTAGGCCGGCCGCCTCAGCTGGAGAGGATGGGTACACTTGATGCTATAAGAACCTGCATCGTCTCGAGACAATTGTTGAAGCTGCCCACTATGCTCTCATAGATTGCCAAATGACTTGCTCCTCAACATTCTGGAGAGGGTGGGTACACTTGATGCTATAAGAACCTGCATCCTCTCGAGACAATTGTTGAAGCTGCCCTATGCTCTCACAGATTGTCCTTCATCTCAGCCTTGGTGATTTGGTTCGAATGAATGCTGTCATGGCTGACGGACAAGATCCCTAGTACGAATTCTCCACAGATCACCATCCGCGAGCTGAATGTCACATTTTTACAGAGTCCTTCTTGCTGTCTCTTCTCATGGGCAAATCCGTTGCCTGCGCCATATCAACCCAGAAATTGGATGCATTTGAGTTTGAAATCTCGAGGCCAAGGGATTTTAAACATTGCACTGAGGCCTATCTCCTGCTCTTTACTAGGCAGTTCAATGATGCATTTGCTGGTCTCACGCGACTGCATCTGCAGATTATGAGGTTTGGCGAAACATACCAAGTCATTTGGCAGTTCACTTAGCATGTCCCATTGCCAGCCTTTATCTATAAAAAAATGTCCCATTGCCAGCTGCTTTCTGCAACTGCAGTTAGGCAGGGGAAAACTTAAAGTCATTCATGATAGATTGATTAATCGACTCATCAAACAAAAATTACAGTAACAAAACACAAAAGAAAAGAACACTTAAAAATAATAATACATGAACAATCATAGATTTCATCTGTTTCATTCTCACAAAATACAATTGTTCCAACAAAAAGGTAACTGAGGTACATTTCATATGAGCTAGCCAGTGAGGCAATAACAATACAAGCTTCAATTCAGGGGGGAAAAGACATGGGGCAGAAATTCAACAGAGCTTGAGCTCATATGCTCCTGCCTGAGCAAAAAATCATAGAAAATAACAGCCAAATTAAAAAAATCTGATTTTTTACAATGAGCATGAACTTGTGTTCGAACTGCATGCAAATTTTCGCCGAGAAAAGACTGGTAGTGTGTGCAAAATAAACAAAATTTGATGCTCACACAAAAGTTTTTAGAGCACTCAGTTTTGTTTTTCTTGCACAACTACTACACATGACTTTCCTCTGCAAATTTTCGTAGGCAGTTAGAACACACATTCATGTTCAATGTAGGAAAACAGACTGTTCTTATCTTGTTTGCTATTTTATTGGCTTTAAATTCACGTAGGACCATATAAGCTCAGGAGTCAAAACTCCTTGTCCCCGAGGGGTATACTACTAACTTATGGTGTAGTGGGAGTGGGACTCCTTCAAACAACAAGGAGGATAGATCGTGGAGATGCCACGAAATATTTATTCAATTATATAGAACTTATGACTGGAAGTGAATCACAGAAGGGGAAGCCGTCATCACCAATGACTCTGTGATCTTCTTCCTTATTGAATCCTTTTCCTCGCAGCTTTGTGGATACGTTGAAGGGCGAACCTCCAAGTGGGGAAACCTGTCAGCACAGAACTTGCACGCCTTCCTGCCGTGCAGGGACACCTCCTTGATGTTCACCGCACCTTCCATGACACGCCTGATGTATCCCATGAAGTTGGCGTCGGTCTGGAAGCCGTAGATGGTCAGCTTGGCCAGATTCTTGTGCTTGAAATTAGTAGCGGACTGCACCCACTTCACATCCGTTTTCTCAGAGTAACTCTTCTGTGACTCCATTCCGCACTTATGATCCCATACAGTGATGCAAAGTTCCTCTACAAACGGTGCAGCTTCAACTAGGAACATTGTCCAAGCAATATCACATTCTTCACGTAGATTGTCCAGATTCACAGACCGCAGTTGGCAGACAAGAGGACCAAGCACTCTAGGGCATTCTGGTCGAATCCAAATCTGGGACAGATAAAAGCAAAATAAAAATGAGTGCAAGTTGTGCGAAAATCACATCCTCACATGGCAGAAAACACTTTAAAGTTACTCTTGTTACATACAACGATCATACGGTATTAACATAGAGAAGATTTGAATAAGTACCTTTTCACTTCGAAAATTCAGATATAGATGCTTACAGAGGAGGCATTAGCAAGCAGCTGGCTTAGTATGATGGTCTTGTCCGAAAGAGATGCATAAGCGAGGCTTAGCCTTGAAAGCTGAGGGACAAAACCAAGAACCAAGGGATATTCATGACGGAGCCAATTATAGCTCCTATGTTGGAGCTTTGGTAGACAGTCGAGTTGTATTGTTTTAAATTGCCCATATGAAATATCAAGCTCAATGAGTGCAGCATGTTCTACATGCAGCACCGATTGAATCCCCGCGTCACACTGGAAGAAGGACAATGACTCCAGCCGCTTGCAAGTGCTAAGAATGTTGGGTATGTCTGATTCACCAAACCTCAGATTCTGCAGTTGCAGTCGTGTGAGACCAGAAAATGCATCGGGGCAATCAGCAAGGAAAGCATTGAACTGGCAAGCAAAGTTCAGGAGGTGGGCATCCTTGCAATGAAAAGAGTTCTTGAGCGTGACGATTTCAAATTCAGCTGCATCAATTTTCTGTGTCGCCATGGCGAGGCCAACAGATTTGCCAACAGAGCGACAGTCATCAGGAGTCAAGAATAGTTTGACCTTCAGCTTGCGGACGGTGATCTGCGGAGACCTCTTGCTCAGGATCTTGTCGGTCATATCGGCCACGATGCCGTTCTTTTGGAGCAATTCGCTGTTGTCTAGAACGATGATGACGGCGTCGAGCGTGTCCATCCTCTCCAGGATGTTGAGCAGCATGTCGTTAGGCAACTCGCTTAGCCTGTCTCTGTTGCCGGCTGCTGCTTTCTGTACCTACATTTAACCAGGGAAGTTTTTTTTTCATTCGGTGATAGATCTAAGCATTGACTTGCATTGCATTGAAGGAGGAATTAGCAAGAACGGAACACACAGTCGCAACTCGAAAGCATCCACTTACTTCACGGCCGCGGCGACGACGAACCCTATTGAGCTTCATGGTGATCCTACCGGGAAAAAAAGTAACAAGGTAGCTAGGCAAATTGCGTCGATAAAACGCCTGGGCTGAGCTTATCATAGCCCCCTCCGATCCTCTTCCTTTTCAGGCTGATGTACACGTGGTAAATTGATCCCTTCTTCGTTCGATCGAATCCGACTGCACAACGAAATTGGACCCTCTCCTTCCTTCCTCGAATCCGACTGCAAAACGAATTTGAGCTTCCTTCATCTACACGGTAGAAACCGGAGTAATATGGAATAGAATAAGGGGCGTTTGACCAAAAATCTTGAATTGGGCGAGTCCGACCGGGCAACGGAGTTCGAGTCCGGCTCCGGCTCCTAATCATGATCTCGATTTATACAGCCTTCGCTGCCGCACCTACAGCTACGCCTACACCCCCAACCAAGCGCCAACATGATGACCATGCGCGCGTACAGTGTGCTGCCTCCTCCGCCCAGCTACCGGCCGGCGGCAGCCATGTCCCGTCTGGTGCCGACGCTCGCCGGATCTCAGCAGGTCCGACGCACTCCATCGTTCACTGAGGACGAGTACGATTACCAGGCGCTGATGCTCGCCGAGTTCGGCCCTCTGGTGCCGTTGCCATCCGAGGACGAAGCAGTCCAAGCTCTGATGATGCTCGCCGACGACGACGGGGAAATCCAGTCCCAGGCTCCTGATCCACTGCCGGAGGAGGACGAACAGCAACTGCAAGTGATGATCGGCGACGAGAACGAAATGCAGGCGTGCCAGCCAATCCCGCCGAGCCCGGAGGACAAGAATGACCTCAAGAAAAAGAACCTGCCGCCGCAGCAGCCTTCCACGGAGGAGGACGACGAGAAGAGCCGCAAGAGGAGGAAGAACCCGCCGCCGCCGCCGCGGCCTTCCAGTTCCCGGGAGGAAAACGACTTCGATGTGCCGAGCCCACGGCCGTCCAAACGGGCCAAGGGGAAGATTGAGAAGCTGCTGTCGCCGCGGCGCACGAACAAGATGGTGGCGACGAGAGTCCTGAAGCGGCATCACAGCGCGCCCGAGCCATCGGGACCGGCACGGCAGACGATCATCCGGTGCAAGTGCAAGGAGGTCCCACAGGATTCCCCTGTCTGTACCCTGCACCAGCGTTCGCGGTACCGGTGGTGGATGCGGCAGCAGGGCGACGGCGAGATCCCGACGGCCGGAAGCGGCGGCGGCGTCGTGGTGCCCACGACGCGTACCGCAAGCAACATGGCGATCATCAGCTACATCCGGTGGCGCAGCAGAGTGTGGATGCCCAGCCGCTTCTACGTCGAGCAGGCATGTCCAAGTGGAGATGAAATGGCGCAACGGGAGTAGCAGGACTTGTAATCTTGTCTTCTCATTGTAATGTTGTCTTCTGAACATTGATTAGAGCCAAGTTATGTGTGAGTTAACCCGGCAAAGAATTTGTCATCCCTTGCTGTGCACGTCGTGTTGTACTTCTGTTTCCACCGTAGTGTTGTAAACTTTTTTTTTTTTTTTTTGAAACTAGGCAAACTTTGCCTTTATATTGATAAAGAAGAGGTGTAACCGAGTTTGACGGTTTATAAGGGAAACCGTCCAAAAACCATACAACACAACGCACCACGCCGACCCGAAGGCCACGCCCCAAAACGAGTCGACGACCATGTCGCCCTAGCGAAACCATGGCCGACACCAACACGGCGTTGAAGACCTCAACGCAAGGCGAAACCCGGAGCCGCCGCACCGACATCCACACCGGCCCAAAGGCCACGCCCCTAAACAAGTCGACGACCATGTCGCCCTGGCAACCAAAGCCGACACTAAACACGGCGGAGACGACCTCAACGCAAGACGAAATCCGGAGCCGCCGCTCCGACATCCACACCGGCCCAAGAGCCACGCACCACCTAGCCGAAGACGAAAGCTCGTCGCCGCCGACCACCATGCCTCCACTAGTCCCTCTGGCCGATGGAGCATCCAAGACGAGGCCCCAAGAGGCAAGCGACGCAGGAGCGCCGCCCTCGCCCGACCCCGAGCGGGATCTGGGGTTTCCCCTGGAGAACCCGGTGTGGAGAGGCAACAGAACCACCTCGACGACGCCTTCAAGAAGGAAGCGGCGCCCGAGGGCGTCGCCGTCGTCGGCCCTGGCCGACAGCCAGGGCTGGGCTTTCGCCCGGCGATGTGTCGCAGACTCCGCAAACCGCCTATCGAGGACCGACCAGTCCACCAGCACCGCATGCCACAGCCACTGTGCCACGTCACGCCACGGCGGCGCCGCGCCGACCAAGCCCCGGGGCCGCTGCCCCGGCATCCTCACGTCCGGCTGCGGCTGAATCGCAGCCGGAGGTGCAGCACGGCCACCTCCTGCCGGCCACACGCGCCGGAGAAACCGGCCGCACCGATGCATCCGCATCGCCCCAGGGCCGCCGCCCTGGCCTCCTCGCGCGCTGAGCACCACACCTCGGCGGCGCCGCCCGCCCTAGCACCACAGTGACCGGATCCGGAGGGGATTCGGCCACCACGGGCCTCCCGACGCCACCTGCCAACGCCGCCGGCCGGAGGCCGGCCACCGCAGGTCCACGCCGCCCCAGCGGCGGAGCAAGGGTCACCACCATCGTTGTCCGGGGCCGCCGCCCCGGCGTCCATGCACCGACGAGCCGGCCGACGGCGTCCCAGCCGCGTCGACCTCCCGCCGCCACCTGCACAGGAGAGCACACCCCCGCCGCTAGTTGTGTGGCAGCGGGGAGACCGCCACCGCCGCGGCGCGAAGGCCGGCGGCGGCAGCGGCAAGGAGAGGCGCGGATGGCCGGAACTGCTGGCGGCGCGAGGTGGCGCCCCCCGGTGCCGCCTGGGTGCGACACGGGGGGCAGGTGGGCGGCGGCGAGGGGGCCCGGGGACGGCGGCGGCGGTGGCGGCGCGGAGGCGGAACCCTAGCCTGGGAGTCGCGGGAGCTCGAGGAGTTTTTTTTACCGAGCACTAGCTGATGGCGTACGGTATGACGCCGTAGTGTTGTACACTTGTACTACTGTTTCTACAGCCGAGTTTTCATTGGCCGGTCTGTTTTGTAAAGTCAGCACACCTGAACTTAGGTAAAAGAAAAGCACACCTGAACTCGTTTCAGAGTTCCGTATTTATTGTAATCCAAGCAAGTTCAGTGATAAGGGTATAACATTGCACTATTCGGAATGGAAAAGTAATATTTAGCATGGCGCCTCTATAGTGGCAGACTTGAAACATGTCGAGGCAGTGGAATGTTTGCCGCCACTGCCTCGACACGTTTCTAGTCTATCATAAAATTGGATGTTCAAAACCCACTATTCTGACGAACACAGAATAGTTTATCATTCTTTACATCTGCATGACGGCATGTACCCTAAATGATATATACTCGAAAATGTGCACAGGGAATAGCTCGACAAGCAGCACCAAACAATCAAACGCGCCGATGCGTGTCACGGGAAGAGTGGGACGGATGGAGCAGCAAAGAAGTACTTGTTGCACCGCCAACATCTCCCACGGCCTTCTCCATCATGGAAAAACTCTGCTGCTAAAAATAATGATCGGTGGCCTCCCGGTTCAGATTGCGCCGGTAAGGAGTGCGGCCACCCGGACCGCCTATCCCAGATCTAGCACTCTTGAGGAAGACAAAATGAAGATAACTAGATAGATAACACGCGACACCAACGGTGGGGTGAGGGGTGGGAGGGGCACATAATTCAAAAATGAGGAGGAAAACCAGGTTTGGAAATCCAAAAGAGAAAAAACAGCGGCTAGAAAATGACCAAGGGATAATGATAGAACACATCGAGATTCACATCGACAATGAGGGACGGTGAAAAATCTGACTTATGACAAAATAAAAATAAAAGTGTAATATGACATGCCATCACGGTCAAATAAGCGGTATTGACTTGAATCTTCGTCATACAATGAACAACATATCAGGGTTCAAATGTGGGTATCTCTGCATTGCGACCATTAACAACCTGGTAGAGAATCCTGGCCAGTATGCTCCTGTAGGGGTCCTCTTCCCTTTTCTCTTTCAGATACTTGATGTATTTCTCCGCTTCAGATTTAACATGCAAATAGAGCTGTCGGGCGTTCTCCTTGTCTCTCAGCTCCTTTTTTCTCGCTGATGGGAAATTGAGTTAAACAAGAAATGAGAACTAGAAGCAAAGCTAACGAAACAGTAGGCCTCCAAAACACATGTGCATGTATGTACCAAAAATAGAGAGATGCTAAATTTTCCTCGGTGCAGTTTTTTTTTAATGTATGTACCTCTTGTTTCAATAGGCTTCCCGAAGATGAAATAAAATCTCCCTGGTACCTTTGGTGAGACCACTATGGGATGAATTGCTTGATCTTTTAGCTCTCCTGAAGAATCCTCCCTTTCAAATTACAAGGTAAGTGAATGATAATGAATTCGTTTTACTTATTTTTGAAACTCCGAGCATAAGGGCACCACACCTGAGTTTCATGCTATATGTATTTAGCTCCTTGTCAACGATGTCATAAAATGGTAGCTTCCGAAGATCATTGTAGTCTAGCACGATCTGAGATGGTAAGTTCATACTTGTTAACATAAACACATGATTGATGTGCAATAACAGAGGGTAGGGTACAAATTAACTGTCATCCAATAACAGCGTATTTTTTACACCACATTCTGGGTAACCATATTGTACAGACATGTGTGCATCCAACAATGTGAAACAATTTTTGTAATAAAAACATGAACAAGGACGGTAACAGCAGAAAATCGCATAGTAGGTCGGTGCAGATTATCAGATAGGCTCACACTTACATCGCATATATCATCTTCTCCAACCACTCCAAATGGTATTATTGTTGCTCCGAACCTTGATGCCATCCTCACAAACTCAGGCTTCTCTGGCCAAAACAACTTGTATTCTTCCCCCTGAAAACAATTATACCTCAGACAAGAACTTGTGTCGGTTCATACTCCCGCTCTTCCAGAATGTGATGTTTTTCATTGTTGGTTGTCTCCACGACAACTAATTTGATATATGCAGGAGTCTGACCGGAACAAATCAGATGACTACAAGCCATACATTTTAATTTCTGACCTTCCTATGAAGAGCTTCACGTGCACCTCCTGGGTTCAACAACACGAAATGCTTCTCTGAAAGAAGCTTGTAAAAATTGACTGATGTCGCAGGCGCAACACCGAATATACGATAGACATCAAAGAGAGAGGGATCTGGCATGAGCTGCTCTGAGTTCTTGTCAAACAAGAAGGGATGAACTAAGCCTCGGAAGTTGATACCGGTGCTTCTCAGCACTCCATGTACCAGAGTTGCCGATTCGAGTGCCATGAGCATGTGGTATCCAACGAGCACAGAGGGACCTTCCTTTGGAAGACCTTCAAGGCCCCTGACTATCTTTCCATCAGGTAGTGTTGATAGAATCACCGGGTCGGTTGCAAAATTGAAGATCCTACAGTTTCATAACAAAGGTAAATATAATATCAACCTTTGCAAACATTAGTAACATCAGATCCAAAAGAAGGTCATCGCTGACTTGAGATGTTCCGGTCAACCATGACACGCATGCACAAAGATTGTAGCGGATCCTAAAGGTATCAAACATGGGAAAGAGTACCTAATAATATCAGTTCCTTTTTTGAGCTCATCGGGAGTTGGCGGTAGATAGTCTAAAACGAAGTCAGCCTGCCTAGAGCGGCGATAGTATCCAGCTCCTTTGATGGTTGTAACTATGTCAAATCCTTCTTCCTGTCCAATATATTTGGCGGTTATCAGTTGAATTCGAAAATGCTCCAAATACAAAACTAACACTAAAGTATAAAACAAATAACAATATACATTGATGAAAATTCAACGTCTGGGGTGATCAACGTGGTGCTTGACATTTTGAATGTTGAATTGTTGTACGATGGTATGTCAAACCAGTTTCAGTGGGACTGGACTTGCAAAGTGGTGAAGAAAAGGAATGCTTTCATTGTTCAATTCCTCTCAGTGGACAAACTGAACATGTTAGTGGATTTTGAAGAGTTCAGGCTAAAAGGTACTAAATCATACATTAAAGTACCAAATACGAAAGATGAGGTCAAGCCTAAAGGTCATTTACATATGGTCTGAGATAGGGTTGAACGAGCACCAAATTGAAATGAAGCATTATAAGGGTACATGTGAAATTTGATACTGGTGTCTTGGATGATGTGGACATGCAAATCCTATGTGAAGGAATTCTCAATCAAGACATGGATGTATGAGATCTGTTTTTTCATTGAAAGAGTAATTGAGCCTGGGACTATAGATGAAGTTCCTTTTGTACCAATGGAGACTGACAAGGAAGAAAAAGATAATGATGGACTAAAGGATGAAAGGGCTGCAATAAAACAGAAAACTGATGGATGTATCACTAAGGGAAAGATTGTTGATGTTGTTGTAAGTATTGGGGATCAAAAACAAAATGACGAGTTCCCTGTTGTAACCAAGTCTGAGTTGGGTAATGTAGTAATGCCTGCTTTTGATCATGTTATTAAACTTAGGTCTGATCAGTATAAGAGCATGCCTCTGTCAGAGAAGAATTTTTTCATGGCGTATTAAATGCAAGACATTGAGAACACGAAGTTTCTGGAGCAAGCAACTTCAAAGCTAGGAAGTTGGAGGAAGTTAACAAATGTGGATGTGGCTCCTGAAGGAGAAAAGGAAGCTAATGGGAACACGTTGATTTGGAGGTTTCCTGGGAGAATCGGCTGAGCAATTAGAAAGGGATAAGCCTCAAAACACGGTTGACCGAATGGTGCAAAGGATTGATGCCAAGAGGGACTCCCTAAAGTGGTGAGAGCAGTGTTCAACCAGTAGTTTGGATGGAAGCCGGTGGCGAAGTTTCTCTGGATCACTTACTATCACTGTTTTATGTTGGCTATTCAACTTTAATATCCTCCCATAAGTTTGTGTGGTTACAAATGAGTTAAGCATGTTGACATATGCCTGATAACTGTCTGCGTGTGTGAACTTGGGTGGACCATGGTAGTCATGGGTTTGGTAGTCATGATTTTGTTAATGGAATCGGTAGCCATGCTCTTTTTTTGGAAATAGATATATATGTACCTGTTATTCTTTTTAACAGAATTGACTAAATTTTCTAACAATAATATGTTGTAGATCAAAAATATTTATCCGTCTTACCATCAAAATTGTGTGGCTGTTATCCGTGAAATAACGGATTCTACAGTTTTCTAGCATGCCCTGCAACCTCTGAGCCTCTTCACGGCTCGGCAGCAGTTCATCATGCCCACTAGGAAAATTGAGCATCAACTTCAGATACAGTCTAAATGAGGATAATATGTCCAAGATATATAATATAAGCTCTGGAATGTGACATCCATGAAAGGCATGTCAAGACTATACTACGCTAGAACTAGGATACGTTCTTCTTAATCTTTACCAAGCCATGGACAATGAGTAACAACAATTTTTCGGAAAGTTGAAGCTCGTACCTAGCAAGCACCAACGTTTGGGCTTTGACTGCATGTAAACGAGAATTCACAAATGATGACGCTATTCTCAACATCTTCAACTTCCAAACAATAGTTTCCTTTGGCAAAATATCAACCAAAAGCTGCAGAAAGAAGCACATAAACGTAGCATCAAAATTGCACGCCCAATCCAATCACACATGAACTATTTATCAAACAAATCATAGATGAACTACAAAACAGCCAGTACCTAAAAAAACTGCTAGAATGTACAAATTGACAAGAAATCCTCAGTGTTTTGCATCGTACCTGGAGAGATAGCCTCAACTTAGTGGTGATCTCTGATAATGCCTGACCACCTTCTTCAAGAGAAAAACCAGGTCCAATAAAGGTTGATGGTATCTTCATGATGTTGCCTAAAAGCTTAAGATCTGATCAGTGGATACTGGATATGCATCACGGTTGCTGTCTTTATGCAACTTCAGAATCCTGATGTTATCTCATTTCAAATGAGAGAATATCGAAATGAATTGGACTACTGAAAGTGCACAATCTATATTGTGTTGTTGCAACGGTACGTATGAGTTCCCAGGTTTAATCAAAGCAATATCACACCATCTGCAAGTTTTTTATTTTTGACATATAAGTAAAGCAGAACCTGCCAAGAAATTCATGAACTGCGGAGTTCTCAAATGGGGGGCATCGGGTACGATATCTAACAATGCTGAGAGAGACTGCAGCTGTGACTTATGGTAAGATGTCCCTGCAGAATGCAATGACAGCTGTCAAGGACATACGAGTATAAGAGCTACGAGCCGGTGCCATTTGCACAACAGCAATACCTGGGTTGATTAGGATCAGTACCAAGTCAGTGTCTCGGTTTCGCACTGCCACGGCAAGAGCAATGCATGCTCCAACAGATTCTCCAAGAAGATAAACCGGTCTGCCTGGTGCTCTTGAGATCTCTGATTTAACTGTCCCCTCCACACTCAACAAGTCCTGCATTTGTCATTTGCCTTTGAGCTTTCGTTACACTATGGTACGGAAGGACCAAAGAATAAGAATGACAAAAGTTTGTGTTGTATTATAACTGAACAAAAGTTAACGGTCCCGTGACAGAATGACTAACGGACCAAACTGTGACAACTTGATGACCGGACAAGGACTTGGTTACCAAAGTCCTTATCAGTGGCAACTTCATAGATTATGCGTGTGTTTAACCCTTATTGTAACTAGAATTTTGCAAGATCTTATCGACTGCCTTCGATCATAAGTTGAAAGCATAGGCACCACCTTTGCTGAAAAATTAACATTAAATGAACGTACTCTCGAAGGGCGTACGGTCCTCAACAGGTATATGCAAGCACCATACACTGAATATCCTGCAGAACATAATAATCAGTACTTGTTTTTTCCATACAAATTAATCGCTATTTGCAGCGAACAGAGAAACTATCTAATTACCCTTACTTTGCTAACGTCTCATGGTGCCGGATCAAACCTAAACCAACTCCATCAATTCCTGCAAGATCAGAGAGCAGAAAGAGTGGCTCGGTTTTGTTTTAACAGTTGAAGCGCAAGTGCTGAAAGCTATAATATTGAGTTACAGGCATGCAGCAAAATATCGAGTTACAGTGGGTAACTTCGACTTCGTGGGCATACTTTTCTCTAATCAGTTGAAGCGCAAGTGCTGGAAGCTATAAATTTACAGGCATACAGCAACTTAAACAAGCGGAGATGAAATGCTCGTACGTACCGGGCAGGTAAAGCAGGGTCGGCGCGCCGGGGATGCGCTGCCGGGCGCCGGCACATCCGCACTCGTACGGCGAGAACCACCTTGGTGGCCCGCCGTCAGGCCGCCGCGTCATCTCCCGAGCAGCCTCCATGAACTCCTGCACCCCTCTTCCTCCTGCCGCCACCGGCCTCATTCCGCCCATGGGCATCGAGGCGCTCCACCGCAGCATAGCCCTCCTGCGCATGAGGGGCCTCGTCGGCGGTGAAACTATCGCCACCGCAGCGGGAGACATGAATGAAGAGAACATCATGAAAAGTTTACTCAGCTCTTCACCATTTGCGATTCGCACAGAGATGTATAGTGCGTTTGTCAGCCTGTATAACCCACATGACTCTGGCTGGCATCCTTGTACCATCGGCAGAGCAAGGTCAGATGTTGCCGTTGCTCCCTCAAGCCAACAGTGTATAAGGTAACTTTTTTGTTACCAGCTCTATTTGAGATCCAGTACTATTCGACCATGCCCACCACACTCCAAACACACCCATACGTTTTGTGCACGCAAAATGCAGTGCACAGAAACAATGTCCCAAAGTACCCTACTACTTTATTAAAATAACGTAAATATTCGTTAATGCGGCGTTTTGGGTAGCGTTTAAAAATATATAAAACATTTAAAAGTTCAAAAAAATCTTGTTATTTATGTCCACACATAAAGTTTTGCGACGGCAAGATATTTTTTATGAATTTTGTAAAAAAGAAAAATAATCTAGTGCTACAAAATCATTTTTTAAAGATTTGCTATGTTTTTAACATAAGGCACAAAAAGTTACCATATATTTTTAACTTAAAAGTATTATTTTGTGTATTTTTAATAAAAGGATCAGTGTAACTCGGCAGACAAAATGGCCTTTCAGACTTGTGGTTTAAAATTTTAGTTTCAGAAAAATTCAGTCACTACCGAAATTTTAGTGATTTCAGGTTTCATTCGGTTAATGACAAAAAAAATCTCTTAAAATGCATTTGAATGTTCAGAAAATTGAATTCTTTTGTAGTACTGGAAAGGCTAAATATTTTGACCAAAAGGTGATTATTTCAGTATCTACTGAAATCGCAGAAAATGATTTCCATGGTTCAGAGTTCAGACTGCCATGATCAGTTTTTGTCTACGTGCCTTCAATCAGTGTTACAAAAGAAATAACTTCGAAAAAAAGAGCTGAAAATGAAATGTCAGGTTCCTTAATACGTCATCAGGTTTGCCGCCTGTCTCTGTGTAAATCGAACTTCTAACCAAACAACATAAAATTGTCAGTGCTACCCTACTGTGTAGTACCAGTGTTAGAGGTGACGTCTGCCAAACTAAGATCTTCTAACGTACGAAAACCGGCGGCGCTGCGAGTGGCCATCTCCCCAACTGCAATTCATCTGGTACCACTCACCAAGACCTCGATGGAGAAAACTCAGTGGCGAAACGTACAATGATCGGAGGAGATGGCAATGTCTCAATCGTGCTGCACGCCCACACATCAGCTGTGTTGAAATAACTACGCATCTGCTTGTTTAAAAAGGTGATAATACAGCTCATGAGTTTGGCCTTTCTGTACTACAAATAACACGACATCTACAAAACTACAACAAAGTTCAAACCCACGCATCTGTCATCCTGCCGTCACCGTAACCTCCAGTGCATATGACAATCTTAAAATCTAAGGGTGTACCACGAGTACGACATTTGAGATTTTGAGTCGAGACAATGACACACAAGAAACTGGTGTAATTCCTCCGTTCCAAAATAATTGATTTGAATTTGTTCAAATACGGATGTATCTATACTTATTTAGTGTCTAGATACATCCATATTTAGACATACCCAAGTTAATTAAATTGGAACGGAGCGAGTACTTGGTACGCGCCTCATGTGTGGGTCATCCGACCACGTGTTCTCTATCCAACGTTTTGGAGAACCGGGCGATAAATCCGGTTGCCACCCGGTAAAACACAAATCCCAAGCTCCCTGTAAATACGCTTACCAGGAAAAATCAGAAAGTTTTGAAAAGATAAGATAAATAACATGGTTATTTTTTCTGACCAAGAGAATTGTTGCCACAACGCTTGAACCTGCCACTTGATAGCAGTAGAGATGAACGCAACCAGGCAATACCAGTACGATGCCTGCAATGTTGTGTGCAGACCGAGTTTCCCGGCGGCACTGCCCACCACAATCTGTCCCTACGCAAATGAGAAAGACATGCTGGCTACCAAACGCGCCCCAAGCGCATCATTGTCAGGGTTGGCCATGAGTGCCGAAATTTAAATTCGTCGGAAAGTGTAAGAATCAGGATGAGCTTTGAGCTACCAGAACGACGCAAACCTCAATTGCATATGTGGCGTGCTTGGTTGTCCACGGGACCTCCATAAAGGCCCGCTAGATGTGGTTGCCCGGTGGTGTATTATCCCACACTAGCTGAATGCATATGCGTTGCGTCACCATGGGCTTCAATTAATTTCAGCGCATATAAATATAATATACCTACAAATTTAGGTGTACAAAAAGAGTTGCAACATAATAAGTTGGAAACATAAAATTCTAATTCGTTTAAAATGTACATGAAAATTCAAGGACACGCATGTTTCTTCCGGGAGATTTCTCGTGCTCTGAAAATTCTCTTAAAAGTCCAGACGCACTTATCTCGATCACCTAATAAAACCAGAAACATGTATTAAGATATTATGGTACCATAATATTTAGATATCTCTACCAATATAATTTAGCATAAAAACACATAATATTTGAGTGATATTCATTAATCGGATGTGATTTTGTCTTTTTTGAAGATTTGGTTTAAAAGAGGATACAAATGTGATTTTATTATCAAATATGATTTAAATTTAGCACACTATGTTAGCTGTGACAATAAATTGAGAAAATAGTTTACAAGTATAATTGTTTAGTATAAATTATCATATCTTTATACTGATTCGTCACAAGCCAATATCTAGCATTGTTTGCCACACCCATGACAATGGGATCCCCTGACGTGGTCAGGGTTTGCCTTGAAATGTTGCCATTTGGGGCCTATCAACGTGAGACCCACTTGTTAGTGACAGAAAGGGTGTTAAGGCAAGAATCAGTACGTCATAGGATCCATTTCCCTACGACAATAACCATCAGTACTTGTGACAATCTAAATAATATGGATCCTAATGAATCTGTTAGTTTCCACGTGCTATTTTGTTTTAATTTTCTCTTACTACACTAACCTTTAAGAGGATTTCAATATTTCACCAAGGTTAATTTCTTGAGAGGCACGATTTGTAAAGCGACTAGCACACGTGAAAGGGTACAAAGGAATTTGCACAAGGGGAGAGGATGAATTAGCACATTCGTACTAACACTAGGTGGAGGAAAGGTATCGTACATAAATCGACGTGGATTGTCGTACGTGACGCAATTTCGTTCCAGTTTTATAACTATTCGTCAATATGGATTGCAGTTTCGCGGTCTTGGCATAAACAGGCACCCATGCTTAATGACTCAACATACTGAATATTTTCCTCAAGCGTGTCAGATCCACAAGTTGAAGATATGGAGACGAGCTGCATGGACCCCATTTATTTTAATGAGCAATTCAATGAGTATTTAAAAGTTCCAAAACTAGGCACTTTTCCAATTATATGTACTATTGTCTCCCATGAAACTGTAAAGTTCGGTTGAATAATATGTTATAGTTTCGGCTAAAATCATAAAAAATGTGACTCTAAATAAGAAAAAGAAACTATTTTTTGTTCTTCACATTTTTCTTTCTGTATAGGACATCTGAATAGATAATTGGATGAAACTTTAAACATACTTTACACTGTAGACATAGCTATGTATTTGTATAATTTTTCAGAATTGTTTGTAGTGCGAAGATGAAGTTTTTTAATTTTTTATAAGCAGGCTGTCTGTAGCCCGGCTCCATTTCATGTTTTTATCCAAAGACCCAGCCATGAGAATATTAACTGGGTTTATTAGATTTCCTTTTTTAGAGTAATGAATTGGCTTGCAGTTAAAAAAATCTGAGGGGAATGGCTTGTAGTTAATGACAATTAATAAGAGCCTTTTCCTAATATTTGGGACATAGCACCTACGGCCCATATAAGTTTACGTTAAGGACCAAATGGAAAGCCTTGAAGCCCAGCCCACACCACTATTTTGTCCAATCCACTCTTCTCCAATTCCCTCACCGCCGGCACTCGCCGCCGCAGCCGCCACAGCGATCGCCGCCCCACCATGGCGCTATGCAGAGCCGTCGCTCTCCTCGCCAGGCAGCGCGTCCGAACCCTGCCTCCCGCTCCGGCGGTCCCAAAACCCCAAAACCCTCTGCTCCGCCATCTGCGGCGCCACTACTCCCCGCAGCCACCGCCCGCCCCACCAGCCATCTCCGCCGCCGCCACCGCAGCCGCCGACACTGCCGCGGAGGCGTTCGAGGCGGCGTCCAGCTTCAACGACATCTTCGCCTCCTTCTCCCACCTCGAGGCCGCGGTCCCGCCCACCGATAGGCGCCTCGGGCTCGCCAGCGTCAAGCTCGGCCAGCACCTCGACTCCTCCTCCTCCTCCTCCGCCGCCAGCCCCTCCCGCGTCCTCGAGCTGGCCCTCCGCTCCGTCGCCATCCTCGAGGCCGGCCGTGGCACGTCCGACTCCGCCTCCGACGCCGTCTCGCTCGCCATGGCGCTCCACCTCGCCGGCTCCGCCTCCCTCGACCTCACCCGCTTCCACGACGCGCTCGCCTTCCTCACCCGCGCGCTCCGCCTCCTCTCCCCGCTCCTCCCGCCGCCGTCCAAAGGCGCCGCCTTTGACTCCGACGCCGAGGAGGAGGAAGGGTTCGACGTGAGGCCCGTGGCGCACGCGGTGCGGCTGCTGCTGGCCAACGTGAAGACGGCGATGGGGCGGCGGGAGGAGGCGCTGGCCGACATGCGCGCCTGCCTGGACCTCGAGGAGGCCATCCTGCCGCCGGGCAGCCGGGAGCTCGTCGTCGCGTACCGGGACATGGCGGAGGCCTACGCCGCCCTGCTCGACTTCAACCAGGCGCTACCCTTCTGCCCATAGTTTTAAAAACCGGACCGGCGATCGAACCGGTGAGGGCCTCGGTTCACGGTTCAACCGGTTGGACCGCCGGTTTGCTCTGTTCAATTGCGGTTTATTAATAATCTGTTAAAAAAGTAAACGTATTTAGTTTATTCGTGAGCTTCAACAACACAAGCATCGCATGCTCCTGATGGCTAGCCCATGCTGTACGCGCGCATGCGCCCCGCGAGCTCGCCAGGTCGATTCCCGTCCCAGGCAATTGATTTTTCTCGCGCAAAATGCTCCATCCGGTCGGACCGGCGTTCCGGTCCGGTTTTTAAAACTATGCTTCTGCCGCAGGTCGCTGGAGCTGCACGAGTCCACCCTGGGCAAGAACTCCGTGGAGCTCGCGCACGACAGGCGGCTGCTCGCCGTCATATACACCGGCCTCGAGCGGCACGAGCAGGCGCTGGAGCAGAACGAGATGTCGCAGAAGGTGATGAAGAAGTGGGGCGTGGCTGGCGACGATCTCATGAACGCCGAGATTGACGCGGCCAACATCAAGATTGGCATGGGCAAGTTTGACGAGGCTGTGACCGTGTTGAAGGAGGCCGCGAAGAAGGCGGGGAAGGACAGCATGGCGCGGGCCCTCGTGTTCATCTCGATGGCCAAGGCGCTCGCGCACCAGGATGGAAAGGTCAGGGACACCAAGAGGTGCTTGCAGGTTGCTTGCGACATTCTGGAGAAGAAGGAATCGTCTGGGCCTGACAAGGTGGCCGAGGCGTATGTCGAGGTAGCCTCGTTGTACGAGATGGTGAATGAATTTGACAGGGCGATATCTTTGATGAAGATGAGTTTGGGGATGCTTGAGAGGATGCCTCAGTCACAGCACTTGGAGGGGAATGTTGCAGCTAGGATTGGATGGATATTGCTTCTCACAGGGAAGGTGACTGACGCCGTCCCTTATTTGGAGGATGCAGCGGAGAGGATGAAAGAAACCTTTGGGCCAAAGCATTATGGGGTTGGGTATGTGTATAACAACCTGGGGGCTGCGTATATGGAGATGGAGCGCCACCAGTCTGCTGCGCAGATGTTTGCCCTCGCAAAGGATGTCATGGAAGTTTCCCTAGGGCCTCATCATTCAGATACAATCGAGACCTGCCAGAGCCTCGCCAATGCGTACAATGCGATGGGAAGGTAACATTTCTCTTATCCCTTCAGAGACAAATTCGTTGAAAGACAAACGTGATTTCTGTAGTCCCAAATCTAATACTATAACATAGAAGAATCTGAATGCGCTGGCTTATTCACATGTTAGTCTGCAAGTGGTATTGTTTTGCAGTTTGTTGCTCTTTAGCTATTTGCCTATTTTTAAATCAGTGATTAGAATGCATGCAACTGCAAGAAACACTATAGTATGCTCCTAACGTATTGGCAACCGTGGGTTATCGTATAGATTTTTGAAGTACTGTAGTATGCTCCTAACGTACTGGCAACTGTGGGGTATTGTGTAGTTCAGATTAGGCGTGAAAGGGAACCAGTTGATGCGTTTACTTCCAATGCATGAACACATGTGGGTGGATAGTACGGTGGCTGATTCCTATTATAAGCACAAACTTCAGATTTCCTTCTCCAGAATGTATTAGATTCTGAACTTCAAATGGGAACAATGACAGAGAAAAGCAAACATGTTGTCCCCTCATTGTTGTTTTATGCCAGTTGGCTCCTCTTTAGCTGGAGCAGACCGATTTAGCAATTATGTGTCACTTCAATGACAGTAAAATTTGGCAGGGATCAGTAACACCCCTTTTGTTCCAAGTGCAGCTATGGCCTGGCTATGGAGTTCCAAGAGCGAGTGATAGCTTCATGGAGAAACCATGGTGCCAGCGCTAGGGATGAGCTCAGGGAAGCTATTCGCCTCTACAAGCAGATTGAGGCGAAGGCTATAGCGTGCATGTCACCTGATGAATCAGCAACCGTGTCACCTGAACCTCAGGAGCAGGAAGTCGACCAAAAACCGAAGAAAGTTGCACAACAGTAGCTGCAGAGCTAACTTCGTGTACTCTTGTTTTTGTTCCCCATTTTCTGTTTTGACTATCATTCTAGTGTTCGATAGTAGAAGAAATTTTGCTGTCAGTGTAGCTATTTTATGAGCCTTGTTGCCCTCTGCACTAGCCTTTTATAGGAATGAAAAGCACGACACAGATGAAGTACAGTGTGGGAATAACTGATGTCTGATAATTTCAGAAAACCACGACCTACCTGTTTATGAAAATTCTATTCTGAACATAATGAGACTTTCGTGAATTGTGTGTGCTTGTGTTTAGGTTAATGAATAAAATTTTGTACCAACTAGTATAAAATAGCCTTTAACTGAGTTAACTAAAGAATATTTATGTTTTTAGAGATAATAACCCCCCATTAAAGATAAATGCTTTCTATAATCTCATGTTTCGATATAATTTGCATCTTGCAAACAACAGAAAAAATGGGAAATGATTTGAACCAAAGGAATTGTGTCCAAAAAATCACTACGTACAATATGCTTCACTGCTGCTGCCACTGTCATCAACATGGAATTGAGTGTATCGATATCTGTCCACAGGAGGATGCAGGTTTGCAGTGTCACCTTCAGAGCAAACCGCCACCACCGTATCGGCTTCTTCTCCCGTGTCGGTGATGGCAAGCACATGGATGACGACCTCGTCTGCTCTCGGCAGCTGGTCCATCAATGGAAACTGTGTGCTGGTAATGTTAGGTTGATCTCCAGGTCGTACGAGCCCAACGGCTCGCGACCCCCTTGACTGCGCCCTGATCGGGGGTGTCCGTTTCCATTATGGACGGTGGGCCCCTGTGACCTGCGCTATAAATAAAGGGTTGGCGCTAGGGCACACAGTACGAGGTTCACCTGTGCTGCCAGCCACCCCACCGACATCTCCTCCGATTAGGGTTAGCGCAGTGCTCACGGGAAGCACCACTGCACCGCCACCGCACCGACGCCGACGCCGATGGCCTCCGGCTCGAGTTCATCGAGCCATGGTGAAGGTATCTCTCCGATCCCCTCTCTCTCACTGCTCTCACACACACACACACACACACATGATTCCCACGTTGATCTACTGAAAGGAGATTGCTAGGATTCTAACAATGGTATCAGAGCACATCTAGATCCTAGATTTTTTTTGGTAGCAATTGAAAAGCAAAATGAAATCCCCCACCCGAAGAACCCTAACCCTAGAGGGGCAAAGAACTCACCTGTGAAGCCTCGGGCTCACCGGCAAAGCAGCGCCGCCGTCGTGGCCGCGCCTGCCCCTCTCGATCTCGATGCGCACCTTCGGGGGCATCCGGGAAGAAGGGCTCGGGCAGTGGGGGCACGCCTTCGCCACAGCCGAAAGAAAAGATCCCCTTCGGGGCAAAGGGCACCACCGCCAAACCGCTCGACGGCAGCGCACTCACCGCAAGGGGAACGCACGACCGGTGAGGGGGATGGCGACGGCGCCACTCCGGCGTGCGCCACTCACCACGGTGGGGCGTGCGGCCAGGCACAGCAGCGCAGCAAACAAAAGAAAGGGAAAAAGGGGAGCCGCACGGCGCGGTCGCCGCCGCAGCGCGGCACGGCCGTCTCTGGCGCGGCGAGCGGCCATCTCCGGCGGCCGGGGCGATTTTTTCGCCGCCGACGCGCGCGGGTTCGGGAGTGAGCACGGGAAAGAGAAAGAAAAAGGGGCTAGGGTTAGGTCGGGGAGGGCCGGCTGGTTTTGTTCCTCCGATCTGCGCGGACAGCCGTCCGATGCAGATGGACGTCCTGGATCACCCAGCGGCAAACCCTAGCCGCCAGCGGGCCAATGGGCCGAAAGAAGCCGGCCACGGGCCGCTGCGGGCCCTTTTCCTCGTCGCCGCGAGCGACAGATAATACTGCCGCGCACGGGCCGTGGGCCGCTGTTACGCGTCGCCGCGGGCGACAGATAGTGAAACGGCCGTGGGCCTATAATTTTTTCGCACAGAATAGTTTTTTCTGTTATTTTTTAACAGAAGCAAGTTTTTTATTTGTTTTGGTCCATTTTTTGGGCAAATTTCATTCTGTTTTTTCTATTCAATTTTTCCAACGAAATTTTTGTTTAGGAAAACAGAAGAAAGAAAAGTGAATACTTGTTAAAAGTATAAAAGTTTATGAATTTTTATTCATTTATTTAAAGTTTCCGCTGCAAATAGTTAAAAGAAATTGCATAAAAGCAATAAAGTGAAAATTAAAAGCATGATTAAAGTGATATTAATGCTGATTATGATTCTGTTATTATTGACCAACGTTATTAATAGCATTATCATGATTTAAAGTGAGAATTGAAAGCATGATAAAGTGATATTAAAGATGATTATGATTTGTTATTAAATGACCAACGTTGTTAATAGCATGATCATGATTTGTTTATTATGTGTTAAAAGGTGCATTTATTTCTTTTATTGCCCAACGGTAATATAGTTTTAATTGCACAAACGGTTGTATGCTTTGATTTATACCAACGTTGGATTAATGCATGCAATTGTTTTTTGTTATCTCATATCCTTGTGGTTTCAGGAAGTTTTCACCTGATGAGTTGCCTCAAGGACATTCCGACGCTCAGGGGTGACAACTACGCTGAGTGGTGGAAGAAAGTTGAACTGGCTTTTATCTGCGCTGAGGTTGACTGGGTTGTGAATGCTCCACAGCCAGTCAGCCAGCAGAGCCAGTAAGAGAGACAACTGATGATGAATCTGCTTGGCAGAAAAAGTTGAGGGACCATGCTCCAGTGGAGATGGGATACACCCTAGAGAACCAAAAGTGGGTGAACACCAACAAAAAGTGCATGGCATTCATAAAGAACACAGTTGAGAACGCTATTGTGGGCTCAATTGAAGAGTGTACCTCTGTGGGAGAGTATCTCCAAAAGATAAAGAGCCAGTTTACTGGTTCTTCAAAGACATATGCTACCCAGCTGCTCAAACAGCTGGTGACAGAAAAGTATCATGGAGGTTCACATGGCATAAGGGAGCACATTCTCAGAATGAGCAACATGGCTGCTAAGCTTAAGTCCATGGAGGCTGATCTGGAGCTCAAGCCTGCACTCATAGTTCACTTGGTGATGGCTTCACTGCCACCACAGTTTGAAAATTTCATCATCAATTACAATGTGTCACCTGAAAAATGGGACATTGAAAAGACCATTGCCATGTTGTCGCAAGAAGAGGAAAGGCTGAAGTCCCAGAATGGGGGCTCCTTGAACTTCGTGAAGGACAACAAGAACAGGAACTACGGTTCCCTTCAAAGCCATATGGCAAAGGTCCCACCAGTATAAGCCACATGGCAAAGGTCCCCAGCAGTATCAGCAAGTGGACAAAGACACATGCCACCACTGCAAGAAGAAAGGGCATTTCAAGCAAGATTGCCCAGATTGGCTCAAGATGATAATGGCAAAGAGAGGTAAGACACAGTTTCTTTTGTAAATGAATCCCTGTATACACAGTTTTCAAAATCTACTTGGTGGATTGACTCAGGTGCAACTGTTCATGTTGCAAATTCTTTACAGGGATTCCATTCGACAAGGACTTTGCAAAGAAGCGAAAGACACATTGAAGTCGCAAATGGAGTTCAAGCAGAAGTTGAAGCTGTTGGCGACATCTCCTTGGAGCTAGCTGATGGTTTCAATATTATGCTTAGAGATGTTTTATTTGTTCCTTCGATTCACAGAAACTTAATAAGTGTATCGTGTTTGGATAAAGACAGTTATGAATGTTATTTCGGTCATGGCAAGTGTGCCATATGGTTTAAAGATGCTTGTGTGGGTATTGCTTTACTTCATGATAAGCTTTATTTGTTATCCTTGCGTGAAAAAGTGCATTCTGTGAGTAATGTGAATGAACAAATTCCCTTGTCGAACAAAGAACAAAAGAAAAGAAAGCGAACTCATGACTCTTCGAAGTTATGGCACTGTCGATTAGGCCATATTTCGAGGGGAAGAATAGAAAGCCTCGTTAAAAATGATATTCTTCCTCCGTTAGAGTTCTCAGATATCGAACAATGCATAGATTGCATAAAAGGAAAATACGTAAAACAAATTAAAAAGGGTGCAAACCGAAGCACAGCGACACTAGAAATTATTCACACTGATATATGTGGACCATTTCCGGTGAAAAGTGTGGATGGTTATGACTCGTTCATAACGTTCACAGATGATTACTCCCGATATGGTTATATTTATCCAATTAAAGAAAGATCTGAAGCATTGGATAAATTTAAAATATTCAAAGCTGAAGTTGAAAATCAACATGATAAAAGAATTAAAATAGTCAGGTCCGACCGTGGGGGGGAGTACTACGGTCGGCACACTCCATATGGTCAAGTACCTGGACCTTTTGCAAGGTTTTTACAGGAAAATGGAATAGTCGCCCAGTATTCTATGCCGGGCGAACCACAGCAAAATGGAGTAGCTGAAAGGCGTAACCGTACTCTTATGGATATGGTGCGCAGTATGATGAGTTATTCCACACTGCCATTGGGATTATGGATGGAGGCGTTAAAAACCGCCATTCACATTCTCAACAGAGTACCAAGTAAGTCGGTGCCCAAAACACCGTACGAGTTGTGGACAGGGAAAGTTCCTTCTCTACGCCACTTGAAAGTCTGGGGGAGCCCAGCTGAGGCAAAAGTTTTTAATCCACACATTGCAAAGTTAGACCCCAAAACAGTAACTTGCCATTTCATTGGCTATCCTGATAGATCAAAAGGTTATCGTTTCTACTGTGCAGACAGATACACAAAGTTTGTAGAAACGAGACACGCGGTCTTCTTGGAGGACGAAATGATGAGGGGGAGCATGGTAGGCCGGAAAATTGATCTTGAGGAGAAGAGGGTGTGTGCACCTTTTCCGATGATCCATGAGCCATTTTTCGCCCTACCTGTTGTACCTGCACCGATAATCCCAGAGGTTGTGGTGCAAGCACCTGTTGTAACTCCACCCGTGACCACAACGAGGCAAGATTCGGAACCTGTCCGTCAGGAGCCGACTCAACCCGTTGTTGAGCATGAAAGGGAGCGACGACAGCCACATTTAGAAGAAGAGTCGCACGTTGAGACACATGATGTGCCAGAGAATGAGACTCTCAGAAGGTCTAAAAGAGCTAGGAAATCAGCTATTTCTAGTGATTATAGAGTTTATAATACAGAAACAGTTCATATGGAAGAAGATCCCACTTCATATGAAGAAGCCATGAGAAGCGTTCACTCTTCGAAGTGGCTGGAAGCCATGGAAGACGAGATGAAATCGATGAGTTCTAACAATGTTTGGGACTTAGAGGAAATTCCTAAAGGAGCCAAAACAGTAGGCTGCAAATGGGTCTACAAAACTAAGTATGACTCCAATGGAACGTAGAAAAGTATAAAGCGCGACTTGTGGCAAAAGGCTTTACGCAAAGAGAAGGGGTAGATTACAATGAGACATTTTCTCCGGTCTCATGTAAGGATTCTTCAGAATCATCATGGCACTAGTTGCGCATTTTGATTTAGAGTTGCATCAAATGGATGTAAAGACGGCATTTCTAAATGGAGATTTAGAAGAAATGTTTACATGAAACAACCCACGGTTTTTTCATGGAGGGGAAGGAACATATGGGATGCCGCCTAAAGAAATCCATTTATGGGTTAAAGCAAGCCTCTAGACAGTGGTATTTAAAGTTCAATAATACAATTAAAAGTTTTGGATTTAAAGAGAATGTTGAGGACAACTGCATTTATGCAAAGTTTAAAAGTGGGAAATATATTTTCCTAATTCTGTATGTGGATGATATTCTGCTTGCGAGCAATGATGTCAGTCTACTACTAGAAACAAAGAAATTCTTGTCCTCAAATTTTGATATGAAAGATCTTGGTGAAGCTTCATATGTTTTGGGCATAGAAATTCACCGGGATAGAAAGAATGGAGTGCTAGGACTATCACAAAAGGCATATTTAGAAAAGGTTCTAAAGAAATATAATATGCATAAAAGTAGCGCATCACCTGCTCCTATAGTCAAGGGCGATAGTTTTGGGAAATTTCAATGTCCCAAAGTCAATATGAGATCGATCGAATGAAAGCAGTACCATATGCTTCGGCTGTTGGAAGCTTACAGTATGCACAAGTGTGCACTCGCCCTGACTTAGCTTTTATCACCGGGGTACTCGGTAGATATCAAGAAAATCCAGGCCATGAACACTGGAATATGGTAAAGAAAGTTTTGCGTTATGTGCAAGGCGCAAAAGACCTCATGCTAACATATACTCCCTCCGTTCCAAATTAATTGACTTCCATTTGTCCGCATGTGAATGTATCTATACGTGTAATATGTCTAGATACATCTACGTGTGGACAAATGGAAGTCAATTAATATGGAACGGAGGGAGTAGAAGATCTGATTCCCTAGAGATAAAAGGGTATTCAGACGCAGATTTTGCGGGAGACAAAGATGATAGAAAGTCCACGTCAGGATACGTGTTCACTCTCGCCGGAGGGGTTATTTCATGGAAAAGCTCCAAACAGTCATTAGTTGCTGCATCCACGATGTATGCAGAATTTATAGCATGTTATGAGGCCACGGGGCAGGCGATATGGTTAAAGAAATTTATACCCGACTTGAAAGTGGTAGATTGTATTGACAAACCACTAAAGATGTACTGTGACAACCAGCCCGCAGTATTCTATGCTCACAACAACAAGTCGAGTAATGCAACAAAGGCAATAGATATAAAGTATTATGTTGTGAAAGATAAGATCCAGGATCAAACTATAAGTCTCGAGCATATAAGGACAAAGGAAATACTTGCGGATCCGCTAACGAAAGGCTTACCACCCGATGTGTTCCAGAAACACATAGCCGGCATGGGATTAATGGAAAGCCTATGATTCCTGGATCACAGAGGCCCAAAAGTAAAAAAGAATTTGTTTAAAAACAGAAAAGTGTATAGTGGCTGTCTGATTCTATCGGCAATTGAGCTATGACGATGAAACATGCTCTATGCACTAATCGGTGATGAAACGAGTAAAGTAAAAGGTAAAAGCAAAAGTTGCGATCAAGGGGGAGAATGTTAGGTTGATCTCCAGGTCGTACGAGCCCAACGGCTCGCGACCCCCTTGACTGCGCCCTGATCGGAGGCGTCCGTTTCCATTATGGACGGTGGGCCCCTGTGACCTGCGCTATAAATAAAGGGTGGGGGCTGGGGCACACAGTACGAGGTTCACCTGTGCTGCCAGCCACCCCACCGACATCCCCCCCTCCGATTAGGGTTAGTGCAGTGCTCACGGGAAGCACCACTGCGCCGCCGCCGCACCGACGCCGATGGCCTCCGGCTCGAGTTCATCGAGCCATGGTGAAGGTATCTCTCTGATCCCCTCTCTCTCACTGCTCACACACACACACACACATGATTCCCACGTTGATCTACTGAAAGGAGATTGCTAGGATTCTAACAGGTAATGGCTATGGCCGTGATGGTGGCCCTGCAGAGCGGGCAGTTGGCATTGCCCTGCAGCCAGGTGTCGACACAGTCGGCATGGAAGACAGGAAGGCAGCTCGGCAGGAGCCGTAACCTCTCCTCCTCCTGGAACTCACCCAGACAGACCGCACAGTCGCTTGTGTCGCCGCCGGTGTCATCGTCGCTCTTCACGGCCTTGCTGTACCTGAACACCGATAGGGCACGAATGGCCGGCTCCTCAAGCCCAGGCGCCTCGTCAGGCGCCGGCCCGTGCACCACTGGTAGCTCGTGGCCGGATGTGGTGGTGCTGCTGCGACGGCGGCAGGAGAGGGAGATGATGAGCCGGCTGCTGGAGTCCGGGGAGGAGGTGGTGTGCCAGGTGAGGCAGCAGCGGATGACGAAGACGTAGTAGGTGAGGAGGAGGGCGGCGGTGGTGAGGATGGCCAGCACGGTTAGCACCAGGAGCGGCAGGCTCGTGATTTCCAGCGACTCGTAGTGGCGAGACACCACAGACGACCCAGGAGAAGAGGAAGACGCATAGTAGTAGTAAGGTGCCAATGGCGGCGGAAACAGCAGCGCCGACGGCCCCCTGCCTGCTCCTGTTGCATCCATGGACGCTTGCTTGCAAGTCTGCAACTAGCGCCTTCTTCAGCCGAACTACTCCTGATCGATGGACGGTTTGATGATGATGATGATGATGATGATGATGATGATGATGATGATGATGAAGAGCTCAGGTGCCTAGCTCGGAGCTCTAACTAATGGCGAAGTGGCCAGGTAGGAGGGAAGAAAGAGGAGAACTTCTCTTCTTTCTATCAGTGCAACACTCGTGAGCTCCTGGAGAAGGATGGGGCAGGTAGGAAAAACAGCGAGGTGGAGGAAGAGAGTGAGAAGAGGTTGCGACTTCCCTTTGCTTGCTGAACCTAACGAGTCTAGAAGCATATATTTTGCCGTTGCTAATTTCATTTCTCTGTTTTTTTAACTAGTTGAACTCCTGTCCTCATATCACCACTAATATAAAAAGGCACAGAGTGTGGGGATCCAAACGATCTTGACCGTCTAACGCTAGATCCAACGGAACCAGTCACTGCTAAAACACATTGTCAGCCTTCATTCCTTTGGAAAGTCTAACGCGAGCACTTATTTTCTTGCCTAATCAACAACTGAGTTAATAGGGGAGTAATCAAGAGGATTAATTAGGGGCGCTGATTTTTAGAGGAATTAAAACCTCCATCCTTTTGCATACCCGTGTTAGTATTTTGGAAACTGCCAGTAATTTGCCATAATAGCGGCAATCAATTTGGATACTATTGGAGGTAGGAGACTGTGAAAATTAATACAGTGATTTATAGAAGAAATATAGTCTTAAATTAGATATTACTACAGACCAGTTTTAGGAGGACACAAAACTTAAGCGCGCATTGCGCGTGCAAGATTACTAGTAGTAAAAGTAACCGGTTGGAATTGGGAGGTTTCTATGTTCTACCGTGTTTGTGTGTTTTCTTGCATTTGCTGTTGCATTTCAATGAAAGTTCTTTACCCCTCATCATCGCAAGGCATGAACACTAATCAATCTCGAGAAGACATGATTACAATAATGCTAATAATAAGTTAGACACGATCATATATAAACTTTGTCTGGCAAATCAAGAAACCAAATACTAATATGCGCTGATAGGGATTTGCTTGATCATACATGTCGAGCCGAGTCATAGTATTATCAGCTAAATGAAGTCTGAACTCTAGAGTCTAGAGCCCGCCCTTTCTGGGCAGAGATCGACCAGTACAGTATACACCAAGATCTAGTCTTGGGCGCAAGCACCCAGAAGTCCTGCTACTCCTGCCGCGCCATCTCCAGCTGCTCGACGTAGAAGCGGCTTGGCATCCAGACCCTGCCGCGCCACCGGATGTAGCTGATGATCGCCATGTTGCTCGCGGTACCTGTCGTGGGCACCACGACGCCGTCGCCGCTTCCGGCGGTCGGGATTTTGCCGTCGCCCTGCTCCCGCATCTACCACCGGTGCCGCGAACGCTGGTGCAGGGAACAGACAGGGTAATCCCGTGGGACCTTCTTGCACTTGCACCGGATGATTGTCTGACGTGCCGGGCCTGAGGGCTCGGGCGCCCTGTGATGCCGCTTCAGGAGTCTCGTCGCCATCATCTTGTCTGTAGCCCGTGGTGCCGGCAGCTCCTCGATCTTTCCCTTGGCCCGCTTGGACGGCCGTGGGCTCGGTTCCTCCCGCGGCGGCTGGTTCTTCCTCTTCTTCCGGCGCTTCTTGTCGTCCTCCGTAGAAGGCTGCTGTGGCGGCGGGTTCTTCCTCTTCTTGCGGATCTTATTGTCCTCCGGGCACGGCGGGATTGGCAGCTGGCACTCCTGCTTTTCGATCTCGTCGCCGATCATCACTTTCAGTTCGTCCTCCTCCTGCAGCAGATCAGGAGTCTGGGACTGGATTCCCTCGTCTTCGTCGTCAGCGAGCATCGTCATCGCTTGGACTTCGTCGTGGGAGGGCAGCGGCACCAGAGGGCCGAACTCCGTGAGCATCGGCGCCTGGTATCCGTCCACGTCCTCGGTCAACATCGCACGTTCGACCGGCGGCGAGAGACCGGAGGGGCCGGACATGGACGCTGGGACGCTTGGTAGCAAAACGCACATGGCAGCTTAGGGTTGAGGCGAGGAGATCGATCCGTCGATGGAGCAGAGAGAGACACCTTTTATCTGGCGCAGAGGTGAACGCGAGTAGGGTCCGACTCGATCTCTCACGCAACTTCCATCGTTGGCGAGCCGTATCGATGCACTTGCTCGCGCGCCTAGGTACCACGCGAAGGCAAAAAAAAGCTGGTGCCCCAGATCGCATGGACCGGGCCAACTTTTTTTTCTTCCCTTTTTCGTTTTTTTTGTTGTGCTGCTGATTTTTTTCTTCTGTTTATTTCTTTTTTTGTTAACTTTATTTATATTTTATCTACTTTCAATTCCTGTTTTCGGATAAACATATGAATACCATGCTCCACATAAAAAGGAATAATTATCTGAATGAATGAACTTTTTTTTGAATTCGTGAACAATTCTGGGCCACCTCTCCTACTGCAGCAGGAGCAATCATATGCGACATTTTTTTTTACCGTGCCAAAAGATTTGTCTTTTCATTGATATGGAAGCAATGAATTAGCCAGTTTAGAAGAAAAACTGACCGAAAACCGATACAACAGACAAACACAACACACCGGCCCTAAGGTCGTGTTCCAGACGAGTCAGTGCCCAAAACGCCCAAGCGATCAAAGCCAACACCCACACACCTCAACGCAGCACAGCGGAGGTAAAAACCGGAGCCGCCGCTCTGACGTCCACGCTAGCCTCAGGGCCACAGACCACCTAGCCAATGACAAAAAGTGACGGAGTTGCCATGCAGCTCGCCACCGCCTACCACAAACTCTCCACGAGTCCCTCCGACCAGCGAAGCATCCAAGACGAGGTCTCAAGAGAAAAACGACGCAGAAACGTCGACCTCGCTAGATCCCACATGGGATCAAGGTTTCACCCAAAAGCTTCTGGGCTAAGTAGGGAGAGAGAACACCTCAACGACGTCTTCGAGAAGAACGCGACGCCCCAGGGCGTCGCTGTCGCCGGCCCTGCACGACAATCAGGGTAAGGCTTTCGCCCGGTGATGAGTCGCAAAGCTCCCGCCCTCCCCAAGGACCAGCCAGACCACCGCCGCAAACCCGCACAGACCACCAGGCGCCAGCACATCTTGTTCACTATCTCACATTTTGTCCGAGGATTGGAGTTGAAGGGGTCAATACCCTAGAAGTCGCCAGGCTAGACTGGCCCCGATCCCCCCCCCCCCCCCCCCATCCCGTTTGGAGCGCTCTTCACATTAGTATCATCACCATCCACTTGTGAATATGGCCTTATGCTCGGCTGAGGAACCATATTCTCATGCTGAAGTACTCATGCCTCGGGCATGGAATGCGCCACGTACGTGTTTGCATGCCTTAAAATTCGGACCACATCAACATCACGCTCCTACGTTGTCGTTGCGGATCTCAATACGCTCTTATCACTAGTAGAGAGCATAGCTTTAGTACCGGTTTTAGATGGCCTTTAGTACCGGTGGAACAACCGGTACTAAAGGGTCGGCACTAAAGGGGTAACCCTTTAGTACCGGTACTTACCTAAAACCGGTACTAAAGGGTCTCCACGTGGGCGCACAGGCGAGCGCAAACCTGAGGACCTTCAGTCCCGGTTTGTAATACAAACCGGGACAAAAGGTTCACGCTTTTATTGCTTATATTTTCAGGGGGTTTTGGTTTTTTTTCGATTATTTTTCGGGGTTTAGGGTTTCTGTTTTTGTCCTTTTCGCTCATTTTTCAGGGTTTCGGAGGAGATCGCGTATAAATTCCCGGCTCGCGAACCGGGACAGTACAAGCGAGACTAAAGGGCAAACCGGGACGTTCGTGCATATATATATAAGATAACTTGTCTTACGATCGAGCATATACAAATATATACAATTTTGATAGTTACATGGAGATCACAATTACCGGGACTAGAGCCCGTCTATTCGATTACACGACCGGGGATCATCAGTAGCGCCTATTCACACTAAATTCTCCGTTGTCGTCTATCATCTCTGTCATCAAAAATCCCGCCAGTTCCTCTGCAATTCCTATTACGCGTTGCTCTGGTAGGTGTTCTTCCCGCATTCTGTCGAACTATATAAGAAAAGAATATCAATATGAACATCAATCATGATAACAAAAAGTGACGGTACTAAAATAATGTTGTGAATGTATTGCTTACGTCATTGTGCTCAGTGGTAAACGTGCGAATGAACTCGCAAACGTAGTATCCACATAGATTCATCCCCGGTGGCTGCTTCGCGCACTTTACGAGAATAGAATTCAATCAAAATAATAATCTAGCATCATAATTGTATTGAAACTATAATTAAAGAGATGCACGGACATATCTCGTACTACTTACCTTGACCGTAGTAAACTTCAGCTTCTCAGTAAAGGAACCCTGCACCACACGCCTGAACTGTTTCCAAACCCTGCCCGGCAAAGAAAATTAATTAATGAATGAGTTATTCATTACCTGATATCTCATGAAATCAACGAAAGAGACCGATATTGCGCGAAAATTACCTCAGGAGCATGACCTGCAAGTCGCTAATCCCTGTCAGGTCTCTGTTTAGTGGGTCCATGACTTCAACTAATCCCTTATCAATTTGAATGTATGGCAGAACATAGTGGAACCTGCACACGTTTATATACGTCAGTAACTCATCAATTACACTTAACATCGAGTAAGCAAAATGTGTAAAACAGAGTAAGACCCTCACGAGAAGTTGTAAGGAAACAGTATGTGGTCACAGAAATGTTGCTCCGTTAGGAATCTTAGAAGGTTATGCGATGTGTCCTTGGGTTTGTTCGTTAGCGAATGTACATGTACTTTATCTGGGTCAATGAACCCAAGATTATAGATCTTTCTTTTACATTCCTGCATCCTCATTCTGCATAATAGAGTACAGAAGGATATAATGAGGATAATTACATGCAATGAACTGAACTACTGAAAAACTGAACAACTTATATGTAGACAATGAATTCAACAACTTACAGACAATAGCAACTGATGAGAGATTTGTCGAGGGCGTCAAAATTGTATAACTGCCAGAGTTCTGAAAACTCAACATGGACCTCTTCGGCTCGGAAGAAGTACTCATGTGGGACTTTCGCCACGATCATTATTCTGCCCGAGTCTGCTGCTCGCAAGCACCAGTCATGCAAATTCCGCATATGTGTTGGCAGTTGTGTGAACTTCTCTTCGCTGACAAAAGGCTTCCCTAGGACATATGTAGTGTCAACATCAGCCCTGGGTAAATTGTCGTCCTGGGAACCTAGCAATTCAGCAACAGTCACACCCATAGAGGCCGCCAACTTCGCAGCGTCTTCCATATTCTGCTGCAGCACCAACTGGGGAACGTTTTCGGATAACACCATGAGGGATGGGATCGATTGTTTGGCCTGTTCCCCGAGCTAGGGAACGTCCCTTCTGTGCCCGCTTGTTCTTGCACCTGATGTGCTCCCGCTTGCTCTTTTACATGATTTGCTCTTCTGCACTTCCTTCCGAAGATTCTTATGAGGTACTCTTGGGAGGGGCGACATTTCTCGTTTTGGGCTGCTGCGTCGCTTAGTACTCATCGACGGAGCACGCTTCCGCTTATTGTCCTTAGCGGGCAAAGGCGGCGGCGAAGACGGCCGACCCATGTCCGGTGTGCTTCTTGGAGGTGATGGAGGTGTAGGTGACCTGCGACGACTCGGCGGCGGCGAAGACGGCCGACCCATGTTCGGTGTGCTTCTTGGAGGTGATGGAGGTGTAGGTGACCTGCGACGACTCGGAGGCGGTATTGTCCTTGGCGTCGACCCTGGAAACTTGATGTAGTTCTTGTCCCATAGAATGGTATCACCCACAACTTCTCCGAGTGTCCTCTCATCTCCAGATCCAGGGATGTCAAGCACCATAGCATGAGACCCGGTACGATTTCATCCACTATGACTTTAGCATAGCCAGCTGGAATCTCACGGTCTTGCCACCGTGTGTCAGGTGGACAAGGTAAAGCATATCCGACCCTTTTTGTACCTTTCGGCGACATACTCACTATCGTTCGTCCCTTTGCGCTTATTCCAGTTTCGAACGATGATCGGGACGTGATCCCTAACCAGCACTCCGCATTGTTTTTTAAATACAGCGGCAACCTTCTTGGGTTCCTTCGGTTCGCCCGTAACGGATATGACCTCTAATGTATAATGCGTAGTTGGGGCCAACTTTTTGCTCGGGCCACGTTTGGACTTTTTGCTCGATGTGGAGGCCTAAGAGAAGAAACATTCGTCAATTTATATATATACAACTTAAGTAATGCATCTACTGATCGCCGAAGAACTTCCTATCTACCTCGCCGGACTTCGTTAAGGGTTCACCGGCTTCTCCATCATCGGAGCTATCGCCTTCTCCATCATCGGAGCCGTCGACTTCATCCTCACTTTGGTCGACCTCCATTCCATCCCCGGAGGGGTTCAGATACGACGACGGAGATCCTGGATCAGCAGCTGGGGCGTCGTTGATTATATTCTCGAGAATTTCTTCCTGTATTAGGTCTCTGCGGGTGCGGGTTGGACTAGGTGGATCCATAGTTTCTGCAAAATGCACACAATATTATTTCAAAATGCATCAAATAAAATGAGTATCAATTGTTACTACAAATCAATTACTAAAAATTACTTAGTCCTAGAATTTAAATGAATTATTTAAATGAATTATCATACCTTACAACATAAAATGGTTTTCATTACACAAATGGTTTTATTTAAATAATTGCTAACAACACTAACATATTAAGAACAACATTATGTAGTGATCTACAGTAGCTAACCATTTCACAAACAAGAATAGCAACAATTTCATAAAGGACCAAATATTTATTTTATCACTTTTAATAGGCAGAAAACAACATTTTTAGAGTTTATTAAGTCCAGGGTGTTCTGCTCATCAACAAGGTATGCAAAGATAGGTTTATGTTCTATGTAAATATTTTAAACTAATGCAATTGGATTTAGTCCAAAATCTTATTCACAGAAAATTAATTAAATGCCAGAAAACCCCACTGGTCTAAACTACCAACACATGCCATTTCAAAACTATGTATCACAAACATATGAGGCTAATTTCTACAGAAAGCTATACTCACAGGCATTCCAGAACAATTGGATTTACAAATTTTGGATTCATATTTCTTAAGTTAAAAAATAGTTCTTGATTTATACCAGTGGCAGTACAGTAATTATCAAGCACACACAAATTAATATTTTTAAGATTTGCAAATTGGAAGTGGTTCTAAACTCATTCATTTATCACTGTGATTTTTGGTTTGCACAAACATGCAGTTTAACTATTTTATTTTGAATTAAAGCTACAGCACAGAAACAGAATTATAAAGCCCTATTTTCAAATTTCGGGTTAATCAAAGATTGCTCGAATCCACACGTTTCTAGATGATTCGAACGCGCTGCGACGTAGAGGAGGTTGCAGGGAACCATTTGGTAGCGGCGCCGCCCAATTTGGGTCGCCGGAGCAAGCCGGCGACGATGTTTGGCGGCGGCCGACGATGGGCAACGCGGCGGCAGAGCTACGGGGTGCAATAAGTGGAATTGAAGGCACCGGAGAATGCAAAATCTCACCCTGAGCACGATGGAGTGGACGACGAGGTCGGGGGAGGTCGTCCGGCGACGGAATCGTGCACGCACGCGGTGGCCAGAGTTGGGGGAGGGGCCGCGATTCGCCGGATTCCGGCCTTCCTACCACACCCGACTAGGTGGAGAAGGAGAGGAGGCGCCGGCGACGGGCAGCGGCCGTGTCGAAGACGGCAGCGGCGTCGGCGACGGCCTCGCTGGCGACGGAAAATTTTGGCAGCGTTTCCTCTGCTCTGCTCTGGTCTGCGCTTCGTCTTCGATGAAAATGGCCAAGTCCCAGATTGGGGTCTGCTTAAGTACTGGAGGAACCTTTAGTCCCGGTCCGTAGCTAAAGCCGCGACTAAAGAGCTGTCTTTAGTCGCGGTTTGAGAAACGGGCCGGGACTAAAGCGTTTGGGAGGCCCTTTCGCGTTCCCGCGCGCAGCACGGGCTTTAGTACCGGTTGGTATGCAAAACCGGTACTAAAGGCCCAAAAATTGCGCAGGTTTTTACTTTTTTTTTAGATCTAGCACAATTTCAAATATGTGAACATTTGAATGAAACAATTTTTGCATACTTATGAATTTGAGAAAACTTTTTACCTGAAAAGTGCTTGAATTTGAATAAGTATTCCAAATACATTTTCCGCTTTATAAAATAATTATTCTAACTCTACAAACTATTAACCATTTTGCCATTTTGAATTAAAAAATGCATTATCTTTTATCTTTTGCATATTTTTGAATCTCACTAAATTTTGAACATGAAAAGTGATTGAATTTAAATAATTAATTCAAAACCATTTTCTGTTTTATAAAATAATGCCGTTGGATCCATAGTTTCTGCAAAATTCACACAATATTATTTCAAAATGCATAATATTATCATCTATAAAATCCATCTATAAAATAATGCCGTTGGATCCATAGTTTCTGCAAAAGTCAAAATCATCGTCGTCGTCATCCTCCTCGTCGGGCGGGGCGACAGCGACAGGTGGAGGTACGGCGGCACCTGGTGGAGATGCGGCGGCCAAGTCGCCGTATGCGGCCGCTGATCCCCACGCCACCCCTGCGGCGTAAGCATCCTCATCGGGGTCGGGGACGTCGGACCACGCGCGCTCGTACACCCTCCGCACGTCCTCCGGCACCGGAGCAGGAGGCCGGTATTTGGGGAATCCTCTCCACGCCGGGCTCGTGTTCATACGACGGGATAGGCTCCCGCGGTAGCGTCCAAGCGCGCTCTGCCGAGCACGCTCGACCTCATCCAGAAGGCGTTGCGGCAGGCGTGGTAGATCCATCTCGTGTAGGCGATGGGTTCGTTGCAAGGAATGATGAATTAAGGTTTATCCCATCGACAACAATATATAGACAACATGCAAAGGGTGTGCTGACACGTGGGCAGGGGGCAGAGATGGGGAAGGACACCAGCGGCAAGACGTCTCTGATGATCTGTGACCATTCCAAACAGTTGCAGATCATCAGAGATGTCTTGCCGGACGGTTGTAGTTCTTTTGATATACAGAGCATTCGGATTCCCTGCATACGTCCAACGGTGCATTTGATATGCAGGCACTCACGAGACACCGTTGGGCTGTATGCAGGGGAAACCGTGTGTTCTGTTCTATATATCTGCATAATCCTTCAGTTCATCGACCGAACAAATCATTCGGTTCCGGGAACCCTCCCCTCGGTCGGATCCAAGCAGCGGCAAGGTTCTTTGATGATTAGCAACATTCCCAACACTTGTTCCGACGGTTGCAGATCATCAAAGAAGTCTTGCCGCTGTTTGGATCGAAGGCCGATTTGCCGTCTCACGACCACATGATGATTTGCCGATTTGCCGGTCAGAGTGGCCACTGGAGAAGGTAGGCAGGGGAAACCGTATGTTTTGTTCTATCACTTGGAGAATGCAGAGATTGTGTTGGTAAAACTGCAGCTGATTGAAGCTTCTTACACATGCTCCTTACATAATGGTTTAATACATTACATAAAAGGTTTAATACATTATTACACATCACCAACATCACCAACTATTGTTTATGTTTTCTTCTGAGCCGTAGCCATGGAGAATCTTCATCATTTAACATGATGCTTGGGTCAGTTTTCACTATGAAGGGCGGAATTTCATGAAACTTATTATAATCTTCAGACTATGTGGCACTTTGGCTCATCGGACGATGTATTCTTTTGCTTATCTTTTCTTTTTTTCGGTTTGGTGGACATGTCCTTCACATAGAAAACCTGAGCCACACCATTGGGTAGGACGAATGGTTCGGTGTGGTACCCAAGATTCTTGAGATCCACTATTGAAGAAGGATGGTGGGAACAACAACTCGAAGAAGGATGGCGGGAACAACAAATCGAAGCTGCCAGACATTGGACCACATCAATTTGTAACCCTGATAGACTTTCTCGAGCAAAAGTTAGTGATATTATTCGTGATGTATTATGGTTAAATAAAAATGGACCCGAGCTATGTATTATGGTTTAATACATTAAATTGACGAATTTCATTACTACACATCACATAAAGGTTTAATACATTACATTGATTTACATATGTTAAGTGCTGAATTTAAATAATAAAGTTGCTAACCTTTCAAAACGATGGATTTAGGGGTTACCACCAAACTATATATATGTTAATTCTTGAATTTAAATAATAATTCTTTTTTGCCTTTTCTATTTAATATTGAATAATTCGTATCTACAAATCCGTAAATTGAAAATTGATAAATAATATGCCTACGTCGTTGTGTTGTCGCTACTACCGATGTAAATTCATCTGCAATGTTGAATAAAAAGAAAATTCAAATTGGCTCCATCCAAGTTGAATGAAAAGGAAATTCAAATTCATTTCCGGCAGAAATTAAAATTCACATGTTTATGCACATACTACTAGAGACACAGACACCCATCTACTCGTCCTCCGAAGAATACTTGCGGTACAACTCGAATGAAACGTATGCATCTATTGCTGCATAATCAAGGTTGATCCTGTCAAGTTGGTTCTTCTCCCATAACTTGTGCTGCTTATTGGGGAATTTTTTCTTCATACCAGCGTACTTCGGGTCGATCAAGACGACTGCCATATCAGCCATCCCAGTCTTCTCGGGATACCGAAACTGGATCAAGTCCTGGAGATCAATGTGGCAGTCAGCTGGTATCTCAATACCCCATGTGCTCATCATCTTGATCTTGTCATTTGTTATATCAACGCTACAAAAATGTATGCCGCTGTTGACAAGGAAATCCATGAGTTCTGGACAGTTCTTGACACTACTGCAACAACAAAAATGGAACGAATGGAACAAATGTTAAACATCGTTGCAACATTTTGCTATCCTATATGAATCAAAAGAAGCACTCTCCTATATGAAAAAATGGATTCAAATGGCCACACGTATGTTGCTATCCTATAAAGTTTTGCTATCCTATATGAATCAAAAGAAGCACTCTCCTATATGAAAAAATGGATTCAAATGGCCACACGTATGTTGCTATCCTATAAAGTTTTGCTATCCTATATGAATCAAAAGAAGCTATCTTTCCAATAGGATTCAAATGGCCACATGTTGCTATCCTATGAAATTTTGCTATCCTATGAATCAAAAGATGTTCTCTTTCCAATAGGATTCAAATGGCCACACGTTGCTATATATCCTATGCAATTTTCCTATCCTACAAGAAGTTCGTGTTACCTTGACCATTGGAAGACCATGACATGGTTCTTGTGAGCAAGTTGGATGACGGCAACATCTCGTCCATCGGCCGTGTACTCGAGATCAAGGCCAAGGAACTTGTGTTCATCCTCGTCATGCCATTTCTTCAAATCGGCAAGGAGACCCGGGAACTTAGCGCAGTCGTTCGTGTAGGCGACATCGAGAAGGGTCTTGCATGATGTTGACACATCAGTAAACTGAATACCAATTGGATTCATGGTGGAGGATTGGTGAAGAAGAGAGGAAAGCAAGAGGAAGAAGAGAACCCGTACTGTAGCAGTCTCTCTGTTTTCCGATCCATTCCGAATACACAACTTCCAAAGCGCGCGGGAGGCAAACGGTTCAGCCTTTTAGTCCCGGGCCGTATTACGACCTGGGACTAAAAGGTTCGCGCAGCGTGGCCCCGTCTGGCGCACGAACCCAGCCGGTGCTAATGCCCCTTTAGTACCGGTTTTTGTTGCAACCGGTACTAAAGTGGCACACCAATAGCTCTGTTTCTACTAGTGTATGTCTAATCGACATCCCGTCGATCTGTCAGAATGTTCAGTCTGACCCCATCGAATTTGTTCGAATGTAGTCATGCTCCACCTTGCGTTTAATATGCCCTATACATCCATTATCCCGCTCCACACCCTACCAGCTGCTCCGAACCTAATACGCACGTCGTCATGTCTTTATTTCCATTCGGCTACTCTCACTGAACAATGGCACCACTGACCAATTAATGTCGGAGATGACTCGTTTGACGTGCCTATCCCTGCCTTGTCCTGACTTTCGGTCGTTGATAGGTGTGCCCCATGTCGGTGACTCGAAGGCAAGGGTGCACCACGTCAGGGGATCCCCATCCGCCAATGTCATCTCCATTACGATCAACGAGAAAGGAATTCCATGAAAAATAACTGTCCATGTGCGTGTATAGCAAAGAGCCAAGAACCCAAATTTACCCGTTCAGCTCCGCAAGCATGGCACCTCACAAATGTGACTCTCATGGCGTACTTTTCCTTCCTACGTGAGCCACATCTCTTCCTTCCCAAGCTTCAAGTGGATGGTAGAACATAAACTCCTGCAATAGCGTGGGACTAAGAGCATCTCTAGCATAACCCGCAAAACGGTCAAACCCGCATAATAACCGCCCGTTGTGGATTGAAAACCGTAAAAAGCAGGAGAACAGAATCCGCAAATTTTCCCAACCCACAAAAGTTTTTGCAGGGCCCTGAAAATCCCCGCCTCGGAACGGCTTTTTCGCGGATTTGGACGCCGAATCTGCAGGGCCCTGCATTTGGTCAAACCGGTTGGCGGGTCGGAGTTTTCACCGCGCGTTCTTCCTCTCTTCTTCCCCATCGCGCCGCCGCCACCGCCGCCAGCACCACCGCCTTCGATTCTGTCTGTTTCCCGGACGCATCTGACGGGGCACCGCCGCACGCGAGCTGCCCCGGCCGCCTAGGTGTCCTGCCCGCCTGTTTTCCGGCGAGCCGCGCCCGTGGAGAAAGCGAATATGTGCCGCCGCTGCCGATCTGCCGGTGAGTATTTTTTTCGCCCGATTTCTCGTCGATTTCTGTCGGAGTAGCACGCAGTGAGTGTGCCTTGCGCGTTTCAGATGGATTTGAGCCCAGAGGAAGAGTTTGTGCTCTCGGACTCTTCCTCCTCCTCCTCCTCCGACGATGTGGAGACGCTGTTCCAAATCCGGCAGCAGCAAATGGTGGTCGCCGTCCTCGCCGTCAAGGAGTTCGAGGACCGGTATGCAAAGCTGCGGCAAGGATCCAAGGTTGGCCGCCTTTGCATACCGCGAAACCGCTTCTACGGCAATGAACTTCTCATGCGCGATTACTTCGCCGAAATCCCGACGTACCCGGCTCACATCTTCCGGCGAAGGTACCGTATGCGCCGCTCTCTTTTCGTGAAGATAGTACAAGATTGCGAGGCGAAGTGTCGGTAATTTACCCGTCGCCGGAACGCCGCCGGCTTGATGGGTTTCAGCCCGTACCAAAAGATCTCCGCCGCTATGAGAGTCATTGCGTACGGGGTCCCGGCTGATTATGCCGACGAGTATCTTCGTATTGGCGAAGATACTACGATCGAGTCGGTCCGTACGTTTGCTAAAACTGTTATCAAACTTTACGGAAAGAAATATCTTCGGGCACCAAACGAAGAAGACACCAAGAGGCTCATGGCGATGAATGAGCCTCGAGGTTGGCCGGGCATGCTAGGTAGCATTGACTGTATGCATTGGATTTGGAAGAACTTCCCAAAGGCATGGCATGGACAGTATTGTGGCAGGGGAGGCGATGCAACAATTGTCCTTGAGGTCGTTGCGTCCGAGGATCTATGGATTTGGCATTGCTTCTTTGGTTTACCGGGGACATGTAATGATATCAATGTGTTACAAATGTCTCATCTCCTCCGTAGACTAGCAACTGGAGATGCTCCGGCTTGCAACTTCACGGTTAATGGCCATGAGTACACAAAGGGTTACTACCTTGCCGATGGTATTTACCCACCTTGGACTACATTCGTGAAGACCATCTCAAATCCAAGCGGCAAGAAGCAAGCTGAATTTGCAAAGGCTCATGAGGCATGCCGAAAGGATATAGAAAGGGCATTTGGTGTCTTGCAATCTAGGTTTGCCATAGTTCGAGGACCAGCTCGTTTTTGGGACAAGAAAACTCTCAAAAACATCATGACTTGCTGTGTGATCCTTCACAACATGATCATAGAGGATGAAAGGGGCTTGGAGTTGGAGTTGTCGTATGACAATGTAGGTAGCCGTGTGAAGCCAGCTATAAACCCCGATCGTGTCCAAGCTTTTCTGCAGATTTACCGCGAGATAGAGGACAAGGACGAGCACAACCAATTGCAGCGAGACCTGATTGAACACATCTGGCAGCTGCATGGGGAGTAGCTATTTTTTAATTCATTTGAGCCATGTTTCATTCAAACAATATTGTTTATTGTGCAACATCTTGTATTGAATTATTATTTGATTGGTGTGTTTCAAACTTTCATTGTAATAAACTATTTGTGAGGATTCACAATATCTTACTATTGTAATAAGAATCTTTACAATTTAGGTCCAATTTATTTATCATTCCATTTTTATGATGTTCATTTATGTTTGTGGTTTTGCATATGCAGTTTCGAAACGCCGCGCGGCGGAGCAGAACCCGCAAAGCAGAACCGCAAAACAGAACGTTTCGAGCCAAAAAAAACACGAGTTGCGCGAACTGCAAATGTGTTTTGCGGGTTCGCGTTTTGCGGGTTCTGCTAGAGATGCTCTAAACTTGGTTCAACCATATTCATAACTTATTGGTTATCCTGGCTAAAGAATTTCAACATCATTTTCCAGTTTACTCTCTATGTAGTATCAAATTTTCACGAAGGGAGTTTTGATTAACACTCCTTTCTGGAAGAGTGGAAGTACTATGAAGGAATGACAGCGCGTTGAACTTTTTTACTAATCAAAAAACGAGTCGTAATCTAGACTTGAGGAATTTTATGTATTATTTTCAGTTTGTGCCTAATAGGGTCTCATTTTTCTCCGGACAATTCAGTACAAAATTAGTGGACCACGTACAAAATACCGGCGTCTTAATATCCGTGCAAAAACCTTAGACGCCTTATATTATGGAACGGAGGGAGTACTATGTTTAAAGTTTCATCGAATTATCTCTTCATATATCCTATACAAAAAGAAAAATGTGTAGAACAACATGGAGTTTCTTTTTCTTATTTAGAGCCACGTTTTTTCCGATTTTAGCCCAAACTATAACATATTATTCAACCGAACTTTACAGTTTCATGGGAGACAATAGTAAATATAATTGGAAAAGTGCCTAGTTTTGGAACTTTTAAATACAATTTGAATTGTTCATTCAAATAAATGGGGTCCATGCAGCTCGGCTTCATATCTCCAACTTGTGGATCAGACACGCTTGAGGAAAATATTCAGTATGTTGAGTCATTAAGCATAGGGCCATGTTTATGCCAAGACCGCGAAACTGCAATCCATATTGGCAAATAGTTAGAAAATTGGAACGAAATTGCTTCACGTACGGCAATCCAGGCGGATTTATGTACGATACTCTTCCCCCATCTAGTGTTAGTACGGATGTGCTAATTAATCGTCTCTCGTATGCAAATCCATCCCTACGCTTTCACGCATATATCAAGCTAGTCGCTTTACAAATCGTGCCTGTCATGAAAAGTGGGACTCACGCTGACAGGCGACAAATGTCAGCAATTCAAAGGCAAAACTGACCACGCCAGGGAATCGCTTTTTCGGTGGTGTGTCAAACAATTCTAGATGTTGGTATGTGAGGAATCAATATAAAGATATAAAACACTTTATACTAAACAATTATACTTGTAAACTGATTTTCTCAATTTATTGTCACGACTAACATACTGTGCTAAATTTAAATCATATTTGATAATAAAATTACATTTTTATCCTCTTTTAAACCAAATATTTCTAGATAGGAAAATTACAGCAAAAAGACAAAATCACATCCAATTAATCAATCTCACTCAATTTTTGTGTTTTTATCCTAAATTATATTGGTAGAGATATCTAAAGGTTATGGTACCAGAATATCTTGATAGATGTTTCCGGTTTTATTAGGTGATCGAGATAAGTGCGGCTAGACTTTTAAGAGAATTTTTAGGGAGCAATCTCATGGGAGAAAACAAGTGTGTCCTGAAAGCCCTGAGAACAAGTGATATCTAAATGATGGGCTTTTTTTTGAAACCTTTAAAAAAAATTGAAACCTGAAAATGATGCGCTTGAGCAACCTGCCTGCCACTCTTCACATGATGCTACGTTGTTAACGATCAATCCCATTGCAAAGTCTTTTTTTTTTTTTGAAATTAATCCCGTTGCAAAGTCGCTTTTCCGTCACCACTAATTTCTGGCACGGTGGTAAGATCCTAAGCAAACTAGCTAAATGCCCGTGCGTTGCTATGGAAGGAAAAACAATATAATGAATCACCACAATTTCGCTAGTAGCTAAGCATATGCCATGAACTAACATTGTAAGCCCATCTAAGTTAACAATATAGAGATGATAATAGTGCAATTATGAATACGGCATTGTCATTTACCAGGAAAGAGGGTTACAAACGAAGTACTCCATGCCCCTGGATCTCTTTTTGTTTGGTGATGAAAATAATTTACAAATATATTGTGGTGGCCCAGTAGAAATCATCATATACTTTTTGCCAACATGTTTCATCTAAAAAGCAACATTAATTCTGCACCTCAATGACTGTAATTCTATAAATTGATTTTACCACAAACTCCTCTTGCCCTATATATAAGCAAGTACCTGTATGTTACATTCGGGTAGCATTTTAAATTCAAAGAGCTTTCTTCATTTTCACTTTTTTGGTTGAGCAATCTCCGTTTCTTTTTTTACTTGGAACCCTTTTATAGAAGATATCCTATCATAAGGATTAATATACAGACAAAAAACTAAGACGGTAGCACGAAAAACTATTTTGCTAGAAATAACGAAAGTGCTTCAGAAGACAGTATACATTGCAAATTGAATGTAACCAGATCGACTAAACCATTTCTGAATAGTAAATCACTTTACATAGATAGTTACGCGAAATGGATATTTCAATGGAGCAGAAGGATTTGACCGATTGGTTTACAATTTTTCCCAAGCTGCTTTTCCTAGGCGGTACAAACCAAACTTCAATTAATCAATGTGCTAATAGACCAGGGAAAGGCACCTTAGTTGTGCGTTGTGCTTATAGACTCACCTCCAACATGATCGAATTAGCAAGGCAGCTCTTTCACAACCATTGATGTGCTTAATAATCCTGTCACTCCAGATATAATAAATAACAATCATGTTACTCCAACTCTGCAATCGCATATGCGACTGTCTCCATGTCTGCACATGAAAAGCTAGTGTTGCATCTGCATCCGTTCACCCTATCCTAGGAATACTGCACTAATTCGATCTGGCTTAATTTTTTCTCCAGGAATTGGCCTCCAGCGCTCAGGAGAGCCCGATGCCACAACGATGGCTTATCCCTTTTCTCCAACAGCTGATCTCCAGCGCTCAGCAGAGCACGCGACCACGACGCAGCGTAGTTGTGCCTAGGGTATAGGCAGCGCTTCGAGGTTGCAGAGATAGAGTATTGAGGCGTCGCATCATCCGAGCTCTGGTTGCAGCGCTCTCGCTGCATTTGGAGTGAAGAGGCACGGCAGATCTCTGACGGAGTCTAGATGAGCGTCTGGTCGTAGCCTCCAGATTTTGCGTCAGCCACCCCTTCTGCATCTTCTCCATGGAAACAGAGGTACAAATAAGATGAACAGTGCATGAAAGAAAAAATAAATCAAGCTAGCAAATCAAAAGACAGATGTCACAAAAGCATTCATCACGTGCCATGATGAAGGAATTTTTTCACAGGATTGTAGCGCTCCTTTCATCGAAAAATATTTCAAGTCAAGTCAATAGTGTGATTAGACAAAGAAAAGAGAGAGAAATGATTTGGGAAAAAACAATAATCTGGAGCATGAACAATACAAACTTACGGAAACAAGATCTGGAGCATGAACATATAATTGAAGATCTGAATATATATTAGTCGTCGGGAAACAAAATATTATCAAATGATGCTACACAAGGAAACAAATCTTAATTCACTTGCCGTCGGCTCGAAACATGCCACGCTTTAGCCATTAGTAGGAAGACGAGCGATCATCATCCCATTTTATACAATAGCAATAGTGGTAATTTCCGCTCTTGTCTCAGAGTAAGAAATATATAGCAATTTTCAAAATAGTTTTGCAAACATCGGTATCTTGAAGCCCGAAGGAGTTTCTATTTTCCTCTCATTTTAAGAATGGCACAAGAGTCCCGAGTACATAGTGCATAAAAACTCCTAACCCAGGGACCAACAAATACATATACAAACACAATAAAAAAGTATCATCATCACGCAAAGACATGGTGATGGCTAAGTAACTTCCGCCGTTCTCTATCATTCAGGTAGTGACAAAGTAAAAACACATTTGTTGCTAAACCAGAATCCCCTCCTATATTGTACGTCAAATCTATTATTCCATAGTGAGTACCCAATACTGAAACGTGCAGCCACCTCATGAGCCTTCTGTAATGCCACTCAGAAACCAGAGAATTGGGACTCCCAGTCTCCTATATTATTAGGCCATAGCTACTGAAAAATAATAATCCACAGCTACTCATTTAGTCATTTCTATGAATATAACGCAAATGTAAATTAAGTATCACAAAGAAAGGGTAAAGAACTAGTGCCTTTCAGCTGCAACATATGCTTTCAACAATTAATTATGAGCATAAATCATATAGGACACTATTTACAGTAGCTGAAGAGCACTTTATATGAACATGCATCATAGAGGCAACTAAAATTTCCCTCACCTGATAGACCCTCCCCTGTTGTGGCGCTCCCAAATATCATCAGGTCATCGGTCATCCTCAACACCATGCTTCCGGCCTGTAATGCATCTATTGTCAAGTGATGAAGCAAAGGTTGCTATATACATCGGATACCTGACCGTATATAGTATACTACTCACTGTTAGTGATCAATTTCCCTAAGCCATCAAGATTATAGTTGAACTATTTGTGTTTATAATCTTTTCAAGCTAATACTCAAAGACATTTCAACCTCTTGAAAATATTTAACATAGACAGCGTTTGGTAAATACACCTTATTAAGATGATGGTCAGAAGTACCAACGGCAAGCAAAAGGTCCTATAATTTATCAACGAACAAATATGAATGGCAGCTTCTATAGCAAAACATCTCTTCAACAGAGAGACATCAGATTTGTTGTATGTATCAAGCAAGAAAGGGAAGACTGGTAGGCGGTGTCCACGGCCGGGAGGAGCTTTATCTCGCTAAGGCACCACCGATCCGGGGCCCAGAGCCCCAGACCGCCTCGAAGCGCTGCCGCCCCGAGCATCTCGGCCAAGATGAGCAGTGCCTCCTCTGCCGCCTGCACCCGCGAGCAGTGCCTCCTCTGCACGGGCCGTCTCCTTCCATACACCTTGGCATCTCCTTGAGGAGCCTAGCCCTCCTCCTCGCCGGGGTGCTCATATCCTGCAAGATTTGGGGCGCTGGAGGCTTGGGGTACGGAAGGAGACGGCGAGGGCGGCCAGAGGAGATTGGTTTCCTTACCGGCGGCCGAGCATCCAGGAGATGGCGGCGGTCGCGCGGCCAGGAGCCAGGCAGCGACCGAGCGGCCCGAGATGGCGGCGGTCGAGCGGCCAGGAGCCTAGGTGGCTTGCCGGGGATGGCCGAGAAGCCAGGCGGCGGCCCGGAGCTGGCGAATAGCGATGGCCTCCCAGTGACCCAGTCCGCGGTGCATCTTCCCGACGTCCCAGACGCGGCCGTCCCAGCCGCCGCTGCCATGTCGCGCACTGAAACTTCTCCCCGCCGTCCCCGACCCCTGCGATCCACGACGTTACCGTCCCTGACGCCCTGCGATCCGGCACATCGCTCCGGGCCGGGATGGGCACGATTGGGGGATTTTTTTTCTCCACAGAATACGAACCGGTATGTTTCATTAAGCGGTGGCAGGTTGTGTAATACTGTCTAACACATAGGAGTAAAATCGGAAAACTAAAAAACGTACCAACCATCACCTTTACCTATATTATATAGTAGAGATTAAAAGGTTTGGTTTGACTATGTGATTACCAAAATCGTGCAGACTTGAGAGGCATATTTCCTTGACTAATTATTTTTTGTTTCTTATATGAAGCACATGACTCAGAAGAGCAAACCAAAGAGACCTGAGAGCCAAAGCCATCTTGCATGATGGTAAACCACCACATGCGCCGACACTACATCTCACCAACATCTTATTAACAAATCAGGCATCTGAATGTTCATCTCTCTAATATTCTAATCCCGAGGCCAAGCTAATCAGCTGGAGCAAAGCGTCTTCAGTGCTCAACACGACCTGAAACACAGATGCAGCTGCCATTCAGAAGCAAGAACACTGTGACACGCATGCGCGGTGGTGTCAACTGAATAAACCATTTCTCCGACGAGCTCTATCGATCGCTCACTGTGCCATGTGCTGCGGTATCAGTTTATTCGCCGTGCTCAAGCATCTTGTAAAACGCTGCACTCGCTCTCCGAGAATGTCCTGGCTGCTCCATCCTGGAATAGGAACGAACCTCTGCACATTCAGAAAGCAGAGAGCGGCCATGGATGGCACTGTGAATCTGTGACGGACAGCGATAAAGAATAGTTGGAAGACAGTGACGGACGGACAGAGCGATAATCTTTGGCACGCATTGCTGCCAACCACCGGCAACTAACAATCTGGTGTAGCGCTTTCGTTTGGTGGATCTGAATCGCTCCACCACCACCATCTCTTCTTTCCCCTTCTTCGGCAAGCAGAGGAGGACAAGAAGCGGCGGGGATCTCGAATTCTCCCTCATGGCGACCAAGATTCTTGACAAGATCGCCGTCGCGGCGGACGGTGGCGGAGGGGTGCTGCCGCTGACCTTCTTCGACGTGCCGTGGATCTTCACGGGCCCCGTGGAGCGCGTCTTCTTCTACGCCTACCCTCACCCCGCCGCCCAATTCACCGCCACGCTCCTCCCGCGCCTTGCCTCCTCCCTCGCCGCCGCGCTGACAAGCTTCTACCCGCTCCTCGGCCGCGTCCGCCCGCGCGCCGACGGGTACGAGTTCTTCTGCTCCGGGGACGGGGACGCCGTCGACCTCACCGTCGCCGAGAGCGGGGACTGCTTCGAGGAGCTCGCGGGCGACGGGCCCCGGGACGTCGCGCGCCTCTACTCGCTCGTGCCGCGGCTCCCGCCGCCCGGGGACCAGGGGTTCGCGCTCGCCGCCGTCCAGGTGACCGTGTTCGCCGGGAAGGGGATCGCCGTCGGCGTGACCATACACCATGTGGCCTGCGACGACTCGAGCTACATGCATTTCGTCAAGACGTGGGCGGCGCTCTGCCGGGAGGAGGGCGATGCGGCGGTGCCGCCGCCGCCGTTCTTGGACCGTGCCGTCGTCAGGGATCCCGACGGTCTTGCGGCCAGGACGCTCGACGAAATGCGGCAGCTGGCGGCCGGCGGGCCTCCTCCTCCGGCGCCCACGCCGCCCGGGCCGGCGCCGAAGCTCGTCATCGCGTCCTTCACGCTCGCCCGGGATGCATCGACAAGCTCAAGCAGCGCGTGGCCGCCCTGGACGGCGTGGCCACGCACTGCTCGGCGTTCACGGTGGCGTGCGCGTTCGCGTGGGCGTGCCTGGCGCGCGCCTCCGCAGCTGCCAACAGCAATGACGAACAGGCGCACCTGCTGTTCTCGGTAGAATGCCGGCGGCGCCTGTCTCCGCCGGTCCCGCAGGAGTACCTCGGCAACTGTCTCCGGCCCTGCTTCGTGGAGGTGGCCACGCGCGACCTGCTCGCGCCCGACGGCGTCGCGACCGCCGCCACGGCGATCGGCGCGGCCATCAGGGCGCTGGACGACGACGGCGGCGTGATGGCGGGCGCCGACGGGTGGTTCCAGAAGATCCTGTCGCTGGTGCCGCGGCGGCCCATGTCCGTGGGCGGCTCGCCGCGGTACGGCGTGTACGGCACCGACTTCGGGCTGGGCCGGCCGCGCAAGGTGGAGCTGGTGTCCATCGACAAGACGCCCGGCACCGTGTCCCTCGCCGAGGGCACGGAGCGTGGCATCGAGGTCGGCGTCGTGCTGCCGGAGCCCGAGATGGCGCGCTTCGCCTCCTGCTTCGCCGACGGCCTGCTGCAGCTATGAATGAGTTCTTGCTGCAAGATGATCGCTGCTGCAAGATGAGTGAAGAAAGAAAAAATTCGGAGAAACTGCTTGTTTCGTTGTCCATATTGTAAAATTGAGATTAATCATGTTGATATACTAAAATGTATATTTTCAGAGATGATTATACTAAATAAAATAACAAATTCGAGGTGTTGGTTGTAGGAGAAATTAGTGGTAATGAACACGCCACTTTGCAATGGGATTGATCACAAACAACTTAGCATGATGTGAAGAGTGGTAGGCAGGTAGCTCGAGCGCATCATTTTCAGGGTAGGCGATGAGTGCCAAATTTTAGAGGACTTGTCTGGAAAGCGAAAAGGTCTCGAGTCCCAATAATTATGTTCCTTACGCGTATGCATCGGGTTGAGCTTTCAGCTACCGCAGCGAAGCAAACCCCAATGGCATCACATTCTCATCCGGGTCTAAATGGTTTTTGGCCGAGTTCTATCAGAATGGTGCAATTGGATCCACAATTTTGTCGCTGGAGGTAGAGTGTCTATTAGATTCAATGAAGATATTGGTCATTATTTTCAAAAAAGGAATAAGGCAGAGTGTGATCCTTTATCGCCAGTACTATTTTAATTTAGTTGTGGATATGCTAGCGATCATGATTTAGCGCGCCAAAATTGATGGCCAAATTGAGGGAGTTGCACCACATCATGTTGATGGGGAGTGCACCAACTGTTGGAGATGGTTTCCATGATCCCACGACAATCACAATCCTAAAGTATCGATAGAGTGTTTAGTCCATTGGTGGGGGATCGTGTCAACATGTAAGCTTCATAATGGTAATGAATTAAGTTCCCTCATACTTTATTTTATGTTGTGATTTACAAGACTATTATGGATGGTACTTTATTTATGATGAATCTATAGTTTATGGCTATCGAGACTACAGAGGCTAGGGTTTTGACCTGGGCGTGAACGTGTTCTACTATTGGTAGAATGAGCTCCGGGTATATGTAGGTATCGGTGGTAGGTGTCTCCATGTCGCACACCAGGTCAATCGTGTAATCTTCCTTCAATGTCACCTAGTTCACATATCCTTCATGGGATCTTCACATAACACGAAATATTTGGTCGGTGGAGATGCGGGCCTTATAATCGTGGATGTCACGACGAACGTTGTGAGCTGATGGAGATCCATATACCATTGAATTACGGTCTAGCCGCACTTATCTCCGTCACCTAACAAAATCTAAAACATCTATCGAGATATTCTAGTACCATAGGATTTAGATATCTCTATCAATATAGTTAAAGATAAAAACACAAAGATTTGACTGAGTCTGATTAATCGGATAAGACATGTGGTTTAGTCTTTTTTGTTGTGATATTTCTTATTTGGTTTAAAGGAGAATACAAATGTAATTTGTTATCAAATATGATTTAAATTTACCACAATATGTTGGTTGTGAGGGTGTCAAAAAATATGTTAGTTGTGAGAAACTGAGTTTGCAAGTATAAATATTTAGTATAAATAATTATCTTTGTATTGATTTTTCATAGACCAACAACTACCATTGTTCAACACACCTAAGACGATATCTGTCTATTGACAAAAAGTCAACCGTGTATGGTGTTTCTAGAATAGTGCACAAACGATGGGCAACGAGAGTATAGAAAGAAAGTAAACTTGTATTCGTTGTTCATATTGCCAACTTGCAAATATTGTTAGTATATATAAAATGTATATTCAGATATTATACTAAAAAGGAATTTTGAATGCAAGTATTTGGTAATGAAGCAGTGGTGATAAGTGTGGGATTAATCTAGATTAGCATGCATTTGCAATATACGGAAATAATCTAGCATAAACACATCATTTTGAAGTCAGACAATGAGTAATAAAATTCAGATAAATTGACAAGAAAGCTATCCCAAAAATAATGTTCGTTGCATGATGAGCTTTTAGTGGTGCACCACAACAAAGGAATCCACTATGGAATCACATTCACATCCACTAACTTTTCCTATATTTGTTGCCTTTTCTATATTTTGTAATTTTTTACAACCTCACAATTGCTCTTTTGTCTGCACATTTATTAATTGAAAAGTAAATATCACTTTACATGAGAAGTTATTCATATTATTTGGGTGAAGATTCCTCCTAGATCAGGAATGCTATTTTCACTAGTACAGATCGGGCAAACGCATACGGTCGACTTCTGCCATAGAAAACGATATTGGTAGACATCGCATACGAGCCAATAAATCGTGTGTGATGGCGCAAACTTTGTTCCCAAAATCTATCAGGTTACCACACACGGTTATAGATATTTAGTCGTATGGGTTCACTTGTAATTGCACACTCTTTAGTAAGGTCTTTCGTGTGTGTTTAATTAAGAACTTACTGCTAACGCTTGTCGTAGTGCTAGTTGTGTGTGTTTGAAGACCCATCACACACGTAGTGCTAGTGGCAATAAATAGATTTCGGATTGTCGAGCTCATCTAGATGACTGAATGGATATTTGGTTGTTCAATCGAGAAACTAATGAGATATTTTGTTGGCATCTGGAGACCGCAGTGTCAGATATCCTCATGTGTATCTTGCTTGTAGTTGTAACAAGCTGCTGCCGGACCGGGTCTTTTTTTTTAGATGGAAGGCTCGAGCGGAGCCCAACTTTAAATTAATAAAGCCATTCCGGTTAAGATCGAATACAAACCACAGAGTACAGAGTCACTAGGACTCACACATGTAAGTTCAGGTAGCGCGAAGGCTACACACATAGACTCCACCGCCACAAACCGACGGGTGGGAACACAACCTAACCTAGATACCGGCAGGTGGATGGGAGAGATGCCTCAGACACAGTCTCTCACAGAGTCATGGAGTTGGCGAATCCTGCCAATCGCCTCCTCCAGCGCACGTCTGTCCTACCTCCTAGCCACTGGCTTCCACACCTGCATATATATAGACATTTTGTAGAGGCAATCAGCCGGCTAAGAGGGGAAAATCGCTTCAATCGAGAATCTATTCCTCATGTTCCACAACGTCCAGCACAGCGCTGCACAGCAAATCCACAACACCCTACGCGTTTGACCTGTGGATTCCTTAACCAGCCTATAAAGATCGGCGAAGCATGAGGGGTTCCAGGAAACAGAGAGCAGTTCTCTAACTGCACTCCATAGGAACTTGGCGAGTGAGCAGCCAAAGAAAATGTGGCTGGTATCTTCCCACTCGCCACAGAGGGCACAAAGCCCAGTCGAGGGTCCATGTCTTCGTCTGATGTTATCGTTGGTAGGTAGGCGCTTCCTAACCAACTGCCAGAGGAAGATGCGGACCTTCAAGGGGATGGCGATTCCCCAAATCTCGCGGGTCTTTTCAGGGCAGCACTCATCGTGTCGAGCACCGAACATCCTTGTGCCTTGAATAGAAATTATATGTGAGTAGTATTTTTTAAAGTTAGTAACGGCGCATGTGCTAGTCATAATCATAGAAGATGTCTTTGGCTCCCAGGTCACTTAGGTTTGGTCCAACGATTCTCTCCTCTGAATCATCTGCTTCATCTGCGAAATGGAACCGGTCGAAGAAACATGTGTTTCACTCAGGCTGTATGATCTTGGTATCGCAACATTCGGCCTGCAGAACCCAGACCTTCAGAGATCCACGACCACCAACTGTGAAAACAGTGCTCTCAGACGCACCAGATTCAGTTGATGCCAATACCATGTTAAGTTGGTAGTGCCCAACAACAGGAAGTTGCTTCGATTAGAAGAGATGAACTGGTACCAACCAACGCCAGATCTAAGAGGATAAACCTCGAATACTTGGTTACTTCACATGTACGATCACCTCAAAATAATGATGATCAGTATGGTTAGTAGACACACATTGCCTGACCCCAAAAACGTAACCATAATATCACCTACAAAGAGATCACTGTATACCCTAAAATATTGAGTAGAGGGCAACTGAGCGGAAAGTTTCTTTGGAACCCGAGCTCCAGTGTTCCCTGCATTTAAAAGAAAATTGAAAATCGTATCTATGAGTTTCAATTTTTTTAGATGAAGCCAATGGTATATCCCACAAACATGCAACCATTATTTTCAAATTCTTTTATATTATGAGTTAGAAAAAATAACAGTAACGGCCTCAAACCAAATGCAAGATTGCATAGACACATCTCAAGACTTTACAACACAAACAAATGAGCTCCTTTGTAGTGATTTCCCTAGCCTATTGACCGGAAAACGCATGCAGCTACAAATGCATAAACTACAAAAGCTTAGGTTCTGAAATGAAATTAACATGACATGCCCATCAACATAATTAAACTAACATAAGCCTTGGACACTAATTCAAACCAAAACAAGTTGCTGACCTGACACAAAAATCTTCAGAATATTCGGAGCTATGGAACCAGATATAGAATCAAGAAACCAGCGAACAGCTAAGCTTCATTGATGTCCATATCAGCCCTGATTTTCTGGTGTATTTTTTACACTTGAGACTAAATAGGTCTATGATTTTTGTGAGACTGGGCTGGATCTACAATAATATATTGTTCAACGGGTGCCATTTTATGAAAACAACGGGAAACAAATCCCACGAACAAAATACCTCTGCAGGGCCGGAGTCGGTATGGCTTCAAAGATGGGCTTTAAGTTTCGGCTCAAATAGGTGAGCATATCCTCGGCTAACTTCTGGACCAAGGACTACTAAAGTTTGGACATAAACAGTTTAACGCTTGCCTATTCTCTCTTTCTCTAAAAGGACGGCCTTCGAGAACTTGTCTGTGGCGAAATGGTTAGGAGGGTGGTTGTACCTCCAGCCCACCAGAGTTCAAACCCTAGGTTTGGCGTTGATGTTTCTCATTTAGGCGGAATATTCTTTCAGTGGGAGGCGACGTTCCGTCGACAGCGAGGCACCCATGGTGACTTCATCAATCTCAAGACCCAACCGCCGGCTCAGTCTTTCGGAGGTGCTCATAGGGGTAGGGTGTGCGTGTGTGCGTTCATAGGGGTGAGTGTATGCGCGTGTATGTGAGCGTCTGCGTTGTACTGTGTTTCTCAAAAAAAAGGAGGGCCTTCCTAGTAAAATTCAAGTCGGAATCCAAGAGTATGTGCTTCATTCCCTAAAAAAAGGTGTATGTGCTTCCGGATAAAAATTATGTTTTCAGTGTACACAAATTTCGAAAAGAAATATGAGCACCTTTAGATTCCGGATGGAAATATAGTTCATAGAAAAATCGAACAAAATGGGAAAAACTACGCATGCAAGCATGTATTATACACTACAGGAATGGCCACCTGTGCCGACGGCCGCAGACCGTCGGCAAAGGTCCACATGCCGTCGGCACACACCTATACCGACGGCCACCGTCGGCACAGCCTGGTCGGCATAGGGCCCTGTAGGCACAGGCCACCTGGCCGTCGGCACAGATAAAAACCGTCGGCACAGCTTTTGCCGATGGCCAGAAACGCACCGTCGGCACCTAGGTTGTCGGCATAGCGGCGTGTGGGCCTACACTGGGCGGTCGAGGTGGATGGGTCTGTGCCGACGGCATTGCCGTCGGCACCGCGTTGCCACGTGGAGGTTGCTGGGGCTCCTGGGAGGGGCTGTACCGACGGCAATGCCGTCGGCACAGTGGTGACTATTTTGTCACATTAAGGGGTCTGTGCCGACGGCAATGCCGTCGGCACAGGTGTGACCAGATTTTCGGAACCAGCAGCTCGTTTTTTGCGGCAAAAATAGCAGAAAAAATAATCAAAAATCACGACAAATTCACTACAAACAAGATCACACAATGGCTCCATATATCATCAAGCAAAATGCTATATCATCAGTAGATACACACATAGGACCATCATCAAGTAGATACATACATATATAGCTAGATGTCTAGACGCCCAAGACCCTACATCTATTGCGGAGACGGCGACAGGGTGAACCCCATATCTCCCCGGCTGATAGTAGGTGAGCGTCGGATCGGCGTAGCACCGGGAGAAGGACCACCAGAAGCGCTTTCCTTGCCCTGGCTCATATTGTTCAATCAACTGCATTGAGAAAGAGAAAACAAGTAAGCATCGAGACATAATAAAATGTAGACACTAAGCATAAAGACATAATGCAATGAAGAAGCATGTCAAAAAATAAATACTAAAGAATAAAAGACATAATAACATGTAGATACCAAAAATAAATACCTATCGTCATCACTCTCCTCATCAGGGTGTTGGTTCTCATTCTCACTATCACTATCACTATCACGTGAGTAGTAGGGCGGAAGCTCATCGCCAGGCTCGTCATCGTCGTCATTTTCCGCATGAAACTTCGAGAGCACATCTATGTCCTTCAGATCGACCACTGACTCACCACGAGTGTGTGCATTGTTCTCGAGTTCCTCGAGACCACCTATTTGTAAGTCAAAGTGCCCGAAGTCCTCTTGCTCTTGATAGAAAATTCCCTCGTATGTTTTAGGGTCAATGTTGTTGTAATCGTCGTCGGAGGGCCTGGGTAGCTTACCATGTGGGGATACCCGGAACACGACTTCCCAGCCCTTGAGGTTCTCTTTCTGGCATGGGTAGGGCAAATAATAAACTTGCTTGGCTTGGTGAGCCACAATATAGACATCGGCTCCGGTATAGGTGGTTGAAGGCTTAACTTCAACTAACCCAATGGAAGGCTCACTTCTCTGTCCACCATGTGGTCCAGTGCATGGGTCGAACCAGTGGCACTTGAACACAACGAGCTTGAGTTCTATGTTCGTACGATTGAACGTCAGCTCGTATACGTTTTGTAACCTTCCGTAGTAATCTACGTAATTGGCTCCATCGGCTCCTCTGGATCCTTTGGTGAAGACCCCAGTATTTACAGTTTTTGCTCCAGGACGATTATTCTGGTGATACTCTGTATGGAAGCGGAACCCATTCACATCATACTTCTCATACTTCATGACGGTACGGTTAAATCCTTGGGAAACACATCTCAGCTCATCTGTCATCTCAACGTTGGGATCAGCTCCCTACAAGTACGGTTCAAATTGTTTTGTGCATTAGTTACGTGTAATAAGAGGGACAAGTCACATATTGCAAGGTAAGAGGGACACGTTAGAAATTACTTTTCCCATGAACCAAGACACAAATTTTTTTCCTCCGTGAGCACCCTCTTTCAGAAGAGTGTCCAGCTCCGCGGGATCGGGATCCACCGTTCCCAACCAGTATTCATCTTGGAATTGTCTAAAAGGAGAAAATACGTATTAGACCGAAACTGAGTTACTAGTTGCAAAGTAATTTGTTCACCATTTACCTCATGAAATCGAGTACTTCCGTCATGTTTATAAGCACATAGAGCATTATGCAATCCTTCTCTTCCTTGGTCAATTTACAATTTTCACCGGCACCGGCCTTGCCACCGGGACATTGGAAGAGGAGGAGCTTGGGGTCATTCTTGGGCTCGTCGACATTGTACCGAGTGACCGGGTTATGCATAGTGGCAACTTCATCGGGAAAGTACGTTGTCACGGCGTCTGCCATCTCCTGTCGTATTGTTGCCTCAGCTATGCATGCTTCAATCCTAGCTTTGTTTCCAGTTATGTTTCGAATGTACTTAAACTCTCTCTCAATACAAAACTGCCAACGAAACTGCACCGGTCCACCCAAGAGTGCCTCGTTCGCGAGATGCACAACGAGATGTGCCATCGGAACAAAGAAGCCTGGCGGAAAGATCATCTCTAACTTGCATAGCAACTCCGGCACAAGATCACGCAGCTTCGCAATAATCAGGGGACATATCTGTTTCGCACAGAGCGTGCGGAAGAAATGGCTCAACTCCGCAAGCACTCGCCAGATACTATCGGGGAGATACCCTCGAAGCATCACCGGCATCAACCGCTCAATCCATATGTGATAGTCGTGACTCTTCAGCCCAGTGACTTTTGATGTAAGAAGATTGACTCCATTACTTATATTGGAACAGTAACCATCAGGGAACATCACGGCGATGTTTTTGAGCCACTTGAATGCCTCCTTCTTTTGGATATTATCAAGGCAGTAGTCGGCATTTGGCTTAAACCAATTTTTTTGACGAGGGTTAGGAGGCTTCATGTGTAATCTCTCCCTATCACAGAGCTTCTGAACATCAACTCTAGCCTTCACATTGTCCTTTGTCTTCTTAGGAATGTTCAGGACTGTGTGAAAGATCATCTCTCCAACATTCTTTTCGGTGTGCATCACATCGATGTTATGGGGAAGTTCGAGGTCCTTGTAATACTCTAGCTGCGTTAAGCCTGCCACATGAGTCCAGTTGTGCGTTACACCATACCCCTCAAATTTTCGGATAGATCCCTCAGCAGGCACGAGAGCACGTAGCTCGGCATCAACTTTTGCACCATCGAACTTCGGTATCGCTTTTTCTTCACGCACAACTATGCCCTTCGTGAAGTTTTTTTTGTCTTCTCGATAAGGATGCCTTCCTTCGAGGAACTGTCGATGCTTGTCAAACGCGACATACTTGCGACCTGACTTTAGCCAAAGGAACTCAAGTTGGTTCCTGCACACTGGGCATGGCCATTTACCAGCTGTACACCATCCGCAGAATAGGGCATACCCGGGTAGGTCGTGCATGGAATAGTGGAACCAAATTTTCATCAAGAAGTTTTTCTTTGATGCTCGGTCGTATGTCCACGTCCCATTGTGCCATGAGTGGTGCAAATCATCCACAAGCGGTTGCATGTAGACACTCAAATTCTTCCCCGGGTATTCGGGCCCTGGAATGATCAGCGACAGAAACATGTGCTTCCTTTGCATTAGTACCCCAGGAGGGAGATTGAGCGGAATAACAAACACGGGCCAGCAGCTGTACGACGCAGTCGACATCCCATATGGATTGAACCCATCTGTTGCTATTGCAATTCTGACATTCCGAGCATCTGCTGAATTAAGGGGGTGTTTCAAGTCGAAGTTCTTCCATGCCTCACCATCAGATGGATGTCCCATCCTTTCCCGTCCTAACTCGTCGACGTATCTCTTCCCTTTCCTGTGCCAAGTCATTTGTTTGGCAGACTCCTCGGACATGAAAAGCCGCTGCATTCTTTTTATGAATGAGAGGTACCGAAGAACCTTCACAGGGATTTTTCCCTGCGTCTTCCGACCATCAGGCAGCGTTTTCTCCTCATACCTAGAGGCCCCACAAAGGCTACAGTACTTGTCATTCGCATATTGTTTCCGGAACAACAGGCATCCTTTTGGACAACAATGAATCTTTTCATAATCCATGCTGAGCGATCCCAATAGTTTCTTCACCTCGTGCATGGATTTTGGCAGACAATGCCCTTTGGGCAACATGTTACCAGATGTTGTCAGATTAGCTTCAAAGCCTGCACGGGTGGTGGAGAACTGACACTTGTCACTTAGTAGTTGAGCTACGGCATCGAGCTGGCTCTGGTTTGCACCCTCGTATAGAGGCTTCGTAGCCGAGGCCATCGTCTCATAGAAAGCCTTCGCGGTTGGCTCTGGTTCCTCCGGTTCATCCGGTGCCTCCGGTTCCTTCCTCCTTCCTCCTGTGGAGGTGGCGAATCCGGCATGTAAGCAGCATGGTGATCATCTAGCATGTTTCTCAACCCATCGTACTCATTGCCATCGATCCGCTGCCGCATCACCCCAACTCTGAGACGTTCGTACTGATCAAATTTGACATGCGTGACGTAGTTAGGCGTATACCCATACAACCAAAGATGTTTAGTCATATCTTCCTTTCCTTGACGGTCACGATTCTTGCAATGAGTGCAAGGGCACCTTCCACGAACTCCTTTTGCCTTTGAACCACGCCCTAACTCCTTCACTAATATATTGGTCTTCATCTCCCACTCCTCTGTTCTTTTAATCTTATCGACACGGCCACTGTACATCCACCCATTATCAGCCATCCTCTGCTTTATTGGGAGCGAAACAACCACGCAGTCTTTTAATATGCACCAAGTAATAATAAAATGATTTAGTGTCACCAGATTAATTACGGTCAAATTTTAATCTTTACATCATGCAAGGGTTCACCTACACTTCTAATAGGAGGGCCTATCCCGCCCGAGTACGTGTAGATCGAGCCGTGTTCCATGTTCTACCCCGACCCGAGACGGAATTTCGGCAGCACCTCCCCGCTGTTCTTCAGAATACACGTCTCGAGCTTGTCAAGCCGAGAGGGTGTGCATCCGAAGAACAACAGGGAGGTGCTGCCGAAATTACGTCTCAGGAAGGGGTAGAACATGGAACACGACCCGATCTACACGTACTCGGACTGTCCAACAGGACAACCCGGAAGTGTTACGGTTATAAATATGCAAAGATGGACAATCCTGCATATTTATAAATTTGTAACCCTTCCGGATGGGATCTGACTCGGGTTACGCGACTGACTTGGTGATCTAGACCAAAATAAACCTATGCAGCAAGAGAGGCGAAAGATTTATACCCTCGAAGCGTGATCGGTGGCCGGAGAAGGTCGAGGACGTGCTCCGGAAGAGGGCGACAAAACAAAGGACAAAACAAAGGTGCTGGCTGGCGGGAAGCTACGTCATCTAAAAAGTACAAACAATCGAAATATATAAGCAAATATCCCTCCATTTTACCTAATAATTAAACATAAAACAGAATAAACCATAGAACGATGTAACCATATTAGCTAAACATAACACATATAGACAAGTAGCACAATAATACATAGGTAGCATGTATGATAAGTCTAGCAGTACAACAGGTAGCAAGATAAGTCTAGTAGTACGACAGGTAGGATGATAGACATCCTAAACTCGACTCGCGCCGGTGTCAGTGGCGTCGTCCAAGCGGTCCCAACAAGAGGACAGGCTGCTGCTAGAGTCCTCGCCCTGCTGCTGCGTGCCGGAGGGGCCGGCCTCGCCCTGCCCGCGCTGCTGCCGGCTCTCGCTGAAAACCTGGTACTGGACCGCCATCACCTGGGGATCAAGGAGGAGATCCTTGACCAAGGGGTCATCCTCCTCGCGCTGGTGGCGCGCCCTGAGCAGCCTCTCTGCCTGCCGGTGCTCCCTCTCCTCGGCCTTCGTCGCGATCCTCATGCCATGTGGCGCTAACATATGCGCCACGCTCCGCTCATCCTCAAAGTTGAGGATCGCTCTCGCCCCAAAGTGCTGGACCGCCGCGCAGTCGTAGGCGCGGGCCGCCTGCCACGGGCACCTGAAAGTACCAAGCTGGATCTTCCTGTGATCCACTGTGATCTGAGCTGCCCAAGTCGGGATCTTCGTGGGTCTCCGATGAACACCACGAAACTTTCGCTCCGGCTCCGACATGATACTTAGTTAAGTAAAAGCATTTGATACACGGGTTAGTCAAGGAAGCATAGATAAAATGCATCTAGCAAACATCCAGAAAGCATCTACAGAGAGGCGAAAGATTTATACCCTCGAAGCGTGATCGGTGGCCGGAGAAGGACGAGGACGTGTTCCGGAAGGAGGGCCACGAAACAGGGGCACCGAGCCGGCCCCTCCTCCGCTGGAGAAGAAGCCCCGCAACGACGCGCGGGACCGACGGTGCTGGCTGACGGGAATCTACGTCATCTGAAAAAGCAAAAAAAAATGAACATTAGCACATATGTCTAGCAACATAAATATTCATGAAAATGCTTAAAACAAAAATTATATAGCTAACAACTAAACCTACCCTAACACTAAAAGCTAACACTAACACTAAAACTAAAGCTAACACTAACCCTAACACTAAAACTAAAGCTAACACTAACCCTAACGCTAACACTAACTAATTCTAACAAAAAAACAGAGGGTGGAGCAGTGCTTACCTCTGGTGGCGCCGGTGAAGGTGGGGGCCCGCGTCGGGGGCGGCCGGAGCTAGGAGGAGATGGGCAGGGGCCGGGGCCGGAGGTGGGGGCGGCCGGAGCTAGGAGGAGCAGGGCCGGAGGTGGGGCGTCGTGGAGAGGAGAGGAGAGGCCGGGGCGGCGAGGGCGGGCTGGGGTGGGTGTGGGCGGGGAAGAGGCGGCGAGGGCGGAGAGGAGAGGTGCGGGGCGGCGAGGGCGTGGCGGGGGGTGGCGCGGCGGACGGCCGGGGCGTGGCGGCGGCGAGCTTGACGGCGGACGACGGTGGCGGGGTGGGGCGGACGGCCGGGGTGTGGCGGCGGCGTCGGGTAGGGTGGTGGGGTGCGGGAGGGATCGAGACGAGATTGGATCGAGTGGGTGGTTGGTGCGGGCCGGGGCAGGTCGTTTTCTTTTTTTACTGGTCCAAGCCCTATGCCGACGGCAAAGCCGTCGGCACAGTGTAGTTTTTTTTTAGAAATCCTTTTCTTTTATTCTATTATCTGTAGAAATGTTAAGATAAAAAATAAACAGCTGTATTTGTGATGTAATATTTTGAATTAATTTGTGTTAGGTTGGGACATAGGCACATGGGAAACCAACTTTTAACACAAGTTTTTAAAAGATTGCCCCCGTTTCGTCCGAAGTGGGAGTTTTCACCTCTAAGTGCAGGAACTCACCAGAGAGAAAGTGAAGCCGGTCACACCCCGGAGTAGGATACCGGACATTTACAACACACAACACACTTGTATACATATGGTATGGCACAACCTAGGTTTGGGTGGGGTTCCGACGCTCCGGGGCCCCGCTTCGGCGAAACCCTGAATCCGCTGGAAAAACCCTAACGTTTTCGTCTACCCCCATAGACGTGCGTCGAAAGGGGGTAGCCCAGTGGACTTTTTTACTTGGTTGTGTTAGGTTGGGACATAGGCACATGGGAAACCAACTTTTAACACAAGTTTTTAAAAGATTGCCCCCGTTTCGTCCGAAGTGGGAGTTTTCACCTCTAAGTGCAGGAACTCACCAGAGAGAAAGTGAAGCCGGTCACACCCCGGAGTAGGATACCGGACATTTACAACACACAACACACTTGTATACATATGGTATGGCACAACCTAGGTTTGGGTGGGGTTCCGACGCTCCGGGGCCCCGCTTCGGCGAAACCCTGAATCCGCTGGAAAAACCCTAACGTTTTCGTCTACCCCCATAGACGTGCGTCGAAAGGGGGTAGCCCAGTGGACTTTTTTGCTTGGTTGTGTTAGGTTGGGACATAGGCACATGGGAAACCAACTTTTAACACAAGTTTTTAAAAGATTGCCCCCGTTTCGTCCGAAGTGGGAGTTTTCACCTCTAAGTGCAGGAACTCACCAGAGAGAAAGTGAAGCCGGTCACACCCCGGAGTAGGATACCGGACATTTACAACACACAACACACTTGTATACATATGGTATGGCACAACCTAGGTTTGGGTGGGGTTCCGACGCTCCGGGGCCCCGCTTCGGCGAAACCCTGAATCCGCTGGAAAAACCCTAACGTTTTCGTCTACCCCCATAGACGTGCGTCGAAAGGGGGTAGCCCAGTGGACTTTTTTACTTGGTTGTGTTAGGTTGGGACATAGGCACATGGGAAACCAACTTTTAACACAAGTTTTTAAAAGATTGCCCCCGTTTCGTCCGAAGTGGGAGTTTTCACCTCTAAGTGCAGGAACTCACCAGAGAGAAAGTGAAGCCGGTCACACCCCGGAGTAGGATACCGGACATTTACAACACACAACACACTTGTATACATATGGTATGGCACAACCTAGGTTTGGGTGGGGTTCCGACGCTCCGGGGCCCCGCTTCGGCGAAACCCTGAATCCGCTGGAAAAACCCTAACGTTTTCGTCTACCCCCATAGACGTGCGTCGAAAGGGGGTAGCCCAGTGGACTTTTTTCCTTGGTTGTGTTAGGTTGGGACATAGGCACATGGGAAACCAACTTTTAACACAAGTTTTTAAAAGATTGCCCCCGTTTCGTCCGAAGTGGGAGTTTTCACCTCTAAGTGCAGGAACTCACCAGAGAGAAAGTGAAGCCGGTCACACCCCGGAGTAGGATACCGGACATTTACAACACACAACACACTTGTATACATATGGTATGGCACAACCTAGGTTTGGGTGGGGTTCCGACGCTCCGGGGCCCCGCTTCGGCGAAACCCTGAATCCGCTGGAAAAACCCTAACGTTTTCGTCTACCCCCATAGACGTGCGTCGAAAGGGGGTAGCCCAGTGGACTTTTTTCCTTGGTTGTGTTAGGTTGGGACATAGGCACATGGGAAACCAACTTTTAACACAAGTTTTTAAAAGATTGCCCCCGTTTCGTCCGAAGTGGGAGTTTTCACCTCTAAGTGCAGGAACTCACCAGAGAGAAAGTGAAGCCGGTCACACCCCGGAGTAGGATACCGGACATTTACAACACACAACACACTTGTATACATATGGTATGGCACAACCTAGGTTTGGGTGGGGTTCCGACGCTCCGGGGCCCCGCTTCGGCGAAACCCTGAATCCGCTGGAAAAACCCTAACGTTTTCGTCTACCCCCATAGACGTGCGTCGAAAGGGGGTAGCCCAGTGGACTTTTTTCCTTGGTTGTGTTAGGTTGGGACATAGGCACATGGGAAACCAACTTTTAACACAAGTTTTTAAAAGATTGCCCCCGTTTCGTCCGAAGTGGGAGTTTTCACCTCTAAGTGCAGGAACTCACCAGAGAGAAAGTGAAGCCGGTCACACCCCGGAGTAGGATACCGGACATTTACAACACACAACACACTTGTATACATATGGTATGGCACAACCTAGGTTTGGGTGGGTTCCGACGCTCCGGGGCCCCGCTTCGGCGAAACCCTGAATCCGCTGGAAAAACCCTAACGTTTTCGTCTACCCCCATAGACGTGCGTCGAAAGGGGTAGCCCAGTGGACTTTTTTCCTTGGTTGTGTTAGGTTGGGACATAGGCACATGGGAAACCAACTTTTAACACAAGTTTTTAAAAGATTGCCCCCGTTTCGTCCGAAGTGGGAGTTTTCACCTCTAAGTGCAGGAACTCACCAGAGAGAAAGTGAAGCCGGTCACACCCCGGAGTAGGATACCGGACATTTACAACACACAACACACTTGTATACATATGGTATGGCACAACCTAGGTTTGGGTGGGGTTCCGACGCTCCGGGGCCCCGCTTCGGCGAAACCCTGAATCCGCTGGAAAAACCCTAACGTTTTCGTCTACCCCCATAGACGTGCGTCGAAAGGGGGTAGCCCAGTGGACTTTTTTCTTGGTTGTGTTAGGTTGGGACATAGGCACATGGGAAACCAACTTTTAACACAAGTTTTTAAAAGATTGCCCCCGTTTCGTCCGAAGTGGGAGTTTTCACCTCTAAGTGCAGGAACTCACCAGAGAGAAAGTGAAGCCGGTCACACCCCGGAGTAGGATACCGGACATTTACAACACACAACACACTTGTATACATATGGTATGGCACAACCTAGGTTTGGGTGGGGTTCCGACGCTCCGGGGCCCCGCTTCGGCGAAACCCTGAATCCGCTGGAAAAACCCTAACGTTTTCGTCTACCCCCATAGACGTGCGTCGAAAGGGGTAGCCCAGTGGACTTTTTTACTTGGTTGTGTTAGGTTGGGACATAGGCACATGGGAAACCAACTTTTAACACAAGTTTTTAAAAGATTGCCCCCGTTTCGTCCGAAGTGGGAGTTTTCACCTCTAAGTGCAGGAACTCACCAGAGAGAAAGTGAAGCCGGTCACACCCCGGAGTAGGATACCGGACATTTACAACACACAACACACTTGTATACATATGGTATGGCACAACCTAGGTTTGGGTGGGGTTCCGACGCTCCGGGGCCCCGCTTCGGCGAAACCCTGAATCCGCTGGAAAAACCCTAACGTTTTCGTCTACCCCCATAGACGTGCGTCGAAAGGGGGTAGCCCAGTGGACTTTTTTCCTTGGTTGTGTTAGGTTGGGACATAGGCACATGGGAAACCAACTTTTAACACAAGTTTTTAAAAGATTGCCCCCGTTTCGTCCGAAGTGGGAGTTTTCACCTCTAAGTGCAGGAACTCACCAGAGAGAAAGTGAAGCCGGTCACACCCCGGAGTAGGATACCGGACATTTACAACACACAACACACTTGTATACATATGGTATGGCACAACCTAGGTTTGGGTGGGGTTCCGACGCTCCGGGGCCCCGCTTCGGCGAAACCCTGAATCCGCTGGAAAAACCCTAACGTTTTCGTCTACCCCCATAGACGTGCGTCGAAAGGGGGTAGCCCAGTGGACTTTTTTACTTGGTTGTGTTAGGTTGGGACATAGGCACATGGGAAACCAACTTTTAACACAAGTTTTTAAAAGATTGCCCCCGTTTCGTCCGAAGTGGGAGTTTTCACCTCTAAGTGCAGGAACTCACCAGAGAGAAAGTGAAGCCGGTCACACCCCGGAGTAGGATACCGGACATTTACAACACACAACACACTTGTATACATATGGTATGGCACAACCTAGGTTTGGGTGGGGTTCCGACGCTCCGGGGCCCCGCTTCGGCGAAACCCTGAATCCGCTGGAAAAACCCTAACGTTTTCGTCTACCCCCATAGACGTGCGTCGAAAGGGGGTAGCCCAGTGGACTTTTTTACTTGGTTGTGTTAGGTTGGGACATAGGCACATGGGAAACCAACTTTTAACACAAGTTTTTAAAAGATTGCCCCCGTTTCGTCCGAAGTGGGAGTTTTCACCTCTAAGTGCAGGAACTCACCAGAGAGAAAGTGAAGCCGGTCACACCCCGGAGTAGGATACCGGACATTTACAACACACAACACACTTGTATACATATGGTATGGCACAACCTAGGTTTGGGTGGGGTTCCGACGCTCCGGGGCCCCGCTTCGGCGAAACCCTGAATCCGCTGGAAAAACCCTAACGTTTTCGTCTACCCCCATAGACGTGCGTCGAAAGGGGGTAGCCCAGTGGACTTTTTTCCTTGGTTGTGTTAGGTTGGGACATAGGCACATGGGAAACCAACTTTTAACACAAGTTTTTAAAAGATTGCCCCCGTTTCGTCCGAAGTGGGAGTTTTCACCTCTAAGTGCAGGAACTCACCAGAGAGAAAGTGAAGCCGGTCACACCCCGGAGTAGGATACCGGACATTTACAACACACAACACACTTGTATACATATGGTATGGCACAACCTAGGTTTGGGTGGGGTTCCGACGCTCCGGGGCCCCGCTTCGGCGAAACCCTGAATCCGCTGGAAAAACCCTAACGTTTTCGTCTACCCCCATAGACGTGCGTCGAAAGGGGGTAGCCCAGTGGACTTTTTTACTTGGTTGTGTTAGGTTGGGACATAGGCACATGGGAAACCAACTTTTAACACAAGTTTTTAAAAGATTGCCCCCGTTTCGTCCGAAGTGGGAGTTTTCACCTCTAAGTGCAGGAACTCACCAGAGAGAAAGTGAAGCCGGTCACACCCCGGAGTAGGATACCGGACATTTACAACACACAACACACTTGTATACATATGGTATGGCACAACCTAGGTTTGGGTGGGGTTCCGACGCTCCGGGGCCCCGCTTCGGCGAAACCCTGAATCCGCTGGAAAAACCCTAACGTTTTCGTCTACCCCCATAGACGTGCGTCGAAAGGGGGTAGCCCAGTGGACTTTTTTCCTTGGTTGTGTTAGGTTGGGACATAGGCACATGGGAAACCAACTTTTAACACAAGTTTTTAAAAGATTGCCCCCGTTTCGTCCGAAGTGGGAGTTTTCACCTCTAAGTGCAGGAACTCACCAGAGAGAAAGTGAAGCCGGTCACACCCCGGAGTAGGATACCGGACATTTACAACACACAACACACTTGTATACATATGGTATGGCACAACCTAGGTTTGGGTGGGGTTCCGACGCTCCGGGGCCCCGCTTCGGCGAAACCCTGAATCCGCTGGAAAAACCCTAACGTTTTCGTCTACCCCCATAGACGTGCGTCGAAAGGGGGTAGCCCAGTGGACTTTTTTACTTGGTTGTGTTAGGTTGGGACATAGGCACATGGGAAACCAACTTTTAACACAAGTTTTTAAAAGATTGCCCCCGTTTCGTCCGAAGTGGGAGTTTTCACCTCTAAGTGCAGGAACTCACCAGAGAGAAAGTGAAGCCGGTCACACCCCGGAGTAGGATACCGGACATTTACAACACACAACACACTTGTATACATATGGTATGGCACAACCTAGGTTTGGGTGGGGTTCCGACGCTCCGGGGCCCCGCTTCGGCGAAACCCTGAATCCGCTGGAAAAACCCTAACGTTTTCGTCTACCCCCATAGACGTGCGTCGAAAGGGGGTAGCCCAGTGGACTTTTTTACTTGGTTGTGTTAGGTTGGGACATAGGCACATGGGAAACCAACTTTTAACACAAGTTTTTAAAAGATTGCCCCCGTTTCGTCCGAAGTGGGAGTTTTCACCTCTAAGTGCAGGAACTCACCAGAGAGAAAGTGAAGCCGGTCACACCCCGGAGTAGGATACCGGACATTTACAACACACAACACACTTGTATACATATGGTATGGCACAACCTAGGTTTGGGTGGGGTTCCGACGCTCCGGGGCCCCGCTTCGGCGAAACCCTGAATCCGCTGGAAAAACCCTAACGTTTTCGTCTACCCCCATAGACGTGCGTCGAAAGGGGTAGCCCAGTGGACTTTTTTGCTTGGTTGTGTTAGGTTGGGACATAGGCACATGGGAAACCAACTTTTAACACAAGTTTTTAAAAGATTGCCCCCGTTTCGTCCGAAGGGGAGTTTTCACCTCTAAGTGCAGGAACTCACCAGAGAGAAAGTGAAGCCGGTCACACCCCGGAGTAGGATACCGGACATTTACAACACACAACACACTTGTATACATATGGTATGGCACAACCTAGGTTTGGGTGGGTTCCGACGCTCCGGGGCCCCGCTTCGGCGAAACCCTGAATCCGCTGGAAAAACCCTAACGTTTTCGTCTACCCCCATAGACGTGCGTCGAAAGGGGTAGCCCAGTGGACTTTTTTGCTTGGTTGTGTTAGGTTGGGACATAGGCACATGGGAAACCAACTTTTAACACAAGTTTTTAAAAGATTGCCCCGTTTCGTCCGAAGTGGGAGTTTTCACCTCTAAGTGCAGGAACTCACCAGAGAGAAAGTGAAGCCGGTCACACCCCGGAGTAGGATACCGGACATTTACAACACACAACACACTTGTATACATATGGTATGGCACAACCTAGGTTTGGGTGGGGTTCCGACGCTCCGGGGCCCCGCTTCGGCGAAACCCTGAATCCGCTGGAAAAACCCTAACGTTTTCGTCTACCCCCATAGACGTGCGTCGAAAGGGGGTAGCCCAGTGGACTTTTTTACTTGGTTGTGTTAGGTTGGGACATAGGCACATGGGAAACCAACTTTTAACACAAGTTTTTAAAAGATTGCCCCCGTTTCGTCCGAAGTGGGAGTTTTCACCTCTAAGTGCAGGAACTCACCAGAGAGAAAGTGAAGCCGGTCACACCCCGGAGTAGGATACCGGACATTTACAACACACAACACACTTGTATACATATGGTATGGCACAACCTAGGTTTGGGTGGGGTTCCGACGCTCCGGGGCCCCGCTTCGGCGAAACCCTGAATCCGCTGGAAAAACCCTAACGTTTTCGTCTACCCCCATAGACGTGCGTCGAAAGGGGGTAGCCCATTGGACTTTTTTACTTGGTTGTGTTAGGTTGGGACATAGGCACATGGGAAACCAACTTTTAACACAAGTTTTTAAAAGATTGCCCCCGTTTCGTCCGAAGTGGGAGTTTTCACCTCTAAGTGCAGGAACTCACCAGAGAGAAAGTGAAGCCGGTCACACCCCGGAGTAGGATACCGGACATTTACAACACACAACACACTTGTATACATATGGTATGGCACAACCTAGGTTTGGGTGGGGTACCGACGCTCCGGGGCCCCGCTTCGGCGAAACCCTGAATCCGCTGGAAAAACCCTAACGTTTTTGTCTACCCCCATAGACGTGCGTCGAAAGGGGTAGCCCAGTGGACTTTTTTGCTTGGCTGTGTTAGGTTAGGCCATGGGAAGGTGAGAAACCAAAGTCTACCCCAAATCAACACAAGATTCCATCCGGTTCGCCCGAAAGGGGAGTTTTCACCTCTAAGTGCAGGAACTCACTAGAGAGAAAGTGAAGCCGGTCACACCCCGGAGTAGGATGCCGGACATTTACAACACACAACACACTTGTATACATATGGTATGGCACAACCTAGGTTTGGGTCGGGTTCCGACGCTCCGGGGCCCCGCTTGGGCGAAACCCTGAATCCGCTTGAAAAACCCTAACGTTTTCGTCTACCCCCATAGACGTGCGTCGAAAGGGGTAGCCCAGTGGACTTTTTTGCTTGGTTGTGTTAGGTTGGGACATAGGCACATGGGAAACCAACTTTTAACACAAGTTTTTAAAAGATTGTCCCCGTTTCGTCGGAAATGGGAGTTTTCACCTCTAAGTGCAGGAACTCACCAGAGAGAAAGTGAAGCCAGTCACACCCCGGAGTAGGATACCGGACATTTACAACACACAACACACTTGTATACATATGGTATGGCACAACCTAGGTTTGGGTGGGGTTCCGACGCTCCGGGGCCCCGCTTCGGCGAAACCCTGAATCCGCTGGAAAAACCCTAACGTTTTCGTCTACCCCCATAGACGTGCGTCGAAAGGGGGTAGCCCAGTGGACTTTTTTACTTGGTTGTGTTAGGTTGGGACATAGGCACATGGGAAACCAACTTTTAACACAAGTTTTTAAAAGATTGCCCCCGTTTCGTCCGAAGTGGGAGTTTTCACCTCTAAGTGCAGGAACTCACCAGAGAGAAAGTGAAGCCGGTCACACCCCGGAGTAGGATACCGGACATTTACAACACACAACACACTTGTATACATATGGTATGGCACAACCTAGGTTTGGGTGGGGTTCCGACGCTCCGAGGCCCCGCTTCGGCGAAACCCTGAATCCGCTGGAAAAACCCTAACGTTTTCGTCTACCCCCATAGACGTGCGTCGAAAGGGGGTAGTCCATTGGACTTTTTTACTTGGTTGTGTTAGGTTGGGACATAGGCACATGGGAAACCAACTTTTAACACAAGTTTTAAAAGATTGCCCCCGTTTCGTCCGAAGTGGGAGTTTTCACCTCTAAGTGCAGGAACTCACCAGAGAGAAAGTGAAGCCGGTCACACCCCGGAGTAGGATACCGGACATTTACAACACACAACACACTTGTATACATATGGTATGGCACAACCTAGGTTTGGGTGGGGTTCCGACGCTCCGGGGCCCCGCTTCGGCGAAACCCTGAATCCGCTGGAAAAACCCTAACGTTTTCGTCTACCCCCATAGACGTGCGTCGAAAGGGGGTAGCCCAGTGGACTTTTTTACTTGGTTGTGTTAGGTTGGGACATAGGAACATGGAAAACCAACTTTTAACACAAGTTTTTAAAAGATTGCCCCCGTTTCGTCCGAAGTGGGAGTTTTCACCTCTAAGTGCAGGAACTCACCAGAGAGAAAGTGAAGCCGGTCACACCCCGGAGTAGGATACCGGACATTTACAACACACTTGTATACATATGGTATGGCACAACCTAGGTTTGAGTCGGGTTCCGACGCTCCGGGGCCCCGCTTCGGCGAAACCCTGAATCCGCTGGAAAAACCCTAACGTTTTCGTCTACCCCCATAGACGTGCGTCGAAAGGGGTAGCCCAGTGAACTTTTTTGCTTGGCTGTGTTAGGTTAGGCCATGGGAAGGTGAGAAACCAAAGTCTACCCCAAATCAACACAAGATTCCATCCGGTTCGCCCGAAAGGGGAGTTTTCACCTCTAAGTGCAGGAACTCACTAGAAATAAAGTGAAGCCGGTCACACCCCGGAGAAGGATACCGGACATTTACAACACACAACACACTTGTATACATATGGTATGGCACAACCTAGGTTTGGGTCGGGTTCCGACGCTCCGGGGCCCCGCTTCGGCGAAACCCTGAATCCGCTGGAAAAACCCTAACGTTTTCGTCTACCCCCATAGACGTGCGTCGAAAGGGGGTAGCCCAGTGGACTTTTTTCCTTGGTTGTGTTAGGTTGGGACATAGGCACATGGGAAACCATCTTTTAACACAATTTTTTAAAAGATTGCCCCCGTTTCGTCCGAAGTGGGAGTTTTCACCTCTAAGGGCAGGAACTCACCAGAGAGAAAGTGAAGCCGGTCACACCCCGGAGTAGGATACCGGACATTTACAACACACAACACACTTGTATACATATGGTATGGCACAACCTAGGTTTGGGTGGGGTTCCGACGCTCCGGGGCCCCGCTTCGGCGAAACCCTGAATCCGCTGGAAAAACCCTAAC